>CM073732.1:9839730-10439730 GCA_037113605.1 Calophaca sinica | reverse complement strand
TACAGCGCCCCTGCCACTCCCAGCAACAACCAACAACAACCAACAGCAACAGAGAGGCAGAAGCAAACAGAGGCAGGAGCATTTGGAGAATGGATCCAAGGTGCTTTCTTCTTGTTCCTTTGCTTTTTTCCATTTTTTCTCCAACCAAGCAGCTTTGCAGGCACCACCCAGAACCACCAGCTCTCCTCTGCATCACCAACCATACCTGCAGCAAACAGCCAATACAAGGGTCAGCAACCATTGTCCTATTGAAGCCTCTTTGCTCTATAAATGCAACAACAGAACAACAAAGAGGGGGAGGATTCTGGGCGTTTTTACCACCAATCGAAGAATTAGAGGCTCTACACTGAAGCCCTAATTCACCAAAACAGAAAGAAAAAAAAACAAAAAGGAAAAGAAAAATGCAGAAGTAGAGCAACAAAGAAGAACAGAAGAAGAAGAAGAAGAAGAAGAAGAAGAAGGAGAAGAAGAAGGAGAAGAAGAAGGTTTGCATCTCCCTCTCCCTCTCAGCGTTTGCATCTCCCTCTCCCTCTCACCCCCGCATCTCCTCCTTCCTCCCCTCCCCCTCGGCCGTACCTCCTCCCTCTCCCACGATCTCTCTCACTTTCTCTTTCCCTCCTCCTTCACGATCTCCCCCCTTTCTCCCTTCTCCCTCTCTCGCACGCCTCCCCTCCTCCCGCTCGCGGCTGCTCGCGGCCAGGGATTGGCACGTGCCGGCCGCGCCCCCTTTCCCCTTCTCCCTCTCGCCATCCTTCTCTTTCCCTCTCTCTCTCTCCATTTTTTCTGTCTCTCAGCGGCGCTCTGCTCCTCACTTCTCTGATTTTGTGTGTGTGTGTGTGTGTTACGTTTTAGGTTTAGTGTGTGTAAGTGTGTGTGGGTGTTTTAGTGTTATGTGCTGTTAGTAAGTGTGTAAGTGTGTGTGAGTGAGTGTGTTAGCGTGGGGTGTGTTTATTTTTATTTTTATTTTATTTTATTTTATTTTATTTTTTTCATTGGGCTCTAGCCCATTTCTTTTTTGAACCAATCTCTTTTATTTACCAATCTCTTTTTATTTTTATTTTGGGCTTCAACCCACTGGTTTTGACCCAATCTAGGGTTCCTAAAAAAAACATGTGAATGTTTCCCCTCATACTTTTTATTTATTAACCATAATTTTTTTATTGAAAAATTCTTCAATCTTCTTAAATAAATATTAGTAGTGACAACGCCGAATCCGCTTTTGGTTTGGTTACTATGCAAACTCTTTTAAAAAAAACATAAAATCAAGGACTACTTCAAATCCTCTTTTGGTTTGGTCATTACAACAATCTAAATAAAATATTTAAAAATATTAGTAGTGATTACGCCAAATTCACTTTTGGTTTAATCACTACGCAAACCATTAAAATTAAGTCACAAATCGATTAATTAAAATCAACAAACACACAACCATTTTTTACCCAAGAACTACGTAGCCTTTGATTTCTCCACTGCACCCGGAGATACGTAGGAGCAGGAGCCCACTCCTGTCAAGCGCAAAAATAAACAACATTTATTAAGCCTTTTTTTCATTATTTCATCATTGTAAATTCTTGTCTATTTTTTTAAAAATAAAAGGGAAATAAATATTTTTTAGAAGTTAATATAAATTTTGCACAATTAATTAGAGGTAACCTTTTTTCGAAAGGATGTCGTGGGGTGCTAATACCTTCCCTACGCATAATCGACTCCCGAACCCAAATCCGGTCTCAATGACCATTCTTCAAAAAAGGTTTTTTCCAACATTTTTCCTATGAAATAAATTATTGGTGACGGCTCCATTAAACTCGAACAAATCCCATCGGATTTTTCGGTAGCTACAAAGGATAAAAATACAACAATTATTTTTCAACACGCAGTAGCAAACGACAAGGCCATAAATAAAAAGCACGCACATTTAAAAATAATAAAGTGTACTACAGATCACTACAATGTAATCAATCGTCGTCCAAGTGTATGTGGCCATCTGGATCCTGTGGTGTATTCTGACGCAACAGTGGAAATAATGTAAACCGTTCCTACAATCGAGCAGCATACAGTGTTCCCATGAATGAGCCACCAGATAACAATATTGACGGCAACTGGGAGCGACGTTAGGCAATGGACATTCGGGCTTAAGAAATACCTGAAAAATACAAATTAATTAAACATATTTGACATTAAAAAAAGTTAAAATTAAGTTAAAAATAACACATTGTTGTAAAAAAATTACCTGTACCCAGTGATTATGGTTGACAAACCCAATACAAATTATGGCATTGTTTGACTGGGTTGGGTGACACATGCCCCTAAGAGGAAAAAATGTTCAACACGTTCGACTGCACTCATTCAAAGAGACTAGAATCAATTTATATTTGGTTGCTATTACGTAACCCATGTCTGGTTAGGTCATCCACTTGTCACAAAAGCAGGTACCAGTTACACCTAGCAGTGACTCCCTCAATGCTTGATATTGATCTCCAAAAAGCTGGCCATATAAATCATAATGCCTTCTGATCTCTTTTTCCAAGTCTTGCCAGACTATAGACCATCCTTCCTCAGATTTACCAAGTAAAGCTGCAATCGAACGATATCCGTAGTTTCCATCATCTTTGACATCCACTATTTCCTCAAAATATGAATGAAACTGTGGAGGAAATTGACCCATGTAAGGCGATCATTTCTTTTTCCTTATGGGTACATTAGATGGTACATTAGATGCCTTTGATGTATTCCCAGATGGTACGTCAGAATACATATTGTCCACATGCTCAAAATATGATGGGTCGTGCCTAACATCATATCCATCCATTGTTGGGGCCTTACCTTTACCCTTTTTCGGTGCTCCCTTGGTCTTCACCTTTTGAGGAGGTGGACAAATTGAAGTTGTGTCCGGAAATACAAGTTCATGCACTTTGGCAAACAGTGTCATCTTGCCAATAACGTTAAGTGATCAAAATCGCATTACCAATGCATCCCACTGAAGCACAAGCTCTTCCTCTGACACCCCGTCTTCTGTCTTAACTTGATGTTGTTGCTGCTGGTGTTCATCAAAATGTAAACTCTTCCAGTGCGAGTGAACTGCCTCTAATGGAATAAGTGCAAACAACCTGGTGTAACCCGCCAACTCACAAGCACAAGGTAACCCATGTGTCGTTCTGATAAGGCAACCACAAGCAGATTTATCAATACCCACATAATTCACTCTGCTGTACTCGTCGGCAATATGTTGTAGTGCAGTCCTTGATACAAATCCATGCAATCTGATAAACAAACAGTTGTTGTGTCTGTGCTCCATTACGTTTATGCTTCTTTCAAATGATGCTTTTATCTCAGTGTGTTGTAGTGCAAGCATATTGTTAATAGCTTCCCAATAATTACTAAGGTCATTCTTATTGTTTTGTAGATTCATCTTCAATGTCTAATGTGCAGACTCAGCCCTAATAACAAACAAAAATTAAACCACATCAGATGCAATGACACAATTAAAAAAACATTTATCAAAATAATTTTATCTACTGGTTTTAGCATACCTATTTGTTATTTTATTTCCTAAGTGCATCACCCGGTTGGTACATGCCGTAATAAACTTATCCTTAAAGGGATTCAATCATGTATTCTTGACATATTCGACAAAATAGGAAATTCTGAACGTACACACTCAAAAGTCATCAACTACTGCTCATACTCAAACTCGTCAGTCGCCTTAACAACACCATCTCATGCATTATTCACTGTCTCATGTTTGTCTTCACGAAATACCAATTTCTTACATTTTGCATAGACAATCTTACCTATGTGAAATTGACACAGCAAATTGGTCGAAGTTGGAAAAACGAACGCAATTGCATTCATCAGAGCAAGATCTCTGTCAGTAAGAATAACTTAAGGAAATGATTTCTATCGCACAAACAGACCTTTTAACTTCAAAAGTACCCATTCAAAGTTATCCTGCTACTCAGAATCCAAATAGGCAAATGCCACTGTGTATGTAAGGGATGTACTGGTAACACTAACAATTTCAAACAGTGGCAGCCGATATTTGTTGGTTTTGTAGGTGCTGGCCATGAACAAGACAACGTGAAATATATTCAATGAATTGACTGCATCTGGATGTGTCCAAAAAATATCTCTCACAACGTCGTAATCGTAATGTCTTCTATACCAGAACACATATCGATTACGTTGGATTAAGTTCAACAAGTGTTGCATTTCAGTTCTTGGACCTTTCTGAGTTGATCGAAACTTATGCCGCTCATTATATACTTAACTGATGGAAGTGAGATTGCCCACATTGCGCTGTTTTATTGTCAATAGAATGCTTCTCGGCCCTACATTATTCTTTGTCATATCATGAACAATTTCTTTCTCATTTTGGCTTAAACGACCAAGAAATGGATGACCCATCATGCTTTCAGGTATCCGATGGCTGTGAATTCCACAAAGGACCTTAAGTATCCAGCATTCACCCGTTGACAGAGGTCTTCCTTTAAGCGCGAATGGACACTCGCACTTATGAGATCCAATTAACTTTGAAGAACTTGATGACTTGGATCTATACTTTCCACCCCTTTTACAATCCAGAATGATTTTTGTTTTTCTTCTTCTTTGTCCTGTTTCTATATCTGATCTTACAATGACAACAACTATATTGTTTTTCTTCCCAACCTCTCGAGCCCAATACAAAAGGTCATCCCGTGTAAGAAATATCTGGTAAAAAGTATTAAACTTAATGTTTTGCAAAAAAAAAACGATATATTCACAATATCAAATAATAATTAAATTACCTGCGCTAGTAGTGAATACATCACTACAATCGAAATGTTGGGAAACGTTGGTGGGCTTGTCAACTTCTTTAGAACTGAAGGCACTAAAATCATCCATTTCCAATAAAACTAAAATAAAACAAACAAACAAAATAAGATAACTTATTATGTGGGAAAAAAAATAAAAAAAATAAAAAAGAACAATAACGTACCAGAAATTGTGAATTTTCGGTATAAACTAAAAAATTGCATACCGAAAATTCACAATTTCCGGTACACAATTTTTTTATCTTATAACGAAAATACACAATTTTCGGAACACATTATGTTTCGTAAATTGTGAATTTTCGGTACGCAATTTTTTTATATTATACTGGAAATTAACAATTTTCGAAACATATTTCGAAAATCGTTAATTTTCGATATAAAATAAGAAAATTGTGTACCGAAAAATGTGAATTTTTGATAAAAAAAAGCATAAAAAAAGAAATCCCCTGGAAATTCCAATTTCCAGAATACAATTTGTATACCAGAAATTGGAATTTTCAGAACTAAGTTCAAAACGCAAAAAAAATACGTACCGTAAATTCGTATTTCCGGTATGATTAGAGCGTTTTCAGAACAGAAATCTGGAATTTCCGGGAAGTGTGAGTGAAAAAAAATAAAAGTTGAGTTTTTGATGGTTTGTGCGGGGGGATTTTTTGTTACACTTTCATTTTGTTATATTTGCACATGTTTTTGTGTTTAATCGTTGTTTAAGTTATATTATTTCGTTGTTAAATCATTATAAGCAAAACATGAATTATTAACATAGTTTGAAAAATATGAATTATTAAGACTCTGTTACAACAAAATGTAATCAGCTGCAACTAGGTGATGGAAACATCAACTATATTGTTCGCTTCAATATTCCGAAACTTAAACTTTATCTTCATCCCAGCTTTCAATTCATTATCTTTATAGAATTTTTTCCACCCCATACCAATCTTGGTGGACGGCCTTCGCTCACTTCGAATTAACAATTGACAGGATGTATGGCCACTGTAACGATCTAAAGGTTTGGGAGCCTCTACCAATTTTATTATATTTAGGAAAAATTGGACAAACCTCAAAAATAATGATCTTTGAAAACCATACTGAATTCGGGAATCGATTGCGCATGGAGAAAGGTGGAGACTAAACCCCACAACACCCCCAACACGCCTGTCATATGACAGTTACCCAAAATTAATTGTGCAAACTAATATAAATATTGTTTCACCCCAAAATAAAATAAAATTAATACTAAATGTAAAAAAAAGAAACTAAATTAGAAAAAAAAAAGTTAAATTTGACTTGACGGGATTGACCCGCTCCTACGTATCCTCCATACAATGAGGAACTCAAAAGTCACGTAGTTCTTCTAGAAAATATTTGTGTGTTAGTTTGATTTTAATTTTTTTTAAGGGTTTAAAATCACCAAGCTGTCACAACTCAGGTGTCATTAATTGAGGATTAACAAGATGTCACATCTCAACTAATCTCGTTTGTTCCAAAAAATATTTTTTTTATTTGATTTAATAAGATTAAAAAATATATATAAAACACTCTCCGGCCTAAATCAGTAAACAAAAGAAATAGAACAAAATAAAAATAAAGAGGGGGGTGCTTCACGGTTTCACATCCTAAAAAAAATAAAGAAATAAATAAAAGAAATGGAAACAGAACAAACTTGACATAGAATGTTTATTAAATAAATAAAAGGAAAGAAAAAAATAAAAGAATAAAAAACAAAAGGGGTGGTGCTGCTATCGTGGTTCCATCCACACACCCACACTAAACACACACACACTGTCTAACACACACACACACACACACACACGATCAGAAGAAAAAAAAGTCGCTGTAACAGAACGATAGGAGAGGGAGAAAATGGCTAGAGGGAGAGAGAGAGGGAGAGAGAGGGGGAGAGGCTGAGAGGGAGAGGAAGGTGGAAGATTTTTTTTCTGGTTTTGGGTTTTTTGAAAAGATAAGATGAGGAAGATGATGGAGAGATAGATGGCGATTTGAGAGAGAAAAATTAGGGTGTGTGAGAGGGAGAGAGGGGGAGAGGGGGAATTTTTTTTTCCTGGGGTGGGGTGGCGCTGCTGCCCTCTTCCTTGGAGAAAAGGTGAGTAAATAGGATTTTAAGGTTAGGGTTAAAAACGGGTTGGGCTTTGTTGATTTGGGCCAAAACTTGTGGGGGTGCCGCGAAGAAGAAGTGGGGGTGCAAGGAGTAATGCCTGATGAGGCGCAGGGGCTGTGAGAAAAAAAGAAAAGGGGGTGCGTCAGTAAAAGAGAAGAGGGAACGTTGGGCTACACTGGGTAGTGGCCTGCTGGGCTATGCTGCTATCTGCACCCCGAGTTTTACAATTCACACACCTCCTCTTTTCAAAATAAATTCTTTTTTTTTCATACTCTATTCTTTTTTATTTATCTTTTTTTGCTGTAATTGGACCTGAACAATGGGTCAGACCAATGAAATTTTTCTTTTTATATTTTCTCATTTTAACAAAATAAAATAGAACAAAAATGATATAATACACTCAAATAAAGACTCAAATAAAGGCTAAAAATTTAGTATTTGTGAAAAGTATTTTTGGTGTTTTTTTCTAAAAATTTTTAAAACTCCGGTCAAAATTGGGTGTTCACAGTTGCCCCTCTGTACTTACTTTCTCAATAGAGGATATGATAAACCATAGTTTGCATATTATCATAGTGAGAAATAAGTGCAGATATATGAACCTCAATTTTGGCCGGTAATGCATGAAAGCGACACACTATGAAAATGTCAAGAGAAATAAAACAGGCAGGGGACTGAACCGTCTTGCCTAGAAGAGATTAAAATATGCAACTGCTGGAACCTCTTCGGTACACAAGAAATAAAATTGGGTAGTGGACTGAACCGTCTCACCCAAGCAAACAGGGAAATAAACGGGTAGTGGACTGAACCGACTGCCTCAGCAAGCAAGAAACAAACGGGTAGTGGACTGGATCGACTCCCTCAGCAAGCAAGAAACAAACGGGTAGTGGACTGGACCGACTCCCTCAGCAAGCAAGAAACAAACGGTCAGTAAGCAAGAAACAAATGGGTAGTGGAATGAACCGACTCCCTCAGCAAGCAAGAAACAAACGGGTAGTGGACTGAACCGACTCCCTCAGCTAGCAAGAAATAAACGGGTAGTGGACTGAACCGACTCCCTCAAAAGAAATAGGATAGGCAGGGGACAGAACCGTCTTGCCCAGAAGGAAATTAAACATGCAAATGCCGGAACCTCCTCGGCATACCAAAAATAGAATGGGAAGGGGACTGAACCACCTTGCCTAGAAGGAAATTAAACATGCAAATGTCGGAATCTCATCGGCAAACAAGAAATGATATGGGCAGGGGACTGAACTGCCTCGCCATACGGAAAAGTAAAAGATCACGAGAACAACTGGATACGAATCCCATGTAAGCTGAAAACTGAAAATCATGCCAGCTGGATATGGACCAACGCGCATGCGGAAAATAAAGATCTTGTTTTTGTGTTTGGAAATACTTTTTTTCTTGAAGCAATCATTGCGCCTTATTAGAAAGGCTTCAACCTAGAGCTCAACTCTCAAAATTTGCCCCAGTTTAGGCTTTTCTTCCTATTCCCCGATTAGACTTTTGGGCTTTCGATCTTGCGATCTCTCTCTCTCTCTCTGTCTTTTTTTTTTTGCTTGATGGGAAAATGAGAGTTATGAAATTGAATGCATGATCCTAAGATGAGCTTATAATGCATGAAATGCATGAGCCTTGAGTGAGAGATGTATGGGTCTTAGGCCCAAAAATGCATGGATAGAGAAAATCTTTTTTTTTCCTTTTTTTTAGTATGGACCAATCAAACTCGTGCTCAAATAGACGCTTTTATTGTTTTCTTGTTAGTCCTCATCAAGACATATTCTCTTCATCCTTTTTTTTTCAATCATTATCCATTTCTTCTTCTTCCTTTTTTTTTTTGAGAGAGCATCATTTCATCACATGACTGGAACATTTGCTTGTCGAATCATACTGTGTAACCTATATTCACTTCTTTGAAGGATTACCCAATGGGCAAGCATGGATTCAAAATCTTTTCAGGTTGAGGTCCCTCCGTTTTAGGGCTTCAGAGGCTTGAAAACAAAGGGTACGATAAGAAAGTCAAATGGATATTGCCTAAGATTAACCAATCGAACCCCTCAGCATGAGAGGTCCAACTAATTTAGTCCAAAGGTCTTGTGATAACAATCAAACACATTTATCATTGCCCCAGTGTCAGTAATTGAAATGTCTAACTGTAACACCTGATGAAGAGATCGACCTCGTGCCGAGACCGCGTGCACGAGCTGCTGAGATCGCGTACCGAGCTGAGGAGGTCGTATGCCGAGCTGAGATCGCGTACCGAGCTGAGGAGGTCGTATGCCGAGTTGAGGTCGCGTACCGAGCTGAGGAGGTCGCATGTCGAGCTGAGGAGACCGCGTGCACAAGCTCTTGATAAAGCCTTGTGTGCTTGCACAAGCACCCTGATCGACCTTGTGCCGAGACTGTAACACTCGTATTTTTTTACGAACGTTGGTTAGCGTTAATTAGTATATTTTGTCGTAATTATGCTTTAATAAAGCAATTACTTGTTTCCTAAGAAAGTGATTTAATTAAATCAAGAGCTAAAATAAATGAGAATTAATATTTTAATATTAATTTATGGTTTGAATGTTGTCGAAATATTCTATTGAAATTTCGTCGCGTTTCAAATCGCCGGGCAGTTTCTGCCGCTGATAAAATTTAAAATGAGCCCCGATTTCGATGAAAATCGAGTCGTAACCTGTTTTAAATATTTTTAAGTGAATTATATTGTTTCTAATACTTATAAATTGATATTATCACGCGGAGAATTAATTTTTCGTAAATTAATTTTTCCGGGATTTTCCGGCGAGAAATTAATCGGTTTTGCGGTTTTTCGTCGCCGTGTTTTTAGATCTTAAGCCTATAGATTAGAGGGTAATCATGAGAGAGGAGAGATTAGATGGGTAGAATGAGTGATGGGATTAGCATCTCATAATAATATTTATATGTCACTTATTTGTGGTTTTATAAAAAATTCATTTAAAATGGTTTTCTTTTAATTAATTATTGTTTAAGTGTTAATTAAGGGAAAAAGGACCATAATGCCCCTTCCCTCACCAGCTAAATATCACGATCAGCTCCCCCTCAAACCCTCACTTTCTCTTTTCTTCTTTCTTCTTCTCTAAGTTTCCTCTTCCTCTCCAAACTTCCATTGAAAAAAAAAACCTTGGGTTTCATTGAGTTTTTGCACAAACCTTCTTCATCAATCTTGTTTCTCATCATCTCCTCTACCTATATCATCATCTTGATCATCATTTGAGGTATGAAAAACAGAATTTTCTCTCCCTTCATGCTACTGTTTAGCGCCACTTCTTCCCTCCATTTTAGCTAGTTTTTATGCTTCCAAATCATGTCATATTGATAGGTTTTCTTCTTCATGACATTACCTACCTTTCTAACCATTTATTTGAACTTGAAAAACAAATTGTTCCCTCTGTTTTTCTGCAGTAGGTAGCGCTCAAAACCCTCCCCACTTGGCTTGTTTTGATTTCTTGTTCCATGTTGTTGTATGTTGCTTCTTGTTGCTGTTTGTTGTTGATTAATTGTTGTAGCATCATATAACCTCTTTCATGAGCATTTGATCAAAAACCTAACCTTGAGTAAGAGGGAAAATATGTTTAATCTTGCTTGAATCATGCATGAGGTATGTTATTGTGTTATAGTAATTATTTAGGTGCTAATAGCATGGCTAGTTTAATTTAATCAAGTGCAACAGGTTAGTTTTGGATCTTTCCTATTCTTGAGTCTTAAGAAACTTGCTATTTAATTGTCTAATTAGGTGTGAAGTATGTGATTATGTGTTTAATATGATTTTAGGACTAATTAGGATTAAGTTGCATGATTAGTTTAGTGTTAGATAAGTTTTGTGCAAAAAAAAAAATGGATTTTTGAGGGACCAAAATGGCATGTAGGGAAATTGATCTCTTTTTATGATTTAAATTTTAACACAATTGGTTATGGTCTTATTTTAATTGTTGGACCCTGATGAAAATATTTTTTTTAGAAAACATAAACTTAGATTTTGATTAATTTGTGCTTAATATGCTACTTGATTTTAAGCTTGAATTAGTACTTAGGAAAAATGGCCTCGTATGGTGATATGTATGAAAGAAGTTTTTAATAAAATTTTAGAGAAAATGAATTAATTTGTAATGCTGGAATTCTTGTTGTATTTGTTTAAGTTCTTGAGTTTTAATGCTTGCTTGGGTTGTAGTTAAGATTGGGATAATGAGAGCTAAGTGCTATTAGAAACCCATAGATAGTACTAAGTTGTGCTTGTATTAGGAATTGTGATTCCCGAGATCGTGCGGCACGGAAGTCGAGGTGTACGGGAAAGCGAACCCGAGGACGTGGGAGCAGTGTTAGCAGTGACAAGCGGTAAGGGCACTTCTAGACATTTAGGATTCATTTTTATGTCCCTGTGTAAGGACAACGTTTAGAGATGCTAAAATCCTTGTTTTACTATTTAAATGCTTTAATTAAATACGAAGAAGTCTGAGAACTCTACGAGTTCGAAGTTAGGGTCTTTGAACCCCTTCGTTTATTTTATTGTCGTGCGGTCGCCCATTTTCCGAGTCATTCGTGGGTGAAAACTTTGTGGTTGGTCTGCTGAACCCAACCCCCCACACTTGTATGTTCCTCTCTGTTAATTCCATCGAGTTGCAGAGGGATGGATTTCTTGATTTGCGTGTCAAGCATGTGATGATTGATTATGCATGTATTTAATATGAGATTGAATATATGATGCGAATTGCATGTTGCCTGTTGAATTGCGTTTCTTCATGCAGTTGGTTTTTATTGCTTAAATGATTGAATTGCGTTTCTTCATGTTAAGCCTGCTCTTTTTATTTGACATGCGGTTGAATATTCTTGCGTACCACTCTTTAACTATCGTATGCGTATTAATTGAGTGAGAGAGCTTAGTGAGTCGTTGGCGTCTGAAGTTGCGACCCGGATAGCGGAGAGGGTGCTAGGTCCCCTTTTTCCGTTTATGGGGACTTCTAACATCGTAGCGTAGGGACCGGGGCTGCATATCTAGGGAGAAGCGAAAGATCCCAAGGCTACGGCTGGTATGTCAGTTGATGGATCTGCGTCTGCTTTCCGGAATAATGGTCGAGTCGAGAGAAAATGGATAGCGAGTTGAGTCGAGTCTAGAGTGAGAGGGTTGAGTCACGTTTGGTGAATGATATACATTGTTGTGTGCTTATTCTTTCTGCCTTGATTATCTTGATTTGTTGAGAAGTTGACCCTTTCCCGTGGTTCCTTCAATCCATGATGGTTACCCAGGCGATGGCGAGGGCGCAGGGAACCCAACAGCGGATGATGGTGAGGAGGACCTCGTCGAGGATCCGGACGATGACCTTTATTTGTCGTGATTGACTATGTCTAATTAGATGTTTTCTTGGGATGGCTGTAGTATGTCTTTTGTGTCTGATGGTTGTGACGGTTAGGCGGGTGATGTTTTGTTATTACAGGGTAGACTGGTGGTTCCACTTTTGGAGCAGCCCCCTGCGTGGGTGTCTGCCAGAAGTACCCCCAGGGTATGATTGCTCTCTTGAAGGTCGTCATACCATAGGTGTATTTCTTTGTACATTCACTACTCTGTATTTGGCATACACTATCATTCCGACTTGTATATATATATATATATTATCTATGTATGTTTTATTTAGGATTTAAGTCTTGTGTCTTAGTTGCACCATGTTTCGAAAAGCTGTAATTACTCTGATGTGCGCTAGCGGAAAAAAAAAAAAGTACCACATTTTTCTGAAGGGCACAAGAGTACCGTTTTAAAACGCATCGCATACAGTTTTAGTGTAGCTCGGTAGCGGTCCGGAAACGGGTCGTTACTAAGGTGGTATCGAGCTTGATTCAGTTCGACCGGCCGTGCATAGGAAATTTGGACCGTCACCGTGGTTTCGGGATATGTGTGTCGGGTACATAGTTGTACTATATTGATTCTTTGTTTGATTAAGTGAAGCACTTATTGCTTGAAAAATTGTTTGAATTGTTTCTTGATTGAAGCGGTGTCTTAACACATCCTTGTTGTCGATTCGACAGGTTTTGAACTTTGTGGAATCTAATGCCACCTCGTAGGGATACGACTACCAGAATCGAGGACACCAATATGGATCGAGCGATTCAGGCTATGACTGAGATGGCGGCGGCCATGGCTCAGCAATCAGCTGCTACAACTCAACAGTCTAACGCGATGGCTTAACAGACGGCAGCGTTAACCCAGCAAAACTTGCAGCAACAACAGAGAGCAGAGCGGAATGCTGAGGCGAGAGGATTAGCGGACTTTAGGAAGCATGATCCACCGAAGTTTTACGGTGAGCCAAACCCAGATAAAGCTGATCTTTGGATGCAAGAGATCGAGAAGATCTTCGAGGCACTCCATTGCCCGAACAACGTGAAGGTAGACTACGCCACCTACTTGTCGCTAGAGACGCAGATCTTGGTGGAAGGGAGTGAAGCAAGCACTGATAGCGGAACGTCGCGAAATAACTTGGGAGCTCTTCCGTGGAAGGTTCTTGGACAAGTACTTCCCTGATACTACACGAGCCGAGAAGGAGCAAGAGTTTCTTCGATCGCAAAGAAGGCAAAGATGACGTTGTCCGAGTATGCAGCCAAGTTTGAGTCACTGGCGAGGTATTTCAGTCCATTTCGTGACCGAGCTGACCAAGGATGGTTAAGTGAGAGGTTCCAACGAGGATTAAGATTTGACATTCAGAAATCGGTGGTGTCATTGAGGATCAGGAATCTACAGGAGTTGATAGATCGTTGTGTTGAGGTAGAGGGTGTAAGAAGCCACAAGAAGAAAACTGTTGTAGGCGGACCGGTGAGACCCCAGAGTGCGGGGCAGAGGTTTGCACAAAAGGGGAAACAACTGCAGAGGAAGCCTTACAACCGACCTCAGGGGAATACTAATAGAGGACAGTATCGTCCGATGGCTCAGAATGCAAAGAGCGGAGGTCAGACCGGTGTCGAGGTGATTTGCTATCGTTGTGGGATGCCAGGACATTATGCGAGTGACTGCACTCAGAAGGAGGATATATGTTTCAACTGCAAGAAGCCAGGGCATTTTGCCAAGGATTGTCCCACACCTAAAGCTGAACCAGCTATGCATGCGGCAAAGGCCAAAGGGAAGCGCCAAACAGCAAAAGGCAGAGTCTTTTGCATGAGCGGCGAGGAAGCAGAGCAAGTTGATGATCTTATTCAAGGCGAATGTGAGATTGAGGGTAAATCCTTATCCGTCCTCTTTGATTCGGGTGCAACCCATTCCTTTATTTCTTCTGATTGTGTGGACCATTTGAATTTGACTGCGGATCGCTACTGCTCAAATTGGTAGTTACAACCCCAGCTGCTAAAACCTTAGTCACAAACACTGCATGTCTTAATTGTGTAGTGGTTATTCAGAGTAGAAGGTTTGTGGTCAATTTGGTTTGTTTGCCTCTTAAGGGTTTAGATGTCATCCTCGGGATGGATTGGTTGTCACACCACCATGTCCTCTTGGACTGTGCCCGTAAAACTGTAATTTTCCCAGACCTTGGAGTCTCCAATTATCTTTCTACTGAACGTATTGGAGTTTCTTTGCAAGAAGGAACTAGGGAATACATGTATCTGGCTAGTTTAGAAGTTTTTCAGCAGATTGAAGTGAAGAATGTTCCAGTGGTGTGTGACTTTGTGGACGTTTTTCCCGAAGACGTGCCAGGGTTACCACCAGTGCGAGAGGTCGAGTTTGCCATCGATTTGATTCCAGGAACAGGACCGATTTCCAAAGCGCCATACAGGATGTCCCCTGTCGAGATGAAAGAACTGAAGTCCCAGATTGAGCATTTGGAGTCAAAGCAATTCATACGACCGAGCGTGTCACCGTGGGGAGCTCCAGTGTTGTTGGTCAAGAAGAAGGATGGACGATCAAGACTGTACGTGGACTACCGCGAGCTCAACAAGGTTACTGCGAAGAACCGGTATCTGTTACCGCGTATTGACGATCTGATGGATCAATTACGTGGAGCTGCAATATTTTCCAAGATAGACTTGAAGTCTGGTTATCATCAGATTCGCGTGAAGGAGGAAGATGTCTCCAAAAGCGACTTTTCAGACCAGATACGGTCATTACGAGTACTTAGTGATGCCGTTTGGGTAACGAATCGCCCGGTGATGTTTATGGATTACATGAATAGGATTTTCCACTGCTTTTGGACCAATTTGTGGTAGTGTTCATCGGCGATATCTCGATCTACTCGAGGAATAGAGAAGAGCATGAAGGGCACTTGCGCCAAGTATTGCAGATATTACGAGAAACAACTCTATGCTAACCTTTCAAGTGTGAATTTTGGCTTGAAGAGGTGAATTTTCTTGGACATGTGATTTCCAAAGAAGGGATACCGTGGATCCAACTAAGATTGAAGCGTGCTAGCGTGGGAACGACCAAAGACATCCACCGATATCGGGAGTTTTGTTGGCTTAGCAGCTATTATCGAAGATTTATTGAAGGTTTTTCAAGATTGTCGCGCCTCTTACGACTTACGAGGAAGGATCAACCTTTGCCTGGATCGAGGAGTGCGAATCCAGTTTTCAAAGACTGAAGGAGCTTTTGCCAACCGCGCCTGTGTTGATTTTGCCTCAACCAGAAGAGCCTTATGAGGTTTATTGCGATGCGTCACACCAGGGATTGGGGTGCGTGCTGATGCAACAGGAAAGTGGTAGCGTATGCTTCAAGACAACTTAAGATTCACGAGAGGAACTACCCTACTCACGATTTGGAGCCGGCATCGGTGGTTTTTGGCGTCAAGATATGGAGGCACTACCTTTATGGGAGCACTCTCACCGCTTTCAGCGATCACAAGAGCTTGAAGCACTGCTCGATCGTAAAGAGCTCAACATGCGTCGGCGAAGATGGACAGAATTTCTCAAGGACTACGACTTTACGTTGGAATATCATCCAGAAAGGCTAATATAGTAGCAGATGCGTTGAGTAGGAAGAGCGTTCTAGCTTCAAAGAATGATGATCAAGGAGTTGGAGATGCTCGAGAAGTTCCGAGACTTGAAGTTGAATGTGGAAGTTTCACCAGGAAGCCGAGATTTGGTATGCTTACCATTTCTAACAGATTGTTGAACGAGATCGAGACCAAAGAGTTCATGACCAGCTACGCAAGAGAAGATCTGATTGATAAGCGCAAGTGGAAAGCGGCGAAATTCAAAGTCGGAGCGGACAACATTTTAAGGTGCAATGGCCGAGTGTGTGTACCTAACGTAGCGAGCCGAGAAAGTTAATACTTGACGGCGCATAAGAGCAATTTTAGTATTCACCAGGAGTTACAAAGATGTATCAAGACTTGAAGACGCATTTTTGGTGGTCGGGAATGAAGAAGCAAGTGGTCGAGCACGTAGCCGTGTTTAACATGTCGAAGCGAAGGTGGAGCACCAACGACCGGCGGGAATGCTACAATCGCTGACGTATCAAAGATGGAAATGGGACAGTATCTCCATGGATTTCGTTGTAGGTTTGCCGAAGACGCAGAAGAAGAATAATTCGATTTGGGTGATCATCGACCGATTGACCAAATCTGCTCATTTCTTGCCAGTGAGGTCGATGTACAATGTGGAAAAGCTGACCGAGTTTTACATCGCAGAGATAGTGCGACTACATGGTATACCCTCTTCAATCGTGTCGGACCGAGATCCGAAGTTCACGTCTCATTTTTGGAGGGAATTGCAAGAAGCGATGGGAACCGAGCTCAAGCTTAGCTCGGCATATCATCCCCAAACCGACGGTCAGACTGAGAGAACGATCCAATCGCTTGAAGATTTGTTGCGAGCGTGTACATTAGATCACCGAGGAGGTTGGGACAATGTCTTACCATTGGTGGAGTTCACCTACAATAACAGTTTCCATGCGAGTATTGGAATGGCACCTTTTGAAGCACTGTATGGACACAAGTGTCAGACGCCTCTTTGTTGGTACCAGGATGGCGAGAGTTCTGTTGTGGGACCAGATATGATCCAGCAGACTACTGAGAAGATCCGTTTGATCAGAGATAGGATGCGAACGTCTCAGAGCCGACAGAAGAGTTATGCAGACCAAGGACGCCGACCGCTAGAGTTCGAAGAAGGAGAGCATGTATTTCTTCGAGTCACCCCCACTACTGGAGTTGGTCGAGCGATCAAGTCCAAGAAACTAACCCCTAAATTTATTGGACCTTACCAGATTCTTCGTCGTATCGGTCCAGTGGCATATCAGATTGCCCTGCCACCCTTTTTGTCAAACATTCATGACGTCTTCCACGTCTCACAGTTGCGGAGATATATTTCCGACCCCTCTCATGTCATCGAACCAGATGTGATTCAACTGAGGGACGACCTATCCTTCGAAGCATCACCAGCAAGGATCGTTGATCAGAAAGCCAGATTGTCGCGGAACAAAGAGATCCAACTTGTCAAAGTCGTGTGGGATCAGAAGACTGGAGATGCGACTTGGGAACTGGAAGAGAAGATGAAGACTCAGTACCCTGAACTTTTTCGCGGTAAGTATCTTATTTGCAATTTCGAGGACGAAATTTTTTTAGAGGGAGAGTATTGTAACACCTGATGAAGAGATCGACCTCGTGCCGAGACCGCGTGCACGAGCTGCTGAGATCGCGTACCGAGCTGAGGAGGTCGTATGCCGAGCTGAGATCGCGTACCGAGCTGAGGAGGTCGTATGCCGAGCTGAGGTCGCGTACCGAGCTGAGGAGGTCGCATGTCGAGCTGAGGAGACCGCGTACACAAGCTCTTGATAAAGCCTTGTGCGCTTGCACAAGCACCCTGATCGACCTTGTGCCGAGACTGTAACACTCGTATTTTTTTACGAACGTTGGTTAGCGTTAATTAGTATATTTTGTCGTAATTTTGCTTTAATAAAGCAATTACTTGTTTCCTAAGAAAGTGATTTAATTAAATCAAGAGCTAAAATAAATGAGAATTAATATTTTAATATTAATTTATGGTTTGAATGTTGTCGAAATATTCTATTGAAATTTCGTCGCGTTTCAAATCGCAAGGCGATTCGATAAAATTTAAAATGAGCCCCGATTTCGATGAAAATCGAGTCGTAACCTGTTTTAAATATTTTTAAGTGAATTATATTGTTTCTAATACTTATAAATTGATATTATCACGCGGAGAATTAATTTTTCGTAAATTAATTTTTCCGGGATTTTCCGGCGAGAAATTAATCGGTTTTGCGGTTTTTCGTCGCCGTGTTTTTAGATCTTAAGCCTATAGATTAGAGGGTAATCATGAGAGAGGAGAGATTAGATGGGTAGAATGAGTGATGGGATTAGCATCTCATAATAATATTTATATGTCACTTATTTGTGGTTTTATAAAAAATTCATTTAAAATGGTTTTCTTTTAATTAATTATTGTTTAAGTGTTAATTAAGGGAAAAAGGACCATAATGCCCCTTCCCTCACCAGCTAAATATCACGATCAGCTCCCCCTCAAACCCTCACTTTCTCTTTTCTTCTTTCTTCTTCTCTAAGTTTCCTCTTCCTCTCCAAACTTCCATTGAAAAAAAACCTTGGGTTCCATTGAGTTTTTGCACAAACCTTCTTCATCAATCTTGTTTCTCATCATCTCCTCTACCTATATCATCATCTTGATCATCATTTGAGGTATGAAAAACAGAATTTTCTCTCCCTTCATGCTACTGTTTAGCGCCACTTCTTCCCTCCATTTTAGCTAGTTTTTATGCTTCCAAATCATGTCATATTGATAGGTTTTCTTCTTCATGACATTACCTACCTTTCTAACCATTTATTTGAACTTGAAAAACAAATTGTTCCCTCTGTTTTTCTGCAGTAGGTAGCGCTCAAAACCCTCCCCACTTGGCTTGTTTTGATTTCTTGTTCCATGTTGTTGTATGTTGCTTCTTGTTCTTTGTTTGTTGTTGACTAATTGTTGTAGCATCATATAACCTCTTTCATGAGCATTTAATCAAAAACCTAACCTTGAGTAAGAGGGAAAATATGTTTAATCTTGCTTGAATCATGCATGAGGTATGTTATTGTGTTATAGTAATTATTTAGGTGCTAATAGCATGGCTAGTTTAATTTAATCAAGTGCAACAGGTTAGTTTTGGATCTTTCCTATTCTTGAGTCTTAAGAAACTTGCTATTTAATTGTCTAATTAGGTGTGAAGTATGTGATTATGTGTTTAATATGATTTTAGGACTAATTAGGATTAAGTTGCATGATTAGTTTAGTGTTAGATAAGTTTTGTGCAAAAAAAAATGGATTTTTGAGGGACCAAAATGGCATGTAGGGAAATTGATCTCTTTTTATGATTTAAATTTTAACACAATTGGTTATGGTCTTATTTTAATTGTTGGACCCTGATGAAAATATTTTTTTAGAAAACATAAACTTAGATTTTGATTAATTTGTGCTTAATATGCTACTTGATTTTAAGCTTGAATTAGTACTTAGGAAAAATGGCCTCGTATGGTGATATGTATGAAAGAAGTTTTTAATAAAATTTTAGAGAAAAGGAATTAATTTGTAATCTTTGGAATTCTTGTTGTATCTGTTTAAGTTCTTGAGTTTTAATGCTTGCTTGGGTTGTAGTTAAGATTGGGATAATGAGAGCTAAGTGCTATTAGAAACCCATAGATAGTACTAAGTTGTGCTTGTATTAGGAATTGTGATTCAGAGATCGTGCGGCACTAAGTCGAGGTGTATGGGAAAGCGAACCCGAGGACGTGGGAGCGGTGTTAGCGATGACAAGCGGTAAGGGCACTTCTAGACATTTAGGATTCATTTTTATGTCCCTGTGTAAGGACAACGTTTAGAGATGCTAAAATCCTTGTTTTACTATTTAAATGCTTTATTTAAATACGAAGAAGTCTGAGAACTCTACGAGTTCGAAGTTAGGGTCTTTGAACCCCTTCGTTTATTTTATTGTCGTGCGGTCGCCCATTTTCCGAGTCATTCGTGAGTGAAAACTTTGTGGTTGGTCTGCTGAACCCAACCCCCCACACTTGTATGTTCCTCTCTGTTAATTCCATCGAGTTGCAGAGGGATGGATTCCTTGATTTGCGTGTCAAGCATGTGAGGATTGATTATGCATGTATTTAATATGAGATTGAATATATGATGCGAATTGCATGTTGCCTGTTGAATTGCGTTTCTTCATGCAGTTGGTTTTTATTGCTTAAATGATTGAATTGTGTTTCTTCATGTTAAGCCTGCTCTTTTTATTTGACATGCGGTTGAATATTCTTGCGTACCACTCTTTAACTATCGTATGCGGCGAACTGTTAATTGAGTGAGAGAGCTTAGCGAGTCGTTGGCGTCTGAAGTTGCGACCCGGATAGCGGAGAGGGTGCTAGGTCCCCTTTTTCCGTTTATGGGGACTTCTAACGTCGCAGCGTAGGGACCGGGGCTGCATATCTAGGGAGAAGCGAAAGATCCCAAGGCTACGGCTGGTATGTCAGTTGATGGATCTGCGTCTGCTTTCCGGAATAATGGTCGAGTCGAGAGAAAATGGATAGCGAGTTGAGTCGAGTCTAGAGTGAGAGGGTTGAGTCACGTTTGGTGAATGATATACATTGTTGTGTGCTTATTCTTTCTGCCTTGATTATCTTGATTTGTTGAGAAGTTGACCCTTTCCCGTGGTTCCTTCAATCCATGATGGTTACCCAGGCGATGGCGAGGGCGCAGGGAACCCAACAGCGGATGATGGTGAGGAGGACCTCGTCGAGGATCCGGACGACGACCTTTATTTGTCGTGATTGACCATGTCTAATTAGATGTTTTCTTAGGATGGCTGTAGTATGTCTTTTGTGTACAATGGTTGTGACCAGTTGGGCCGGGTGATGTTTTGTTATTACAGGGTAGACTGGTGGTTCCACTTTTGGAGCAGCCCCCTGCGTGGGTGTCTGCCGGAAGTACCCCCAGGGTATGATTGCTCTCTTGAAGGTCGTCATACCATAGGTGTATTTCTTTGTACATTCATTACTCTGTATTTTGCATACACTATCATTCCGACTTGTATATATATATATATATATATATATTATCTATGTATGTTTTATTTAGGATTTAAGTCTTGTGTCTTAGTTGCACCATGTTTCGAAAAGCTGTAATTACTCTGATGTGCGCTAGCGGAAAAAAAAAAAGTACCGCATTTTTCTGAAGGGCACAAGAGTACCGTTTTAAAACGCATCGCATACAGTTTTAGTGTAGCTCGGTAGCGGTCCGAAAACGGGTCGTTACACTAACTATCCACTTCCAAGAAAAATCTCCCAGTGTGTCAAAAAAATAAACTGCCTCAACGAAAGTCTCATTTTCTTTTTTTGCCCTAACTTTTGCTTAGACTGCCTATGTAGGTTTTCAGCCTAACGGGCATCTTTTTATTCCTTTTTTTTTCTTTTCCTTTTTTTTCCTTTTTTGAGAAAATAGAAACATTATTCATCAATCAGAATGAGCTTTTTAAGGCTTGTAATGTGGCCATGGTTATGGGTTATGAAAAAAAGGATTTAAAAGGCCCAAATAAGTGTTTAGGGGTTAAATGGGATCAAGGATTAATTCTCTCGATTGAATGCTTTCGAAAGAGTTGGCTTTATCGCATTTTGCATTAGAGATAACTCTTTCACTCCTCCACACTGCCTTATAATTTTTCTTTCTGCTTTTTTTGAATTTCTTCCTTCTAATGCATCCTCTTTATTTTCTTTATTATTAGTCTCCACCTTTTTTTCACTACTTTTCTTTTTTCCTTTTTCTTCTTTGCCTTGCGATTTTTTATGGCTTTTCCTTTCTTTAATTTCTTCTTTTTCATTAATCTTCCTTCATTCCCCTATCATCTTGTCTCTATTCTCTTTTTTCTGCAACCTTTCCTTCTACCTTTGATCTATAGCATTTTAGCTTTAAATCACCAAAAGCTGACGTAATAGTGATCATTGTCGAGGGTTTAATGAAAGAAAATAAATATAGGCTCAAAGGGGACATCAAGGGGTACTATTTTTTTTTTAAAAAAGGATAAAGAAAGGAGGCCATTCATCATTTCAAATCCTAATTGCGTATTTTCAAATTTTAATTTTGAGGCATATAAAAAAAAACCCCTTTTTTATATTAAAAAAAATAATAAAAATAAAAAATCATTGCTTTCATTTTTTTTATTTTTTTTTTTGGAACATGAGACTTTGGCAATTAACATCCATCCAAGGGAGCAATATGAACCAATTGAGGGCTATTTCTTATGGCCAGAAGGATAATGCTTTGAAATCCATGCAAATTCATTAGAGTAAAACTTCAATGAAGTAAACATAGTTTCCATAAATTTAATCCAGAGAACAATATGATCACATAAGCACAGATGCCAAACACTTCATCATTACATTGCATTGAGTAGATGCTCTTGCAGAGTTCACTATTTTCCCTATTCCCCTCATCTTGCTTGGAAAATTTTCATTGCTTCATCGGTAGTGGGACTTATGTAACAGTATTCATGGATGTGATTCATTAGCAAGAGTTTGATCGGTATCCACATTTTTTTGTTGCACTATTTTTTTTGTTTTGTTTTTATAGAAATGATGCTAAATGCATGATGGATCTCACACTAATATGCCATGAAAATGCGTGAATGGATTTGTATGTCCCTTTTTTTTTCATGCACGCGGATGCAATATTCCAAGGTAGTGATAATTTTTTTTGTAGACCACCTTCTTAAATGCAATGGATGCAACCTGCAAAAGATTAAAAATGATTTTTTTTATTGAAAATTTGGATTTTATTTAGTAAGACAACGCAAAATTTTTTTGAACTTTTTTTAAGAACGTATAACAAAGCTAGAAACAAGAACAATGCTCCCATTTGTGGCCTACACAGGTTTGCCCATGCCTTTGTCCTACGGATTTACTGGCTTTTTCTACAGTGAACACTCGCAATAGGTGGATATTCTAACCTACTGTCATTTAGGTCTCTAGAGCCAAGTACTCTTTCGGGATATTGACCACACTAGGATGCACATCCAAAATGTGGGCACCCACAAAAAAAGTCGCACTCTAGATGAGGAATTCATGGTAGCCACATAGGATATACATCCAAAATGGCTTCCACTATACAACCTCTTACTAACTTAGGCTTCATTTAGGCCCGGGTATAGAGCCTCACTCGTTGTATGCGTTCAAAGTATAAGTATGGTGTGTGAAGGGAGCATACAAACCTCAAACCTGCAATGTAATCCATGAAAACCAAAAGCACAAAATATAAATTATCTTCTAACCTAGGGGTCAATATTCACAAAAACAATTAAGGAGGCAAATAAAAATATATATATACAAACATGTGGAAAACATACAACAAATAAAGAGACAAAATAAATAAAACAATAAATATTTGCAAATGAAGAAACCAAATCATTCAAACATTAAATATACACAAATAAGGGAAGAAATCGATTAGGCATTCAATATGTACACCAGTAAGAATCAAATCAATTATACGTTAAATTAGAATTGCAAATATATACAAAGTAGCAAATCAATTAAATATTAATTAAAATTAGCATTTAAATATATAAATAAGGAAGTAGGTTAATAAAAAAAACAAATCGAACAAATAAAAAAGAATCACCTACTAATACGAAGAAAAGAAAAATAGTAAAAATAAAAGATAAAAATAAAAATAAAATAGTGAAACAACCTAGATTTGCACAACCAATCAAACTGGACTTGATTCTCAAATGTTCCCAGTGGAGTCGCCATCTGTAACGGTCCAAAGGTTTGAGAGCCGCCACCAATTTTATTATATTTAGGAAAAATTGGAAAAACCTCAAAAATAATGATCTTTGAAAACCATACTGAATTCGGGAATCGATTGTCCATGAAGAAGGGTGGAGACTAAACCCCACAACACCCCCAACACGCCTGTCCTATGACAGTTACCCAAAATTAATTGTGCAAACTAATATAAATATTTGTTTCACCCCAAAATAAAATAAAATTAATACTAAGTGTAAAAATGAAAAAAAAAGAAACTAAATTAGAAAAAAAAGTTAAATTTGACTTGACGGGATTGACCCGCTCCTACGTATCCTCCGGTGCAATGAGGAACTCAAAAGTCACGTAGTTCTTCTAGAAAATATTTGTGTGTTGGTTTGATTTTTTTTTAAGGGTTTAAGATCACCAAGCTGTCACAACTCAAGTGTCATAAACTGAGGATTAACAAGATGTCACATCTTAACTAATCTCATTTGTACCAAAAAAATATTTTTTATTTGATTTAATAAGATTAAAAAAATATATAAAACACTCTCCGGCCTAAATCAGTAAACAAAAGAAATACAACAAAATAAAAATAAAGAGGGGGTGCTTCAGGTTTCACATCCTAAAAAAAAATAAAGAAATAAATAAAAGAAATGGAAACAGAACAAACTTGACATAGAATGTTTATTAAATAAATAAAAGGAAAGAAAAAAGTAAAAGAATAAAAAACAAAAGGGGTGGTGCTGCTGTCATGGTTCCATCCACACACCCACACTAAACACACACACACTGTCTAATACACACACACACGATCAAAAAAAAAAAACAAGAAAGGGCGTTGTAACAGAACGATGGGAAAGGGAGAAAATGGCCAGAGGGAGAGGGAGAGGGAAAGGGAGAGGCTGAGAGGGAGAGGAAGATGGAAGATTTTTTTTCTGGTTTTGGGTTTTTTGAGAAGATAAGATGAGGAAGGTGATGGAGAGATTGATGGCGATTTGAGAGAGAAAAATTAGGGTGTGTGTGTGAGAGAGAAGGAGAGAGGGGGGGAGAAGGCGAATTTTTTTTGTTACTAGGGCGGGGTGGCGCTGCTGCCTTCTTCCTTGGAGAAAGGGTGAGTAAATAGGGTTTTAGGGTTAGGGTTAAAAACGGGTTGAGCTTTGTTGATTTGGGCCAAAACGCGTGGGGGTGCCGCGAAAAAAAAGTGGGGGTGCAAGGAGTAATGCCTGATGAGGCGCAGGGGCTGTGAGAAAAAAAGAAAAAGGGGTGCGTCAGTAAAAGAGAAGAGGGAACATTGGGCTACGCTGGGTAGTGGCCTGCTGGGCTTTGCTGCTATCTGCACCCCTAGTTTTACAATTCACACACCTCCTCTTTTCAAAATAAATTCTTTTTCTTTTTTTTTCTTACTCTATTCTTTTTTATTTATCTTTTTTTGCTGTAATTGGACCTGAACAATGGGCCAGACCAATGAAATTTTTCTTTTTGATATTTTCTCATTTTAACAAAATAAAATAGAACAAAAATGATATAATGCACTCAAATAAAGACTCAAATAAAGGCTAAAAATTTAGTATTTGTGAAAAGTATTTTTGGTGTTTTTTTCTTAAAAATTTTAAAACTCCAGTCAAAATTGGGTGTTCACAGCCACCACCAGGGTCGCACAGCAACAGACTACCAAAACCAGAGTTTCTCACATGTTCCGCGATTCCCTTGTACAGATCTTGTGTAAAACAATTAATGAGAATAAGAAATTTATTAATATTAAATGTGAAATAAGCAATTAAATAAAATAATATTCTTCACATTTTGACACACCTTGACAGAAATACTTGCGAATAGAAATTTACCTGGTTGGCAACATGTACTGTAGAAAAACCACCCTTGTGAGGTTGAATGTGCTCAACACGCTTCATACTCCCAGAGGCAGTCATAGGATGCCGCTCTCTGGGAGGTGTACCAGCAGCAGCAGAAGCTCCTCACATCATAAACATATCTAAAAATATAAAAAGTAATTTCATAAAAAAAATGTGTACCGAAAATTCATAATTTCTGGAATACAAAAAATAAATTTGTGCATACTGAAAATTCCAATTTTCAGTATACAATTTGTATACCGAAAATTACAATTTCTGGTATGCAAAAGTTTTAAAATTTTTTTTACCAAAGATTCAAATTTCCGGTATACAATTTGTTTACTGAAAATTAGAATTTTCGGTACTATGTTTAGAAAGCAAAAAAAATAGAATGAGTTTTTATTGTTTTGTGTAGGGGTATTTTGAAGAATTCGCATATTTGGTGGTTGTACCCAAAAGGTGAGGGTGCATTTAATAATGGCCATAGAAAATGGCCAAGGCCCTATCTTTTGGAGATTCAATTTCTTCTAACTTCTGTTTACTGGACTTCGGTGATGGAATTTCTGCCAAACCCCCCTAAAACCCCACCAACCAAAATATCTATGTAAATGGGCTCCTTCATAAAAGCAAGTATAAAATAGGCCATTATTAAAGACACCCCCCACCTGGTAGGTACACCCCCCCATTTTGCATATTTCCCAAAATACCCCTCGTATAAAATCATCAAAAATCCTTTTTTTTTTAATTCCGAACATGTTACCGGCAATTGCAATTTCCGGTATACAAATTGTATACCGGAAATTACAATTTCCGGTAACATTGTGTGTAAAATTTGTTACCGGTATACATTAAAGAATTTTGTAGCCAAACACTCATTGTTTATGCTTTTGCACGCAGACTTGGTGTAGAACGCTCTCATCGTACCGGAAATACGAATTTTCGGTACGTACTTTGTTTCGTTTTGAATTTTGTTCCGGAAATTGCAATTTCCGGTATACAAATTGTATACCGGAAATTGCAATTTCTGGTATACAAAAATAACGTACCGGAAATTGCAATTTCCGGTATACAGTCTGGGAAATTTGCAATTTCAGAAAAGATTAAAAATATTGTACCGGAAATTTTGAATTTCCAGACGTTATATTTTAATCTTTTCCGAAATTGCAAATTTCCAGACGCTTTTTTCCAAACTTTTTCCTACGTAATAATCTATTGTTTGTTTCATTTTAGTTTCATTGGAAATGGATGATTTTAGTGGCTTCAATTCTGACGAAGCCGACCGACGTTTCCCAACATTTCGATTGTAGTGATGTATTCACTACTACGCAGGTAATTTAATTATTGTTTGATATTGTGAATATGTCGTATTTTTTTTTGCAAAACATTAAGATTAATACTTTTTTGTAGATATTTCCTACACGAGATGACCTTTTGTATTGGGCTCGAGAGGTTGGGAAGGAAAACAATATAGTTGTTGTCATTGTACGATCAGACACAGAAACAGGACAAAGAGGAAGAAAAACAAAAGTCATTTTGGGTTGTGAAAGGGGTGGAAAGTATAGATCAAAGTCATCAAGTTCTTCAAAGTCAACTGGATCTCATAAGTGTGAGTGTCCGTTCGCGCTTAAAGGAAGACCCTTGTCAATGGGTGAAGGCTGGATACTTAAGGTCCTTCGTGGGAATTCACAACCATCGGATACTGAAAGCATGATGGGTCATCCATTTGTTGGTCGTTTAAATCAAAATGAGAAAGAAATTGTTCATGATATGACAAAGAACAACGTAAGGTCGGAAGCATTCTATTGACCTTTGAAAAGTCGCAATGTGGCCAATCTCACTACCATCGATCAAGTATATAATGAGCGGCGTAAGTTTCGATCAACACGTAAAGGTCCAAGAATCGAAATGCAACACTTGTTGAACTTAATCCAACGTGATCGATATGTGT
The DNA here is from genome assembly GCA_037113605.1 of Calophaca sinica. Classification (NCBI taxonomy): domain Eukaryota; kingdom Viridiplantae; phylum Streptophyta; class Magnoliopsida; order Fabales; family Fabaceae; genus Calophaca; species Calophaca sinica. The sequence goes on along the minus strand of CM073732.1, from coordinate 10,412,269 downwards.
CCTGGTATAGAAGACATGAAGGTTCTGACGTTGTTAGAGATATTTTTTGGACACATCCAGATGCCGTCAATTTATTGAATACATTTCACAGTGTCTTGTTCATGGACAAAGACCTACAAAACCAATGATATCGGCCGCCTTTGTTTAAAATTGTTGGTGTTACCAGCACATCCTTTACATACACTGTGGCATTTGCCTATTTGGATTCTGAGCAGCAGGATAACTTTGAATGGGCACTCTTAAAGTTAAAAGGTCTGCTTGCGGCGACAGAATCATTTCCTCAAGTTATTCTTACCGATAGAGATCTTGCTCGATGAATGCAATTGCGTCTGCTTTTCCAACTTCGCCAATTTGTCGTGTCAATGGCACATAGGTAAGAATGTCTATGCGAAATGCAAGAAGTTGGTGTTTCTTGAAGACAAACATGAGGCGTTGAAGAATGCATGGGATGGTGTTGTTGATGCGATCGACGAGTTTGAGTATCAAAGAATCGGTTGATGACTTTTGAGTGTGTATGTTCGTAATTTCCTATTTTTGTTGAATATGTCAAGAATACATGGTTGAACCCTTTAAGGAAAAGTTTGTTGCGGCATGGACCAACCAAGTCATGCACTTCGAAATACAACAACAAATAGGTATGCTTAAACCAAAGAGATAAAATTATGTTGATAATTTTGTTTTTTAAATGGTGTCATTGGTGTTTGATGTGGTTTAATTTTTGTTTGTTATTAGGGCTGAGTCTGCACATTGGACATTGAAGAGGAATCTACAAAACAGTAGGGGTGACCTATGTCAGTGTTGGGGAACTATGAACAATATGATTGCAATCGCAACACACCGAGATAAAAGCATCATTCGAAAGAAGCATAAACGTAGTGGAGCACAGGCACAACAACCGTTTGTTTATCAGATTGCATGGATTTGTATCAAGGACTGCACTGCAACTTATTGCCGACGAGTGTGGCAGAGTGAATTATGTGGGTATCGATAAATCTACTTGTCGTTGCCTAATCGTAATCGACACATGGGTTACCTTGTGCTTGTGAGTTGGCGGGTTACATAAGACTGCTTGCACCTATTCCATTGGAGGCGCTTCACTTGCACCGGAGGAGTTTACATTTTGGTGAATACCAATCGCAACAACACAAAGTTGAGACAAAGGCGAGGTGTCGGAGGAAGAGCTTGCGCAGCTGGGATGCATTGGTAAATCGATTTCGATCACTTAATGTTATTGGCAAGAGGACACTTGTTTGCCAAAGTGCGTGAACTTGTATTTCCAGACACAACTTCAATGTGTCCACCTCCTCAAAAGGTGAAGACCAAGGAGCACCGAAAAAGGGTAAAGGTAAGGCCTCAAAGAATGGATGGATATGATGTTAGGCGCGACCCATCATATTTTGAGCATGTGGACAACATGTATTACGAGCATGTGGGCAACATGTATTCGACGCACCATCCGGGAATACATCAAAGGCATCTAATCTACCATCTAATGTGCCTACAAGGAAAAGAAACGATCCGATGTGCCATCTTATGTACATCAAACGCCTTACCTGAGCCAATTTCCTCCACAGTTTCATCGATATATTGAGCAAATAGTGGATGTCGAAGATGATGGAAAGCTGCGGATATCGCTCCATTGCAAAGATTACTTGGTAAATCTGAGGACGGATGGCCTATAGTCCCAAGACTTGGAAAAAGAGATCAGAATGCATTATGATTTATATGGCCGCTTTTTGGAGATCAATATCAAGCATTGAGGAGTCATTGATAGGTGTAATCGGTACTGCTGCGTGACAAGTGGATGACCTTACCAGACATGGGTTACGTAATAGCAACCAAATATAAATTGGTTCTAGTCTCTTTGAATGAGTGCAGTCGAACGTGTTGGACATCTTTCCCTCTTAGGGGCATGTGTCACCCAACCCAGCCAAACAACGCCATAATTTGTATTGGGTTTGTCAACAAAAATCACTGGGTACAGGTAAATTTTTTTTTACAGCAATGTGTTTTAACTTAAATTTATCTTTTTAATGTAAAATTAAACAATGTGTTTAATTAATCTGCAATAAGTTTTCAGGTATTTCTTAAGCCCGGATGTCCATTGCCTAACGTCGCTCCCAGTTGGCGTCAATATGCTTATCCGGAGGCTCACTCATGGGCAACACTGTATGCTGCTCGATTGCAAGAATGGGTTACATTATTTCCGCCAAGGCGTCATACTACACGCAGTACCAGGATGACCATGTACGATTGGACGACGATTGACTACATTGTAGTGATATATAGTACACTTTATTGTTTTTAAATGTGGGTTTGACTACAGATCAATTATGTTGTTGGTTATGCAATGTAATGTAATGTGACGTTAGTTTTTTTTAGTGTTGAATTTGCAGTCCAACAGAGGTTAAGTAATTGTTCTGAACACACGCCGGATGTTGAGCTGTGATGTCGAGATCCGGGATCCGAGGTAATCATGATACAGGATGATGATGTTATAAATCATCACCAAGTCGAGGCGAAGTGTTTGCTCGAGGTCAAGAACTAGTGGGCGACATCAAGGACCTCTGCTTTTGGGTGTAACAGGTATCGTTCTCATTGCTCGACATCGGATTCAAGAAGTTCGGAATGCCTTTGCCTTATGACATCGGCGTCGTGTAGCTAGACAACTAGAGATGTCGAGATCCGAGGTTACGCATGTGGTGAGCTTGTCGAGCCCAGTGTTTCGAACTAGAGATGTCGAGATCCGAGGTAATCAACGACCTCTGCTTGTCGAGCTGTGTTTCGAACTAGAGATGTCGAACGTATTGCCGACGATGTGAACTGTGAACTGAAATCACTGTCCTTCATGCAAGATTGAACTCGTGACAAATCTACATATGCCCGCTTGCTTGGTGATGTAGAATGCACCTCGGTGTGATTGACTTCGGGGTCACTTGCAAGGTGAGCTCGATATGTAGGCCGAGTTGATGGATGAGGTCGTCATTCCCTTGTGATGTAGAATGATTTCGATGTTCCTCGACCTAATGAAATTAGTTGAAAGAAATTCGAGAAGTTCGAATCTTACCTCAGTCATAAGGACATCGTGCGATTGTGATCTCGCTCGCACGCTACTGCTGTGGAAGTATGGTAGATCGTACTTAAAAGAAAAAGTATGCTAGATCGGTAAATAAAAAAAAACCTATGGTACAGAGGAAAAAAAAAGCCGCAAATATAACAAAATGTAAATATAACAACAAAAGATGTCCAAATATAACAAAAAAAGATAATAAACATAAAAAAAAACCCTATCTTCTTCGCTGTCGACGCTTCGCCCCAGATGTGGTCGCCTCCGTCCCACCCTGCGCTATCTGTAGTGCCTGGGAAATATACTCGGCAAGCAGAGCGGGGTCCATCATCTCATAGTCAGTCTCAGAGGCTGTCTGGAGAATGCTGGTGACTGAGGCCAGCCTCTCAGCCATATCATCACAATGCGGCTGCAAATTATAACAAGACATCAGAGAGCCATAAGAGATAATAAACAAACACAAAAAATACATAATGTATATCTAAACACTTACACAATCAGGAGTAGCCGCAGCCTGAGGAGCACCCGGATTGATCAGGAGTGGATGCGACATCCTGCGATACCACTCCATGTACCCGTCAGTGCACTCTGCTTTGGAATCTGAGGCCAGGTATAAATCGGGGACAGTCGACATGATAGAGTGCATAGGAAACTGTATCCATGCATCCATCATCTCTGCAACTGTGGGACGCGGTGGTGGTGGCCGGGGAATGTCCTGGATGTAGCCGAACTGCCTGACTACCCTCTCAGGCAGGTATGGCACAATAAATGAGGCACACCAGATGTACCCCGAAAACAGACACGTCGGATGACAACTCGCCCTAATGCCCTCCCACGGTCTCCAAACAACGTCATCGACTGTCAACGCATCCAGCTTCTCCGGCGGGCTCCACCTGCCGTCACCCTTAACCGACCACCTCATGGCTCGTATCATGCCCGGTGATGCCGTTATCCTTCCTCTTGCAGACGAGGAAATACTCATATATCCATGCCCGTGACAACAATAACGAATCAACACGCCATACAATGTACTTTAAATAAATAATTGTTTACAAAAATAGGTCGCGTGCACGAAGAAGTGTCATGTATCCGCCAATCGCTTAGTGTCATGTAGGCTAGCGTCTCCCGGATATCCGTACAAGAAGGCTAGTGCAAAGACTAGCCCATGACACACTACCAACCGCCCCAAGTCACGCATCGTGTCCAGGTACTTAATGTCAATGTATATATGGCTCTTGTTCCGCCAAAATGGTACAGTGCCAACAACAACATTATCTTGGCCCTGGCCGCATAGATAGTCCCACCGACCATCGTAAATGCGCTGGTCATATGTCTTCATCAAGAAGTCAATACTCATATGAGCGCCTCATAGTTGTCGCCTCCTTGTTTGCCTCTTCATATGTACACCCCAAAGAATGTCAGAATAAGATATGGAAATGTCCGGATCCATCACTGGGGTACATAAAAAGAGCCGCTCACTTTAAGGCCTAGGAGGACAGACATCATCAAGCGCGGATCGCTATCTCTCCAAAGCGGCAGATGGAAGTCGCCGCCTCCCGATGTCATCTTCTGCAAAGGTCGACAAGAAGGCTCACAACCATCCCGGCCGCAGTATAACAAGGAGGATAGGCCGGCCTCCGAGAGATGCTCATTTACATGAGGAGGCGGTGGTACTCTTCCACTTAACCATTTTTGCAACTTCAGGCCGTGAGAGGCCACCTTCAGCGCATCACGATCCTGCACACAAATAAACATCATCGATCATATAAAAATAATAAACATTTGATCAAATAACAACCAGATATATACCTGCCCCTGCCATATCTGATAGGCAACGTGATGCTGATAATCTGTAAGCAACGACCCATCGTAAGGTCCTCCAGGAAAGGGAGCCTGGTCTCCAACTATACCATGGTCTCCTCCAGCTATATCCTCTGGATCCTCGTATACAAAATGGGGATCCTGGTCGCCAACTACATCCTCGTGCGGCAGCCTGCTAGCAATACGCCTCTGACGCTCAGAGACAGTCACAGGCTGCCGTGGTCTACGTGGGGGCGCACTACCAGGAGTGGAAGCTACTCCTCTCCCTCTCGACTTAGGCATATCTGAAAGACAAATAAATCAATTATATTCAAATGTAATAAAATAAATTCTGTACCGGAAATTGCAATTTCCGGTATACATTTTGTATACCGAAAATTGCAATTTTCGGTACAAAAATGTAAAGCACCGGAAATTATAATTTCCGGTATACAAATGTGTCAGGAAATTGCAATTTACCTATTAATACATCGAAATTGCAATTTCCACATTAACTTGTGTACCGGAAATTGCAATTTCGGTGCTTTATATTTATATCGAAATTGCAATTTCCCAGATATACATTGTATACCGGAAATTGTAATTTCGGGAACTATGTTTTGTAAATCACCAGAAATTGCAAATTTCGGTATACAATTTGTATACCGGAAATTGCAATTTCCGGTGCTTTATATTTCGATCGAAATTGCAATTTCCAGATATAAATTGTATACCGAAATTGCAATTTCCTGATTTACAATTTGGAACTATGTTTGTGTAAATCATCGGAAATTGCAATTTAGATATACAATTTGTATACCGGAAATTGCAATTTCCGGAACTATGATTGCATAACAAAAAACGCATCAAGATTTGGAATTTCAGTAAGAGCAGTATTTCAGGATTTAGAATTTTCTAAGCGTGAGTGTGAGTGGATCGGGAAAGGTTGAGTTTTTGTTAAGTTATTAAGGGCATTATGGAAAATTAAGAAATTTGTTACTGAAATTGCAATTTCAGATACAAATTGTATACTGAAATTGCAATTTTGGTAACAAATTTACACACAATGTTATCGGAAATTGTAATTTCGGTATACAATTTGTATAATGAAATTGCAATTGCCGTAACATGTTCTAATTAAAAAAAGGATTTTTGATGATTTTATACGAGGGGTATTTTGGGAAATATGCAAAATGGGGGGGTGTACCTACCAGGTGGGGGGGTGTCTTTAATAATGGCCTATAAAATATCTATTGCACTTCGGCGATGGAATTTCTGTGCTGCTTCCAATACTCTCTTTTTGTCTAATAGCACCCCCCCATTTTTTCCAAAATACCGATACCCCTACTTCTTCCTTTCTCTCCCCATCCCCACCCCTATGTGAAACCCCCCAACCCCCACTCCCCACTCTTGCCTCCCAGCCCAACCCTCACTCCTCCTACCATTTTATTAGGACTGAATTCATTTTGAAAGTGAATTATCTTATTATAGTTAATTTTTCCTCGTGAGATACAAGAACCATAGCCAATTAAATCAATTTATACTCACATGGTAATTGAACTTGGATTGAGCCCTTTAAGATTTATGAAATCCATTGGCTCCTAGAAAGATCAAACTCTCTAGTTATTTAAGTCTCAAGTTCAATTTCTAGGGTTTTAATACTAAGGTTCACGTCTAGGTACCTCCCTTAATACCTATGATTATACAAATAAGGGATCCAACAAATTCACATAACATGAATACTCAATAAGAATCAAATCAAAAGTCATTCAATGATTAGCAAAAGAGAAAGGAACAATCACTCCATCATTATCAATGTATCAAGGGTTATGCCCAATCCTAGAAATAATAAATCTAATCAAACATGGTAGAACAAGAATCCATGAAAAAAAAATCAATAACATCCAAATCGGGATCCAAAAGAAGAGAGAAGAGGAAGAACTATTGATTTCGTTCTTAAATCCAAGCCGCTTCCAATCAGTTTTGAAACCCCATAAAATTGTTTTAAAGTTCTATTTATACTTAAGGATAAGAGGGTTCCAAGCCCATTAAGAAATAAAATTTTAAAATTAAAATCACAATTGCAGAGGTCATGAAACCTTTCACACCAGCAGTGTGAAACACTCAGGTTGCTCTATTTTAGCTCTTGATATGAAACAATGTTCACGGGTGTCACGACTCAGGCAAGTGCACCTGATCATAATTCGTAACACTAGTGGAGTATATTTGAGACTCCGAATGTCGAACCCACATGGAATGTGCGAGTACCAATGTAATAAAGATGTTATTTAGGCTAACGAAGGTTGTGAGTAAGAATTGCACGGATTACAAGTGAAATAAAATAGTAATTCAAACGATGCGCAAGAACAAGCTAAGATTATTATGGAAGGCCTAAGGGAACCGGTTCACTAATACTTAGCTCCTAAATTTACTAATTAATTACCATGAGTTCTATTTCCTGATTGAAAGCTAATCACTCACTCTAAAATTGCTAACACTGTTTGATCATGCAATGTTAATAGTCTTCTTCCTAATAACTACCCAGTTTGATTATGCAAGACAATTAAAGAATAGAGCATTCAGAAAATGTGAGTTTGTTAATCTAATAACTGATTAGAAACAAGCAATTATCCTTGATTCGGCATAAAATGCAAGTTCTTTTATTCCTAGAGTTCCATTAACTAATTGTGGTACGATCGCTGCCAATTAAATCAACTAGTTAAAGGTTGATCAGGCCTTATAAGCATGCTAAGGATAAAACAATCAATCAAAATAATAGAAACTCATAAAACTAATTAAATAAACATCAAAAGCATAGTAAAGGATCCTCCATCACCCCTAGTGATGGATTTAGCTACTCATATCAAATGATAATAACATAAACTCATACATAAAGCCATTAAAATCCATAATAAAGAGTATAAGTCTAAACCGGGACACCCTTTTGGTATGACGACGGTCCTTAAGTACGCTCTTCGCGTCCTCACAAGCTCCGGCAGCAAAACGGGATTGGCAAGAAGTTTCAAGGAATCAAAACTCAATGAAATATTGAAGGATTTGTGAGAAACTCTCAAAAAGGGGGTTGAGAATCAGAAATTCATCAAAAGGTCCTGGGAGTAGGCTAAGACTGCCTATTTATAAGTTGAGATACGAATTACGTCATTTGGCTTCAAATCTGCACGTTCTGGGCTAAGATACGGCCGTACTGAACTTATACACGGCCGTATCGGACTTTGTTTGTGACGCTGGCCTGTACTTGTGCACTCTGCACTCCCTGATAGCAATTGTGTACGGTCGTACTAGATTTTTTCTTCGGCGCCAGGCTGTACTGACCAAGGGGGTATGCCCCTACTGCTTCTCTTGCATAGATATTGTCGTGCTGACTAACTGTCAGGTCGTACATCTTGTCCAGAATTGCCAAAAATCTCAAAAACTTACCAGTTTTTGATCCAATCTCGCATCTTTTGCTCTGAGTGATGTCTTTATGATATTTCTGTAAAATGGGACATAAGTAAGCACTTTTGTACTTTAATTAGCACAAAATAATATATTTAAGTACTAAAAATGCCCTATAAAAGTAAACAATTTGGTGTGTTAACAACGGGCATTAACAGTCACACCCAGGGTGTGATTCTCGCCGATTTGCCCAATTTTCTTCCTTTCTTCCTCAAACTTTCTCAACTCTTCCATCACATGATTTTTTTTCACAATTAAGGCCCTTGTTTCCGCATTGAACAAAGAGACAAGCAATAATACGAAAAGAGGAGATAAATTATGCAAAGAACTAATGAACAAGTGTTTAAATGAACTACAAAAACAAGATAAAACAGTGGAAAATATGATGCAAATTCAAACACATCAACTGCAGATCCTATTGATTTTTCTTCGGACAACATTCCAACCTAATCACAGTCATTGTCGTTCTGAGATTATAGATACCTCATTGCAGAGATAAGAAGAGTGTGGGGGACTCTAAGACCTTTGGGATAGTCAGACATGGATCCTGCCAATGGCTCAGTATTAAGCTTCACTATACTGGCAAAGACCTGGACAACGAGGTTATCTTGAAATATCCATCGAGCGAAATCATGTTCAGTTGTAGAGTATTCACTTCATGATAGTTTCGGGGAGATGACTATAAGTGAACTCTATGTGAGGGCTTACGCACCGAGAGTTACACATCCTGATCGCTATATTGACAAATTTTTGACAACTATAGTCTCCTCAGAGCAAATTTAGGTCTAGATCGTCATCATGCATTTGAGTCTTGCTATCTCTAAAATTGTACCATTTTTAAATTTTATATACGTAATTAAAATAATGTTTGTCTATATTCTCATATCCTAGTGTAGAGTTTTACCTCCACGCATATTTTCTCCTTTCTTATGTGTATGTGAGTAGACGACTTAGATGGTTGCATTTAGTGGGGTTGGGATGAAAATGGTACCTGATGATGATGGAGATTAGGTTCCACCACCTGTGAAGCCCGCCACTGGCGAATCGTCACTTTCTCCGGATCTCAGAGAAGACCTACAGCATGCAACAATAAGTGGTTGACGGAAAGTCCTGCGCACAGAAAAGACTACTCCTTCAAGGTTAGCGAACCAGCAGGCATGAGATATCATAACTTGGAAATCTGAACGAAAGGGCATAGGTGCACTTTCAAAGAATGAAATAGCCAAATATGAACAAAAAATTGGAATCTTGCAATTGAACATGACAGATCTGAAGGGAAAGCTAGCATCTTGCAACCCGCCAGGGCAAATCTGAAGGTAAAGCTGACAACTTGCAACTGTGTGCAATACTGATGCAATGTTAATGAGCTGACAAGTCCTACGGCGTCGATGATTTCTACTTCTCCTTGCCATAGACTTTCAGCCTCGTAATCACCGACCCCCTCTCAGTTGGATTTGGATTCCCTGCTGTAGCCTATTTTTTTTTCTCTCTCTTCTCTCACTTTTTTTTATTTTTTTTGAAAAAATAAATCCAAAGGCTGAGATTAGATGAGAAGTTGATCCAAAGGTGTAAAATGTTGTGAATGTGTGAAACTGTGTGGTTCCCTACTGCAAGGAATCCAGATCCTACCATGAGAGGATGAAGCAGAGATGAGAAAGGGAAAGAGTTAAGTGGATTTTGATGATTATACCCCTATCCTCTCATTTAATCTGGGTCGTATATCACTAAAATATTTTAAAAAGATTTAGATCTGATAGTGTTGAATAGGTTGTCCACCGATACACCATTTTTTTACTAGTGTACCCATGAGCCACATAATTGGTTAATAGTTTAATACTATAATCCAACACAAATTGCTCTCCTACTCTTCCAAACATGTTAGAAGTTGGATAGTTTAGTTAGCTTGTTAACTTTAAAAAGACGAAAGGTCGACATTATCCTTTACTCACAGTAGTTGTCGCTTAGTTCTGACTTTTTTATGTTAACTATAGCTTTTTCATTTTTAGCTTTCTGTTGGCTGAATAATAAGTCCCTTAACTTGAGTATGACAGAGAACCTAATCAAATGCACAATCAAGCACAGAAAATAAAAATACAATCGAGACCCTCCACCGAACAACGTGTAGCAAATTTATTTTCGACTCTTCTGATCAATTATAGATTTTGGTACAGTAAGTATTACTTTTAAGAATGATAAAAAAAATATAATAAAAAAAGAATAAAAATATATATAATATATTTTCATATTTTATAAAATTATCTTTTATTAAAAATATAAAAAAACTTTGATTTTATTTTTTCAATATAAAATTTGTTTTTGAATAATTTTTTTTATTCTTAGAAGTACCTTAATATCAGCTTTTAGGCATCGATGATGGGATCAAATCGGGTCAAATATCATTTGACCGATGTTATCGCCCAGCGCTCAAGGAGCTCAGAACAGAGTGCCGTCCCACCATTCCAAAACATATTACGTTTTGGCTTGTGCCAAAAATCTAAAACTATTGAAGTTTTATATATCGAATACTAAATTAATTTTTTTTTAACTATATTCTTGATGTTTTAAGAGATTATTGTGGTTGAGTTTTTATTAGACACTAGTATCCAAGCCAATAGCTAATCACTCATTAATGAGAATGCCCACGTTACATAATTTCTAGACTCTCTATTATCCAAACTAGCGGCAAGACGGGCACGGTAGTGCCCGTCTTTCCGCATTTCTATTGCGCTACGATGAATACCTGTAAAAAAATGTATAGAAGTTTAAGAAGAAGATGCAGTTTTTTTTTTTTTTTTGCAGTTATTTTTCCTATAAACTGCTCAAGGGTAAAATAGGAAGTAAATTAGTACACTAAAAATCAGTTATTGAAAATAGTTCTCTTTATATAATGGTATAGATATTGATAACTAATGGAGGTTCCAACTGCATATGACTGAGCACATTATAGTTGGAATACATGATTAACTAGGGGTATTTTAGACGACATATATACCAATTAATGATTTCTTATTCCATGTGCCAAAGGCCAAAACATCAAATATTTTGGAATGAAGGGAGTAATTACCAAGACAAAGTCTAACTGATCTGCACAAAAATTATTAAATTTTTTTATTCTCTCGATCTCGTCTTATTTGTCCTGACTGAAATATTTCATTATCTCATACTATTTCCAGTTTATATTATAAGAAACAAAACCATAATTCACAAAGACTAAGGAATTGCATTGAAACTTGTTTTTTTAATTAATACTTATAAAAGTTGAGTTTTCTTTCAAAACTGCTCCTTTTATGAAATGATATATAATTAATGCATATAGGAAGTAGGTACATCTTGTTAATATAAATCTCGCATTAAATAAGGGGATAAAAATAAAAATTAGCAATTAATATATTATAAAATTAATGTTTGTTTCTTATAATTTGGACAAAAGAATGACACATTTGTTTCTTATAATATAGACAGGAGGGAATAGCAACTAGTGCATTATAAAATTGATATTTGTTTCTTATAATTTGGACTAAGAAAAACGACAAATTTGTTTCTTATAATATGTACCGAAGGGAGTATTAGTTGTCCATTTCAAAAATCAATAAATATTAATTACTTTTTTTCCCCAAAAATACCCATTGAATCTCAATCAATTTATATTAATTGCAGTTGTCCAAATGTATCATTTAAATATAGGTGGATGATTAATACTCTATCCGTCTCATTTTACTTGTCCTTTTACGTTATGCACACCTCTTAAAAAAATAATTGCGTTTACAAACTTTCGTGACAAAACGACACTCTTTAACTAAAATACTTCTTGTTAATTTGAGTAGTAAAGTAGTTAGTTAAAAATGCCAATTAATATAGTTGGTTAATATACAAGGGGTATTTTTGGAAAAAAAAAGTAATTAATACTTCTTGATTTTATAAAAGGACAAGTAATTTGAGACAATAAAATAATTCAAAGAGGACAACTATAATGAGACAGAGGGAGTAAGGGATATTTCATTTAATTAGTGTCATTTTATCATGAAAATTAGTAAACTCTAAAATTTCCTTAAGAGGTGTACTTAATTTAAAAGGACAAGTAAAATGAGACGGACAAAGTATAAATTTAAACTTTTTATTAAAGCCTTATTGATGAATACTAGTACCTTAATATCTCTCCCAAGGGAAAAATCTAGAAATCTATTAAAGAGGAGGGGGGCCAAATTTCTTTTTCATACATTTGGTTTAATTTTTTTTTTCATTTCATACTTTTTAATTGATTATATATAAACATATAACATTATTTAATTACTTTTTTATAAATATTTATACAAAATAAGATAAATATAGTCTGCTATTTTCATAATATTAAAAAAAACTGAATACTTTTGAAATTAAGTTTGATATTTTTTGGATAATTAAATAAATTATTAAATTATTTTTGAAACTTACTTGTCGAATTTTTTTATTTCACATTTTAAGAAGCTGTGAAGAGAGGGAGGGAAGGGCTAGAGCCCACCCTGCCACCCTCTATATCCGTCACAGCCTATCACAACATTACTTAATAACTGTCATGTCGTAGTTTTATCAAAATTTTGTTTTTAATCAATTACTCTCTCTATCTCTAATGTAACAAAAAAACACCACCTTTTTTAGAAAATTAGTTAATCTAATTTAATTTTTTAATATAGTAAAAAATTATTTGCATTTCTCAAACTATCCTTTATGAGAACTTGTTCAATGGAATAAAATGATTTTTGAAAGATAAAACTTAAATTAATTGAAGGGTATTTCATAAATGATGTCATTGAACAATATAAAATTAGTGACGATTAAATCCATTCGGAATGAAATACTACCTCTGGTCCTATTTATAAGAAACAAATAAAGTCTTTTTTTTAGTCCTAAATATAAGAAATAAACCCTCATTTTTAACCACATTAATTGCACTTTTCTATATTTGTCCTTATTTACTATGGGACCAATTTATAATGTTTGTCAACCTGCCATTAATTATCTCTCTCATTTATTACAAGGGGTAGTTTTGGAAAAAAATAAAAAAATATGACATCTTTAATTGAGATTTACTAATTTCAATACACCTCTTTAGTCCTTGCGATTTTGTCATATATTTATTATATATAAGACCGGATGTAATATGAGCAAAAATAACTAAATTTATGCTAATTAAGAATATTTTTTTAACTTAATTTAATTTTCTTGATGTAATAAAAAAATTGTATTTGCCAAATTGTCATTTCTATTCATTTAAGTTTTTTATTGAAACTTATTTCATGAAAATAAAAAAGTGTTTTTAAAAAATATTAATTAAAAAATATTTTTACAATAATATTATTAAATAAGATGAAATTAACTGGAATTTGTTTATAATTTAGATTAAGACTGCTAAATATAATTCTTTTTCTGTTTATATTTCATTTTACATGAAGTTACTTATATTTTAAACAGTATTTTTACTTTTAAATTTTCAAAAAGCTAGTCATTATCATTTGCCTAATCAATGTAGTATTAAATAACAATTATTTTTGTCTCATTTAAGCTTCGATTGCAGCGTATTGAGCAGATGATGAGTAGTTTTCGATACGTTATTCAGCACAGCTTACCCATTTTTTATTACTAGTTCACAAGTTGGGGCCTCTATGAAATTATCACAGCCATGGAGTCTGAAGCAACAGAGCTTTTCAAATGCAAATACGCAGCAAGAAACATCCCCAAAGGCGTTTTCCTCTTTCCAGTCACCGTGTTCCTCATCGTGCTACTCCTCCCTCTGATTATAAATCTAAACCAATCATATTCGAAGATATATTCGAGCAGTGTGGAAACCGAGGAAACAACGAGATGCAACTTTTTTCCTGGAAAATGGGTTCCTTATCACAAAGGACCTTACTACGATAACGGAAGCTGCCCTTTCATAACCGAGAAGCAGAACTGCTTCATGCATGGGAGACCTGACAGAGAGTTCCTCAAATGGAGATGGAAACCTGATGATTGTGAGATTCCACTTTTTGATGCAAGTCAGTTCTTGAAGATTGTTCGGGGAAAGTCAATGGCCTTTGTTGGGGACTCAATTGGGAGAAATCAGATGGAATCGTTGCTGTGCCTCTTAAACGGTGTAAGTTATTCATCAATTAACACCTTTTTTTTGCTTCTTTGATTTTGGTTTTAAGCGTAATCGGATTGAAAATGCTCCATCCCCAATATTAGTTGGGTTTGAACTAACTTTGAAACATTCTGGTCTCTAACTTCACTGTGAATATAATTCAATAAAAAAATGTCTTTTCAATCGGTACTAACTTCATTATTAATTGTGAATATTTAATAGATTATTAAAAATTAGAAAAGAACAAGAGGAAGATTCAAATCTGTAAGATGAAAAGTAGTGGCAAGTGGCAACAGAAACCAAAAGTATTGACTTTTTTATGAGTACTCACTCACACGATGAATAATCCTATTTGGATTTTGGGCCTAACTCATCTTTACAAAACCGGCTTATAAGGTGAGTGATACTATGTACTTATGAACTCTTTTTAGGCCTTACCTCTAGTCTATATGAGATTTGGGTTTTTCGCAATACACCCCCTCACGCCCAGCACTATTGGGCTTGGTACGTGTATATAATGCGGTGAATGGCCCATTGGATCTAGGATAGACTTTGATACCATATTAGGATTTTGGGCATAACTCATCCTTATAAAACCGGCTTGTAAGGTGAGGGTGCCATGTACGTATAAACTCTTTTTAGACCTTACCTCTAGTCTACGTGGGATTTGAGTTTTTTCCGATATACTAGAATAGGACCCACCCACTCTCTGTCCTCTGCAGATTTTTTTTTTTTTTTTAAATTGCAGATCTGATGCGTAAAATTTTATTTTTTAATAATACTAATAAGGTCGTTATATTTATTTAGTTAGTAATTGTGAACCATTTGATCAAGGTGCAGTTGTTTATGAACTCCACACTATCCGTGTCCTTTTGGATGCTAATCCAATTCTGTAATCCAAGGACACCGTTTTCTTTGATGGGCTGAGACCCGTAAACAACTGCCACTACTTAACTTCATTTCAAGCCCAGCTTAGGCCTAAACGAAGGTTTATTTTAGAATACTGTGCATTATTTATCAAATATGGTCTGAGTTGAATGCTGTTAGTTAGCATATGCATTTGGAGTCAAGTATCCAAGGATTTATCTTTTCTTTGTTGCTTGTTGTTTCTTCTCTGTAGCACCAAAAAAAAGAATATCATTGTAGTCATGCTAGCTGTGTCAAGGAGTAAGGTGTTAGTGGGAGAGCCCATAAAATTAAAAGATATGTTTTTCTGAAATTTTAAAGGCTATTGTTAATTAGTGTACCTACTAGTTAAGGAAACAAAAACAAAAGAGTAATTTTTTTTTTTGTATGAACCCACCGTAATAAGGGCTTCTTGTCTTCCCAGTGAGTCCAAAGAGTATTTGGATCGACTATGAGACTAATATATGCTCGACTGGTTAGGTCGTAGTTTAAGGCTCTTCCTCCCTCTCCAAGGATGTGTTCTGTGTGAATCGCCCATGTCCTCTCTCACATGCTCCACACCGCTTAACCAATTGAGCCACACTCATTGGGTAAATAAAAGAGCATTTAAAAAAACATTTATTATTAAAATAATTTAATATTTGTCTTAAAAACATTTATTAGTAGGATCAGTTTCAAAATTAATGGGATTATTAATGCATATTTATGAAGCCATTAATGACATATCACATGCATTAACAATAACATTTGTTTAATCATAACTAATGTACCGGTTATTAAGATTTCGTTATCTAAATATTCAGGTTGTAAATACATTAAGTTTATACAATATTGATCTCTGATTTTGTAAAAGTTAAGACCTTTGAACTTGGCAAAGTTTTATCCCCTTAATTTCTGGAGAACACTATCTCAGCCTTTCTAAAGGTTTTGATTTCTCTTTTTCTCCATGTGCATGCAGTTGCCATGAATTAGTGGAAATTGTATCAATGGGCTTAAAGCGTTCAACACGCATATAATCATTTCTCATCTTTAGGCCAAAATATATCGTACTTGATTTAGTTTAGACATTAGTGTCTCTTCTCCTGGTCAGCCTCAATTTGTTTCTTGAGATATATAAGACTCTATGCACATCTGGCACATGTTATAACAGAGTTTTGTATAGAAAAAGATGAAAACAAAAAAAAAATTGTTTTTACTCTTTTCTATACAAGTAAAAACTATATTAAAAAAGGTAATATTTTTGTAATTAAAATTAAAATGGAAACCAGACAATCTCTTAGGTATCCACAATTGTAATTTGATAAAATATCTAGTCACAGTACTAACAGCGCACTCCTAAACAAAAACAATTGTACCTTGTGTAGAAAAAACTTCCCCAAAAACCATGCAACTATACTCCTTGCCTCTTGAGGTTGCTCCTAACCATCACATATCAATCCTTATATCAAACTCGAGATGGAGACTTTGTTTACGGCGAGAGAGAACAAAAGTCTCTCTCCCATGAGGCACAATTTAGGACCATAGGATATAACTATAAATAATTAGATGGTCTAGATTTGTTACAGGCTACTTCTCATATATAGATAAAATTCAAAGGAGTCCTCGAACTTTAGAGAAGTCATCTGATATGAGTGGGATACATTGGAAGCAAGAACCCTATACATTGCTCCAGTCATGGAGTTGGAACGACAGTGGATCTGTTGTGCGACAATTTATTTATTGGTGAGGAAGAAGAAAGCTCACCTGGACCTGAGGTGAAAAGTTGCAAAAAACATAGAAGTCTCTTGAGTGGAGTACATTCAAAGGGAGAAGTCTAACCATTCGCTCTATTCCTTTTGCTATGCTGGATTTGGTGTGCAGTGATTTGCATAGCAGTGGGGTAGACAAAGGTTTGATTAAGGATGGAAGACTATGGTGTGAACTCACAAAAATGTATGGATTTAATGAGGCAGGGAATTTGTGGTATGAACTCTGCCACCCAAAAACAATCATCACGTAGTCGCCTAACCATGGAGTTGGCCTGCTGTGTCACTCCTCTCGCTTTCCAGCTCTCTGAACCACTAAGCCATTAAGCC
This sequence comes from Calophaca sinica, assembly GCA_037113605.1. Taxonomy (NCBI): domain Eukaryota; kingdom Viridiplantae; phylum Streptophyta; class Magnoliopsida; order Fabales; family Fabaceae; genus Calophaca; species Calophaca sinica. The sequence goes on along the minus strand of CM073732.1, from coordinate 10,394,865 downwards.
ACCTCCACTGCATTGTTGATAGCTTCTGTCAAGCAACCATCACCTTTTTTTTTCCATTTGCGCGCATTACCATTGTGCGCGCATAACCACTGTCATTGCCTCTCTTCCACGTTCCCTCCACTCAGGTCGCACCAACAACCTAGAAATGGTGGCCTAACATTCTTAGCAATGAATGGTGGTCCTTTGGCTTCCACGTAAATTTTTCGTTTTAGACACTGAAATAAAATGAAGGATCAGTTAGAAAAATATAAAAATTAGCCAGAATTGTACTTGATGTAGGCCGTAAATTTGCTCCCACAATGAAGAGACGCCTATCATGGTACCTTACCAAAGCCTTCATTGGAGATGGAATGCTAGATTGTTTAGGACACCTTGTGCAAACAACATAACTTAGTTTTATAGGCCAACCTTCTTCTCACTTCATGCCTCACTTGAAGAGATTTGGATTCTCTACAGTCGCAATTCCAACAGTCGTGGATCTCTACTCTTGGATGTAGATCAAACAACTCGTATTTTGAGTTGTATTTTAAACCTGATTTGGTAAAATTAGAATATGAACCGTCCGATCTTTTTCCAACAGTCAATATTCGTTGACTGCAACGATTGCAGGTTTTGACGATTGCTGAGAATCTATGTCCCACCTAGGGCGGACTAACTAGTAAATGCACTTTTCTTAGCCCTATATGTAGGTTTATATTGCGGTAATTTATGTATCAAGAATTAAGAATAGAAGTCATGATGAGAGAAGTTAATAAAAGTATAATGAGGATGAAAACAAGATTAAGTGAAAACTCTCATGGGATTCAACCAACTAAGGTTTCAACAAATTAAGGTTTTGGAATGAGACATCCAATAACTTGAACATGTTAATTATTTTAAATTTTAAATTTAAATTATAATTTTTCATAAGTGGTTTCACTTTGATCTACCTTTAGTATCATACAAGCCAATTATTAATGTTTTACATGGTAAAATTGTTAAAGACTCAGATATTTGAAGCTATCCACTCATACAAGATAAGGCGGATTACTTTTAAGTGGTCCACCGGTGCACTTATCATAAAAAGTTTGCTAGGATGTCCTTTGTTTTTCCTCCCCCTCCCTCTTCTACCTTGAACCTACTACAGAAACATCTTCTCGCTCTGCAAGACCATCATCTGGAGTTTGCCAAACACCATGACCATTGTCGCAACCTCTTTTTAGCCATCGTGCCACCATGCATGGATTGGCCTCTCCTCCTTCGTTCACTTGCGATTGCGTCTCCCCTCCACTACCTAAGGGCACCAGCAGCGCTGGTTCTTTACCAGCATTGCCACACTGACACAAACAACTTTAAATTATTTGTCTCTCTCCTTTATGTGTCTGCCTCTCTCATCATTTTCTCATTGCCAAATTTTGTTACCCGTTGCCAATAGAAATAACTTGACCGATTTTCAAGCAACACCACAGTGATATTGACCTGCCACTAGGAAAGAGAGAGTTTAAAATACGCAGGAAAAAATTAACTTCTCAGCGATAAAGATGGCCTAACAATCGGGAAAAAGTAGAAAGAAGAGAGAAGAAGAAAGAGGGAGAAAAAGGAGAGGAAGAAGATAGTCGAGAGAAAGGGTGGGGGCGGAGGGGTGGCGCTATGTGTGAAGAGGTGTGGTGTTATGTGTGAAACACCCCACCGTTGCACCACTCTTTCTATGGTGCATGTTATCTGCAACCTATAAGGCAATAAGAAGCTTTATATATATATATATATATGAAGAAGTTTTTATTTATGGAAAGAGACTGATTCATTATAATATAAGGCACAGGGTCCCTAATCTGAATAAATCAGAAAGACTTTTTGAATGATTTTTGTGCTCTGTTCTATGCTGTAAAGTGAAAAATGAGTAACGCCCAATTAATTGAATATGGTTAAGGTAATGTCGATGGAGCTCTTGCATTTACTCATGCTTATGGTGTTCAAACTAAGCTTGCAGAACCAGCTATTATAAAATAATCTTCAACTTTGTTTTTCTAATCATGGAACGAGCTGGCAACTTATTTAAGTTACAATTCACTTTGTTTAGCTGTATGTGTTATTTTTTTAAAATTTACAAACTTTATATCAAATTTATATAATTACTATTTTTTAAGAACTAAATAAGGTGGTAGAAAGATTAATCTAATAAAAAAATTATAAATTTAACTACCAATTCACACATAAAAACACATTGGAAACAGAGTATATATTGTTAGACTAATTTACACGATTGTTGTTCTTTAATCATGCTACCAACATATATATATAGAACACATGTTTTTACGTATTGGATGATGATTCTAGAAACTTAATTTCTGCACACTCTTTCAGGTTGCTCGTCCTGAGGACATTACAGCCAGACACAATATATCAAAGGAAGAGATGATATATTTCAAATGGTGGTATTATGCTGATTATAATTTCACTATGACAATATTATGGTCCCCCTTTCTAGTGAAATCCTCTAAAACTTACATCTACAATAGTTCTTTTTACAATTCGGAGAGTCTTTTTCTAGATGAGGCAGATACAGCTTGGGCTAGTCAAATTGAAAAATTTGACTACGTGATTTTCTCAGGGGGACAATGGTTTTTCCGACCATTTACATTCTACGAAAATGGTCAAGTTGTTGGATGTCAAAAATGCAACAACAACACAGAGCTTAACCCCTATGGATACAAGAAAGCATTCCAAACAGCTTTCAGAACTATTTTAAATCTTAAAGGGTTTAAGGGGTTGGTTTTTTTGGTGACACACTCTCCAAACCACTTTGAGAATGGCGAGTGGAATGAAGGTGGTGGTTGTAACAGAACACAACCTTTTACAAAGGAAGAAAAAACGAATGTGCATCCATATGGTTTAGAGACATTACACCAGATACAAGTGGAGGAATTTACGGTAGCAGAAAAGGAAGCGACGGAAAAAGGTTTGCGTTTTGGTTTGATTGATATAACGGATACGATGTTGTTGAGGCCTGATGGACATCCCAATAAATATGGGCATGCGTTGGATTCAAATGTTACCGTTAATGACTGTGTTCACTGGTGCATGCCAGGCCCTGTTGATACTTGGAATGAGATTTTGCTCTATATGATGAAAATGAAATGGTCATAGATCTTCTGATTTTAGTTTGGTGTTGTGGAAAATACATAATAAGGATTATTTAATTTTTTTGATTATTTGAAAAATAAATCTTAAATATTTTTATATTATAGCAATTTCCTTCTTCTATTAATTTTTTTACTTTTTATTATCGTAAACAATGCTTTGGAAACAGGTGTTAGTGTTTTTCTATAGAGAATTGCTATTCATTAGGGATAACATAGCGCACACAAAAAAAAAAAAAAAACTATAATGAGAAAACGTTTTATTTAGAGAATGCTAACAAAGCAGCACTCTATGATCCTGATTCTGGCATAATGAGAACTGCTATTCGATCAGAAGTGTAGTGATTTGTTTTAAATAAATTAAAATCAAAATGTAATCCAAGGGTTATGTTTGATATATAAGAAAGTGGGAGGAAAAAAAGTTTATTTGTTAAAGGGTAAAATTGATGATGTGTCACATTATTATTAGCCTGTCACACTTATCCATGCACACTTTTTATATTTTTCAACAAACTTTTCATTTCCTCCACTTTCCTTCCCTTCTTCCAAACATAGTGTTATAGTGCAAATTTTTGTGTGCTAAGTTTCCTTTTCTACGTATATTCAATGTTATTTGTTTGACATCACTATTTCTCATTCGTCCTTTCCCATCGTGTAGCTTTACCCTTCTTCTCAAGTCTCAATTTCTCTTCTTTCTTGGGATTGCTTATTCTCGATTTGCTTATGTTTTTTACCATATTCCTTAATACTTGCGACGTCCTTTGGACCACTTTTGGACCTAAAATATTAGGGTCCATATTAGAGGCCATTGTTAAATTGCCTAACGGAAATGAGGTAAATGTTTACCATTCTAGCAATATTTATCTCTTTATCTCTCTCATTGTCTTATAATCCCTATCAATGCCATGTATTCCATCCTTTTTTTTTCCTGATAAATATTAATATTCAATAAAACAACTAGCAGTAGTAACAAAGAGAAAGCCCTTTATCCACCTTCAAAGAGGTGTAATAGATGACCCACTTTACGAAGCACTAGATAGCAAAAGAAACAACTAGAGCTACCACAAAACAAAAACCCAAGAGGACCACCAAAAGGCAACACCTGAGCCCCTTAAGCAAACAGGGAAAGCTAATTAACTCCAAAACAAGCTACACACCTAACCAGAAATCCCAAAACACCGAACAAAACCGAACAATACGCCTGCAGACACCAAAACACCACACGAAATACAAACCAAACACAATTCCACAACTAACGCACAAACCAAGCAACCAGATCAGCCACCAAAAAATACAACTAGCAAGAATCTACAAACACCCGAAACACTGCTAGCTGCTGGCGAGAAAGACCACCACTAAGGAATCTACACACCAACAACAAAACACAACACTAGAAGCACCACTGAGAAAAAACTCAAAAAAACAATGTCCAAAACCACTTCTCCCAACTCCCTACCAAACTCGCTCCATCTAAGCCAAGAATAGCAAACCTGCATCGCTATCTAAGATGGCGCTCAAGCCATTGCGGCCACCGCCTTGGTTGAGGTTCTCTTCTTATTGCTTCTTCTTAGCTTTACAAGTTCTGAAGTACCTTCTCCTCCTCTTGGCAAGCAAACAGGTCCAATTCCTTGGCCATATGCCAAGTTCTTTTCGCCTCCTCTAAATCTTCTACAGAATTTTCCTCTGCACTACTAAAATTTCCCATGGTAGACATAACACATTTCTACCTTTGTTTTCCCTTCTTCTGTTGAGTACCCTTTTTTCCTTTCTTTGCTCGGTTGCTACAAGTGTTATGATGGGTTATGGGACTGGATGAGTGGCCCACAATGCTATGCTCTTCATGAAATTCAGAATGAACCATAGGGCCTATAGAAAGGAAGCCCGGCGGCCCAAGAGAGGAGTTAACCCACTGATTTAAAATTTCTCTTTCTTGGTTAAGGTCATAACTCACTCCTGCGATTATTGTTTTATTGGACACTTCTTCATTTTCAAAAGATCCCACTGGTTTTTGAACACCTCAGAATCATTAGGCGTTTCCTTTTCCCTCGAAGGTAGGTGTGAGACATCATCCCAAGCTACAAGAGCGTGATGTGAAGTTGAAACACTAGTGCTTGTGTTCTCCACTGGGTTACCCATTGGCTCTGACACATTAGCAACACCCTCAAGAGACTTGTTTCTGTGAGTCCCTTCGTCTACTTCAGCCATGATTGTCTCTGAAGGGCAAAAGTTTGCATGCTCCACAGTCCCTTCTTCGATACAAAAAAAGCTTGGGACAGATTTGATAGAGTACTCCAACTCACGTATGGAAATTTCAAACCTAGAATCTTCCACCTGAAGTACAAAATGATCTTCAATGAAAGGCATTAAGTCTGTATGGACTAGTACAAAATGTACCATTGAACGTCCTTCATCAATCTCTTCATCTATCCAAGCCGACTTCCCTATATGTTCAACCACACGTTCCATATTTCTTCTACACCACGCATGTGGGGGTAAACCAAAAATCTCCAGCCATACACATCTCTTCTTACATACATCTCCTCTTGACCACCTCCTAATCGTGATGCACCTACTTGTCATATATTTCTGAAGTTGCTCAAGACTTTGCAGCAAGTCTTCTTGAGAATGGAAGCTAACTAGAAGCTTGAATCTCCCCATTTTTTTAACCTTTTTGCCAATCACTAAACTCACTTCTTCATTGTCATTTGTTTTACCACTTGACTTTTCTTATTGCGTAATTCAATTTAGGATTTCACTGAAGGTGTACAACTTGTATAATATACATTCTGAGGGTGCTTCAAATGCAACGAAGGAATGAAAATGTGGTAAGGAAGTAAAGAAATGGAAGCTATTTACATTAACATAAAAAGTAAATTGGCTAACCTACATTAGTACTTTCATCAATATGTACATGACGTCCTAGGACAAAAATGTTTTCTATTTACATATAAAAAGCTATTTACATATAGAATGTTTTCTTCAAGTGAAAAGTCAACCTTGAGTTCATTTGAGAAACAAATATTTATAGAAGACAAATATTTTTTTTTTTAAATTCTAAGATGTTGTTATTTGTCCTATAAGTATTTATTGTAAATCTAAATTATCTAGAAAAAACTATTGGAAAATAGGGGTAACACAAACAATGTAGAAATAACTTTACTTTCCGCTCATGTCTTGTAATCGTATAACTGACTTCTATCAACTTCATCCATGGTGATTGTCGATCAACCTCACTTCTTAGAAATGCTGTGGAATCAAGTTTCTATTATTTTTTATGCATATATAATCGACTCCCAAACCTAACTGGGTTCTGTAGAGAATTTCTTTAATGAAAATGTTTTCCAAGTTGTTGCAATTTAATAAAATTTGGTGGCGATTTCAGATCCATTTCATCTTGTTGGAAAAAATACGCACGTGCCACTCTGATTTACTCACATAAGCCTAAAGATCCTTGATACAAGTGTTGGAGAATCTATAGACTCACACAAAGAAGATAATAAAAGACACAAGGATTTATGGATTTCGGCACCTCTTGCCCAAGTCCACGAAACACCTCAACAAAATATCCACAGATTACAAGATAGTATTGTAACTCACGCCACAATATAACAAGTTTTCTGGTCTGAAACTTGGAAAACCTACCCCAAATTGTGTATCACTTTACAAACTCGAATACCTCACTCAAGAGTTACACAGAATAATAGCGCTCATAAACTCGGGTGCCTCTCTACATTTTGCACCCCCTCGGGTGCCTCTTGCACCACCCCTTGGGTGCCTTCTTTCTCGTATACCATACTCATTTGTAGTAGAGAGGCAACGAATAAAGGAGACATATTTTAGTCTGCACCTATTGAGATATGTCGCTGATTTTGTTGAGATATATCACTTATTTATTTTATATTTATTGCAATATGTTTTTCGTTATTTCCTTTTAGTAAATATTCCCTATTTCCTTCTTTTCTCTTTTTATAGGAAAAACATATATGTATCATTTCTTTTAACATGATTGCCATTTCTTTTAACATGCACTATGCTAAAATTTCTAAAACCAGACAAGATTTCCAAGCAATCCAAGACAGTCAATTTAATCTCTACCAATTTGAGTCTCCTGGCTATGCTTTTCACAAGCATTTATGCATCTGTTTCAAATATCAAGCTTTCCAAATTCTGAGTTGCAGCCCAAGTCAGGCAACACCTAAGGGCAAGTGCTTCAGCCATGAGAGGAGAGACAGTGACCGCATCAGATTTTCTGGCAGCGAAATACACCTTTCTATTGTTGTCTTGGGCAATCATTCCCCAACCCGTGGAACCTGAAGCAAAACAGCCAGCATCGAAGTTAATTTTTAAAGTACCAGGTTCAGGAGCAGTCCATTTAACCTCTGTTTGGGATGATGAAGGCCGCGGCTGTGCAGAATTTTCAGAGTTAAAATCAGCCACGAAATTGGAAGCATCAGTCACCACTTTTTTTGGATCAAAACTAGTTTTATTGAAAATCAGTTGGATCCTATGTTTCCAAATTTTCCCGAGCACAATCACTACAAGAAATAGCGGGATTACCGACGGCCAAAAGACGTCGGTAATCCACAAACACCGTCGGTAACAAAAAAATTCCGACGGATTACCGACGGCCTAATGTCCGTCGGTAAACTGCGCGTCGCAAATACTTACCGACGGCTTTAACCCGTCGGTACATTTCCGACGGTTTTCTCCGACGGTTTTAACCCGTCGGTAATTCCGATGACATTTCCGACGGCTTTAACCCGTCGGTAAGTTTCCGACGGCTTTTCCGACGGTTTTAACCCGTCGGTAATTCCGATGACATTTCCGACGGCCATGACCGTCGGTACATCCGAACTTAAAATTTTTTTAAAAAATTGTTTAAATATTTATTTTTATTAAAAAATTATTTACTTTTTTAAATTATTTAATTTTAATTTCTGTAATCAATTTAATTTATTTATCCATTTAATTAACGATTACTAGTTATCACATTTAATAATTAATTTCTTCCTGTATTTAAAAATGTAATGCGATAACATAACTATAAAACAAATTAAAAAAAGCGTAACAAATAAATAAAAAAATTGACGAACAAAGCGGTAATAAAAAATATCCGAAAATATAAAAATATCAATACAAACATAACTAATAGTCACGATAATCATGATCATGATCACTATCTACATCATCGACATGATCACCCGATTACTATGAGGCGAGGCGAGGCGGTGGAGGAGGCGGTGGCGAGCTAGCAAATGGTACAGATCCTCCTGCCGCGGCTTTGAGCCAAAATGGCGGCCGTCCGTGAACGCCTTCTCTATTTGGACGGCCGCGATCATTCTTTGCCGGCCGCCAATCTTTGCTCGGCCATGGCCCGCTTCAACTCTGCTATCTCCCGCTCATCCGCGGCTGACGATTGGGCGACTCTCCGGCGAGAAGCGGCGGGCCACTCTTGTAGTTCTTTGGCAAGGTCGCCAAGACCGCAGTATAAGCGACCCTTCTTCTTGCCGCCAACAACATACGCCCAAACCATCGGCGACGCATTTGGATCCTCACGGGCTCGAGGCGGGGAACATGAGGATGTTCGAGATCTAACCTGAGACATCCTCGCCTCAAACTCCTCTGTAAAACATAAACAAATTAGTCAATTTTTATTTTAATAAAACAATATAAACATTAGTAAAAAACTATTTATTATGTTTTATAATTACAGGTTCGCCTTGACCGCTCCTCGACAAACTCACTGGTACCTTTCCTAATATGAGTTGCACGATGGAGCTCGTGCAACTGAACCTCCCTTTGCAACCGCTGAGACTGTAATTATTTAATAAAAAAAGCTTAACTAAATAATAATAATAATAATAATAATAATAATAATAATAATAATAATAATATAAAACATACAAGTCGAAATTTGCGTCTTTGCTTGGTGACCGAACCTCCAGTATGCAAGCTCCCACCCTTTTCAGAGGCTCTATTCTTCTTCGCCTTCTCGCTTACCGCCTTGAACTCAGAGGAGTTCCAGTGCGCTTGTAGCTGCTGCCAGATCTCATCTCCTATCCAAGTGGGCTGCCCATTAAGGCAGGCATCTCTAAGCATATCAGATAGGCGGTGGGAAGCCTTCATATGGAAGTTCTTCTTGATATGCTCCTCCTGCTCTTCCTTCCAAGAAACCCTCTCCTGTATGAATATAATACGTTATTAAAAATAATTGAGATTCATGAAATAAAAAAATAATACGCAACAAAAAAAAATAAACAATTTACTCTGAAAGAATTGAACATGTGCCTCCGCTCAGCCACCGTCAGCGTCCCCCAGGTGGGCCAATAGGTGTGGTAATTTTGCTCAATTACTTCCGTGATAGCCTTCACAGCTGGCTTTGATGGAAGGAACCTAAACAATAACAACATACCAAACAAGTTAAAAAAATATAGGTTAAACTGTAATTTTCGTCCCTTATCCTTTTTTTTTTTAGTTTTCATTTAAGTCCATTAAGTTATAAAAATTACTTCAATTTCGTCCTTTCTTTTTAATTATTCTTTTTTTGTCTTAGACGAAATACCATCTTACACGTGGCAGTTTGTTTTATTTTATTTTATTTTTCTGCCACGTGTCAGATGGTGATTCGTCTAAGAAAATATGAATAAATAAACAGAAAAGACGAAATTGATGTGATTTTTGAAGTTTAAGGGACTTAAATGAAAACTAAAAAAAGATAAGAGACGAAATTGAAAACTAAAAAAAAATAAGGGGCAAAAATGTGTATTCAATCTACATACTCACCCTCTACCAGCTGGCCTGATAGCAACTCGGCCATCATGCAGCATCTGAATATCATCAACGACCTCCTGCTCATCCTGCTGCTGCTCAACCTCCTCGTCCTGTTAAACCCGGTCGATCAGTGCCTGGCCCACACTATACTCTGATCGGACACATGAGTGCTCGCACCGTCTCAAACACAAAATGAGAGGAAGAAGCGGCAAGTGTCTGCTGGAACCCTGGGGTGGGCATCATGTAAATGGGTGTCGATGCGAAGGTCACGCATCTTTGTGTAGGTGCCCAATGTGACGTAGAGGCTGCGTAGGGGCGAACTTCACTGGAGCTTTGTGTAGGCGTAGATATATGCGATTTGTGTGGATGACAACATCGCATAGCCAACATCATCAATCCTAATAATGTTCGGCCTCCGACGGCGAGGGGGTCGACAGCGATGCCCTTCCTTCCGTTGACCACTACTTTGGGTGGTGGAAGTCGAACTGAACCTCCCGATGCCATATATGTCTATAGAGCAATTCAATAATACTTGAGTCATGAAATATTATATTTAAACATAACAATATTAAAAATGAATTCCAAAAATAAACAAGTTATATGAAAATAAGCGACAAAATAAAATATGTTGTTAGACATTAAATTCTCTAATTGTAAAAGTTAAACAAATTTATTCTCGCCCATTCTCGCCCACTCTGCTTGGCATCGTCTTGAGATCTTGATGGTTACGCCACTTCTTCATTTAATTCCTCATCTCCATTTACATCTTCATATGTGATTGGATCGTCACGTAGTCGAGAAATGGGTTCAACCGTTTACTACGTTGACATGAGACATCTCATCCACTTGATAAGCCACTTCTTCACGTGGATCATCTCGCTTCAATGCGACCCCTTGGTTTTGTCTTTATTGCAACACACCAACCTTGTTTGTCCCTTTGAGTTGACGGATAAGGGACATAATACACCTGTCTTACATGTTGTGCTATGATAAGCGGATCAAACATTTGGTATCTTACGCTCATGCATATGTCAATGATATTATATTTGCGATCCATTCTTGTGCCTCTACTTGACGGATCAAACCAATTACAATAAAATAGCACTATTCTTTTAGTATAGTCTAAAGTATTGTACGCCTTGACTCATATATATGTTGAATCACGCCGTAGAAGTCGTCTTCACCTCCCTCTGTGGCACCTTTTACATAAACTCATTGAGCTTGTTTTTCCCCTCTGTTTTTGACTGATTTTGACTGAGTTTGAAATTTGTAACCATTTACGAAATACGTGTGCCATTCTTTTACACGTGATTTAGGACCATGAGATAAATTTCTCAAGTGTTCGATTATGGGCGATTCTGACTCGCTATAGACCTGCGTATACACATGCACAAGTGATTTAGGGTTCTTTTTTGCAAACAATCTTTTGTATTTTCAAACAACAAATAGTTGAAATAGGACTAAAAATACATACCTGGCTCCTAAACCACGTTGGGAAATATTCATGAATATAGGCAGAAGAGTCTTGTTCGCTTGTGGGCTTAGTTAACAAGAATGCCCTGAACAAGTCATTATCAAACAAATGATCATGAATAGGTGTGGACTAAATAAATTGAAAGTGGTCAAAAGTATACATACGTAAGATATGGTGATACTTCAAGACAGATTGATCAACACGTGAACGCGTGTCGACTTCCAATCTTCTCCCGTTAACCAGGACTTGACTCCTTTCCAAAGATGACGACGGAAGGCAAAACACCGATAAGGCCAGCGGGTGTCTTTCACTTTCAATTTCTATTTCATTCCTATTATTTGTTGGTGTCACCATGAAGTTCGTAAAATAATGGGAACAGAAATGAATTGTCTCACGGTGTAAGTAAGTTGCACAAATAGATCCTTCAACCCTGGCCTTATTTTTCACCGACCGTTTTGAGTCACCCATAAATCTCTGAGAATAACAAGGTTGGTGATCAACATTTCAACATTTAACCTGGGGCAGTGAATAATTATGTTAAAGAATATTTGATTATATTACCTTTCGAATGGATACATCCATCTGTATTGAACCGGTCCACCAAGCCTAGCTTCATGTGCAAGATGCACTGGGAGATGTTCCATAGAGTCAAAGAAACCAGGGAAATATTCTCTCCAACTTACAAAGAATGACTGGTATGTTCGCTCCATCTTGATAAGATCATCATCTCTCAATGTTGCGAACACAAATCTTTAAAAATTGGTTGAGTTACGTAAGTGGATTTAAAATATTTGACGAGGGAACTAAATGCAATAGGAAGTAAACACTCCATGAATACATGACAATCATGGCTTTTCATCCCAATCATTGTTCCTTTGTTCACATCCGACATCTTGCCAAATTAGAAGAATAACCGTCTGGCATTGAAGTTCTTTTATCCACAAACGGTGACCTAGCTTCCTCAACAGTTAAAGAGTAACAGGCTTTGGGTTTCAGGTTTTCCCATTCGACCAGCCGCCAAATGCAAGTCCTTTCGCTTCTGATAAAGTGGTAAGTCGATCTGGCCTTATCATTGTCTTTCGTTCTTCCTCTAACGTTCATCACTGTGAGAAAAACATTGTCAAAACAGTTCTTCTCAATGTGCATAACATCAAGGTTGTGTCTCAACAAATTATCTTTCCAATACGGCAAATCCCAAAAAATACTTCTTTTAGTCCAATTGTGCCATTGTCCATATCCTTCAAATCGATCTAATTCACCAAAATCTGTGATTTTTGGCAGATCCATAACTCTGGTAAAAATCTGTTCGGATGTCAACCTCGGGGGCGGGCCATCTAATTCAACTTCCCCCTTCTTGAAGGCGTTCTTATTCTGTCTAAATGGATGATCTGCTGGTAAAAACCTGCGATGTGAGTCAAACCAAGAACTCTTCCCCCCAAATTTTAAGGTAAAGGCCTTTGTATGCTCCATGCAATGGGGACATGCCATCTTACCATAAGTACCCCAACCAGACAACATGCCATATGCAGGGAAGTCATTAATGGTCCACATAAGAGCTGCCCTCATTGTAAAGTTCTTCTTTCGTGCAACATCATAAGTCACAACGCCATTCCACAACCTTTTGAGATCGTCAATGAGAGGCTGTAAGTAGATGTCAATACCATCTGTTGGATTATCACGGACCGTATAATACAAGTCAAGAACATATAGGGCTTAGACATGCACATATCAGGAGGAAGATTGTATGGGGTAACAATAACTGGCCAGCAAGAATAAGGTTTCGCCGTTGATTGAACATATGGGGTAAAACCATCAGAGCATAAGCCAAGTCGTACATTACGTGGATCTGCTGCAAATTCGGGATTCACACGATCAAAGTGCTTCCAAGCTTCACCATCACATGGATGTCGCAACATACCTGAAGTGCTTTTATTCTCATAGTGCCAAGTCATTTTGTCTGCGATGCGTGTTGACGCAAACATTCTCTCGCTGACCTTGGAATAATTGGCAAATAAAACATTGCCTTCCGTGGAACTGGTTTTTGTCTACCCTTCCCATTATCAGTATGTGACATATACCTTGGCTCACCACAGAATTTGCATTCAACCAGCGTGCTATCGTTTTTACCAAATTCATTGTCGTAATATAACATACACCATCTCACACAACAATCAATCCTTTTAGATTCCAACCCCAATCTGGACACGAAGCTTTTAGCCTCGTAATAACTTTTTGGCAAACCATCTACGATAGGTGACGAGTCCAACATCATCTTCGTTATGAGATCCAAGCACACATCCGTAGCACCACAGTTGGACTTGAGAGCTAAAAGTCTCACACACATTGATAACTTAGAGTCGTGGACCCTTCAAACAACCGCTTATTTGTTTCTAACAAGAGATTATCAAATCTTTCTGCAGTCTCATTTGGAAGTTCATCTATGTCATCATACTGTCGCTCCTCGAATGATACGTTGACCCACAAGGCATCACAAACCATATTTGCATCAATTCAATCTGCTCACCATATCCCGTATCTACGCAATTACTTGAAGCACCTGTGCAATTATCGCCAACCCCTAATCCAACCCGAGGTAACTCTTCACCATGTCTAGTCCAAATCCAGTAATTAGGCATAAATCCAACTCTCTGCAGGTGCAGCATGACCTCTCCTGGGCTCTTGATCTTTCTGCAATCGCATTTAAGGCACGGACATCTAATCCCTCCATTAATTTCGAAATCTTCGTGTGCCATTGCGACTTGAACGAAGTGATCAATCCCATCGCAAAAAGATTGTTTCAAACCCCCTCTTCCCGGATACAACCTATCGTACATCCAACTACGATTCGAAGGAAAAAATTCCATCTTCTGCATGTCAAAAAAAATGACAATTTCAGCAGCACGACACTCTTACAACCGCTCTCTTTCTTTAAATGGTATGACCCTATCCCATTCGAGGAAAAACTTTTTCAGAACTCGTATAATAATCATTCCGTAATTCTCATATCTTATACTTGACAAAATTTCGGCTGCATTTCCCATTGGTCTCTGAGTACACAAAATGGTCGCAGTTAGGAACAAGGCAATCAAGTATGCACCCAGAGAACAAAAGGAAATGAATCTAACCGAAATTTCATCAAATATCAAGATACGAGAATCAAGCAACAACTATTATACAAGTAAAGAAAAAGTTTTTTCCCAAACTGTCCGACTTGGACAATTCAAGGTTCAATATACAATGAACACGTGGTATCTAAAAGAGTACACACACTCAATAATATATTGAACCTCAAACGGGAAGCTAAGGCTTTTCTCCGATACTAATAACAACAATCAAACATCCATTTCATCAATAATTAAAAAGTAACATGTTGAAAGTTGACATCCTCTTAAAGGATAGAATTAAACAAGCATACCGACGGCAAGGGCACCAGAATCTACTACATTAACCAAGGCAGTTGATGGTATCTCTAAACAACATAAAATTGGTTACTTTATTATTTTTTAAAAAAAATAAGATCATCACATAATTAAATTCATCAAATATAGGATTTTAATAGTTTATAATTAATGTCTGATACGATTAATTTGGGAATCAATTTCCTCGACAGAATTCATGTCTTTGTGTAATAATATGTCTTTCATATGTTAAATTTTTTAGTTTAATAAACGTTGTTTGTATTTACAGTATAGTATATAGTTATAATCTGTAAATATTTTGGAGATTAATATGGTTACTATCTCAATATAAATTGGTTTCTATAAGTATAGCGAGACGTAGCATGAACATAGGATCAGAGATTCACTTACTGAAATTGAGTTTATGTGTTGCTTGCTAAATGAATAATCTACATGCTA
Source organism: Calophaca sinica (assembly GCA_037113605.1). Taxonomy (NCBI): domain Eukaryota; kingdom Viridiplantae; phylum Streptophyta; class Magnoliopsida; order Fabales; family Fabaceae; genus Calophaca; species Calophaca sinica. The sequence continues at coordinate 10,379,644 of CM073732.1, read as the reverse complement.
CCTTACTCTAACATAAAATATACATCAAACAAAATTCCCTCTGTGGAGAGAAGTAAATCGAGTGATTCCTTCTCTCTTTTACTTTTCTTTCAACTTAAAAGAAAAAGTATCGACATATATTATCCAGAAAGAGGGGTTTTGAATCAATTAATGAAGTTCATTTTTCAAAAACATCATTAAAAAAAATGAAATGGGATTTTTTGAAACATAGGAAAAGGTGATCTATTGAGTCATTTATACGAATCCAAAATATTATGATTATGAAGAACTCAACGGGACCCCTCGAATTCGTCAAAAATATTATCTAGACGCGTGAATAGATTGACCTTAAAACAACAACGATTAATTACGATTGCTATAAAACAAGCTCGTATTTTATCTGCGTTACCCTTTCTTATTCCGGTACCTTTTGTTAATAATAATTTTTTTTTTTAAAAAGCGAGTCGACCACTAGAACTACTACTGTTTTTAAAAAAAAAATATGTTTTAAAAAAAAAATAGAGTTACTCTTCAATTGAATTCAATTTTGAATCGAAAATCAATTTCAATGTGGATTGATATCTTGTTCGAAAACTACGACAACTATACATCACTTCAACATAAAACATCCTTTGTTAGCCAAAACACACATCACCTCAAAATTCTCTCTCTGGAGAGAACTATGAAGCAAATCAAATAAATATGTCGGTGTGGGGGTCAACAGCCAACCCTTTTCCACCCAATGAGTCAACCGACATTTCGTTAGAGTGCATACCTAATTCTCAGAACAAGAGAGTGTCCACGCCCTTCGCTGTGAGTGGCAGTCTCGAGCAATGTCGTGGCCTCGAACTAAAAATACAGAAAAACCATAGAAAATTTTAACTAACAAGCTACCAAATAGCAATCAACAAAAATGAGCAGGATGCCAACCAAACAACAATCATGTTATAAAATAATTCCAAATAAACCCCAAGTAAGCTTTTTGGCTTTCACTATTTTTATCAAATCATGAATTCTCAAAAGCTATTTAACCTCCTCATGTAAAACATATAATAGAGCATAATAGAGTGGTGGTGGTGGTGGTGGCGGCTGGTTTATGAATAATCGTTGAAACGTTGGAATAATTGGAACTTAGGCTTAAGACAAAAATTAAATAGAAAAGCACAAATGTAAAGACATACATCATATATTATCCTAATACATTTATCCAATTAAAATGTTAAAGCAGTCAAATACTAATGTACATAACATGCATAATATAAAATAGAGGCGAGCTAGTGGCGGCTCCTTGAGGGGTCCCCAGGACAAAATCGGGCAGTAGAATCCTCCGAAGGAGTCGATGGAGTGTAATCTGCTACGGTGGGAGAATATTTTGGTGTGGACGGAGTGTAATCCTCTCCGATTGGAGAATACTCCGGTGAGGTCGGAGTGTAATCTTCTCCGATTAGAGAATACTCCGGTGTGGATGGAGTATACTCCAAGATCTCATCGTCATCGCTGGAGACCTGAACGATGTATGTCCCTCGATGAGCATCACCGGTAGCTACAGGCCTCCTGGGATCACCATGTTGGTTCATCAAATCACGATCCTCAGCACGATCCTTAGTCCTGATGACAAAGCTATTTCGATACTCCCTCGCAGACATCATCGGCCTCTTGGAAGGCATAGGAGGATCACGATGGCGAGCATCGCGATCCTCAATCGTCACAAAGCTATTCCGATACTCCCTTGCAGACATCATCGGCCTCCTGGAAGCCCTACCTCGACCACGGTTTCCATCTAAAGACATTGTCATTTGTTGTCAACATTGGTCAGTCATGAGCATATAAACTGAAAATAATCGAATTACAACAAAGCGAACAAAGGCATAGGTTTGCGATTTAAGACTTTATTCCAATATTTTTTCAATATTTTTTCAAATCATGATGCTAACTGAAAGGATGCGCCAACTAGAATTGTTTTTTTCCCTTCTAATTAGCATGCTTAAGACAAACTTTTAACCTTGGACATAATATAAGTATCCTAAACTTTTAAAACAACTAACAATCCACAAAATCAATAAGAGCAGAGCAACCGTCAAACAACTAACAATCCACAAAATCAATAAAAGCAGAACAACCATCAAACAACCAATAATCTCACGCGATGCTACTCTTTGCAAAGCTACTAAAACAAAAATCAAATACCAACAACAGGGAATACAAACAAACCTTAGTTCCCAAAATCACAGAACACAAAATTGGAGGTCAAGCCACAAAAGAATACTGTGATGCACCAAAAACCTTCAAAATCACGTCAAAAACCTTCAAATCACTTCAAGAACCTTCAATCGTTCCTGAAACATCAAAAGGAACACCAAATCAATTTGGGATTCGGAAGAAAAAACACGAACAAAGAAGGGCGAGAATAGAGACAGAGAATAAGCGGTGGTGGCAGAGGTGACGGCGGACCACGGTCTTTGTGGAGGTGGCGCGGAAGTCTTGTGGAGGTGGTGGCGGCGGACGGCGTGGTCTTTGTGGAGGTGGCGGCGGCGAGATGGTGTTACGTGGAGGTGGCGGCGGATAGAGAGAGATGAGAGGCAGAGAGAGACGGAACCACGGTGGTGGTGGTGGTGGCAGAGGAAACGCGGTGGTGGCGGCGACTAAGACGTGGTGGTGTGGGCGGTGGTGGTGGTGGTGGTGGAGAGAAAGAGTGAGAACGATGATAGAAACGAGAGAGAATAGAGAATAGAGTGGTGGTGGTGGTGGCGGCCTGGTGGTGGTGTGGGCGTGGTGGCGGCGACGGCGTAGTGGTGGGGCGGAGGAAGAGAGGAAGTGAAAGAGAAGAGGGATGAAGATGGAGGAGAAAGGAAGGCCTGGCTTCGATTATTATCGCGCGTGCAAGCGGCTTTTTACCGACGGTCTAGGCCGTCGGTAAAGTGTTCGGCATTACCGACGGGTTTTTTAACTTACCGACGGTATAAGGCCGTCGGTATTTGAAAAATAGGCGCGTAAATGAAATATCTTTGAAATTACCGACGAGCATTGACCGTCGGTAAATTTACCGATGGACTTGTTGTTTTACCGACGGCTTGGCCGTCGGAAAATCCAACGTTTAACCGACGGTCTCTGACCGTCGGTATACGCCCGTCGGTAAATCCGAATTTTCTTGTAGTGAATACAAATGAGTTGCGAGCCCAAAACATTCGGATTTGCCAGTCACATCTCAAGCCAAGATTGAACATTCACATAATCTGGCATATGGATCCCAAAAGGGGAAGCAAACCATACTAATTGGGAGAATGGGCAATTCATGAATATATGTTCTTGTGTTTCAGGTGCTGAGTTACATAGAGGACAAGCCACATCGAGCTGGATACCTTTCTTCTCTAAATTGCTTCTTGTAGGAAGGATATTGCGTCCCAATCTCTATAGGAAATTTTTTACACAGTTCGGCACATGCACTTTCCAAATTCTGCTCCACAAGTCTTTGCTATTTCTGCCCAAGGATTCTGGGATGTGTCTTTCCTTCTCATCAATGATCAAATGGTGTGCTAATCGGACAAAATATGAGCCCTCTTTTTTCCAGTGCCATATGAGTTTATCACAGGGTAGCCTCAGAGAGATGTGTATATTTAGAATACGTTTTGCTTCAAAAACAGAGAAAGAATTGCGAATTAAAGCTCTGTCCCATTGTTTTGTATCTAGATCCAACAATTCAGTCACTGTAGCATCGGCTAGAATATTTGATTCCGATATGGTGACTTTGAATTTTGGCAAACCCGGAGCCCAACTATATTCCCAAATGCGACTTGATGCCCATTTCCAATGACCCAGCGGGCTCCCAAGGGGATGACATCCTTAGCATGCATAAGGCTTCTCCAAGCATAACTAGGTTGGAAACCAGTCTTAGCATCCATGAAGTTTATTCTAGGATAATACCTACTTTTGAACACGCTGGCCATCAAAGAGTTGTCATCAGTCATAAGCCGCCAGCATTGCTTACCCAACAGGGCCTTGTTGAAAGCCCTGAAAGATCTAAAGCCTAGCCAATCTTTCACCTTTGAAGCACCAAGTCTATCCCAGTTGAGCCAATGCATTTTCTTTTTTGATCAGAGGATCCCCACCAGAATTTTGACAACATACCTTCAATTGCCTCACAACATCCATCAGGGAGTTTGTAGCAGCTAATAACGTAGTTTGGAATTGCCTGAGCCACCGACTTTATCAGAGTTTCCTTGCCAGCTCTAGATAGGAAATTTTTCTTCCATCCTTTTATTTTCTTCCACACCCTGTCTTGGACCACTGAGAAGATCTCCTTCTTAGACCTTCCAAAAATCATCGGAAGGCCTAAGTACTTAGAATGAGTTGTCACAGTCTTTACAACAATCTTTTGACAGATCATATTTTCCTCAACGCTTGGCACAATCTTTTGTACCATATCTTTCACATATCTTTCACATATCTGCATCAATTTCAATCTTTAACTTTTTTTTTCTTTTTTCTTGTGGGTCTCACTTAAGAGGGAACCCACCCAATGCATCTTTGCGCCATTTGTTGTTCCTTGTCACCATCCCCACCATTTGTTGACAAAACTTACGTTAATCCCACCCATCCCCACCTTATCACGAAAACAAGAAAATACAATTAAAGAATTTTACTTAGCTGATGACCTAGGAGTCTGCATGGTTTCTATTTTTTTTTGTCTCTATTTCATTTATCAATTTTAATTATAAAAAAAAAATTTAATTATAAAAAGTTGCTTTATTTTTACTTTGTTTCCTATTTTCAAAGTTTTGTAAAAAGATGGCAACAATAATTTTTTTGCTATCTAATATACTCCACAAAACATTAAAAATCAATTTTAATTATAAAAAAGTTGCTGTATTTTTACTTTGTTTCCTATTTTCAAAGTTTTGTAAAAAGATGGTAACAATAATTTTTTTGCTATCTAATATACTCCACAAAACATTAAAAATAAAAAAGAAAGAGAAAATTAAGTAAACTTTTTTAATTGAAATTGAAAAGTAAAATAAAAATATAAAACATTGTTTAAAACCAATTAGTTCCTAAAAGTCTCAGTATCAACACAATAAACTAATTAAATTGTAAAAAAAAAATGTCCAAATATAAATTTTGAGTAACTATATACTATGTTCACCGAATAACATAGCTTCATGCTGGAGTGCACAAATTAAAATGTCACTAAAAATATCTATAGCTAATTCCACATTGTAAATGATACATTTAATCATTACTACCATGACCAGAAAGTAAAGGACTGCCGAAAACCAAACGATTGAAAAGTCAGACTCTCAAAAGTTTTGATGATAACAAGATTATTAGTTGTGAACAAAATGATCTTAAACTATTTGACAAATTTTGTTTAAATAAAGCAAAGGTTACAAATGAAATATATTTATTATAAATTTTTTTTTGATAGACAAATATTAGTGGTTAGTTTGTTAGAGGGGAGAATATTTTGTTAGTGACAAGGATCTGAGCACTGTACCTCCTGCTTGCAACTCTTTCATGTCTCTTGACGGTTTAAAGCATCGTCTGAGTGAAAAATAAGCATTATCTGGATATTTTTTTGGCATATTATCTCAAAATAAATTTGATAAATCAAAATCAGAGAGTTCAAACTAAAGGAATTAAAATTGAATTAATTCTAATTTCTAATATTATAAGTTTGATTTGATCCAACAAGAACCGTGCTGGTATGTACCCCTTGTATATAAACATAAACATATATAAACATATTCTTAAAAATCAAACCCCTTATCCTTTGAGAATTAGTCAAAGAAAATTCTTAATTATTATGGTAACATCAAAGTTATAAAATAATTCAGTATTTGGTATGTGAAAAGGAATTCGTATATATATATATATATATATATATATATATATATATTTGAAATTGGTTAAAGAACAATGGGTCAAAGAAGTGATAAATAACACAATACTATGGAGTTTTCGATTAAACCAAATAAGATATATGTGGTAGAGATCTTTTCAAAAGATTCACGTAGCTTTAAGTGTCAATCTGGTCAAAAACTCTTCCCATATTTCAATTGAAAAATATGACATGACAAAGAAAAATCAAAATGGACAAATACAATTTAAAGATAAATTTTGATTTTTCCAAACAGATTATAACAAACACAAAAAAAATCCTTATTTCAGTTGAAAAGAAATAGAATAGAGAGAAATAGGTGTGAAAGATAATGAGAAGAGAGAAATATGCGAGAAATAGAGTTAATTTGGTGTATTATTTAGTATAAGAGAAAAAGAGAAGAAATAGAAGAGAGAAGCAAGATTGCTGCAATTTTCTGGTGCATTTGGCAGCGAAGAAACTTGAAGGTGTGGGAGGATGAGCTCCAACCTGAGGTGCTGGCGGTTAGACTCGCAGTGGAATACATTGAAGCTTGGGAGAGGGCTAGAGTGAACCAGGGAGGTGGCACACTGAACCGGTCTCGAGCCAATTCACAGAAGTGGAAGAAGCCTGAGCAAGGGGTGCTGAAATGTAATGTGGATGCTGCAATTTTTGAAGATCACCAGTGCTTTGGTGTGGGGTTATGCATTAGGAATGATAAGGGAGAATTTATCCGGGCTCTTACAAAGCGTTTTGAAGGGATACAGCAACCAAAAGAAGCAGAAGCCATACGACTCCGAGAAGCTATCACTTGGCTTAGTGAACTAGGAGACCACAAGGTTATCATTGAATTGGATTGTCAACCAGTAGTAGATGGTGTCCTTGGGGATCACTTCCCAAACACTGAGTTAAGTTTTATTCTTTCATTTTGCAAGACTAAGCTAGCTAACCAAAGAAACTGTGAGGTTAGTTTCGTTCAGACACAAGCAAATTTTGTGGCTCATACACTTGCGTGAGCGGCAAAATTCTATGCTAGTCACCAAGTTTTTGACATAGTACCAACCTGTATTAAGGATTTTATTATGAATAAAATGCAATGAGTATGTTACTTAAAAAAAAAAGAAATATTATTAATTTTTGAATGAACAATAATACCCTTCAACTTATAAAACAAATATGCAATTTTATATTATTTAAAATTTATTTTCTATTAAAATTAAATCAATTTTTTATTTTTAGTTAATGAAGCAATTAAACTACTTAATTAATTTAAATTTTAAGTTAATTAATTTAACTTAAATTATTTCATAAATTATTTCAATTAATTTATTTGAATTAATTAATTAAATTTCTTAACACTAATAATTTTTTAATTTAATTTAATTAAGGTAACTTTATTAATTAAATTTTAAACTTAAATAATTTAGCTAACTAGTTTAATTTATTTAAGGAAAATGCTAGATCTCTTGACACTGCCTCACTAATGCATCACGAAACCATCCTGTTGGCCACAAACCTCATGATTTCGGTAAAAAATGATTGAAATGTTTCCAATGTTTCCATTTTTTCTCAAAATTTGACATGTGTGCATTCGTAAGTGTCGTGATAATTTTCCTCGTAATATTTATATAGCACCGTTGTTTATGTAAGTAATTGAAATACTTAATTTAGTTTAATTAATGAATTAAATTACAAATACCATTCACATTTCTCAGGTACAGCTTGTCAAATACTGTGACTTTTATTGGGCGTCAAGGGTTACAATAGGAAAGCCGAAGAGTGCGACTCATTTCTTCTGTGTTTCTTCGCACTTGAGCGAAGAATTAGAAATACAATAGGGCCTATTGATTTTTACTCTTTTTTCTCAACTTCTCTTGTAATCAAACGTAAAACTTTCTTATTTCTCTTCTAACTCTCTCTTCTAACCCAAAACCAATCAAACCATAAGACTCCATTTGTTTCATGCTATTTTATTGGGGAAAAAATTATTTTTTAAAAAAATAATCACTTTTTATATATTTGTTTTAACTTTTGAAAGTAACGAGAATATGAAATTTGATTATAATAAAAAGCTATTCATAGTAGCTTCTGAAAATAATTTTAAAAAAATTTAATTTTATTATTTTAAACAAATATAAATGAATTTTTATACAAAGAATATTTTGTTATAAGAAATAAATGAACTCTTAATTATCGTTCGTTTGAAAATTGCAGACAGACTTTTGCATCAGTAAAAAAAAAAAAAAAAAAGGAATGCAGAATGATTTTCAAGAACCCCAAAGAAAAAGTACTCTCTTTACGATAAAATAAAGCAAATTGACGCTTCTTTGTCAAAATCATAAAAAGGAGTAATGAGTTGGAAATGAGATCACTTTTCAATTAATATTATAAAGATTCCTTTAGTAAAGAAATGGCATGACGAATTAATAAAATTAATTGTTGCGTATAAATGAAACCGGACCCACAGCCAAAACTTTTATATTATTTGATGGAAAACAGGAAAAGTGAGCAACAAATCCATTGGAACCTGGAAAGTTGGCTTTGGTGCGAAAAGTAAGAGTGTACTTGTAATACCAAATGCCATTAGCAGCATGCAAACTTTGACAATTAATATCCACTGATTCACTGAAATTGCATAATGCTTCATCTTGATTTATGACTCACACTATACGTACGCTTTTGCCTTATTAAAAGCCGCAAAAAGTCATGCCTAGCCTAGATCACACTTATTTGGGGATGAAAATCTATTATCTTACTTTTTTTATAATAAAATAAAATTATAATTTATTAACATATATATTTATTTCTATTTTTTAATTGGTGGAAAACGAAAATACATCAGTTTTTGGGACAACAGATATTTATTCTTTATTTGGAGGCCTCTAAGTTCGATCACTTCTCTATTTGATTGCTAAAAACAAAATCAGGGCATGTCAAATTTCATCGTAAAATTTCAGTTTCTTAGCAAACATTCTTCCTGTAAAACTTGGCCAAAGGGGACATATTCCCCTTTAAGCTCAATCAATAAGCAAATACTCCTCAATATTATTTTTGCAGGTATTTTTTTTATACATATATACTACATTCGGACTCGATTATAAACAACAACAAAAATCTTGTTTTTGGTCTAAATGATTGTTATGATATTTGAGAATAGCAAAATCTGAATAATATTTCATTATTGTTGAATGAATGATACAAAATACAGTACAAGCCTTTATATAGGCTGCTGAGCTCAAGAAGAGTGCAAGATAGCCGTTGGACAAAAATTAACATAAATGTGTGAGAATAGTAGTTGTCGAGATTGAGTCGAGAGAGATCGACTTGTCGAGATCGATTTGGGAGGAGATAGACATGGTGAAATGTAAATGAGATGGTGATAGTCTGGAATAAGAGAGGACAGATGAGAGTGGATATAGAAGTGGGTTGGAAGAAGGTTTAGTGGATTGTATGTAGCTACAATGGAAATCTTTGAGATAAGTAGGTGGCCTTTTGATCTGTCAGTTTTTCGATGAGGCGGAGTAGGTGTAATGGATTCTGTCGAGGAATCAGAAATGGGTTGAAGTGTGGTGGGTACAGGATTGTGATTGTGTTGTGATGTGTCTGTAGGAGCTGGATTAGAAATGATAGGGATGTCAAATAAAAACAAGGATGCAGAATCGTGGTCATGGGAGGCAGAATCAGTTGTTGCAGAATCTAATGTAGCTGTAGTGGTGTAAGGAAATTGATCTTCATGGAAGATAGCATGTCTAGAAGTAAAAATGGCTCGGGTATGTAAGTCATATAGAATGTACCCTTTTGTTCCAGGTTTGTAGCCAAGAAACAAGCACTTTCTTGCCCTTGGATCAAGTTTGTGTCTATTGTGAGTTAATGTGGTAGCATAAGATAAACAACCAAAGACCTTGAGATCAAGGAAAGTAGGTGGAGATCCATACACCAGTTCATAAGGGCATTTATTTTGTAAAACAGGTGTAGGGAGTCTATTGATGATATATGTAGCATGACATAAAGCATAAGACCAAAAAGATTTAGGTAATTTAGATTGAAAAAGTAAAGCACGTGTAACATTCAATAGGTGTCTGTGTTTACGTTCAACAATAACATTTTGTTCAGGAGTTTCAACACATGATGTTTGGTGCAAAATGCCAAGAGATGCATAATAAGCAGGCATATGGAATTCAAGACCATTATCAGTCCTAATAGTTTTAACATGAGCAAAAAACTGATTTTTAACAAAAGTCAGAAATGTGGTGATGCAATGTCTTGTGTCAGATTTGTGTTTCATTAAGAAAACCCAAGTGTATCTACTATGATCATCTACTATGGTTAAGAAATAGTGATGTCCCTGGAATGAAGAAATACCAAGAGGACCCCAAATGTCCATATGCAATAGTTCAAAAGTATGATTAGATTTAGAGATGCTGTTGGGAAAAGACAGTTTAGGCTGTTTTGCAATATAACAACAATCACATACAAAAGACTGATTTTTATTCATAGAAATATAAGGGAAAGTTGTACATAGATGTTGTAAAACAACACTGTAGGGGTGTCCAAGCCTGAAATGCCATAAATCAAAAGCATTCGATTGAGAGATGACATTAGAAAAAGAAGATGCAGTAATACATTTCTGTTTATCAGTAGAAGGAGATCTAACAAAGGCATCGTGAACAGATAAAGATGGTTGAGGAGTTAGCTGAAGAATGTATAGATTATGACAAACTTGGCGTGTCCAATCATCTTCCTGAATTGCATGCCTGTATTTCACAAGAGTTAGGCAAGAATAATAATGTGCATTTCAAAGATTTAGTAAGTTGAGTAATGGAAATAAGATTGAATTTAAACTGAGGGATATATAAAACATTATCAAGATAAAAGTGCGGTGTGAAGTGTATTGTGCGAATAAGAAGCATATAGAACAGCACCATTAGGCAAATTAACAGCTATAGGTTTAATCTTAGTGTATGAAGAAAAACTTTGAATAAAAGGACAAATGTGATCACTAGCACCTGAATCCAATATCCAAAAAGATTGAGGAATCAAAAATGTACCTGAATTATGGATATTAGAGATTACACTAGAGACCATGGATGAAGAATTGTTGTTCTCAGAAGTAGAATTCTTACTGACAGTGTTTGCTGAAACGTTACTATCTTTCTTGTTGGCATGTAAGAGGGAAATAAGGTATTGGTAATCCTCTCGAGAGATAGATGGAGGTTCTTTGGGCTTGAGAATTAACAAGAGCAGTCTTAACATTACTGTCAGTAGTGGTAGTAGAGTTTGGTTGAGAATCACCTTGAAGTCTTGATCGATATCCAGGTGGGAACCCATGTTTGAAGTAGCAGGTATCAATTGTATGGTTGGTGCGTTTGCAATGTGTGCAAATCATTTGTTGTCGATTATTAGTTCTTCCTCTGCCTCTGCCAGGAAAGGGGGTACCTCGGCCAAAAGAAGATTGTTGAGAGGATGATGTAGCAAAAGCAGTGGATTCAAGATTGGAAGGTGCTGATGTTTTTCTTTCTTGTTGTAGAACAAGGGAATACACTTGGCTAATTGGAGGCAATGGATTCATTAGAAGAATTTGAGTCCTCACTGCTTGATACGAATCATTCAAACCCTTAAGAAAACAAATAGTATGTTCCTTGTCTTTGTAGGATTGCACGCTCATCGAGGGTACAATTGCAGGGAATTGTGCAAATGCAAATGGGAATAGGTCGCAAGAAATCCAATTCATCCCAAAGAATAGACATGTCAGTGAAAAAAGTAGATAAAGACCTTTCACCTTGACGCATGGAATGAAGTTCTTGAAGTATGTCAGACATTCTGAAATGGTTTTCTTTTGTGAATCTTTCCTGCAAGTTGAGCCATAACAGTCGAGCACTATCGATTGAAATGGTGCTTTGTGCAATTTGAGGGGACAAGGTACGTGTGATCCAAGATACCACCATGTTATTGCAGCGATCCCAAAGGTCATGGATTTGATCTTGTTCTTGGATGAGAGGGCCCTTTTCATGGCTTTGCTCCAATTGTGATAGTTATCTCCATTGAGTGCTGGAGATACGAGAACAGAACCTGGGTTTTCACCCGGATGTAGATAAAAAGGACTGTGGATAGTGATGTTCTGGGTGAGATCGGGTTGATGTTGCTCGAGAACTATCGAATGCACGGTTTGTTGTTTACTATGTTGGCTTTCATCACTTTGGCTTGAGGGTGTTGAGGGTGATGTGGGTGGTGTTTTGTTAGCCATGGTTGATGAAGCAATGAAGGAAGGAGAATGCGGAAGCCGATGATCAGAAAAATAAATCTGATACCATGTTATGATATTTGAGAATAGCAAAATCTGAATAATATTTCATTATTGTTGAATGAATGATACAAAATACAGTACAAGCCTTTATATAGGCTGCTGAGCTCAAGAAGAGTGCAAGATAGCCGTTGGACAAAAATTAACAGAAATGTGTGAGAATAGTAGTTGTCGAGATTGAGTCGAGAGAGATCGACTTGTCGAGATCGTCGAGATCAAGATCGACTACTCAAATATACTTGTCGAGATCGACTACTCTAATATAACTAATGTCGAGATCGACTACTCTAATATACTTGTCGAGATCGACTACTCTAATATAACTAATGTCGAGATCGACTACTCTAATATACTTGTCGAGATCGACTATTCTAATATAACTAATTGGCTAAGTCAATACTCTAATAATGATAATGTGTGAAATCGCATCAGAGAAGAAAAGGAATGGTGAGAAAGTGTTTCTCATTTCTGAATTATGAAAACTTACATCAGCAAGCTTACAATGCTGTTTATATACAGTGATAACTAACTTACAAAGGCAGTAACTAACAGATAGTTAAACTAACTCTAACTAACTCTAATCATTAACCATGATTAGGTGTGAAGTTAAATTAACAAACTAGTTATATATCTAATATTCCCCCTCAAGCTGGACTATGGATGTCCAAAAGGCCAAGCTTGGAGATTAAATTCGAAAATGCAGGGGCTGCTAGCTGTTTAGTAAGAACATCAGCAAGTTGGGCAGCTGAAGGAACTGGTAAGAGGTGAATAAGACCATGTTGGATACGTTCTCTCACCACATGGCAATCGATCTCTATATGCTTTGTCCTTTCATGGAAGGAAGGATTATGGGCAAGATATATGGCTGATTTATTGTCACAATAAACCATAGCAGGACTTTGAAATTTAATTCCCAAATCAGTAAACAAATAATGGAGCCATTGAAGTTCACAAGAGAGGCTGGCCAATGCCCGATACTCAGCTTCAGAACTTGATCTGGAAACTGTGGACTGCTTCTTTGATTTCCACGAAATCAAAGATGTACCAAGGAAGACACAATATCCTGTAACCGATCTGCGGGTGGTGGCACAACTAGCCCAATCTGAATCAGCAAATCCAGAGAGTTTGAGAGGAGAATCAGAGGAATAGAAGAGTCCTTTAGCTGGAGAAGTCTTAAGATATCGCAGAATTTTGGTGGCAGCCTGATGATGAACATCATGAGGAGCAGCTACAAACTGACTGAGTTGTTGGACTGCAAATGCTATATCAAGCCGAGTTGTTGTAAGGTATAACAACCTGCCAATGCGCCTTCTATAAGCAGATGGATCATCATAAAGAGGAGTGTTAGAATGATGCAGTTTCAGAGAAGTGTCATAGGGAGTAGATGAAGGTTTTGCAGCCAAGTTACCACTATCTTCTAACAATTCCAAGGTATATTTTCGTTGATTCAACAATATGCCCTTCTTTGATCTAGCTATCTCTAACCCCAAAAAAACCCTAAGATTTCCAAGATCATTTATGCGAAAGGCTTTGTCTAAGAAGGATTTAACAGAGGCAATTTCCATTGAGTCATTTCCGGCTAGAACTATATCATCCACATATACTAAAAGTGCAGTGAATGAAGAACCAACTGTTTTGAGAAACAATGAATGGTCAGCCACGGATTGGTGATAACCCAAGGAAATCAAGGCTGAGGACAACTTAGAATACCATTGCCTACTTGCTTGCTTGAGTCCATAGAGTGATTTATGCAATTTACACACTTTGGTAGACTTGGAATCTGAATTGGGAACAATCACTCCTGGTGGTAAGGACATATAAACTTCCTCATTGAGTTCTCCATGAAGAAATGCGTTGTTGACGTCCAATTGTTCCAAGAACCATCCTTTGATTGCAGCTAAAGCAAGCAGAGTTTTCACAGTGGTAAGCTTAGCCACTGGTGAAAATGTATCAAAGTAGTCAACTCCCTCTAATTGAGTATATCCTCGGGCAACCAATCTAGTCTTATACCTCTCAATAGAGCCATCAGCATGATGCTTAATTTTGTAAACCCACTTACAACCAATCGGACTCTTTCCTTCAGGCAAATCAACTATGGACCATGTTTGATTAAGATCAAGGGCATCTAATTCAGATTTCATTGCTTGTTTCCAACAATCAAATTTGCATGCTTGTTTAAAGGTTTTAGGTTCAGTATTTGTGGAAATGGAAAGACAAAAATTCTTATAAGAAGAAGCACAATTTGTGTATGACAAAGAAGAAGAAATAGGATAAGCTGTAACATTACTTGAAGATGATTGGTTTTGTGAAGATGGGAGAAGACTGCAGTGGAAATCCTGCAAATAGCTTGGTATTTTCCTTGTTCTAGTTGAAGACCAAATAGGAGCAGCAGGAAGGTTATTATTTGCAGATTCTAGAACAGAATTAGGAGCAGCAGGAATGTTATTATTTGCAGATTCAGGAACATAATTATTAGCAGGAACAGAATCATTTTCTGCATCAGTAACAGAAGTAGTCCCAGTGGGAACAGAAGTTCCAGCTGAATGATTTGGAAGATTCTGATAATTAGAAGGTCCTGCTGATGGGAAATTAGCAGGATCAATTGGAATAATATCAGAATCTGACATGGTATTTGGACAAGAACTTGAGTGTGAAGAGGTGGTTTGAGAATTTGTAGATGAAAAAGGAAACACATCCTCATAGAAAACTACATTTCTAGAGACCAAGAATGAATTACTAGAAATGTCATATAATAGGAAACCTTTGGTTCCATCTCTATAACCAAGAAAAACAGTTTTCCTTGCTCTAGGCATGAACTTAGTTCGATGACTGAGTAAAGTTGAAGCAAAAGCTAGACAACCAAAGGTTCTAAGATGAATAAGGGTTGGAGGCTGTTGAAACACTATCTCATAAGGTGTTTTATGTTGCAAAATAGGAGTGGGAACACGGTTTATAATATGGACTGCGTGCAAAACAGAAAGATGCCAAAAATTTGAAGGTATTGAGGCTTGAAAAGAAAGGGCACGGGCTACATTAAGAATGTGTTGATGTTTTCTCTCAACAAGACCATTTTGTTGAGGAGACTCAACACAAGATCTTTGATGAACTATAC
Source organism: Calophaca sinica (assembly GCA_037113605.1). Taxonomy (NCBI): domain Eukaryota; kingdom Viridiplantae; phylum Streptophyta; class Magnoliopsida; order Fabales; family Fabaceae; genus Calophaca; species Calophaca sinica. The sequence continues at coordinate 10,364,398 of CM073732.1, read as the reverse complement.
CTTTAGCAAGGAAAAAATCAGTCATGAGAAACTCATTCCCATTATCACTTCTCAAAGATTTCAACTTAGTGTGAAATTGAGTGTCAATATAATTGACAAAATTGATGATATGACCCCTAGTTTCAGCTTTATTTTTCATAAGAATAATCCATGTGAATCGGCTATAATCATCAACAAGAGTTAAAAAGTATTTGTGACCCAAAATTTAGGCAATGCCATGAGGCCCCCATATATCAGCATGGATTAAGTCAAAAATATGAGAAGAATGTGAATTACTACTAGGGTAAGGAAGTCTTTTCTGTTTAGCATAATGACATGCATCACAAGGCATAGATGGACATTTATAGGAAACAAAAGGAAATTGTGCAGAAATAGATTTATGAATCATATCAGAAACATGTCCAAGTCTATTATGCCAAAGTTTTGAAGAATTATCAATGTGTGGAGCAGCATTACAAGCTGCTGGAACAGCAGTAGCTGTAGGAACAACATAATTACAAGAATTGGTAAAAACAGAACCAGAAACAGTGGGGAAACCAGCAGCAGTCTCCAAGACATACAATCCTCCCTTCTTTTCAGCTATACCAATCATCTTCTGGTTTGAATTCTGCAAAATGAAACCATGATTAGGATAAAAAATACAATGACAATCAAGGGATGCAGTAAGTCTTGGAATGGAAATCAGATTGATATTGAAATGGGGAACAAAGAAAACATTGTGAATGATAATAGCTGGTGACAATTGAATGCTGCCAGCAGTGTCAGCATAAACCGTGTTTCCATTAGGTAAGCCAATAGGAACAGGTTTGATGCTATGATAGGAAGTGAAATGGTTTATGGAATAGGTGATATGATCAGTTGCACCCGAGTCTAATACCCAAGGGACAATATGCTTACCATAAGTTGGAGAAGAAATGGCATTTAAAGCCATAGGATTGGTAACAATGGAATTAACAGAACCAATAGGTGTGGAATTAGCAGCAGATTATTGTTGGAAAAGCTTTAAAAACTGTTGAAATTGGCCTTGAAGCTCATTCAAAGATGATGCCATTGCTGAGTTTGATGCGATGAAGAATCGATCATGGAAGCGGTGTTGTTTTACGGTTGATGAGAGACAGGTGTGATTTTCCAACACCAGGCGGGCTCCTTTTGATTGATACCCTGGAGGAAACCGTGCTTCATATAACATGTTTCAATGGTGTGGTTATACCTACCACAATGTGTATGATGTCGAGAGGAATTACATCCTCTACCATTTCGATACTGAGTATTGGCCTCTACCAAATGTACCACGACCTCTACCTCTACCTCCATTAAAATTTCCAGAATTAGAACTTTTAGGTTGCTGAGAATTTGAGCCAGATTGTTGAACTTGCATGGCCAATGCATTTTGTTCAATTTGATTATCAACAACTGTAGAACCAGTAACATTCCTTTCCTGTTGTAACACCAAGGAAAATGCCTTATGCAGAGGAGGCAGGGGTTCCATCATCATGATCTAAGATTGAACATGAGAGTATTGATCGGTTAAACCTTTGAGAAACTTAAGAACATAATCTTGTTCACGATATTGCTTCATATCAGCCACAGCAGCACAAGAACATGGAATGGCACAAGTGCAATCCCTAATTGGACGAAAAATTTCAATCTCTCCCCATAAGGACTTCAAAGCAGTATAGTAAGAAGAAACATCAAGAGCCCCTTGGTGAAACCGGTGAATTTCTTCCTGAAGATCAGAGATCTTGAACATATCACCATGAGAAAAATGAAACTCAAGATCTTTCCAAACTGCAGCAGCACGATCATACCAGATAATGGATTTCGCAATTTCAGGAGTAATTGATCGCTAAAGCCACGCAAGAACCATGCTATTGCACCGAATCCAAGGATCATACAAAAGATCAGACACGCGAGGCTGTGGTAGAGAACCATCGACAAACTTCATCTTATTTTTAGAAAGCAAAGCGATCTTCATCAATCGCAACCAGGAATGGTAGTTCTTGGAATCCAACAGTGGAGTAACCAGAACAACAACAAGATTTTCATTTGGATGCATGTAGTAAGGGTTTGTAGCAAAATCAGAATAATTCGCCATGATAAAGCAAATTGAAGAAACAATCAAATTGAATCAAGATCAGGAATCAAAAAACCTGAGAAAATGCAGAACGAATCAAGCGGAAGAATGAAGAAATCGCAGAGTTGAGCGAAGCGCTAATCTGATACCATGATAATGTGTGAAATCGCATCAGAGAAGAAAAGGAATGGTGAGAAAGTGTTTCTCATTTCTGAATTATGAAAACTTACATCAGCAAGCTTACAATGCTGTGTATATACAGTGATAACTAACTTACAAAGGCAGTAACTAACTGATAGTTAAACTAACTCTAACTAACTCTAATCATTAACCATGATTAGGTGTGAAGTTAAATTAACAAACTAGTTATATATCTAATACTAAAATATAAATAGTTTTAACTGCGTAGTATTCTCTTTAAAATTGTTTATATTTTGGACCAAATTCATATATATTTTTGGCTTATAATCAAGACCCGAGCAGCAACAATATTGTAATAATAGCTATAATTTTTTTGACAAATTGTAATAGCTATAATTGTAAACCAGAAATATGATTTGATCAGATTTCACAAGTTTCAACCGACTAATTAAAATGAATAAATTTTAGAATATCAACGGATAAAAATCAATTTCGAGCAAATAAAGTAGTTTAAGCTTTTCAATATTTTATTTTTTACTTATATTTTAGTGAAAATCTTTGAAAAGAGAAAACTAATAAAAACAGGAAGCTGTCTTATAGTTAAAGTGAAAATAAAAAATAAAACAAAGTAACGTTTTTTTAAACCAAACATATCCTTAATTTTTTTATTCTCAATTCCCTTTAAGCAAAAAGATAAGCCAATGCTCAGATTGGGCATATCACATATCCGAAAGGAAAAAGATTTGAGTAATTAGTCATATTGGTCCCTGAAAGTGTAAGTTAGTGTCACTTTAGTCTTTGGAAGAGTAAAAACTCTAAAATAGTCCCTGAAAGTGTTAAACGTTTGTCACTTTGGTCCTTGTCGTTAGCCATTTAATTGTCTCCGTTAAAAAATCCTTACGTAGCTGCTGATGTGTCGCAAAAATTGGTGACTGGGCTTCAATTTAAATGAGTAATTGGTCACATTGGTCCCTGAAAGTGTAACTCGGTGTCACTTTAGTCCCTGGAAGAGTAAAAACTCCAAAATAGTCCCTGAAAGTGTTCTACATTTACGACTTTGCTCCTGGAGAAATCTGCTTGTCAGCAGATAGAGCCAGACAGTGAAATTGATGGTGATTCATCTCTAAAGTATCCTTTTCATGCTACCTATTTGATTACTGTACACTAATCCTTTTCATGCTACTTATATGATTATTTATGCCAATCAATATTAGTGATATATGCAGTTTCTGTGGTTGAATCTTGTCCCTGTATACCTTGCATTTTCCTTCATTTAGGATTTTCTTTAATCCAATTCTAGATACTATGACAATATATTACGTGGGCTTCATCCCTTATTTGGGAAGTCTAAGCCTGATGATGTTGTGAGAGATAATGCAGCTGGTGCTGTAGCAAGGATGATTATGGTGCACCCTGAATCTATCCTTCTAAATCAGGTGATTTTCTGCTTTATTTGTATCATTTGTGGTTGCTCAATTAAATATGAATATGAACTTATAGTATGATGCACGTTTTGTTTTGTTATATTTATCTTTTGTTAATACTTGGTAGCTAAATGTTTTGTTATTGGATGTTGTCGACATATATCACGATTGCATTTTACAGGTTCTTCCTGTTTTTCTGAGGGTTCTTCCATTGAAAGAAGACCACGAGGAGTTTATAGCTGTCTATAGTTGCGTTTCTACTCTTGTATTCTCATCCAATCCACAAGTAATTATTTCTTTTTAGAAATGTCAAGATTCTTTCTTTGTTTTGTTGTTCCCCCAACTGTAATATTGTCCTACCTAATTTTGTTCGTCCATTTCTAAACGTAATGCAGATCATTTCCCTAATCCCTGAATTAGTTAACCTTTTTGCTCAAGTGGTGACATCACCTGCAGAGACATCTGAAGTCAAAGCTCTGGTAGGCAGAGCTTTTTCTCATCTAATTTCATTATATGGGCCATAAATGCAACCTCTTTTGAGCAATCTCCCACCTGCACACGCGAATGCGTTATCAACATTTTCTTCAAGGAGTTGATCATGCAAAGAATGAGCAAATTGAGAATTTTATCCAATGCTTTGTGATATCAAGTATGTTTTTGAAGAAATGTCTTGTTATATAGTTTTAAGTGGAGCTGTTCGGCCCTGACAGTTGATCATTGCCTTTATCAGGTATGTTGCTTTTGAGAAATATTACAGATTGATTGATATGAAATGGTATATCAGTTTTCTACAGGACACCATAAATAGATCTCTGTCTCTATGATCTTGAATGTTGTAGTGTCATACCCTAATTTTGTCCGGTAAAAAATAACATTCAAAAAGAACAAAAATAGTAGTAAAGAAAAAAGAAGGAGAAAGAAATCTTGAAGAGAAAAGAGGTTGGAAAAATTTGTACTTTGATATAGCTTATGTATTCTGGGTGTAATTAATGTTGTGGAGATGGTATTAAAGTGATTTTTACCTTGTTAGAAAGCTAAAACAAAACTCTACAACTTTGATGAGGAACCCAAGAGTCAAATCTGAAGTTTACTAAGTCCAAATTGACTTGGAAGTAAGAACAAGTATGCTAAAAAATGGTTTTGAATAGTATGTAAAGATTAGGTCATATCTTGAGTTGTAGAAGTCATTTTTTAATGAAACTAACGTCATTTGAAAGCTAACATCCTTGGCTACAAATGTTATGAAGGACTCGAGACTTGATTCTAACGATTTACTGCCTTAAAATAGCATAAAAGTTATAAAACTGCACAAAAACGGACAACACATTATATTGAATAACGTTCAAAGAAAATATCGTATCTTGAACTATACTTGTCCAAATGAGGTGTTCTTTATACTGTTGGAAAGATAAGAAAAAGATCTACAACTATTATTTTGGATTACAAACGCAGATCGACCTCTATCATCGACCAAATCGAGCATGAAGTTCGAGACATGATGTTACATGTGTTGTTCGGGACAGCCACTTGTGTTGACAATATCTTGAGTTGTAGATATCCTTTTGAGATGAAACTTGTGCCATTTGAAAGCTAGAAACAATGTCTATAATTCATATGAAGATCATGAAGCCCAATAAAGTTGTTTTAAGTGTTATATTAGTGCTCAAAGTTTGCTATTTGGTTTTGTTGAACGTTTAAAATCTCACACTTAAGAAGCTAGCTCCCAACTATTGAAGTCCCACATTGGAAAAATCACACTCTTTCAACTTCTCATTCTCCTATATAAGGAGTGCATCACCAAACACTAAGGGGGAAGAAAAAATGGATCAATGGGCCTAGTGCAAAGCATAGGGCATTTGCTTTAGTCAAAAAATTTTAATGGGAGGGTTACTATCCCCTTCAACCTTCAAAATTGGAGGAGTACGTGGGGTTTGACGCATTGTGCCCAACAAAAAAATTTCTCTTGAGGTAAGTGCATCAATTCCTTCTCTCTTTTTCTTTCTTCGTATTTTTTTAAGTATGTTTATGTTTGTCCTTTATTTATAACATTAGATGTCGCTTCCCGCTTTTTTTAATTCATCAGTTTTTATTATTATATGTTTCTTATTTTTTTTCTTAATCATTAATTTGTATTAGTCAAATTAGGATAATAAATTTGACCCCATTTCATTCTTTGAGGACAATTTTTACTCAACTAACTAAATTTCAATTTATCATACAAATTTTGAGACCATGTTTATTGAAAAACACATAATAAAATCATGAAAATTAATTTACAAGTAATGATTACTCGAGATTGTTTCCCGTTTAATCATTGCGAACATCTTAATTTTCTAAACAAAAATGGGTTATTAGTGAGGACCACTCTTGATTGCTTCTTGTTTGGTCCCCATGAAAATCTATTGACTTTATAAATATAAAGTCAAGTTATTATTTTTACTAGTAATGATCACTCGAGATTGTTTCCCGTTTGATCATTACGAACACCTTAATTTTCTAAACAAAAATGGGTTGTTAGTGAGGACCACTCTTGATTGCTTCTTGTTTGGTCCCTACGAAAACTCACCTTATGAAAAATATACATTTAAAATCAATCAACACACAACCATTTTCTACCTAAGAACAACGTAGCCTTTGATTTCTCCACTGCACCCGGAGATACGTAGGAACAGGATCCCACTCCTGTCAAGCGCAAAAATAAACATATTTTATTAAGTCATCTTTTTATCTTTGTTAATTCTTGTCTTTTTTTTAATAAAAGAGAAATAAATATTTTTTTAGAAGTTAATAAATTTTGTACAATTAATTAGAGGTAACCTTTTTCGAAAGGATGTCGTAGGGTGCTAATACCTTCCCTACACATAATCGACTCCCGAACCCAAATCTGGTCCCAAGGACCATTTTCTTCAATAAAGGTTTTTTTCCAATATTTTCCCTACGAAATAAATTATTGGTGGCGACTCCATTAAACTTGAATAATCCCTCCGGATTTTTCGGTCGCTACAGTTGGCGACTCCACTGGGGACATTTAGAGAGTCAAGCCTAACATGATTGATTGTGCTAAATAGTTAACTTCAATTTTTTTTTAATTCCCCTTCTTTTTTTTTCTTTTTTAAATAATTATTTACTATTTATTACGTATTTGTTTATTTTTAATTTGTTGTGAATATTATGTATATGTTAAACATTAGGATAGACAACTATATTTGTGTTCTTTTGTTTGTTTTGCAGCTTGGGTAGTGTTAGGGTGTTGCCCCTCTCACACACCGCACCTACATGTTTGTACACACATATGAGTGAGACCCTATACCCGGGTCAGAGTAAAGTTTAAGTTGAGTGGAGGTTCGGTAATAGTCAATCGGAATTTGCTTTCCTTCTGGCTATTGCGAGAATCTCATATAGAGTGTGCTCCTTCTGGGTATTCTGAACCAGATAGTTATCTATCGTTGCGGTTAATATTCTGGAGGAGACTTTAGCTCTAGAGGCCTTTGGTGAGAATGTGATTAGAGTTACCCGTGAGACCTATCACTCAATACAAGACTATAGACCACTTAGGTTAAAAAATCTTCAACTTTAGGTTTAATCCATTTAAGACACAAGGGGTATCATGTCATTTTTGTTCTTCCACCCAAAATCTGTTATATCACGTCCTGCATAAAAAAAAACGGGTTCATTAAATCACATATCTTAATGCATGCTATACAAATGATAATCATCATCATCCAACATTATATCTTCATGCATTCATACTTCAAAAAAAAAACATGTCGAAAATAAATAAAATAATATCATTCATTCTCATTTCATTTTAGGTCGCCAGAGGACCGTAAGAACTCAAAAGCTTGGCTGCAAGTATTTTGTGAAATAATATGGGATCAAGTAGTGAAACAGTTTCAAAGAAGCTCATACATGCCGAAGCAATGAGGCCTACGGTTCCCTAGCACAAATAAATAGATCCATGCATCTACATTCATTCACTTTTCTTTTCTTATATACTCATATCATTTTCTTAATCACCAGAAAAACAATTGAACAAACTGGTTCCTCAACACCCTTATCGAACTCGCTCTCAATCAAAGATCATGGATGACCAAGAGATGAAAGATGACGTCAACCAGCTGAAGGAACAGATGAGCAAAGTTTTAGAGCTTCTACAGTCTCTAGACAAAAACAAGACCGCAGATGGGGGATCTCCAACAGTGAACAATGAAGGTCAAGCTACACCTTCCCACCCACCTGGCTTCAATCCAATGCAGTTGCAATATGGTCTCAATGCTCAAGGGATGATGGTGCCTTTTGCAATTTACCCACAAGGTCCTACACATTCACCAGCTAGTAACCCTCAGAATCAAACACCGCAATTCCTACTCTACGGCCTCCCACCTGGTTATACACCACATATGGCCAATGACGATACTGCGAACCATAATCCTCAAGGCCCCCAGGCACAACAGTTCCTGCTACTTGGTCTCCCGCCCGGTTACACACTGCCAGGTGCTAACAATAACTCTGCAGAAACTGATTCCCAAGCACTTGTTGTGCAAGATATAGCTCAGCCTCAAGGATTCGGGTCAGGTACCGAAACCATACCAGTTCAAAACTCAAATCCTGTCTTCATGATATACACCTTTCCACCTGGTTATATTCCAACCCATGTCGGGAATGCTCAAGGAATTAGTACGCCTGTAGTGACCCCCGTGGTGAATCCCCAACCATTTGGTCACCCCTATTATGTTCAAGGAAACCCAGTAAATCTCCAGACTAACCGTGTTGCCTGGTCTCTAGCCATGGGGGGATCCAATCTGAGCGTCCCAGTTGGGAATCAATGGTCTGATACAAAGTTGCAAATCCTTGAAGATAGACTAAGAGCTGTAGAAGGAGTGGGTTACATCGGTTCAAGTAATGCTTCGAATCTTTGTCTCGTACTAGATGTGGTCATACCGCTAAAGTTCAAGGTGCCAGACTTTGACAAGTATAAAGGGACAACTTGCCCGAAAAGCCACTTGACCATGTACTGTAGGAAGATGGCGTCCTATGCACATGATGACAAACTTCTAGTTCGCTTTTTCCAAGATAGTTTAACAGGGGCAGCGTCGAGTTGGTATACACACCGTGAACGATCTCATATTCGCTGTTGGAAAGATTTGGCGGATGCTTTCTTGAAGCAGTATAAGTATAACATTGATATGGCTCCTGATAGAATGCAGTTGCAAAATATGGCAAAAAGGACAATGAGACTTTTAAGGAATATGCCCAACGGTGGAGAGGATTGGCAGCACAAGTGGAACCATCGCTGATCGAAAAAGAGATGGTGGCCATGTTCATGGATACCCTCCAATCACCCTTCTATGATAAAATGATCCGAAGTGTATCATCAAGCTTTTCAGATATGGTCATCGTAGGGGGAAGAGTTGAAGGAGGAATGAGAAACAGAAAGATTGCCCATAATTCTGCTGGAGTAAATGATGCCAAGAACCCCCTTACAGATTTCATGAAGAGGAAGGAAGGGGAAACTAATGTTGTGGTGACAAGCCAGGGAGGACATACCCAAGGAAAGCCACCTCACTTCTTTGCCAGTTTCCCGCAGCCTTCCCCATACCCTTACTTTCCACCTCCATACATTGTCGCTGCCTCTCATAATCCACCCACTCAGCTAAACCAAAACCAGAAACAGCTAAACGACTAAAAGAGAAAAATAGTCCAATTTGATCATATTCCCATGACATATACAGACTTGTTTCATCACCTCATCAGCAACTCCTTGGTCTCCCCGCGCTCAATGAAACCACTTCAACCTCCCTTCCCAAGAGGGTATGACCCAAACGCCGAATGTGAGTTTCATGCAGGGGCAGTGGGTCACACAACTGAAAACTGCAAAGCCTTGAAGTACGTGGTTTAGGATCGGATCAATGCCAAGTTATTGAGTTTTAAAGAGAATGACCCTAATGTGGGTAATAATCCTCTTCCAAGTCATGGAGGTCCAGCAGTCAATGCCATTACTGAGGAGTTTGGGGACCATTCCCTAATAGCTAAATTGGAAGGCAGGGAACCAAATGATAAGAATGTCCCTATCTGCGACATCAGACAAAGCTTTCAGAGCGCAAGAATGTTGAACCCAAACCAGATAGCAACTGTCAAAGATGACCACAGTGCTGAAGACAACATCGTCAACCTTGTCCACCCTTGCCCGTCGAGTGAAAAACTTGGAAATTGTTGAGTTTCCCGTGATTTTTTATTCAAAGTAATTTTGTAATGCAAACCCTATTGCTCTGCCCAAGGCTTTAGGATCATTTATTGTCAAAATGGCGCACATGTTTCATTTCAATATCTTTATCAATAAAATACACTTTTGAATTTTTCAGTCATTTCCCTTTTGTTTTTTCATCTCTTCCATTCCATTTCATCTTTTTTTGGTTTTTCATTTCGTCAATCTTAACTAATGCAGATCAAAAACATTGTCTTTGAAAATGATGATGCCAGTGACTCAAACTATAATTTTGACTATCCCATGAGGACAATTGGAAAACCCCTTCTGAACTGATGAGATTGTGGTACGAGAGGCAAAAATGATTTAACCCCACGAGGAAGAACTTGAAATAATTGATCTGAGTACTGAAAGTGACAATAGAAAGAAAAAGGTAGAGCAAATGCACAATTTGCCAAAAATTAATTTTTCTGAAAATTTGAGCAACAAGATTTTGAGATGAAGTTTGGCCATTTTTCTCTAGCCCAAAAATAAAAAATATATTTCCTTTGCTACCCTTTCGAGGTTAATTATTTTTTTCTTTCAAATACCCTAAACAAGGATCACCCGTCCATCGGAGGCTAGCACAATAGCACAATAGTCAATTTTTTCTTTCAATTTTGTCTGTTAAAAAAAAAAAGCAAAGCAAGCAAGCAAATAGCAAATGCAACGTATCAAAGACGCTTGCAAGAATCAAAAAATCAATAAATAAAAATGCCAAAAATAGACAAGATAATTGTGCTAGCAACCATCAAAGTTTATTTTTGCACTAAAAATCTTTGTTGAAAAAAAAAACCCAAACACTTTTTGGGCCTGAAATATCCTTTCTCAAGACCCTTCAACCCCTGGCCACGTTACAACCCTAATAAAGTCCATTCTAATCAAAATCAAATTGCTCACATTTTCTCAAAACTTGATTTTTGGAAGAGGAAATCTATAAAAACTCCTCATTGTAGTTGCTTTACCAAAAATGTGGTTGTCAAATTCATCAAAAGGGATCTGATCTGCCACCACGATTTGCCAAATAAGATCATCACTGAAAATGAGCTGGCTAGGTTGAAAACCTGAAAGGACGACCTAGGCAAAAATTAGAGCGACCTGTTGGATTGAAAACTTGAAAGAGCAATCCAAGCAAAAGTTAGGGTCTGAAATTGGACATCAAAGTCGGCTGATGCATCAAGAGGTTCAAGTTACGTAATCGAGGCAGTTTTATATATTTCCAGAAATCGATAATGAGTATTCAAAGTTATGGATATGGGAAGCTGACATTGTTCCTACAAAGACACAAACTATAAGACACAAACTATAAAAAATCTAGTTAGTCATTTCCTTTCTTTGTTCTTTCTTCTTCCTGCACTTTTCTTGACTGAATTCTCGATGTACTTTCAAGTCCGTGTGACTATAGTCCTTGTACACATGACTCTTCTTTGAATATCAAACGCCTTCGTTTTTTCTTTCTCCCTATAATCTCGTGTTTCAAAATGTTGTTTTATGATATTAGGCACTGAACGACAAAACATGTGATGATACTGAAAAGCATTTCGATTATTACATACATTCTTAAGAATCATGAGGAAACACCAAATCTCAACAAATAAGTTTCAAAAGGGCAAAGGGATTACCTGTAAAAAATGACAAGCACTACATCGATAACTTGCGCTCCCTCCCAATCGAAAGCATAGTATGAATAAACCCGATGAACCTCAGTCCATCCCATATCTTTAAGCACTAGAGATCATGCAGGATGAGGAACCAGTGCAATAAAAATAGTAGTCGCATTGCATACATGCATCACATATCATCTATTCATGCATCATCTTCATATCACCACCTTTTCATCCGCTTTGTTATGCCATGCATCAAGTATCGATCCTTCAATACTATTTTCAAAACAATGCGCCGAGCATTGGTCCTTTATTGTGCCTCCTAAAGCGACGCGTCAAGTATCGCTCCCTCTTTATCGCTTTAAGATTATCGCGTCAGTACTCGACCTGGTGGTAATCCATCATTATTGCTTTTTGACCAACATATCAGTTCCGGACCAGATGTTGATCCTTCTTTATTGCTTCCCATCGACGCGTCAATACCCTACTTGGCGTCGAACCCTCATTATTGCTTTTCGATCACCACGTCAGTACCCGACCTGGCGGAGGTCATTCTTTATTACTTTCCGATGAACGCACCGAGCGTTAATCCCTCGTTATTGCTTTTCGATCACCGCGTCAGTACCCGACCTGGTGGAGATCCTTCTTTATAGTTTTCTTTATTATTTTCCATCGACACGTCAGTACCCTACCTGGCGTCGAACCTTCATTATCGCTTTTTGATTACCGCGTTAGTACCCGACCTGGCGGTAATCCTTCTTTATTGCTTTCCGATGAACGCACCGAGCGTTAATCCCTCATTATTGCTTTTGATTACTGCGTCAGTACCCGACCTGACAGTGATCCTTCATTATCACTTTTCGATTAAACGCACCAAGCGTTAATCCTCCGATGTTATTCCTCACCTCATCCTTCGTCTATCCTGATTCAGGACAAAATTAGTATTTTTATCTTTACTTATCTTTTACAATGAAAATTTGAAAACCATTGTTATTCATATTTTCTAGTAAAATATAACTAAAGAAGGGCAACTGTCATACCCTAATTTTGTCCGGTAAAAAATAACATTAAAAAAGAACAAAAATAGTAGTAGAGAAAAAAGAAGGAGAAAGAAATCTTGAAGAGAAAAGAGGTTGGAAAAATTTGTACTTTGGTATAGCTTATGTATTCTGGGCGTAATTAATGTTGTGGAGATGGTATTAAAGTGATTTTTACCTTGTTAGAAAGCTAAAACAAAACTCTAAAACTTTGATGAGGAACCCAAGAGTCAAATCTGAAGTTTACTAAGTCCAAATTGACTTGGAAGTAAGAACAAATATGCTGAAAAATGGTTTTGAATAGTATGTAAAGATTAGGTCATATCTTGAGTTGTAGAAGTCATTTTTTAATGAAACCAACGCCATTTGAAAACTAACATCCTTGGCTACAAATTTTATGAAGGACTCGAGACTTGATTCTAAAGATTTACTGCCTTTAAATAGCATGAAAGTTATAAAACTGTACAAAAACGGACAACACGTTATGTTGAATAACGTTCAAAGAAAATATCGTATCTTGAGCTATACTTGTCCAAATGAGGTGTTCTTTATACTGTTGGAAAGATAAGAAAAAGATCTACAACTATTATTTTGGATTACAAATGCAGATCGACCTCTATCATGGACCAAATCGAGCATGAAGTTCGAGACATGATGTTATATGTGTTGTTCGGGACAGCCACTTTTGTTGACAATATCTTGAGTTGTATATATCCTTTTGAGATGAAACTTGTGCCATTTGAAAGCTGGAAACAATGTCTATAATTCATATGAAGATCATGAAGCCCAATAAAGTTGTTTTAAGTGTTATATTAGTGCTCAAAGTTTGCTATTTGGTTTTGTTGAACGTTTAAAATCTCACACTTAAGAAGCTAGCTCCCAACTATTGAAGTCCCACATTGGAAAAACCACACTCCTTCAACTTCTCATTCTCCTATATAAGGAGTGCATCACCAAACACTAAGGGGGAAGAAAAAATGGATCAATGGGCCTAGTGCAAAGCATAGGGCCTTTGCTTTAGTAAAAAATATTTAATGGGAGGGTTACTATCTCCTTCAACCTTCAAGATTGGAGGAGTACGTGGGGTTTGACACATTGTGCCCAACAAAAATTTTTCTCTGGAGGTAAGTGCATCAATTCCTTCTCTCTTTTTCTTTCTTCGTATTTTTTAAGTATGTTTATGTTTGTTCTTTATTTAGAACGTTAGATGTCGCTTCCCACTTTTTTTAATTCATCAGTTTTTATTATTACATGTTTCTTATTTTTTTTTCTTAATCATTAATTAGTATTAGTCAAATTAGGATAATAAATCTGACCCCATTTCATTCTATAGGGACAATTTTTACTCAACTAAATTTCAATTTATCATACAAATTTTGAGACCATGTTTATTGAAAAACACATAATAAAATCATGAAAATTAATTTACTAGTAATGATTACTCGAGATTGCTTCCCGTTTAATCATTGCGAACATTTTAATTTTCTAAACAAAAATGGGTTATTAGTGATGATCACTCTTGATTGCTTCTTGTTTGGTCCCCATGAAAATCTATCTTCTTTATAAATATAAAGTCAAGTTATTATTTTTACTAGTAATGATCACTCGAGATTGCTTCCCGTTTGATCATTACGAACACCTTAATTTTCTAAACAAAAATAGGTTGTTAGTGAGGACCACTCTTGATTGCTTCTTGTTTGGTCCCTACAAAAACTCACCTTATGAAAAATATACAATTAAAATCAACCAACACACAACCATTTTCTACCTAAGAACTACGTAGCCTTTGATTTCTCCACTGCACCCGGAGATACGTAGGAGCAGGAGCCCACTCCTGTCAAGCGCAAAAATAAACATCATTTATTAAGTCATCTTTTTTATCTTTGTTAATTCTTGTCTTCTTTTTAATAAAAGGGAAATAAATATTTTTTTATAAGTTAATAAATTTTGCACAATTAATTAGAGGTAACCTTTTTCGAAAGGATGTCGTAGGGTGCTAATACCTTCCCTACACATAATCGACTCCCGAACTCAAATCTGGTCTCAAGGACCATTTTCTTCAATAAAGGTTTTTTCCAATATTTTCCCTACGAAATAAATTATTGGTGGCGACTCCATTAAACTTTAATAATCCCTCCGGATTTTTCGGTCGCTACATGTAGCAATTTTTAAAACCCTCACTTTTAAGAGACAATTAAATGGCTGACGGCAGGAACCAAAGTGACAAACGTAGAACACTTTCAAGAACTATTTTGGAGTTTTTACTCTTTCAGGGACTAAAGTGACACCGAGTTGTACTTTTAGTGACCAATGTGACAAATTACTCATTTAAATTGAGGTCCAGTCACCAATTTTGGCGACACATCAGCAACCACGTAAGGATTTTTAACGGAGACAACTAAATGACTAACGGTAGTGACTAAAGTGACAAACGTTGAATACTTTTAGGGACTATTTTAGAGTTTTTACTCTTTCAATAATTAAAGTGACACCGAGTTATACTTTTAGAGATTGATCAAAAAGATTTGCCTTATAACACTAACATGCATCTAGCTGGCTTTAATTAGGATCAGCCCACCCGCGTAGGTGTTGAAAATCTAGATCAAGTCGTTGTGGCTAACATTTGAATACACTGAGCTAGGAGAACCAATCAATCAATTAATGACAGATCCAAATAGCATATATAGCATACCTTTTTCTTTTAAATCGTAAATGATAGTTATCATGTTAGTATTTTCTCTTTTGCTAAAATTTGAACTCTAATCCTCCTCTTTTTAATACTTTATGTCCAAAGCTCTTACCACTTGAGCTATCCAACTGAGATGCGTACATAGCATACTTTTTTTTTACACCACATATAGCATACTTATATGTGGTATAACTTGTGTTATCAAAACTTGACCGGATCGGGCGGTCCAATAGGTTGAATCGGGAGCCGGATCCCTGTCCGGTCCAAACGAACCTGAGAACTGCTTTACATGAAAACTGGAAATCGAACCGGAAAACCGGACGAAAACTGAGAAATGGACTGAAAAACCGAAGCAAAACCGGGAACCAACAGCTTGATCAAAAAATCCATTTTTTCAAAAAAAAATGGTAAATGATATTATTTTTGGCACATGAGATTTTTTTATCCTTTTTTTGTGCATTGATGGATTAAATCAAATACTATAAAAAAATAAAGATAAATTTGTACATTAATATTATTATCAGAATACTTACATTGTAGTATTTGCGATTATTTAATATTAGAATGTTATTATGACACATTTTCGTTGGTTTATAATATGTAATTTTACATTTTATATATTGACTTATAATATTTTCAGTAGAGTTTAATTTTTAATACTGTGAAGTTATGAATATTATTTTATTTTTTGTTTATTATTGGTTGATATATTATATTAAAAATATTATTTAATTTATTTTCGGTCCGACCCCGATTTAACCTCAATCAAATCCTTGAACCTTAAACTAATACCTTATCCGATTCAATGGCCGGTCCGGTTTTAACGAACTTGGCTATAACTTATCTAAAGAAAGAACTAATCTTTCTGCTAATTTTAATTATGAGCATCTTCTTGATTAGCTACACCTGTTTCCAGCGAACACTCATTTCCTCAAAGTATCACCGGTACATTTCCTTTTGGACTTTTGCGCATACACATGTCTCTCCGAATACAGAAAAGAGAATGCGTACCATTGCATTAAGTCATTTCCGTCTCAAAGGCAAACTTAATATACGACATGCTTTTATTATACTATAAGAATAAGAACTTTTTAAGGAAACTAATGGGAAATAGAAAAGCAATGCTTATTAGCTACTACAAGAACTTTTTAAAACAGATTACAAGAAGAATTTCACTAGAACAAGCTTCTTCTTCTTTCTTTAATTAATTATTAAATTCACACATAAATTTATGCAAAGTACATGCATTCCCTTTCCACTAACTTTTGACACTTTGCAAGCGACCTATCTGGATTGGGCCCACATCGAAGACATTCGAGCCCTGCATGGTGATGACGTAGACTATATAACTGTGATTGGTCATTAAAAAAAATAAAAAATAAAAATACAATACCCTCAACTGCTTTCCACTTTTCTCCTTTTCATATTTTCTTAGTTTTGACAAGGCACTTCATATTATACTGCACCCACGTTAATTAGTTTTTGTCGCGTAGCACGTGGATTTTATGCCATGGTTTCATAAGCACTTTTCGCTTTATCTCCCTACTAGGCTTATATATAAAAGCGCTTCCATAGTATTACCTCCTCAATGCCAGCCAAAACCTTCTCCATTAAGAATAATTAGTAGATAACCTCTTTTTCCCACCCCCCTTCTCTCTCTCTCTCTCTCTCTCTCTCTATGAAATGGCTGAAGTGAGAAGAGGTGAAGAAAATCAAGGGATTAAGCTATTTGGCGCAACGATAACATTGCATGGTGGGGATGTAAAGGAAGGGAAAAAAGGAAGCGAAGATCAGACGGTGGAGAAGTGCTCAGAGAAGATCATAGCGTGTCCGAGATGCAAGAGCATGGAAACCAAATTCTGCTATTTCAACAACTATAACGTTAATCAGCCAAGGCATTTCTGCAAGAGCTGCCAGAGGTACTGGACGGCTGGTGGTGCCCTCCGCAATGTTCCGATCGGGGCAGGCCGCCGGAAGGCCAAGCCACCGTGCCCTGGGGACGGTAGTTCACCAGATAGTTGCGTATATGAAAATTCCGATGATGGCCACGTGTTTGGGTTAGAACAGGGGTTACTTTTGGATAAGTGGCACGTGGCCATGCCTCATAGTGATTTCCGGCAAGTTTTTCCCGGCAAGCGGCGGAGGACGACCTCAGGTGGGTTACTGCTTAGCCTTCTTGTGATTTCTGTCTTGTTCTATTCAGGATATCATCATAGACTATGGACGGAAAAGAAACCCATTTTACCCTGTGAAGTTTTTTATACGTAATAATTTAGATTTGGCCAAGAAGAAATTTGGAGAATATAGTCTCAAATTTAAATGGTTTGATTGAAAAATTAATCGTTAAAATTTTAATAATTTTATAATTTATTATACATGTATCTTTTTTTTTTGGTTGAAATACATGTATCTGAATATACATTAAACTGTATATATTTAATAGCAATTTCATAAATAATTGATTTTTTGGTCAACAGTTATAATTTAACCCCTATCTTTGGTTCACTGAAATATTCTTTTATTTTTATATTCTCAATTAAACTTAGATGGAGGAAATTCGTAGTGTTAACAAAATTTCTATAATCTTTAAGTGAAAGTCTTTGTTAAAAAAAGTGAAAAATCGATATTATGAAAATCACGTAGGTGATAAGGAAGGTGAGTCCAATTGGTAAAGAATTGACTCATATCCCACGAAAACGTGAGTTTAAATTCTGCTGCTGATATGAGGATCTCGTTTGTAAATACATTTTTATAAGCGTTTTTTTAGTCTTGATGCTTTACTGACCATGGTAAGTCACTACATCAAACCCAACTAAAATTTTTCCTATTAAAAAAAAAGCACAGAGGAAATGTTATGTGCAGCTAAAAAAGGGGGAAAAAAACCTCGATTTGATTCACGCTAAGAAAATTTTGGTAGATTTTCTTTTGTAAAAAAAAAAAAAAAAGTAAACTTTTTTATACCATGACAGTATAAAAATTTGAACTCCGACCCTTAATTACCGCCAAACGTATTAAAATCCTCTGAAGTTATTATTTACATATGTCAGTATCTAATATAAGCTTTAAGGAACTTGAATAGAACTTTTCAGGAAAATCCGGAATATGGTCTCAAATTTTCTGTGGAGGATCTGAATTCTGAACTATTGCTTGCTTGCTCAACCACCAAATTAATAGTTGGATTATTTTTTTTTTACTGCGATTGAGTTTTAAACAGTCAATCTCTCGGGCGTTTTTATGTTTCATGGTCCAAAATGTCTTAAAAAGAATTGTTTGTTTCTGCAGCTCAGCATCAAGGTCAATAAACCACTTATTATCAACGATAATTATATATACACGGACATGAAAAGAGGTTTCAACAAACGACGGACCAAAACATATCCTATATTCAGATGTGAGCAACGAGAAAAATGCCGCGGCAAATTAGTCTATGATGTTCAACCATTAGGAGACGTGACGGCTCCGCTTAGTTCTCGTCGTGATGATAATCAAGTTTATATACGGGTTTAAGGCATGAACGGATTTGATTCAAGTGGATTACATATTAGCTGTGACATGATTGTGATCCACGAAAGCCGTATATACCAAGTGATGAATATTGGATATAGATGAAATTGTCAATGTACAAAGATAAGTTTGTAAAAGTAAACACCTACAACAGGATGATTAATTTGAGTGCAAATTGTAGTTTAAGCGTTTAACTTATTCCTTTTTCTCTATCTGCTTTAACAATTAAGGAGTTGACCCCAGTCTTCCCCAGAGCAAGGCGTCATTTTAAAGGCCGGCTAATATATTTTTTTTTAAAGAAATAATAATAATTTCAAATTGAGCTAGTGGATCAACCAAACGAAGATTCCAATTTTGTGCTTTATAAGAGTAGAATGGTGATTGATTTTTTGTTTATTCATTTTTTCTCTAGAATTCATTTGTATAAACTACCTGCTTACCTATCGACATCTTTTTTTTTTTTTTTGAAAAGGGACCTACCGACATCTTGAACATTAAATTATTTATATAACGTTTAGATAGGCCTTTTTCCCCTTTTTTTTTGGTTTATTCTTAATTATTACTCTCTCTGTCTCAAATTATAAGAGTCTTTTGTCAAAACTTCTTCCACCAAAAAATATAATTAATGTACCTAAAAACAATAAATTTGTTTATAATTTTTATTATTTTACCTAGACTACTCTTAAATTTATTGGGAAAGTAAATTACATTATACTTATTTAACTTATTGATTTAAAACAAAGGTAAATTAAATAAGACTAATAGAAAAATAAATAATTAATACTACAGACATATTTTAAAATTAGCTTATAAAATAGGACAAATAAAAAAGTTAAAAAATCCTTTGTGACTGGAGAGAGGGAGTAGTTACACGGAAAGCGCACACATAATTGCTAGGCTATTTCCGAGAGCTTGCCTAGTTTGCTCAAAAAGTGGAACGAAGAAATACACCTTATTCCGTTGGTCTTGGTTTTGGTTATTTCGTTGAGGAAAAAACAAGACATCCACGAAAGATTAGGATGACTTAGGCCATACGCAAGCAAAATGGTACAAGTTGAGTATGAATGACAGCAAAACGAAGAAATATTCTTCGGGGATGTCCAATGGAAAGACTTGATGAAGTTTCCGAATATTATTTGCTTGATTAGATGTAAATTAGAGCCGTCATTTTAATATGTTTTTTTTTCTCTCGTTTGTTTCTGAAATCAAACCCTTTTGTCAAATAAGGACAAAAGACATTATTAATACTACGTAACTAGTGTTTGAAATGGAATTTGATGTTTAAACTCACTCAACATATTATTTTAAGGGTTAAATATGAAAGTGTTCTCTTAAAAATTCGCGAAATTTGTTTTAGTCTCTTAAAAAAATTTGAAGGTTTTTAGTCCTTTAAATTTGAATTTTTTTTTGTTAGTCCCTGTCGCTGACGCCGTTATGATTTTAGTCCCTCAAAAATTCTAATATTTCGTTTTTAGTCCCCAAAAAATGTTGTCATATAAGCGCCACAAAACGGCGTCAGTGACAGGGACTAACGAAAAAATATTTTCAAATTTAGGGGACTAAAAGCCTTTAAACTTTTTTTAAGACTAAAAACGAACTTTGCGAATTTTTTGGGACGAATTTCATATTTAAGCCTTATTTGAATGAATCATCATTTTTTTGTCACATCGTATATATGTACTGTGAGACGTAAGACAAATGCTACTAACTAAGCTTCAAACTACTGATGCAGGTCGGTATAGAATTGAAAATTCTTCGTTGAAAAGTTTAAGATTTGATTTTTTATGCATTTTATTAGTTGGTAGTACATTTTGTAAACTTTGGCCTGCACGCTCTAATAATTGGGACGAGTACAATTTCATTTTCTTTTAAAAATCCATCCACTAAAAAAAAAAAAGAATTACCTGCTACATCCAATGGTTTAACTTGTTAGTTTTCATATTAATAATTTATTTTCTAACGTTATTTCATAAATTTTGTTGAAAATATAATTTACATGTGAAAGGCATATGAGAAACCTTAATATTTAAATTTAATATATTTTTTCATAAAAATAATATTTTCATGCTTTTCACATGATTTGACAAAAATGTAGAATAATACTTTTTATCATAATTTAAAAGAGTTATGCGTTTAAAAATAAAATTACGTAGGTGGTGGGGTGGGGTAGTGGGGGCAGGGTGGGGGTCGCATCCAAGGGGAGGGAAAAGGGAGAGGGAGGGAATATGGGTAAGGGTAAATTTGTAAAAAAAGGTGGAGGGGTGGCAAAAGAAAAAGGGGTGGAGATAGCAAGACCCGAAATAAAACTCACAACCATTCGTGGAAACAAACCAACGTGCAGTTTTTGGGTCAGCCCAAATATGCATCGAGTTTGGCCCATGATTTTGGGGCCTCCCCATTTTAATTTTTACACCTCCCCTCTCCTCAAAAAGACAAAAATACCCTTCTATTTTCCTAACCCCTCCCATCCCCTTTTCTCTTTCATTTCCCTCCCTCCTTCTCTCACCTCCCTCCGTCTTCCACCTCCCCCCGTCCCATCTTCCTCGGTGTCTCACTCTGTCGCTGTCGTCCCTCTCCATCTCGCTCGCAGTGAGCTTCTTCTTCCTTAGGTTAGGTCGTATTTCCCTGCTCTTCTGCATTATTTTTTTTCTGCGAATTTACAGTTTTCGGAAACTTGTTGACGTAATACCCCGTCAACAAGAATCCGGACGTTTGAAATCATTAGTTTCAAATTTTTAACTAATGATTTGAAACTAATGTTAAAAATTTGAAACTAATGATTTCAAACGTCCGGATTCTTGTTAACGGGGTATTTCGTCAACAAGTTTCCGGACTTGAAAATGGTTTTAAAAAATAAGGGCATTCAGGAAACATGTTGACGGAACCTCCTATTAACAAGAATCCGGTTGTTCAAAAAAAATTGAAACCCAGATTCTTATCCGTCAATATGTTTCTGGAATGACTCTTAAAATAGTTTTTCATAATTTTGACATGGAGGCTGATTTGGTTGTTTCATTTTCCACAGATATGGCACGCACTAGGGGTGGTTCTATAGCAGCCAGTGTTCCTTCAGCTAGTGGCCCAACTCGGATAAGGCCCACTGCGTCGTCACGCAAAGAACGGACGGAGCAACGTCAACAGGGCGAGATGGTCTAGGGCGTATCAGATCAGCCAGAGATTGTTACAAGGGCACCTGGTGATACAGCCAGACACAGAGGGTTGGGATCTCATGCAAGAGCTTATGAGACTAGCGCGTCCCACTTGACATTGCCAGCAGACATATGTCCGGAGAAAGAGATCTAGGGCCTCCGATTAGATCTAGCGCGTTCTTTATTTGTATGAACACCAGATGTATTTTGTTTTGTTTGTAACAAAGATGTTATTTATTTTTATATTTAAATATATATTTTAATTGACATAAATTAAAATGTTATTCAATTAACTGGAATTAAAGCACTTGCAACATGAAAAATACAACAAACACAGGAAACCCTAGCACTTGAGAAGTACAACAAACACAAGAAACCCGAACACTTGACAAATACAACAAACACAGGAAACCCTAACACTTGAGAAATACAAGAAAACATCAAGGTTATGTCAAGCTAGTGATGGTTGACGAATCCAGGTCAGTCGACAGTGTGATGATTTCGTCGACAGATCTTGGTTTTCTGAGGAGAGAGATAATTTGATCAGGACTTCTCACTAGATCCACGTATAACTCGATTGGCCTGAGGCTAGCATATTGCTCATGGATAGCGAACATCGTCTCAACATCGCCGTTATGTTGAAGTTTCAGAACATCATATTGAACACATCCTTGCTCCAAACAGACAGGGTATCGGTAATAGATATCAGACATCCTATTGGTATCTCCGAATATAACCACTGCATCGTTAACTTGTTTCTTTAAGGCATGAAGTGTGATGCCCTTCGAAGCCCTAAATGATTTAGGGGTATCGCCTTCAAATCTGATGCATTTGTCACATGTTGTAATTTGACCATTGAAAAACACAAAAACAAGAATAGAACTCATGGTTGTAATGAAGAAAGTGATGTGATGCTTGGAAAGCTATCTGCATCAAAGAAGAAATTTATCAAATTCCAAACAGAATAAATTCCAGAAACTAAATTCTGGATATCACCGGAAATAAGAATCCAGGAGTTTTGAAAATAATGTAACGTCCGTAATCTTGTTGTCGGGATATTCTGTTAATAAGATTCCGAAATTTTGGAAATCGCGGGAAAAAAAGAGGTCGGGCGCACCTCAGAATCTAACGAACGATGGCGGTGATGGCGACGGTGCATGAGACAGGACAATGAGAGAGAGAGAGAGGATGGGGTTGGGAGAGAGATATTGTGGGAGAGATTGAGAGAGGGAGCGTGAGAGAGAGAAAGGGAGAAAAATAAGTTGGGAGATGGGAGGTGAGGTGAGGAAGAGAAAAAAATAAGAGGGAGGGGTAATTTTGTATTTTGGAGGGGTATAATTGACTTTTTAAAAAAATTGGGAAGGTGTTAAAATTAAGTGGGGGAGGTGGAAAAATAAAAGCCCATCGAGCTTTTGCAGCTAAGAGATCAATGATTTGTCTTTTGTAATAACTACTCTCTCCTTCTCATATCAAGTGTCAAGTGTCATGTTTGCAATATTTTTCTATCTCAAATTATTTTTCACTTTCGAATAACAAGACAATATTTTTTTTTCAATAATACCCTCATTTAAGTGGGAGTAGTTACAACAGGAGTGAGTTGATCATAAATAGAAATATATGGATATTTTAGTTCTTACACATTATTTTATCATAAAAATTAACATAACTAATCATATTTTTAAGAAATGTGTATTATTTTAAACAACATTTATAATGAGAAAGAGATAATATTTTCCTATTTGAATGGATGTGACATGATTGAATGTATCATTTTGAATTGCCCTCTTCATTTGAGTTATCCTTTAATCTGTTTCCCATTAGAGACTCCAAAGACATGCTTGGAGAATAGAATAGGCAATCCATTTTTTGTTGGATGAAATGACAATTAGGAAAGCAACCAAAACATGCACCGCAGAATTATCTGTCCCTTTCCCAAATTTTAATAAAGAGAGCATCGATGACAAAGAATTCTAATTCACCGAATTTGGTTTGTGAAATAGATAAAACTTAGGTAAGATTCTTTAGGTGTGGTTGGTGTTGCTCCTCTCATAAAATAGGATAAAAACTGTTTTGATAGTGGTAGTTATGAGAGGTAGAGACAGTAAGAGTGGATAGAGAGAGAAAAATTTATCTATTTTGTGAGAGGAACAATACCAACTACACCTAAGGAATATTACCTAAGTTTTGTCCTTGTGAAAACATTTCCTGTGTGTTTCTTATTTTCAGTTTCTAAAAACTATTTTCATTTTTAAAATTTCAAGATTTGTGAAATATATTTGTTTTAACTTCTTATTTTCGTTTTCAAGAAGAAATTAAAATATTGGAAACTTGTTTGATTTGACAAATTTTAATTATTATCATAAAATATTATGAATATAATTTTAAAATAAATTTTTAATAATATAAATAATTGTGTTAAATGCTTGTTTATTAATAAACAATATAAATAACAAATTTATTATATATATGCTTAATAATATTAATCTTGTATTATTTATTTATCAATATAAATATTTTTACATATTAATTAATTATAAAAACCATATAAAAAAATAGTGCAGTGAATATAATCAATATCATATGCTAAAAAAAACAATCTCCATTTAGTGCAAAACAACAACATTATCAAGTAGTTCATATAAAAAAAACAAGATTATCAAGTTGTATGTGAAAAAAAAAAAACTAGCATTTACAAAGAGCCTCTCAAGATCTATGATAACTTTTTCACATTTGATTTGCAATAGT
The DNA here is from genome assembly GCA_037113605.1 of Calophaca sinica. Lineage (NCBI taxonomy): Eukaryota > Viridiplantae > Streptophyta > Magnoliopsida > Fabales > Fabaceae > Calophaca > Calophaca sinica. The sequence goes on along the minus strand of CM073732.1, from coordinate 10,339,787 downwards.
TTCTCGAACTTGTGCCATTTCAATGGATTGATTAACATCAATACTAACACCTTCTTGATCTACCCTTAAACCTTCATCCACAATCAAGTCTTCTCCATCACTATAGCTAAAATGTCTATCTGTGGATGTTGCATTCTAATAAAATTATGTGTGGTGCAACAAACAATAGGAACCGATCTTTGTCTTCTAACAAGATAATTTGGCATCGTCTTCAAAATTGGAAACCTTGGTTTTCATACTGCAAAACACCTCTCATTATATTTCTCAATGAAGAATGCAGATAGTTGAATAATTATTGTTTTTCTCGTGGTCGTTCTCTATCACAAAAATCACGCAAATGATATCTTTGCCTTCGAAATGGAGCAAGATAGGCAGACATATTTGGAAATGCAGAGTCAACGAGATAAAATCGATCTGTAAAATAAACAACGCACCTATTGATTAATTCAAGTATTAAATTTGAAACAATAATATTAAAAACATACCTCCATGGGGCTTTGAAAAATTATTTCCAAGAGTCAAAGCATCTAAGAATACCCTTGAATCATTTGTTATCCCTTCCCAACCAGAATAAACAAATGTGAATAGCATGTCAAAATCACATATCCTAATACATTTTGTGTTACCAATGCTTTTCTTCCACAAAAAGCATTTTGTTTTGAAGTAGGAGCAAAAGGAGCTACACGTGTATCATCAATGACACCAATGCAATGCTACATTTAAGACATGAATAATAGTATAGTACAAAAAATTACAATATTTAAAACATAATATACATTAATGTTTAACCAAATACAAAACACATTAGCAACGAAATAGTAGAAAAGTAAACAGGTCAACACAACGTAGTAAATTGTTTAAAATTCTCAATAAAGTTATAATCTAACACTAACTATTCAAAGAAAACTACTCGAGATGCTAGCCATCTCTTCCTCCTAAATGAAGGCATCTTAATAAACATCTGTCTCCAATCCTTATTTGTAAATTTCTCCAATGCATTATTGTATGCTTTGTCTGAAACATCTTCCATGGAGTTAAGTAATTCCATGCATGCATCTATGGAATAAGGATCTGTAGTTGAACTAGTAGCTTCATTAGCACGTGCTTTATATCTATCTTTTTGCCTCAGCTTTTGATGCTTCTATCCTTGCACCCAATGATTCGGCCCATAGGCTTAGAACTGCTTCTAATTTCTCTAATTCAGAACTTTTTGCATCTTTACGCGAGCGCTCAGTTAAAGACGACTCAATTTTCCCTTTTTTTGTCAAGTTCTTGCATATTATCTTCATCAACATCAACAGCATCAAAATCAATATGAACACCTTTTGAAAGAAAGGCTCCCTCCATTTCTCTTTCCTCATCAGAGGTTTGTGGATCTTGAGTAGAAGCTTGGCGTAATTTTCCTGATGTTGTGCTGGGATTGAATATTTCGCTAAGGATATCATAGTCATGCTCAAATCCATGCTTCTTAAAATGTTTATAAAACCTTCCTTGCTGCAAATATTAAATGAAAACTTTAATAGTAAGCATATAATGCACAAAGGTAATATTACAATGATAATGATATTATTTAAACTAATATACTTGAAAATTTACCTTATACAAATCTTCCCATACTTGCTCAGGAGCATTCACTTTCTTAGATTCACAACTCCGTGTAACACCCGTATGAGATAGCAAAGTTGAAAATTCACGATGTTGAAGGCGTAAGCGATTAAACTTTCCCTTCAACCTATGTACACCATAATTTTCTCCAGTTATATCTTTCAACTCATTGTTTATTTCTTCCCAAATATTTGTCTTAATGTTGACCCTTGCAATTGCCCCTTCTTCACTCGGTCATAAATTTTTTTGATGAGAGCCTTTGTGTTTTGGGCTGACCAATCCATGTTCTCTCCCTTCTCACTTTTTCCTCCCATCTTATGCTATTAACTTCATATCAAACAACCATATTAAAGGCAAAGCAATCAAACAAAGGTCATGAAGAGGTGTATTATCAGAAAGATTTTCAACATAGGACCAGATAAATTACTCAGCAAAAGTATAACACAGAGAATATTTAACAAGCACACATTAGCGTACCCGTGTTCACAACAAACACGTCAAGGATCCTTTGACATTCTACACACTGAAAAGGATATTTTATCTAATTACTGTAATCAAATATAATACAACAACTATAAGAACAAGGAGAGAAATCAGGAACAGAATGAACGGATATCAAATACAACCTATATGCAAATGAGGGAGTAAGTTAAGAGGAACTTTGCACGGTTAAAAATTGATGACAAATCACCCTTCAAAATAAGTGTTCATACAAAGATATACAAGAAGAACTAGCTAATATAAGAGACTATATAGGGAAAGCTTCTATTCTACATAATCTGAGAGCAAGTTCAGGGACACAAAAAAATAAAGACTTTATAGGAGAAAAGTCAATAGAAGAAGGGTAGGTGAAGGAGATCTAAAAAAGTTTTAGAAAGAATCGAAGACACATAACAATAGAACCAAAATTGTTGAGTTGGCTGATTTTTAATTTTAAGAAAAGAAACTACTTATATCAATCCTACTTTGGCTGCAACAGTATACAAATTGCTAAACTGCCACTTCCAAGGAAGATTAAGTCAACACAGGTCAAAGCAAAATATCAAAAAAATATAAATTGAAGCCAATCAATCAAGTAGCATGCAGATGACATTTGATATAAATATGGATGAGAAAATTAATCCAAAGAGTGGGGGAAAGCAAAAAACAATAGTAATAATATAAAGATAGAAACATACACAAAGAGAACACAAGGCAGAGAAAAGGTGGATGAATGTCTCACCAACCATCTAGATTCATATTTAGGATAGGGTGCTACCCATTTTTCTGGTTTTTCAAAGTCCGGGTTAGCAGAAAAGGAGAATAATTTTTCAAAAATGTGACCTAGCGTATAGGAGGAAAAATAAAAATGGACAAGGAACTAACTTGACTAGGCATGTAACTAACATAATTAGAATCTGAACTAAGCTTTCCTATAATGATTGAGAGTACTCAATCCCCTATTATTGCCATGCCAATCTTGGAATACGAGATTCTGAGCAAGAGTTTATAAAATTTATCTTAGAAATTTGAGATCTCACAGAGAGAAATAATGTTCACAAATGTTCTTGTTCTGGTCGCCGAACTTTCAATCAAGACCAAGCTTCATAAAAAGTTTTTTTTCCTCAAAAGATACCCATTAGTCCATTACCCAGAATCATGTTAGTTTTGGTGCTGGGAGGCCACCTTTTTCTCTATAGCTCGTCCTATTTATTTATTTTTTGCTTCACGATGCAAGATTTTGGTCTTGCCAAGTTGTCTCAGATTCCGGTCTTATAGAACTTTCTCGCATATTTTGATTTGACACTAATATTTGTTTACGATATTGAGACATTCTTGCATATGTTTTTTTTACAAGGTGGGTCCCTGGTATTACAGAAGCTGTCATGATGCAAGTTTCAAATGAATGATACCATTTATAAACTAGACTTGCTAGCATGAAGAGACAAGATGCAGTAGTTAAACAATATACAATTTTGTAAAGATCCCCTACAAATACACACACAACCTTAATATACTTCAATAAAAAAATTGAAAGATAATTATAAAAAAAACACAATGAAAATGAAGCTTTAGACAAGAAATTGGAATTATACTTCACGTTGGGATTTTAATTACATAATTCACAATAATTACATTTTATAAACTAAGGAAAAGAAAGAAAAAATAGTATACAAGTAATACTAAGTGGAAACAACGGTGTACTACAAACACTTTCTTTCGCTCCGTAAGTGGATATGGATAGAGATAAGTAATATTTAGAACTTAATTGATAGAGGTTAAACAAGGGATCACAGTAAAGCTTCAATAAATAAATACCATGCTTCATAAACAGGGGATCAAAAGATCAATTTGATTTTAATACACAGATTTTGTAAGGATGACAACCTTCAAAAGGAGCAAATATAGTAAGAACTCTATTGAATCTGATTCCTCTTAATGAAACAATATAAAAACCATTTCCATACATATGCAATGCGTACCACATTATCAATCATCAGAAATTCAATCATCAATAATTTGGACTTTTTAACAAACATAAGAGGGGCACAAAAATGACATTCATGGAGAAAAAAAAATCTAAAGAACATCGTGTGAATAACCCATACAATTCAAGATGCACTAAATTCCAGCCATGCAAGCTCTACAATGATAGAAAGAATATATCAAAAGAAATGGTTATCGAGGTTTATTCCTAAATCTCAGTGCACAAATAAAAGAACTGATGCATTTGTGTAATTTCCATATATGTACGACCTGAGTTTAATCTCTCAAATGCAATACTGAGTCTCGGTCTAAATAAGTAAAATTAGCATAATCAAATCAGAAGGTATGCAAAATCTTATGAGCAGAAACTGTCGCAGAGCATCAGAGAGAGAGAGAGAGAGAGAGAGAGTGATGCGAAATCTGAGAGAGAAAGAGAAACAAACCTGCAATATGGTGCTGTCTTTTTCGATCTTTCTGACACAGAGAACAGAAATCATGTTAGATGAGCCATCGAACAAGGATGATGGTTGAAGAAGAAGGAGTATATACCTCTGCAACGGGGGCACGCGCACGAGAATGACGAACAGAAAAAATAAAAATAAAAATAAAAATAAAAATAAAACAAACGTCGTGATATTTACAAAAGTGCCACCGCATTTTGTCATTTTCATTTTGAGATTTTGAAAACAAAAACGTAGAAAACGACTATTTTTGTTTTCGACTATGCGCCCCTTTCTAAAATTAAAACCGTTTCTGGTCAAAATATTTTCAAGATTAAAGCCTCAGTTTAATCCTTGAAATTATATACTTCCTCCTGTTTAGTTCTTAAAATATATGAAAATAATTCTGTTAAAACAAAAGTATATAAAAATAATTAGTATTTTCTAAAGTTACTGAAAGTCGTCAAATTAGTCCTAAGATTTTGTGAAATTTGTCACTATAAAACTTGATGAGTAATTTGATGGATTTCATAGACTTTAGTAGCTTCTTATATATTACTTATATATTAGTATTCTGTTTTACTTTTCAAAAAAAATTTCTTTAACTGTTATTCATTTTCTTTTCTTGTTACATAGCTGAAATAATTTGATTACATGATGATGCAGAAGGGATTAAACAGCGTGATTTCACCAAAATAAATAAATAAATAAATAAACAGCCTGAGATAAGACATTGGAACGAGAGAGTAGAAAATTAAAACAATTGGAATATCCTTTGAGGGTTTTCAAGTGTAGGAAAACTCCCCCAAAGTTACAAGCTTAAATTATTAATTAATTCTCACATATTGATCCTAACAAAGGGACATAAAAAATGAAAAAAGATTGAGCTCTCCTTAATTAATTAAATTGCTAATAATTCATAGGGATTAAAATATCCCATCATCATATGAGGCTACCATCTTCATTAATTCCAAGTTCCTTGAGCATCTCAGAGCAACCAGGAAGACGCTGTTTCTTAAGGAAACCAAGAGGATTGGCAGCGCGAACAGGGGACACAATTCCATTGTTTTTGGTGATGCTGACCCTAGCAGCCTGCTCCAAGTGAGATTCACTGTCTATCTCTGAGCAGTCTTTCCTTGGACTCTTCACCAACACAACCTCGCAAACCTCGTCCTCATGGTCTCCGTCTATCTCCACTTTGTATGAACCTTGAGCATTTGTCACTGCCTCTTTGCTGAATGTCACTGTTCCGTTATCTTCTTTGCACTCCACCCGTACAGTTGCACCTTCATTATTTTAACTTCAGATTCTTAGCATACTATTTATGTGCAATTATGTTGTTTTAATATAAGAGAAATGTTACTCCCTTGGTCTCATATTATTTATCGTGTTTGGAATATTTGTTTGTCTCAAATTTTTTGTCACTTTATAATATCGAAAGAGTATTAATTATATTTTTTTTCAACAATACCCTTATTTATTTATATTTTAACTATCTTATATTAATTGACCATTTCACCTAACTCTCACTACAATAGGAATATTTTAGTCAAAATAAACTATAGGTGCAATTAATAATTTTCTTAAAAACTGTGCATAACCTTAAACGACAAATATGAGATGGAGGGAGTATTTGAATAACAATTTGAGACACTTAAATTCGACAACTTTTCAATGGTTAAGGCAATTCACACATGTGGTTAATAAAATGTTGAATTTGGTTAGTGATTATATCATGTGTATTAATCATCAACTAAACTTTATTAATCACGAAGTTCAACATTATTAACCACAATTTTTATGTGTTCAACTATATGTAGATTTGAACTCCCAGAAATTGTGGTTAATCACGTTTAAATTTGTGTTAAATAAAGTTCGATAGATAGTTAATAAATTACGACTCCTGATATATCTATTAACCATTTAAAAAGTTGTCGAATTTAGATGTTCTAAATTAGTGCTCAACGGGACCATGATTTAATCATTATTTAGTGGAATCCGTTGAAGTGTGCATATGTATGAAACATGTACCTTCTAGGAACTCAGACAATTTGGTGATGAACTGGGTGCGACACGTGTCACAATAAACGACACCCTCTACAAAGAAGCGGTCATTGCAGTAAACCGAACCTAAGAAGGATAAGAAGCAAAGGGTGGAGGCAAGGATGATTGTAGACTTTGCCATATTGTGAATCCTGCGTGCTTGATATTGTTGGTGTGGATATGAAAATTAATTTGCTTCAGCGGAAGATCGACTGGGTGCAACGAAGAGAGTATTGCGTTTTATACCAAAACTAGATCAAACTATTTTTGCTTTGTCTGTTTATTCTCTGAGGTTGTAATTCTTTCCTTTGTTTGTGGATGGTTGAAATTGTTGCTTTGACCCGCTTTTAACTCTCCTCTATCTCTGGTAACCTTATTTTTAAGTACATGAGCTAACCTATTTATATTTGTCCATATTATCCAGGGCCTCAAGTGTCTTTGTTAATACTCGTAGGCTAGTTTGAGATTACAATCTTAGGCAATCAGAACTAGAAAATTAAGCAAGATTATATAATTAGTCATGAGGACCAGCTAAATTGGAAAAGGATGAAGGTTCACCGTGCCTCATTTCAACGAATAACAATGACCACTCGTTGCCTAATTAAGAATTGTATTGAGTCACACCAAGTGGCATAAAGCATTCCTAATTACATTTTCAATTTCTTCGTCTAGTATTTCAAGTTAGAAGCCTAATTCGATACTATTTTATTTTTCTATGTTATAATCATTAATGATATTATCTACTCCAAAACTGTGAGAGTGATAAGGTGGTTTGATGGTTTCGGCGGAGAAAAATAAAAATAGGAGATACAAAGAGATGTGGGTTCAATTGCCTCCCCTAACATTTCTAATTTTCTAACAAATAACTATTAATATTTGTCATTAAAAAAAATAACCTACTCCAAAACTAACTACATTGTAAAATAATACAGTAGACATAGGCCAATGAGTGACCTATATATGATCAGATGATATATATGTTAAGGTTTATTTAAAAGGAACTTCATAAATTATTTTTATATTATTTTTTAAATAACAAAATTTTAAAAATTCATTCTAACTTACATTCTTCGTTTTTTTAACAAATGAAAGGATTACAATGAGAAACTAAGCTACAAAATGCGATTTAGATTTGCCACAGTCACCTTAGTCTATCTCTCTCTTCTTATATTTTTTTTTCCCTAATTTTTTACACAAAACAAATCAAGGGTTGGGATAAGCTCAAAATTAGATTCATTTGCTCTCATTGGCTTGCCTGCAGTAACTGCACCTAGCAGTGATTTCTGTCAATCCAAGTCCTACAAAATGGGGCAAAGACACACCCTTAGTTTCACTACTAATCAAACTAGCAAGGCTTGAAGGGCCTTTTCAAAAAATTGTCCATTTAAACTCTCCAATTGCCCAATATTGGCTAATAGATCTGCGCTCATGTTTGCTTCTCTATGGGCATGTACCACTTGACTGCAGCATTCTGTAGAATTGAGAAGCTGCAAAATGTCTTGGAGAATTGGCTACAGAAACAAGTTGTGTAAGAACTGCAAATTAACCTTATTAACCGTGACTTGAGAGGCAGTTAGTTCAAAAATGACTAGGTTGAGAGCAAGCCCGCGTGCCAGATTTATCTCTAAATTATAATACTCTTTAGTTTTATTTGTTTATAGAAAGTAATATTTGATATGTTCGTTGTATCTATGTACTATTACAAGAAAAATATTATATAACATTAATAGGTTTAAATAAGTATTTAGTCCATGTGATATATCCATTTCATCGTTTTAGTTCTTTAAACAAAATTGTGTGTTTTCGTCTCTAATTTTTTTTTCTTACTTTTTGATTCACGCGGTTATCTTTCCTCCATTAAATGTTGAGGGGACCAACAAAAGTCCACATAGACCATAACACGTAAACCAACTCATGACATGTCATTAGTTTAAAGGAGAATTCGGTATCCATGAAGAAAAGTAGATATCAATACCCATAAGACCAAAATAACTCAAAACTTAATTTTATTAAAAAAATAATTAAACATGCTCTTTTATTGGCCCTTTTAAAAAAATTGTGTTTTCATCCTTATAAAAAAAAAAATCTAACAAACACACGTTGGTCCGAGCGGAAGAGGCTCGGATTTCCTTAAGCAAGATATCGGATTCAAGTCTTGTGGATAGAAAAAACGTGTTTGGGAGAGATCCCCTTAATTGCCCAACAGTACCTCGACCAGAGATTAGTCCTACAAGCGGTCCAAAAAACCGAGCCCGTAGAGATACTTCGGGAGACCCACTGAGCCCAAAGGGCTAATTACGATGGGTCCATACAAAAAAAATCTCACATTTTGCTCTCTATCGTTAGCTTTTCTTATTTTAGTCCTTGTCTCCTCAATCATAACCTCCTCACCTTTTGCTCCCCTCCCCATTTTCCTTAATTTCTGAAAGGTTAACCACTTGATGCATAGTAAACATACTTCAAGACCACCATCAATTTACCCTGAGACCACCTTCACTACAATAGATGTTTCTCTCTATTCTCATTCTCTCTTTTCTTTTAAATCGATTTGCGTTGCCTGAAAATTTATGCAAAATTTTTAGACTGATTCTTGAATGGAATTGCATCAAACTTTAATTTAAGGATCACATACCATAGTTAACATGGGAAAGATTAAAGTCATTTTTAGGGATTTTTGCAGCAACGTTACTATGTGTTGCCATTGGATGCTAATCCGAAGCATCGTACAATAAAACAGAGAGATTGAAATTGGAAGGGGGGATGTCAGGAAGGGGAATAGGGTTGGGAAAAAGCCCCCTAAAAGCAGGGACCAAAATGTAAGAAAATTTTATAGGATGAAAACAAAAAAATATTTTAAAAGGATCGAAACGATAACCGAGTTATAAATCTTGTAAAAATCAAGGCTTCCTTTTTCCCCCTATTAACAGCAGATGTTTGTTCCTATTACTAGCTCACTTTCAATTAGTATGTCATCCAAAATCTGTTTGTGTTTTTATAAAAACAGATTGAGTATCTAATATACTAAATGAATGACCTTTCTTAACCTATTAGCTAGCAATTTGGATAGAATCTTGTACATGCATCCAGTTAGCGAAATTGGCCTATACTCTCTCATCTTTTGAGTGTTATCTTCTTGGGGAGTAAAACAATGAAGGAACTATTACAACCCCTCACCAACTTTTCATTTTCATGAAACTCCATTAAAAATGCCACAAAATCAGCCTTGATAATCTCCCAGACCTATTCATGGCGCGATTATCCTCCTCTTCATCATCATCAAGACCTATACTTTCCACTTTTAAATCCCATTGTTGCAATTCATCCTTTGAATCTCCAATCCACCTATCCAAGTTGCCAAAATGATAATTATTCCTTATTTTATGTTTGCTTGTTAAGATCTTCAACAATGCTTCTCGTCCTTTAATTAACATGCATAGACAACAATTTTTCCTTTACAACCGCTGTACACCCCTCCATCTCTCTCCAACACTTTAACATGTGAATACAATTCACATTGACAATATGTCTTAACCAGTAATCATAACCCGCGTGGCGAGTGCAATGCACCGGAGAGATTCATTTGAGATCACGAATTTACATGTAAAGAGAAAAATAGATAAAAATTAAAATCTTCTAAAAGAAAAATAAAAACACAGCATAAATATTTTCATATACGTAAATACATTTACCTTATGTCTTAATTTATATGTAGTTACTTTGAATGATATCGAATGGGGTGTGGCGCAACGACATGGGTGTGGCTCAATTCCATACCTTGGAGGTAACTATTTTAGTCTGGAGACTTCTATGAAATCGATTACCAACAAGAGAAGTGCCGTCTCATAAGTGGATAGTAGAATTGAATCGTGGTAACTCGTGTTTTTTTTGCTTTGAACATCCTGAGGATACTAATAGTCTACTATTATTTTACTTGTCATTTGTCATACAATGTATGGTTTGGCAATATATGCTTGGTTGGCACATGATGGCGCACTTCACAACAATGGAGCGGATCATTTTATGCAACAAGGAGCAATTATTAGGTGCAAGCGATATAAAAAGGTGAGCCATATTTTCTGGTGTGCCGTCACGTGGTCACTATGGTTGTTGAGAAAAAAGATAATTTTTTAAAGAGGAGGAGGGTCAAATTTTAGCCATATAATTTTGTTAGAATTTAAGTATGAGTAGTTAGTCCCACATTAGCTAAGATTAGACTAAGTGAAAAATATATAAGAGAGGTGACTCATATACCCAATGCCTTAAGGTTTTGGGTGGAGATGTGGTATCAGGGTCTCTTAGGGCAACTTTGGCGCAGGAACTACAAATTTTAGTTGCCTGTATGCATCTTAAATACAAATCGGGCCCACTATGAGAGAGAAGGAAAGAAGTTGGTCAGAAAAGCAAAATTAAGCAAAATTGGGACCCACTAATTGACTTAAAGCAACGCAAGTTGGGATCCACTAATTGACTTAAAGCAACGCAGGTCGGTCTTTTCGTAGCATAGCCCGTTGTTGCTCTCAGGTGCTCTACTGTATTACATTCTTTTTGCTTATAAAAAAATGGATAGGGTAAAAAAAAATTAAAAAAAAATGTTTCTTGTCATTAATTGATTTGAAAATTATAATTAACGAGTAAAAAATGTAATTATATTTTGAAAATGTAAATGAGTTAAAAAACAAAGGAAGTACTGCATTTCATGAATCTCACATGGGAGCATTCTGTCTGAGAAGGGTAAACATGGTCGAGCATATTATACTTTTACACGTACGCCATTTGGCTAACCATAACATAAACAATCTTCTGTCAAAAAAAAAAAAAAAAACAACAACATAAACAATCTCTCATCCCATGCTTAACAAACAATAACTGGTCAAGGAAAGTACAAGTGAGGCATTTCCACGCCTCCCACGTGACCACGTTCTAATATGTATTTTTTTATAGTTAAAACTAGTTAACTATGAGGGATTGTCAGTCTTTTCGCACTACTTTCTCCCCCACAAACGTTATACTGATTAAAGTTCTAATAACGAGGGAGTGCTGGACATGATAACATATCTGGCTTCTTTAATTCAAACAATTCGAGTGCATGGACATAGTGTATGATTTAACCCCTAGCACAGAATATGTAGTAGGTTGTACTATATAATAAGGTGAGAGAAGTGCCACCCACCCTTTCATTCCCATCCACTACACCTTTCATTATACAGGCACCGCAAATCATCAATCATGGTGGTGGAACTGCAAGCTGGAGTTGAGAATGTTGAAGCCTCCAAACCTCACGTGGCGGTTCTGCCATGTCCGGGGATGGGTCACGTGATACCCATGTTAGAGCTGGCGAAGAGCCTCGTCCTCCACCACGCCTGTCACGTGACCTTCCTCCACATAACCACTGAAGCTTCCCCGACCCAAACTCGCCTCGTCCACTCGCCCAACCTCCCTCCCGGTCTCTCCGTCGTCGACCTCCCACCCGCCGACCTCTCCGCCGTCATCTCCGACGACACGCCCGTCCTCTCCCACCTCTGCATCAACGTTCGCGAAAGCCTCAAATCCCTGAAAACCACTCTCGCAAAACTCCCAAAACTACAAACCCTAATCATCGACTTGTTTTGCTCACAAGCCTTTGACGTCTGCAGGGAGCTCTCCGTTGCGCACTGCAGCACGGAATTCGCCACACACCTAAAATAAGAGCATTTAAAATGAAATGAACACACAAAATTTACGTGGAAACCCTCAACGAATCTAGCTTTAAAAACCAATTTTTACGGAAGAATTTCACTATGAAAATATTACGCTAATACCTCTCACAAAATACCTCACAAATACTCTCACAATACTCTTGTTGAGTATAAGAAATAATAAAAGAAGAAGAAGAAATGTTTGGGATGATTATAAAAGCACTAAGCCTCCTTATATAGGCTCCAAAGTTCTTCACTGAAAGCAATAACTCCACCATGTGGGACTTGTAATATTCTCCACTTGAAGATTTTGATTGAGTCAATCATATCTTCACACCACTCTTTCTGCTTTGCCATTCCATGTCGCTACGCTTCGATAGGCCATAGAGGATCGACACCAAATAAACTCACAAGATTGATTGGCTTCGGCTATCACATCTGCTAGGTTATCTTTCGGTGTGAATCTTGTGATATCCACTGCCTTTCTCTACCACTTCACGAACAAAGTGATACTCGATCTATATGCTTGTCCTGGAATGAAAAGTCGGGATTCACTTGCACGTGCAATGGCACTGACCGCCACAATACACAGAATCATCCGTTGCTCATGCAGTTCCTCCATTAAACCTTTAATCCAGATAGCTTCCTTGCAAGCCTGGGTAATGCCATGTAATCACTCAGAGTAGACAAAGCTACAACATACAGTAACTTAGATAACCAGCCACCGCCCCCGCAATCGCGTTGTGAATACATACCCAAAGAAGGATTTCTTTATCAAGATCACCCGCAAAATCAATCAACATAACCCCGATAATGAATTCTCGATCCGTAACATAATGCGTAACATCTGAGGTTCCTTTCGATGTATCTAAGGATCTCTAACAAGATTCCAATGCTTTCTACCTCGATTTGCCATAAACCGACTAACCGCTCCCACCGCCAGGCAATGTCCGGTCCGGTACATATCATGGCATACATAAGGCTTCCCACCCGATGCATACGGCAGATCGAGACATTTCCATCTCTCCGCTTCATTGCTAGACTCATACCCGAGGATAATTTAAAATCGACAGAAGCGGTAAAATTGGCTTTGGCCTCTTGCATGTTGAAGCGCAACAAGACCTTCCTTAGATAATTTCTTTTGAGAAAGCCAAATCTTCCTATCATTTCTATCTCGAATTTGCATCCCTAAAATCTTGTTTATGGGTCCCAAGTCCTTCATATCAAACTCCTAGCAACAGTGCCTTTAATTCTGGATTCGATCTTTGTTGGCCTACTACCAACATGTCATCCACATACAACAGACAAAATGATGAAATCATTATCATCAAACCTCTTGTAGTACGCATAATGGTCTCGAACTCACCGTTGTAACCAAGGCTAATTATGAAGGAATCAAATCTTTGTACCAACATCTGGCGCACCGCTTTAGACCGCATGAGATTTGGTCAACCTACAAACCAAGTTTTTCCTTGTTCTTAAAGCCTTCGTCGAGCATATAAATTTCTTCTTCAAGCTCTCCATGAAGAAAGCGCTTTACATCCAACTGCTTTCAAGATGTAAATCAAATCGACACATCGCCAACACTACCCTCGATAGTAGTAAGTCCGACAATCGAGAAAATATCTCGCCAAAGTCTATCCCTTCTTTCTCGAGCATAACCTTTGACTACAAGTCCGCACGATATCGCCCACTTGATTACCGCTGCCTCTGCTTTGATTTTGAACACCCATTTGTTCCCGATGGCTTTCCCGACCCTTCGGAAGTTCAATAAGTTCCCAAGTCTTATTTCTATGTGGGCTTCCATTTCTTCCTCAGATTGGCGCTATCCATTGGAGAAGCATCTAACTGCTCAACGCTTCTGAAGAGTCGATGGTTCACCTTCTTCGCCAAACAAAGACAAGATGCATCATGGCAAAGCCATAACATAGCCGAAAAGCGCATGGTGCCGATCCGACGTGTTGATCGTCGAACTCCTTCATCATTGACCTCATCCGTTGCGGTTCTATGTGCTCACGGTTCGTAAGAATCATCTTCGAAGTCTTTCTCTCTCCAATCGCACTATCGCAGCTTCTCGGGAAGTGTCATTTGTCATTCTCGCTCACTTTGCGGTTCATTTTCTCGCAAAGACTACATCTCGCTAACAATAAGCTTGCGGTAAGGGGGTCCTGCATGCGATACCCCTTTCGACATTGTTAGCATAACCCACTAATATACATTTTCCTGGATTTTGATCCAATTTTGTTCTTTCTGGGAGTCGTACATTACGTGACGCTAGACATCCAAACACATGTAAAGAAGAATAATAACGCTTTCCTTTCCACATCTCCATTGGTGACTTCAAACCAATCGCTGATGGCGATCGATTTATCACGTAATGCGCTTTGATCGCTTCGCCAAAAAGATTTGGCCAATCCCGATGTTCTCAAGATAGCTCTTGTTCTTCTAGGAGAGTCCTGCTCATCCGCTCGCTACACCATTCGAGGTGTACGTGGCAAATGATTGAATTGTCTCGTAATACCTCTTCACGTCTGAATGATGTAAAGTTACCATCTACATATTCTCCTCCATTGTCCGCCCTCAAGCACTTGATTTTCTTCCCGTTCAAGCTCTACTTGTGCTTTCAACTCCTTGAATCGAAACACATCCGACTTCTTCTTGATTGGGTACACCCACAATCTCCTGAGTAGTCATCAATGAATGATACAAAAATACTTTGCTCCCCCATGGATGTTTCCACGACTCCACACATCGAATGTATCAAGTCTAGTATGCGTTTGCTTTCTGGTAGCTACTTTTGCAAATTTCAATCTATGCGCATTTGTCACACGTCTGCTCACAGAGGTAAAGTTACCGCCTTGAGCTGGTAAGATTGCGTTCCCGCAAGAACTTTCGCCACGCTCGACATATGGCCTAGCTCGCGATGCCACATCATCGTTGATTCTTCATGGTCTCACGATGCAACCGATGCATCCGCCTGCAACGATCTCCCAAAAGCATGTATAGATTGCTTGTGATCTTTTCCGCTTTCATCACCACAAGGTTGCCCTTCACTACTTTCAAGACTCCACCTTCAATACGGATCTTGCACCAGGTCATCCAGTGCCCAGTTGGACAATAGATTCTCAAGCCATTCACATGTCGTGACTTGTATCTACTAACGGGCACTATCTTGCATCTTTATTCCTGGACAAAGACTGATTCCAACAATTTCTAAGGTGTGATCATTTCATAAACACGGATCCTACCGACAAAGGCTCATAAGTACAAAACCAATCACGGTGAAGTCATGTGCCATGTCGCACTGAGTCCACTATCCAAACATCATTGAGTTTCCTTCCACCTTAGGACTTGTTGCTCCGCCATACAGATTTCTCCATCATCTCGAGGTACTTGCAACACAACCTCATGAGGCCGATGCTTTCGGTGTCCCTCTCCATTCTTCTTGCTCCAACACTCCTTCTTCGCGTTCTCTCATGCCACCCAGAGCATTTGAGATTCTTTCTTCTTCGAGATTTCGATCTACCACGATCTTGCTCCCCACTCGCCACGCTCGTACATGATCCGCATCATCGCAAAGCATACCGTCTCGAACTTTCTCGACCTTTCCTCCTTATTCTTGCGCTACCGATTCTTCTTCAAGGATTGACCGCAACATCATCAAAGTGAAGAGGTCAAAGAACATTGTTGTTTGTAATGTTGATGATGAGTCGATCATATGAATCGTAAACTCAAAGTAAAAGTTACGCACGCTCATTTTCTCGCTATTTTGAAATCGATCTTGCGGTGAGCCAATAGCGTATTCAAGGTGTTAATGTGATCCGTCACCAATGTGGATTCACTCATTCAAGAGTGTAGAGTTTCTCTTCAAGAATATTCTGTGTGAAGTGACTTAACCTCGCATACAATTTGTGAAGTACATCCCAAATCTCCTGAGTCTTTTTTTACGCAACACTCGACAAACTGAATCCGCCATTGCTGGTGCAAATTGGCAACAGCATTGACGCTTATCCTTCTCTTTCCACTTTTCATCACCATATCTGGTTCCGCTTTCAATCGCTTCAAAGCAATTATCCTTTCTCGTAATCGCCGCTACCTTCAATTTCACTGGAGAAATTACTCCCATCAACTTCTCTATCTCAAATTTTGCCGCTATGGTCAGACGACCGAATCCTGGATTACACTTATTTCAATCAGTGAATAAGATAAAGATATCGTGAACAAAGATTGTGACGTGATCCCCAGATACCAGTAACAAATCCAGATATGTTAACAATTACCGTAAAGTATACAACCACACGTGTGAATAGTAACCGTGGTCCGTGAATAAGACTATATACCTAAAAGTGACTGTAACAGAAAGAGTGCACCAAGTAAGTTCCCAGGAAAGAGAGGTGCTAAGCGTACTTAAAAACCTTGTCTTCCTTAGCGTAACTTTACTGACATACACTTTACACTACCACACTATTTCGGTAACAATTCTTTTCTCTCGATGTGGCAGATCGCATACGATCTGCAACCACAGAGCATACTAAGAACCAACACCTTCCTAAAGTGACGCAATGGAATAAGATCACCAACCTTGGAGCTCGATACCACCGTTAGGTACCAGAGTAACTGAATGGTCGCCACACAGCTAAAATAAGAGACGAGAAAATAAGAAATGAACATGACAAAATTTACGTGGAAAACCCTCAACGAATAAGGAAAACCACGGACAAGTGCCAAGAATTTCACTATGTAGGAAAATATTACGTTAATACCTCACAAAATACCTCACAAATACTACAATACTCTTGGCTGAGTATAAGAAATAATAAAAGAAGAAGAAGAGAAATGTTTGGGATGATTATAAAAGCATTACTAAGCCTCCTTATATAGGCTCCAAAGCCTTCACCAAAGCAAGAACCCACCGATGTGGGACTTGCTGTAACACTCTCCATCCCTGCCTATGTCTTCTCCACAATCTCCGCAACATTCCTCGCCTTTTCGTTATTGTTCCGAAACCTCGACGGCGATGTCTCCGGCGAGTTTCTCGACCTTCCCGGTTGCTCCCCGCTCAGAAAGGACGACCTCCCGCTCGTTACCAACGGCGATGAGATTTGGTTTTCTTACCACTTTCGCCGGTTACCCATGGCTTCTGGGATTTTCATGAACACAAGCGATGATCTCGAACCGGTTCCTATAAAAGCCATGAGAGAAAACTCTTTCTACAAACAGATACCGACGCCGCCGGTTTACCCAATTGGACCATTGGTCAAAGAAACCGAACCGGTTACCGGAAAGGGTGAGGAATGCTTAGCGTGGCTTGATAAACAAGCTTCCGGTTCTGTTTTGTTTGTGGCGCTTGGGAGTGGGGGGAACTTGTGCGTGGAGCAACTCACTGAGTTGGCGTGGGGTTTAGAACTGAGTCAACAACGATTCTTGTGGGTGGTGCGTACCCCAACCGATGTTAGTGGAATCAACACTTATTTCAAAGTTGGTGCTGACGTGAACGACCCTAACTCGTATCTTCCGGAAGGGTTTATGGAGAGAATAAAAGAGTTGGGGATGGTAGTGCCGTCGTGGGCCCCACAGGTTTCTGTTTTGCGACACGTGTCGACTGGGGCGTTTTTGTCTCACTGTGGATGGAACTCGGTGTTGGAGAGTGTGAGTAATGGCGTGCCCATGATAACTTGGCCTCTTTACTCTGACCAGAGGATGAATGCGACACTGTTGGCGGAGGATATGGGTGTGGCGATTAAGCCGGTGATGGAGCCAGGGAGGAGGGTGATCGGAAGGAAGGAGGTTGAGAGAGTGGTTAGGGCTGTAATGGAAGGTGAAGAAGCGAAGGGTATGAGGAGTAGGGTGAAAGAGCTTAGAGATACTGCGTTGAAAGCATTGGAGAGTGGTGGGTCAAGTTTTGAGACACTTGCTGGCGTAGCTGACACATGTAAGACCATGACTTGAAGATTTTATAATCGTGATTGTGATAATGACAGCAAATTGGTTGCAGCTTCCTTTCAAAATGTAACGTTGTTTTTTTGATGGGAAAATGTAACATTGGTGTCATGTTGTGACGTGTGATTCTTTTGTCCTTTTGCAAAAACATGTATTTTCTCGGGTTGATTATTGATGTAATAAACAAGTTTGTACCTAAAGACAGGCGAAAACTCCATAGAAAGAAGAAGAAAAAGAGCAACATTGTACTCCCTCCGGTCTTGTATTTAAGTAAAAAAAAAAAAATACACTTATTAAGGAGTACAAATCACAATGTAAAAAATTAACTTTTTTTTGTTGGTATATGTAAAAGACACACTTTTTACGATTTTCGAGGTCAAAAAGTGATTTTAATAAGAGTATTTCATGAATGTTAGTGTAAAATTAGTTAAATTTGCTTATATTTAAGACCAAAGAATATGGAGTTTTTGTTGCTTATAATTGAGACCGAAGGGAGTATTTTTTACCGGGAGTGACTGAATTCTTTTTTTAGTTGAAAGAATTCCTAGTTACTCCCCCAATCTTGGTACGACAAGGGTAAGCCATTGTTACTACACTTGGTTGTTCTAGAAAGGTAAAATTATTTTAAAGTTATTTTTAGTTTAATTTAAAGTTTTACGTTCATCCTTTAAATTTATTAAGGTTAACAATGGGGTTAAAACTTATGTACAGTAATATACAAATTAACAATTCCTTGTTCTCTAATAAAAAATAACATAACTATTACAAACATTTTGAAAAGATGTGAAAAAAATTGTAACTTTAGTAAAAAAAAAAATTGTCTCTTTGTGAGAGGAACAATAAGAATAGTACCTATAACACTTTATTTAAGTTTTGTCCTAACAACGGAGGTGGATGGAAATTCACTATTGAATAATTTTGCCTTTTAGAAAATGCATGTAGCTTGGTTTTAGTTCAAGAAGATGGCAATGAGCAGAAACCGGTAGATTTGACAAGTTGTCCAAAACAAGTGGCTTTATTGAAGGGTTAAGGGACACCTAAAGAGTTAAACCCCAAGGTTTGAGGTTCAAACCCCAAAAACTAACATAACAAGTGATTTACTACTACTCACTCCGTTCCTTTTTACTTATCAATTTTTAAGAAGAAATTCGTTCTTTTTTATTTGTCATTTTGATAGTTTAAAGTTACATTAATTACTTGTTTCTCAATTATACCCTTAATTATTTATTGTAGAGAGAGAAGTAAGTGTGATGAATAATAAATAATCAAGGATATCATAGGAAAAAGACTAATAACTTTATCAAAAACAACAAAATTTATTGGTTTATTTGGTTTGTGTGAAACAACCGTAAAAGACAAGTAAAAAGGAATAAAGGTGGTAACATCTATCATTAAAAAAAGGTGTTTCACAAGTAGAATGCTGCAACAAGTTAGATACTACTGTCTCTGGTCCTATATATACACTACAAGAATGTTTGACATTTCATAGGGCCAAAAACCCTAGGAAATGCCCAAAAACCTTAGGAAATGACAAATTTTTCGAGGGCCCCCCGAGGGCCACGTGGCAGTAGGTAAATCGCTGGTAGGAAACGGATACCGATGGTCTTTTTAAAAAAGTTGTAGGAAATTTTCGAGCGCCCAAAGCTCCAGGTAATTACCTAGGTAATTTCCGAGGGCAAAAGCACTAAAAAAGTGCAATACGATTTTTTAAAAAATAATAATTTAATTTTATCAGTTTATTTAAACTGATAAAATTTAATTATTTTTTTAAATTAAAATTAATTTAAACTGATATTATGTGTTCTGGTGCTCAATTAAAAAATTGTCAGCCCCTTCAAAATGCACAAAACACAAAAACCAAAGGATTGAAATCAAATTGAATTGCAACAGACCATATCAAGTGCTTATAGTAAATTTGGATTTCAACAGAATTGAAGAAGGGGAGGAAAAAAACTGATTAATTGAAACCCAAACTTCTCTCAACAAACATAATCAGAACCAGAATTAAAATAATAAAGAAATCAAAATCAAACAGCAAAATAATTTTTTTTTACAAACCTAGATAGGAAAAATTAAAGAACCAGAATCAAAATTACAGATCACATAGTCAAAAATTACATATTTTACAAAATTATAGAACCAACAAAATCAAAAGTGGTGCGAAGCCTTAACCCCTGACCTCGCCGCAAAGGAGCGTGAGAAGAAGGCCAGGATCGCCAAGCAGCTTAATGAAGAGATTGCTTGGATTCGTGCAATGCATACTGAGAAAGTGGTGCCCGATTCGGTTACCAAGAAAGAGAGCGCAGGTTCGCGTGGTGGTGTAGTGACGGAGGGAGACCGAGGCGGAATATGAGTGGGGGAGATGAGATCATGGGTCTAGATAGAAGGATCAGGGAGAAGGGTGAGAAGAGGGGAGGAAGACGAGTGAGTGAGATGAGGGGAGTGAGGGGGTAGAATGATCCAGAACCCCATTAACGTGTTGGTTTTAAAACACAAATCTATCTCTTCCCTTGGATCATAGGGTAGCCAGCGAAGACGGTGTCGTTTCTAATGGTGGCGAGGAGGGTGGTGCCGTTGGCGAGAACTGCATTGGACACAGAGACCAATAACTCGTCGTGTTGAAACCCTTTCTTTCTCTTCCTCCGTGCCCTTATCCTCCCCTCTCTCCCTTTCTTTCTCTTCCTCCTTCCCTCTTGCCATTTTCTCTCTCTTTCTTCTTCTAGTGTGGCCCCTCTGCTTTCCCTGTTTTATGTTTTTTTTTTGGTTATTATTATGAGGGGCAAATTTAAAAAAAAAAATTGACAAAAACCGAGGGCCTAGCCCCTAAGTACCATCCAATTATTAATTAAAAAAAAATGCAGGCTTTAAAATTCCGAGGGTTTTTTTTTAATATAACCCTAGGTAACTCTTATATGGGAAGATTTCTAGTAGTGATAAGAAACATAGGACAAAATCACAAGGACCAAAGAGATGTATTGACAGTGGTAAATCTCAATTAATGATGCAATATTTTTTAATTTTTTTTTCAAAATTACCCCTTGTAATAAATAGAAAGAGAGATAATTAATGACAAATTTGCAAACATTGTAAATTGATCTCATAGTAAATAAGGACAAATATGAAAAAAATACAATTAATGTGGTTAAAAATGAAGGTTTGCTTCTTATATTTAGAACTAAGAAAAAGACCTCATTTATTATCTAAAGTAGTAAAATAGTACATAATCTAAATTAAATAGACTAAAAGTGTAATTATATCTTTTTAAAATAAAAATTTTCAACTTTTATTTTGGAAATTATGACTCAGTTTGTGTTTGAGTTTAACTATTTTACTAAAAATAGTTCACCATTACGCACGGGAGCTGGTTTTGAGCCGGTAAAAAAACGTAAAAACGATTAGTGTGTTAAAAATCAACTTAAGACTGAAATTAAAAAATTATGATTTTTCTGCATCTTTTGTTTTCCATTTATCTTAATCTTTTTTATTTCTATAATTTTTATTATATTGCATATCACATCGATAATTTTTTCTTTTTTTCTTTTTACATCTCTCTTCTCAGACATGGAAACAGAAAAACTATTTGAAAAAAATGAAAGCGTTTTCAATTTTATTAATTTGAAGACAATTTTAGAGGTGAAAAAACAAAAACAAGTTTTTTTTTTCAGAACAAGTTTTCAAAAGTAGGGAGTATCAAGCTGCGTTTGAGAGAACATGTTATGAAAACCTTTTTTGCTCTGGCAAAACTCCGTTTGAGAAGACTCGATCTAAAACAAACATACTGAGTCAACATCAAAACAAACTCATAGAAGAAATATGAAAAGCGCAATCCGTTAATCACATTTTTTTCCCAATCATGATTTCCTTATTATTCTCATACATCCCTATAGTATCTCTCTACCTTTTTATATCATAACATTCATTATCTCCCAACTTTTCTTTTCTGTTTCTCTTCATTTTCTCCTTCTAACCTTGTATCACTCTCACACCCCACGAAGGTGTGAGAGAATCATTATTATTTTTTTCGGTAATGAAAGTTTAGATAAATACTATTTCGCGGTAAAGTGAAGAAAAAAAAATGTGAGACAGCATCTTTTGGATAGATACATGTAAAGTCAAAGCACCAATTAAATTACAGCCAACCATGGATCTTAAAAGTTTCCAGTAGCTGAAACAGAAAGCAACATTGACGATGCTGCATTCCATAGTCAAATGAAGACAAAAAGCCCCAGGATTTGTTATTTCCTAGAGAATGACTTCATCTTCAACTACAACATCCTAATGGTAAGCTAAAAACTTCCTTCAACGAAAAAACATGGAAACAGAAAAATACCAGAACTTGCATAGAGACTAGTCTGCCGTATTCACACCACAAACTCCCTGCATGTCACTTTACTGCAAAATATAAACTCATTAAGGTAAACATAAAACCAGAAGACAATCTTGCCAGGTGGGTAATTAACATACCTCTGCATTATCTCCTACAGGAGCCCGGGCAGACTCCACCTTTTGTTCCTCAGCTGTTAAAAAAGGAGGAACTTCAGGAACCGGGAAAATAACATATAGAAGGTAGGTTAAAGGCCCGCCAGAGTTACAAAAATTAGAGCTCACAGGAAAATAAAAATGCAAAAGAAGACCTGAGGTAAATTTGAAAGAAAGTAACAATTGCAAAATTGAGGCATGGTGGACAGTACACCATGATAAAAATTAATTCAAAACAACCAAACAGAAAACTTCAATTTTTTTCTATATTACTATTGATATACAGGATGCCCCTTGACTTTTATTTTTCAGATAAAAGATTACATTTTTTCCTAACAATGCTCAACATGTATTTCCTCTAAAGAAGCTTTCTTGTTAACTAAAAAAATAAGAAAAAAGATAGTAAATACACCCCCTGGCACAGAGGCATAAGTGTTTTGAGCCCGATAAACATATATGATCTCATAACTACATCACAGATTACTGCTACTACGACCCACAGTTGTATAAATGAATTGCATGGGTATTATCCTCAGCCTCCAATACAAACTTGATGCAGAACTAGCTAGCTGGAAGAAGATAGAGAAATAGAGCAAATATCCCTTAATAAAAGCCCTAAAGTAGTAAACACATATTCACAAACAAAATTACTAAAAGTATGTAATTTCCTGGCAAATGGAAAAACTAAAAATAATTCTAAACTAATTCTAATTTAAAAGGAAACACTAAACAAATTATAATACCAATGGCCAAGTTCATGAAGATCACCCATACCTAAAATTTTAATCAAATTGCAGCTACATATAAATAAACCCCTATGGCCAAATTCAAAATTCAACAACTTAATCATAATAGAGTTATATATTCCCCACTAATAACTATCAGTATTATCATCACCATATGTTTCAGACAAATTGACAAGTGGAGAAGAAGCATAAATATAAAACATGAAGCAGTGAGGAAAGTAAACCTATGAATTGGTAATTGGTTCCACATATTTGGTTGACTGATTGACTCCGATTACAAGAGTGAAAAAGAAATTAGACAATTGGAAAAGCTCTATGATAAGATCAAATTTCCTACTTAACTTTGTCACTTCAACACAAAAATTCAACACTAACAGCTTGATCTGAGTTCTTAGAACTTCTAGCAGGTTGTTTCGACTCTTTTTTTCAACTAAAACTAAAACTGTCAGGCTCTGGTTTTTCTTCAAGATTGTGAAGTTATGAACATAAAAATGGATCTTTGTTTCAAATTTTTGGAGAAGAATTATGTTGATATTTCATGGAACAGAACAAGATCTGGTTCTCAAAGCCTGATTACTATTTCAGTTTCTTCCATTGGATCTCGTTCTGATTCAAAATGTAGTTGGAACTTGGAAACTCTATCAAGTAGTACAACTTATTCTATTAACAAAATATCAAACAGAGAGAAATAGAGAACAATCTGAAACAAGCGTTTTGCCAACAAATACTCCTATCAGATTAAACAAAACATCAAACACTGTCAAATTAAAATAAAGCATCTCATACAGATATAGATATCTATATCATTTGCACTGCAGATCAGATTAGCGAAGTTATAGGAAAACATTAATATCCACCTCCTTCTTCAGGGATGTCAGAAGTCCACAAGGTGAGGTTGTCCCTCAGGAGCTGCATGATCAGTGTGCTGTCCTTGTAAGATTCCTCATTGAGAGAATCCAACTCAGAGATTGCTACATCAAATGCCTGCTTGGCAAGGTGACAAGCCCTGAAATACGAGAGAGTAACATGTTAAATATGTTAAACAAACTGACTTGGCATGAGCACATGAAAACAGAGAAGGGGTGCGATAAACTACCAGTAAGAAGGTAATATTATACATACCTTTCAGGAGAGTTCAAAATTTCATAATAGAAGACAGAGAAGTTCAAAGCCAAGCCCAATCTGACGGGATGCGTGGGAGTTAACTCAGCCTCTGCTGCAGTGGAAGCCTCCTGCAATTATTTTGATGTATAAATTATTAAGAGTCAAGACTGACATGAACCGGTGAATAAATACTCTGGACAAATCACACCAGTAACAAATTCAGGCTCACAAATCTCATACATAACAAACATAGCAATAAAGAAGTGGTAGTTATTCTAATCAAATAATGTGCACTATACATCAACCTTTTATAGTCAATAATGGGTGCTATATAAGTATTACAGGATAGGATGGAAAATTCTAGAAGTAAACAAAAAGAACAGAAAAGTTTCATCAGTGATCTAGAAAAAGCCTATGATATGGCAAGTCCTTTAGAATGTTTTAGCGAAGAAAGGAACTCATATTGCATATACTCCCTCCATTTTCGTTTATAAAAAAAAGTCACTTTTTACATTCATTGAAAAATGTATATATCTGGTCCAAATTCTAGGAAGTATTATTTATAGTCATAAGGATATGATTATGCATGTAAAAGCAATCCATGCATCATTGAGTATAAGGCATGAGAGGTAACAAATTTGATGACCTTTTTAACCACAAGGAACGTAACAGAGAAACAATACATGAGTGAGGTGTGAATGTTAGCATACCTGATATGCTTTCAAGGATTGATCAGCAGCCTCTTTTCTCTCATCACCGCTCTTAAACTCAGCCAGATACCTATAATAGTCACCTTTCCTGCAACCGAGGAGAAATTAAAACGATTACATCCGAAATTCACAGTGGAAAAAATAACATAAAAAAACAAAACGAAATAAAGAGAAAGAAAATGACTCACATTTTGTAGTAAAAGACATTAGATTCACCCGAGGACTGGGGAATAAGATGGTTATCAATGATAGTCATGATATCGGTGCAGATATCGGACAACTCGGACTCCACCTTTTTCCTATACTCCTTCAACCGATTCACATTCAGATCGTTCCCTTTCGCTTCCTCCTTCTGCTCGATCGACGACAGGATCCTCCACGAGGCCCTGCGTGCGCCAACCACATTCTTGTACGCAACAGACAGAAGGTTTCGCTCTTCAACCGTCAATTCAACATTCAGCTTAGCCACGTTTTTCATCGCATCAACCATTTCTAAACCGAACAATAAATAAATAAATAAAACAAATAGGCAGATAAATACAAATCAAAACACTATTTCCTCTCACTTGACGGAAAACGAAAGGGAAAGAAAAATGCAAGTTATGAAAGTGATTTGGGGAGAGGGAAACCTAACCTTCGTAGCGCTCGGCTTGTTCGGCGAGCTTGGCGACGTAGACGAAGTTTTCACGTTCGGTGAAGGATGCCATGGCCGATCTACGAGCTTTCTCTTTCTCCTCTACTTTGGGTGCTTTTTCGTTCTCGCTCTGAAAATGGCGCAACCGTTTGTTTTATGTGAGGGTGAAGAGTGGGCGTCAGGGTTTCGTTTTATAGCCACGCGTTTGGAGGTAATTGGTTTGAAACTACACAGTAGAGAGATGCGGGGGAGTGAGGTGGGAAGGGGGAACAAAAACGCAAAATGGTAGCATTGGATCGAAATTGAATTTAAAAAGGAACATATCTTGTTTTACACTTTTATAGTTGATTGATTGATTTGGATATATTTCGAAATTGAATTTCAAAAGGAAATTATCTCCAGTCAAATAAAAAACGAAATTATCTAGTTTTACTTTGATTTGCACATATTCAAATTCAAATGCATACTTTTTTTGAATAAAAAAAATTCAAATGTATACTGTTTGTTGGAATTTAAAAAATTGAAAATGATTTCAACAAATTTTTTCAAAAAAAATTAAGAATAAATTAATCCTAAGTTATTTTAATATCTAGATTTCTAGATTTTCCATAATGCATTAAGATCGTTTTTTTAAAAAAAAATTTCTAAAATCATATATATATATATATTAAAAAAATGAGAATCTTCCTGATTGAATATGAAATAGATAATTTTCTATAAAAAAAATATGAAATATACAATCATTAAATTCTCTCCCAAAAATACGCATACATCCTTTTCAAAACAAAACAAAAAACTGTATGTATCCTCTGCATTTTTTTTATTTGTCTCCTGTTTTTTTAATTTAAATTTAAATGGGTATCTATCTCCATTTTATTCTTCTAATATTTTTTTTTGACATAATTCTTCTAATATTTCTATAATATCATAGATCATATTCAAATTTAAAATTATCATCCCATAATGTTTCCACATCGAATTCAAACTTTTGATTTTTCACTATCATTATCGATTCACCTATAAGTTTACTATTAATAAAGGCAATTCTCAGGTTTGGTCTCTCCGATTTTTTTTTCTATTTTTACTCATTTACCTATAATTTTAATTAGTGATCATATCTAGTTAGTGATTCGCCCATGGTTTGAAATAGAAGAATCTTTTTATATACCATACTTTTATTAGAAAATAATAAAATAAAGGTTTATTTAACTGACAATGAGTCTACACCAAAAAAAAAAACTGACAATGGGATAAGATATATATATATATATATATATATATATATATATATATATATATATATATTTTGTTTCCCACAGGTCTCTTCCAACGGAGACAATCCTGTTTGAGGCGCGTCGGGTACTAAATGTGGGAACCTCTCCTAGCGGGGATTCGAACCTCACTTCACTACGTTGTAGGGGACTAGCCTCCTCTGCTAGACCCAAACCCCGTTGGTGGGATAAGATATTTTCTATTTAGCATGTTTATCTAACAAATTGGTATAAGATAATGACACAAGACCTAGGCTTATAGCGTTTTCAAAATAAATTATACAATTTTTCAGACGCTACTTTAAGTAGTGTTCAAGCTTCTAGGCTCTAGCGTATTACTTTTGTTCTCGTTTTTACCCTCATTATTTTAAATAAATTCATTCCATATCCTCTGTAATAATAATTGAAGCATTAATTAAAAATATTCTTTTATGTCATTTTACATTTATCAATTAGTTCAATTGCTAGTTTTACCAAATACTTCAAATTCAATTTTATAGCTTATTTACTATCAGCTATCCGCTCTAAGCTTATTCACTATCTATTAATTTATCCGCTATCAGTTAGCTTATCTGTTATCCCTTATCTGTTATCCGATTTTTTTTACCAAATAGAACCCCTAGAATTCACTTTCAAAACCCTATGAGAACAAGTCAATGAAAGTTAAGCCTTGAGGCCTTGAGAACCCTATGTAAGCATTTTTTGAGTCTTGAGGCCTTCACCGACTTTGATGAGTCCCCAAGACTCAACTCACCTAAATTTTTATTTAAAAAAAAAAGACCTAAGAGAACATTATTAACATAAGAAAACGCAGACAAATAGGCAGGACAATGTTGGATTGTCAGCTAGTTACAATAACTATAAATAGGACTTTAATAACTATACACTAACATCATAAACAAGTCTTATAAAAACTATTATAAACAGGTTTTACGTATATTTCTAATCATATCTCATTATCTTATCATAGTGTAAAACTATCCTAAGAAGTAAGATTATGATGTGACAAGATGATAAAATACGATCAAAGATTAAAAGTTTATGTAAAACTTGTTACACTACCACTATAAAAACAAAATAAAAGTTCTTTAGACTATGTTTCTTTCAAAAAAAAAGTGTGAGATGAGAGAAGTCAAGTGGAGAGAAAAATGGAAGAAGGGGTACCATTTTCTCATGTTTGAATATGGAGAGTAAATAAGAATGGAGGGGAAAAAACTAAGGTGAGACTCACATGGGCTTTTGTGGTAGCCTTTTCTTCTAATATTAGAGCTTATTTTGTTTTGAAAACTGAGCTTTGGGGAATCTTAAAGGGAATCCAACTTGTAAGGAGTTGAGCATACAAGGAGATGAGTGTAGAATTCTGAATCAAAGGATGCGATTCAATTGCTCTAGAGGGGTTGTCCGATAACACGCCCATGTTTTGGATTGGTTTCTCGAATAAATAGATTACAGCATGGGTAGTAATCGTCAACACCACGATTTTGCTAAAACACCTTCCAAGCACCCTACACCCTTTTATCGTTGTTGTCCTAAAGTCACCCCTCATCATCACCCAACATTATGGGCTTCTCAAACCTTGCAATACGTGGATGGTAAGAATTTGCAATCCATCGTAAACATAGCACCGCTGTATCCTGTTTTGAGATTGTGTGCCTTTATTATATATGCTAGGTTTGAGTTGGCTTGCAAAATTTTACTATCACTGTATTGCTAACTTATAGTACTTTAGGTCAAGTTGGTTTCGTCATATCTCAATCATAAATAGAACCAAATAGTTAGTTTCAGATATAAAAAATGGAAAATAATAATAAGTGCTCTTACGACATTAGTTAAGAAAGCAAAAAATGCAAGTTTGTATGAAAAAATAGTTTATTTATTATATTGAAAATTGTTTAACTTATATTTTCAAGACAAAATTTTCTTTCATTGATTCATTGACCAATGCCCTTAGGGCACTCGTTAGCAATACCGGTAAAAAACTAATCCAATCAAAAATTAGGAATGGTGTGAAAAACAAGTAAAAGTCATTATAATCCATCCCATACCGCCCATGCCTCAAAGGCTCCAACAAGCGAACTTGGAGGGATGGCATTAAGATGTAATATTTTAGATGAACGACGAAACTGTATCCATTGTGATGCCTTCGCTCTGATTAAAAATAAACAGATACAATAAAGGCACATTGGAACAAATTTGTGTTGTTTTTTTTTTTCATTTCCTTTTCCCTTCATCACAAGCAAGGTTTGAAAAAGATCCACAACCAAAATCTAGGTCGCAACATCAAGATTTTTGATATCTCTGCGACTACGATTTGAGGCTCTATCAATGGCATTTAACTACAATTCTTCGCAATATCAAGAATCACGACGCAATCGCGAACGTGATTTAAAACCTTGATTACATGTCAAAAGTCCCATCTCAAAGTTCAAAATAGAGAAAATATGTAAAAATACATTCAGACATCATCGCCAGTGAGCCGGTGCTCAGCATAGAGGTCAATCTAGACCAATTTGTTAACCACGGGAATTGGATTAGCTGCAGCTTGCATTTTTTTTTTCCTTCTATTTTTTTGACAAAGCAAATCAACAATAATGGAGAAAAGTGAGAATAAATCCAATAGTGAAAATTACAGTGACTGCAACAACCGTTAATCATGTCAATTTGTCAATAAAATAAAGCTTGTAGGATTTATCAATCATGTAGAAGCTAAAATGTGGACTCCCACTTTTCCAAATGCCTGTAGTGCTCTTTGTCTATGCTAGTTTATTTGGCCTTAATTAGAAGACGTTTTTCTTCCTTTTTTTTATTAATAACTATAAAAATATAACCATTTTTATTTTGTTTTCAAGTTTCAAATATTTACATGTAAAATGATGTAATCAACATTTTTTTATGATGTTGGTGAAAACTACATACATTGGCTAAGAGATAGAAGCCAAAATTGATGATGTTTCTTGGTGTCTTAAGCTGTCAACAACATGAGCAATTACTCCTACACCAGCGTTGTGAAGCCATTCCTTTTTCACCTGAAACCGAGAAGTACCCATGTTATAAACTATATCAGTGATATCATCATCCTTAAAAAAAGAAAAAAACAAAGAATTAGGGGATGCAGTACATAGATGTTGCTATGAGCAAAGAGAGGCCAGAATGCCGAGTGGAAGTTGACATCAACTTTTGTCCATCCCAATTGCTGTAATCCCCGTATCATCTCCTCTGTTAAAGACATCAAGTGGTTTCAGCGATAAGACAACAGTGTCTTCAAATGTAAATTAGACTATTTACAGTTAATTTTGGTTATAGTAATCACCTTCCATAATTTCATGAAATTCCACGTTATTCTGGGTACTTTGTGCAGCTTTCACTGCCTCAGGAGGAAACTGAGGCCCACAGGAAGGAACTGGGGGGCACTGTTTTACATCAACAACATGCTTGTATCCATCCAAAGATTGGCACGGAGGCTGCAATACAATAGAAAATGCTAGTCACTCTACAAACAAAAATATATCTGCATTCTCAACTTCTATAGTTCAAGTGTTTTCCTTTTTCTGACATTTAATAATTTCTCCTACTAGTTTTCAAGACAGATTTGAACCCCCTCCCCCTCTAAATAATGATTTGAATATCCCAAATCAATAACAAAAAAGAAGAGAGAATCAAAGAGAGATTATCATATTCACCTTACCAAGTTCGATTTCCCTCCTTATAGAGGAGGTACGCCACCCAACCATATCTATTATACAAAGTTAAAGGAATTGCACAAACTAAGGAAGAGAGAACCAATAAGTGTGTAGCTGCTGAATGGATACGATCATATGAGACATTAGCATAAACAACACGACATCTAAATGCTCCAAGTGCAGATCTACAAAACAGCAAATCTTATAATATAAGCACGTCATTGCTTTACAGAAACAAAGGAAATTATAATCTGCAAAGAAAGATTCCTTTACTTACATGAATTTTCCATCTTCAGAGTCAGAAGCCATTCTCAAAAGAAGAGGTGGTTTGTTGGGTAAACCATCAGTAAGGAACAGCTGATTACCAGTCCGACCAATAAAAAATGGAGCTATAGGCGCTGCAAGCTTTTCTAGGAATGGAACACCCAATAGAAACGGAAGCTGTAAAGTATGACTATTAAACAGTAAAAAATCATTACCAATAATAAAATCAAAACCCCGTTGACCTATATACTATATAGCAAGTATAAACATGAGATACAAAGTTTGAGATTCCAGAAAGACTGGAATATCTAAATGACGGGTAGGTAAGGATGGTTTACATATTTCATTCATTCATGATTTCCTTTGATTCTACATGAAATTCATTCATATATTTTAACAGTTGATTCAAAATTGGAGTAGACCAGTTGAATATTTATGGTATGTTTCTCTAAAGTCTAAACATCATAGTTAATACTGGACAGGAGTTATTAGTATTCTTCCCCCTTCTATTTTATATCCTTTTCCTAAAAAAAATATACGTTCATGCAGAAACCAGTTAATGAACTACGCAAAAGTTATTTTATGCGGATCTACCAGTCAAGAAAGAGCAGAGTTCTGTCAAATTTAAATCTCGGAACGAGCAAAGGGGAAAATGAAATGACGAAGAAAATGTTTAAAATGGAAATAGAATGGGTCAGGCTATGCAGACAACGAAGCTTTTGGGGCAATCATGAAAATCAATAATTGGATTTGAATAAACTTGAATGATTAAGTAATGAAAAAAAGGAACAGCAAAGAATAAGTAAGACATACTAAGAGAAAGAAGTACATAGAGCAGACTCAAACAAATATTAGAGTGGCATTTATAATATGCTCAATACAAAAACAAAAAAAACAAAAAACTTAGGATTTCTGAGTAAAAAAAATCCATAGATAGCACACAATCTGGGTTATGTTAAAGCTGCAATCATTGAACAATTTAATAGTCTTGACCATTAAGCCAAAACCATTACGTAAGCTGTGAATTATCAGTATAAAGCCTACATTTTCTAAGGAAAGAAACAACACTGATTTACATTTTCAGAAGTCCATATGTATCAAAAACAAAAGCTCCATAATTTAATTGTCCCAAACAGACCTGTTTTTTCCCCCTTACACCAAGATGCGGAGTTGCTAAAGTAATAAAATTTATTGGCTCCAACCCAGCAATCATCCCTCTTGAGAAGTCTGTTCTCTGTGAATTTTCCATTATGGAGTTTGCCGGAACACTTGGTTGACCACTATTATAGGTATCAGGTGAATAAAGAACAGCAATTGCATATCTAGCAAAGAGGCCTCCTAAAGAATGGGCTAGAAAGGATATTCTCTTCAGGCTCTTTGTCTTCTTTACAACTTGCATGACCTGTTGTCATAAAAGGAAACAATGACATGAAAGAATTCAAGAATGACTCCAAGCTATCAGGACCGACTTTGGAGGTCAACTTTAGACACACAAATTTGCAGATAGCATTTCAAGACTCACTTCATCAGCTAATCGCTTTCCAGCTTCATCAATCCCAGTAAATGTCTTGGTGTAAGCATTTGATGAACTTGCTGCAGAAGTCAAATTAATGTTTAAGAACTTTCTAGAAACAATTAACCATTAATTTCAGATTGAGGCAACAATTCAAAAAACAAAATTTCCCATCATGTACAGCTTGGGCTAACTAGTGTGCAATTGATAGAAATAAATTTTCATGTGTTACCCAAAAATCAACATGGTTAAGCACTAGAGAGATAGCATGATTTTGAAAACCAACTCACTATGTGTTTTATGTATTTGGCAGGCTGTTTGTCAAACATGATTTTGAATGAAATCGATTTTGTAAAATCAAATTGGTTAAAATTGAGTTTGAAGAGAAGTAATTTATGATTTGGATGTTTTTACTCTAAAAGTTTGATGTAAAACTGAATGCAAAATTTTCAACCTACCACAAAAACTACTTTTTATCACTTATAGTCAAACCGAGGTTTGGAGGCAAAATTAATTTTGGAGAGCTCAAACGCTTCCCCAAACATGCTACCAAACCTAGCAACGTCTAGCTACATCATAGTTGATCAACCTTGATTTGGCTAAGGTATCTCAGACAGTTTACCGCAATAAAGCAATCATTCAAATATTTTCTAAAATGTTCTCCTGTTCGGGTTTGAATACTTTTTGTGCATAATGCACAGATATTGTTCATTACCTTCAACTACAAGTTTTAGGCATTTGTGTAATACAAGACTTCCCAATCAAGCACAGCTCAAAAATAAAAATTCCATTTAAAGACATCAAGAAAAAATGTGGTTCAAACAAAATATATGGAATGAAACCATAAGTAAAAAAGACGGAGTTACCATAAATTAAAAAGCCTTTTCCAAGGTGGCTTTTTAACTCTGCCTCTGCGTAAGACCAGTCACTTGGGCTGTGTCAGTTAAAAAAAAATAAAAATGAGTCAACTCTGTATGAGGCTAAACTCGGGAGCAAAAACTAGCAAAAAAAGGAACAAATGCTTGACACCCCTTGCTTTATAAACAGTACAATAATGACTATAGGGTTTTTCCAGCATCCATTTACTACAGAGATTATACATTGCTTCTGAATTCTGACGAAGCCTTTTCTTACAGAATTTAGTGTTAGACATACGGACACTTCAAATAGATACCTGAAAGATTTAAAGATGGAATACATCCTCATGTTTTTAGACGCTGCCAAATAGGAAACAAAACAGTCATGAATGCTTTTTAGCACAACTTAAAAAAAAAAGTAATTTTTCCAAAACTTTTTTTTCACTATGTTGAAATATTAAGCCAAAAAAAGCTGTCACACTCCCAGACTGCTTTACTGGGGTCCGGTTCGGTTTTGAAAGTCATGGATAAGATTTATTTCAATAGCCATATCCTCCGGACTCCAGAGGCCAGGGAAAATCTATATACTCCCCTCAAACCCTTACCTCAATCGACATTAGCAAATCACAAAAGAACTCAGGTTTGTAGGTAATTAAACAAATGCAGAGTAGTTAGTGAGATGAAGAATTTTCAGAGCCCTAACCAACAACACCTGCTAGTGTGATTTTCAATGGAACAACGAAAAAAGTTACTGAAAAATGAAAGCCATAATTTATTTCCACAGCAACTTTCAGTGTTGGATATAATCATAAAAGCATTAAGCATACTAACTTTCACTCAAATATGAACATACAAATATAATAATTCAAACAACAATACCTAGCAGAGATACCATGGACAAGAACAAGGAGATGATCAGGATCATTCTTCAGATTCCCAGTGGTTCTAGCAAGAGACTTTCCCCGAGTGGCAGTACTCATAGCTTGAGCTCTAATGATGTCGTGTCTCTGTCCTTTGTTTGCACCTGCACAAATTCATCTCTAGCATTGATAAAAATTAAAACAAAAATCTAGAAACTAAAATGGTATGTTAATATTAATATGGAGTTTTACATCAAATATTAGAAAATGTGAAGATATAAAAAAAATGAAAAGCACAACAAAGCGAGAGGGTGGAGAACCCAGAAAGACAAATATTCTACTATCAATAAAGAGAAAAAGGGGGCAATTTTCCATGTTAGCATTTTTGTTCATATATATGTAGTCATGAATTTAAATATAAAGCAAATAATTACTATCTAAAGCATTTAACAGTGATATGATACATTCTTTCTCAATTTTCCTCACCTTACTCCGCCTTTATCTTCATTTATTTTCATCCTCATTTCGCTCTCTCCACCTCCACGTTTTATGCACACACGTATATGTTCATCTTAAGTCCAAATTAAATTTAATATACATAACTCACATATGAAGATGCATAAATGAGTGTCCAACACACAGCTTAACACTCAATGCCACGTGAAATAAGCAAAACTCAAGGGTGTCATCCTGTGGTGGATTGGACAACTATTCAGAAACTGAAAGACCATTAGTAAAAAAAAATGAGATTTAATTTATACCTTGAATACATTGTAAATGTCATTATTTAATTAGATAACTTGATTTTAAGTTATGAGGCCAGTCAAAAAGTAATGTGGATGCAGATACCAAAGTGAGAAGTAGTATTGCTATTGTGTAAGAAAGGAATAAGGATTCATTGGTGCATATAGAGTACACAAGGTGAAAAAATTCAGCAAACCATTAACAAGTTATACAATTGGCCAAAAACACAACATACCCTTAAATTCAAACATGAAAATGTACTTAACCATGATGAAATTCAAATAGAGATTCCGGTATTTCAATATCCCACAAAATTACCCAATTAAAGAAGTAAGTCAAACAATAATAACAAAGGAGTAACCCAAAGTTCGAAATAAAATTACCAGAAGGGGAACTGAAACTAGAGTTAAGGGTGGAGGATGAAGAACAGCAGGGGGAAGAGGACGATGAAGCTTGAGAAGAGGTGAGAGTAGCAATTCGTGGGGAGTAACTACAGCGCGCGTAAATCAAAGGGGCCGCTGCCATATAGCATATGTAGAAATATTTTCTTCTCTCTCTTTCTCACATAGCAACGGCAATGCAATCGGAACTTTCCAAATACTTATATCTATCTGCTTCCAATTTAATAAGAAGACGAAGAATTTGAAATCTGAACCTGAGACTCTCTCTGCGGTAAACGACAGACAGTAATGGGAAAACAGAAACCTGTGGCTGTGTGTTGTCGTGTGATAGGGTTAGGGGTAGCCAGCCTTTGGAGAAATCAGGGGCTGCGCCATGCCCATGCCCTGCCAATATGTCAAAACAATACCATCGTTCATTTCTGAATGGAGGGCATTTAATTCACGGGTCGTGGTGTGAGTTGGGATGGCGCCTGCCAGGTCAGCTAGTGCCTGCCAATCAGGTAGCGCCAAGATTGAACACCTGATAATTAACCAATTATCGTTAGGAGACTCTAGCGCTGGACGGCGGGCGGGTTCGGGCGGATTCGGGCCCAAAAATCCCAATCCAGCCGAACCCACAGTTGCGTATTAAAGGCCCAATTCCGCCCAAGATAGTCTACGGATTGGTCAGTTTTCGGATTGGTCGGTTGGGTTTAAGCGGCTTGGGCCCATGTTAGGGCCGAGTTTAAATTTCAGCCCAATTAAGATTCTAAGCCTTTTCTAGTTATATTTTTATTTTGACAAAAAATGTTAATTTTTTACAATTGAGCCGGCGTACAAAATCAAATATTCAGCATACTCATTGTGGTGTTCAAATCATTCATTAAAAATTCAACAAACTCAAATCATTCACTAATACAAATTCATACAGTACCATACACAAATAAAAAACACACAAAGTACCATTCACTAAAATACCAAATCCTTCTGTTCAAACTAATTGTTGAAGCTGGTCAAATCATTCACTAAACTACCAACACAACAACTTAATAATAGATTAGTACTTAACAACTTAAACAATAAAGTACCATCACAACAGTTTAATATCAATAAGTATACTTTAACAGCTTAAACAATAAACCAACACCACAACTTGTTACACTTCTACTTGACACATGAATAAGTATACAAATTACAAATTACACCAGGAGGTTTATCTTCTTCATCTTTGAACTTAGGCTAAGCCTTTTGCAATCTCACTTTCACACCAGGCTACAAAGAAAATAAAACATGTTACCAAATAAGAATAAGATGACATATGCTATAGAAGTAGAACAACAAATTATGCTACCACTCACAAACTGTCAAACATAAGCATAATTTCCCATAATTTCCCCCTATCCAAGTCCAGCACAAAGATAGTCCAGCACAAAGATACAACAGCAACAACACTTCATTAAATCAACCCCCTACAAATAAACCAAGAGACATATTAACAGTAACAACAATACTTCATTAAATCACTACATTGAGCAATCTCATTTTCACATCAAGAATCTTATTTTCACATCGAGACTAGAGAAAATAAAACATGTTACCAAATGAAAAAATGGCATATGCTATAGAAGGAAAAAAACAAATTGTTACATTTACAAGTCATCAAACTGAAGCATAATCTCCCCTTATCCAAGTCCAAAGACAAAATACAACAAAGAATAACACTTCATTAAATCAACCCCCTACAAATAAGCCAAGAGACATGAGAAACAGATTTGATGAAATTACGAGAAAACTAGCATGTTATAAAAGAGCAACAGATTCAATAGTTTAAAGGACTTAACTGTTTCAAGAAATACAAATTCATCTAGTCCAGTAGGTGTGTAAACAAGATTCTTTAGCAATCAAAAAGGCAAAAAGCCACTAGGATTTGAATCCTAATTTTAGTCATGACATATGCATGATCCAAAAAAAAAAAGCAAAAAGTGTTTAAACTGCAGAAAATTGAACAAAATAGATCAGAACACGACTAAAAACAGATTGTAGTATTTATTAATATAAACTACAGGAATTTAAGGAACACAGACTTATTATTTTATCAATCACAGCCTGATGGCTGTGATTGAGATGATGGGCCAGCTTCAACTGTTGTTCCAGCTCTAGCTCCTTCAAATTCTATTGCATATTCAAAAAAAAATACACTCAAGTTAATCAGCATACAAAGACACAAATTCTAAAGAATTTCAGAGGCAAATAATGCATGAAAATATTACCTGTCACAATACTCTCAGCTACTTCATACTCATCATTGAGTTGGAGATCGTTGAATTGGAAGAGGGAAGGCCTCAACCAATTTTGAGTACAAATCAAAGCCTCAGCCATCTCTGGCTTAATAGAGCTTCTAAATGTGTCTACAACCCTCCCCCTGCACTGAAAGCACTCTCTGATGCCACTGTAGATACTGGTGTGGCCATAAGATCTCTGACTATGGTGGATAATATGGGATACCTTGATGAGTTATGTTTCCACCAAGTAAGAATATCAAATTTTTCAGTTTGATTTATGTTGGCCTCACTTAAGTACCTCTCAACCTCATTTTGTTTGTCAATGGAATCCTTTTCCTTCAAGTGCTGCATAAAAGCATCAGCCCTTGCTTGTGATCCGAAATTTCAAAGAACTAAAGGTGTTCGACCTCGGGAAATACCTATTGTTGAGCTAGAAGAGGACTGCCCATAATTGTTTTTTAGATCATAAGCTTTCTTATAACTATCATACATCTTAAACAAATTGGTCTTTAAAGAGGTGGACAACTCTTTTGCAAAGTCGGACTCTATACCATACATGTCCTCAAAAGACCACTCCACAAATCTCAACTTATACCGAGGATCAAAAATAACACCAAAATAAAGAAATTGATTTATGTTCGCAACATTACCCCAATATTTGTCATACTTATTCTTCATTTCAAACCCCATAGTGGCCAAAATAGTGTTAAGGTTCATAGAAGAATTTTTCAGCTCACAATATATTGAAGACAATTGATGAAATGCAACATGTAAGCTCACTTCTTGTGAAGTTGAAAAAACCTTAGTAGCCTCATAAAAAATCCTCAAAAAGGACACAAAAACACGAACATTCTCCCAATCAGTCTTACTAAGAGGACCGTCAACCCCGAAGAATTCTTTATAGCTTGATTCTTCTTCATCAAGCTTTTCAAATGCTGCCTGGAACTTCTCGGCGGCGTCTAACATCAAATAAGTGGAGTTCCACCTTGTAGGAACATCTAAACACAACGGTTTCTTACATGTAATTCCAGCAAAATCAATGCAATCCTTAAATTTTTCAGCCCTAAGTGGTGAAGACCTATTACAGTCTTAAGTTTTAAGTTTAATTAAGTTTAAGTTTTAAGTTCTATTACAGTTTTAAAACTAAGTTCAGTTACAGTCTTAAGTTTTAAGTTTAATTAAGTTTAAGTTTTAAGTTCTATTACAGTTTTAAAACTAAGTTCAGTTACAGTCTTAAGTTTTAAGTTTAAGTTATGTTACAAGTTTAAACTAAGTTAAACTAAGTGTAACTTTAAACTAATTAAACAAAGTATAAATACATGTAAGTTTAAACTAATTAAACAATGTATAAATACATGTAAGTTTAAACTAATTAAACTTATAAGAATACATATAAGTTCTGTTACAAGTTTAAACTAAGCATACAGATCATACAAGAGCAGAATTGGCAGTAAAAAAATGCACACAAATTGCAGTTAAAAATAAATAAATTATACACTCATACAAATAACATAGCATCAATATCAATATAAGCATACATATAAGCATGCATGTGATTAATTAATTGACTAATCATACCATCAAGTGATCATATCAGCAAACATATGAGCAAGTGATCATACAAGCATACATATGAGCAATTTGCACACAATTTAATTAATTAATGGAATTTAACACATACAGTAATGCTATTAAAGCAATCAGTAACTCAGTATACACATTCAGTAATGCTATACATTATACAACACTTTCCAAACACATCCAAAAACTCAGAACCAATAATCATACAATTTCAATCATTTATCCAGAAGCACATGACCAAAAATGAACAAAGCTAGAAACTCAGAATCCAACAGAGAAGTGAAAAAAAGAATAAAAAATCCCTTACCTTTAAGGTTGTCCCAATCAATAAGCCCTAACCTTGTTCTGTATTATCCAAATCGAACATCAGTTAGTGAAAATAAAAATAAAAAAAACGGAGAAAATAAGAAATAAAAAAGAACACAACAACGAGAAAAAAACCTAACCTTAGGAGAAATTAGAGAAAATGAAAATGAAAAACCCTAACCACAACAAAAACAGCTAGTGAAGATGAAAATATAAAACAGAAAAAATACGTAAATCGGAGAAAAAAGAGGAAAAAACCTAACCTTTGGAGTTGTCCCAAACAACAAACCCTAACCTCGTTCTGTAATATCCACAAACCACAATAAAAAGCGATTAGTGAAAATGGAAAAAAGAGAAATCGATTAAAAAAAGAAGAAAACCCTAGCCTTTGGAGTTGTCCCAAACGCTGTCATTGCTCCCAAACGCCATGGATGCCGTCACTTGCAAAAATCGAGAGACGCGCCTTTGTGTTTGAATGCGAGGGAGGAATGGAAACGAGTAAGGGAAGATGAAGACGAAGTGAAAATCGAGGAAGAGAATGGAAGAAGGAAGGAGGAGGGGAATGGAAGAAGGAACGGGGAAGACAATAGAAGAACGCGGAAGGAAGAGAGACGAAGCTGCGCTTGAGGGACGAGGCCACAGAGCTGCGCTAGGGTTTCCAAATTTGAGAAGAGAAAATGAAGTGAAGGAGCGGCCTTCGTTCGTTCGTGGGCTAAGTTTTACGATGGATAAAATAAAATGCAGCGTTTGGAAAAACAAAAAAACAAATCTTATATTCGGTCCGGGTCGGGCTCCGACGGTTTTTTCCCCCCACCCGAACCCGCCCTCTTCTATCCACGCAAACCCGATTTCAGCACCCGCCGACCCGTTGACCCGCGTTGACCCGCCCATAGCCTACCTTTTCTCCTCGGTTGGGCCGGATTCAGGTCGGTTTTCGGGCCCTTGTCCAGCCCTAGGAGACTCTCTTCTTCGACCAACTACGCGTCATCACGCACGGTTTAGGGTTTAGTTAGGTAAAACAAACAAGTCTAGCATTTATGCTGGATGAGACTCTTTGTTCTCTCAGATTATTTATTTGAACATAAAAAATCTACGTCAAAAATGATATCAAAATATGTTGTTAAATACGAAAATGTGGTTAAAGAAGTGTTGAGTTTGAATAATACATATATTAAAGTGTCGCAATTTATTAATCATCAACTGAACTTCATTAACCACAATTTTGGACGTCATTAACCATGATTTTTAGATGTTCAAATATACATGTAGTAGATTATATTTGAACAACTAAAAATTATGGCAATAACGTTCAAATTCGTGGTTAATAAAATTCAGTCGATGGTTAATGAGTTGCAACCTATGAAACACCGACATCTCTAGTTTTAGGCGTGTTCTGCGTCTAACATGTTTCGGACACCGACACCCATACGACACGTCTC
Source organism: Calophaca sinica (assembly GCA_037113605.1). Classification (NCBI taxonomy): domain Eukaryota; kingdom Viridiplantae; phylum Streptophyta; class Magnoliopsida; order Fabales; family Fabaceae; genus Calophaca; species Calophaca sinica. The sequence continues at coordinate 10,298,768 of CM073732.1, read as the reverse complement.
CAATACCTCACTTAGGTGTCCAATTAAGAAAATATTTTTTTTAGTAGTGACACATTTTTGACACGGATGGGACACCCTTTTGGTGGGAAGGAACACTCGCATATGCAAGTTTTCTCACATCCGCAAGTCAAAACACATGTTCAGCTTCTCAAGTCTTTCTTGTTATCTTCCGCTCCCGATTTCCCTTTTCTGGTCGATGTCTCCCTCCCCCTCAAACTGCTCCATTCACGGTAGATGTCTCCCTCCCTATCAATGCTTTGTCAGCGGTGACATCATTGCTCCATCTCGTCGATGTCTCTGCTCGCTTCGCAATCAAAGTCCGCTCTTGGTTCTTCGCTTCAGTCTCTACTTCATCCTTAATTATCAATTTAGATATTTTTATAAATGATACTCATATTTTATTTTATATTATATATATACATATGTATACATATATATGTATCGATGTCTGTGTCCTATATTTTGGACATTAGCGGTGTTTACGTGTTTGTGTTCGTGTCGTGTCCGGTGATCTGTGTCTGTGCTTCATAGGTTACAACATCTTGGTGTATTCATTAACCAAGCTTAACACTTCATTACCCACGCGTGTGAACTACATTAACTAGCAAAATTGTTGTCGATTTCGTATCCCAATTCGATATTCAAATAACATTTCTCAGTTTATTTGAGGGCAAAACAGGGGAGAGAAAATAGATTGGGGACATTAGTATATTCTGGCAGGAAAAAACATAGGGCTTTTAAAATAATATATCATTTCCAGTATAGTAAAGAAAGGAGGGACAAATCCATTCATGTTTTCACGTTTCCTCAGTTTTTTTGTTTCTGCTTGTAAAATAGCTTGTAGAATACTACAGCTTATTAACGTAGCAGCACATTTCTGCTGCTTAGAACATTCTTGGAGTACAAACAATGTAATCACTGAACAGAGGAAGCCTCGTGCTCAGAGCTCATTGTGATAAAACTTTGAAAGATTTTGCACCACCTAAAAATCGGGTCTTCCCCCCCCCCAAAATTCTGTATTAGCTTTTACGAACGACTTGGAAAAATTACATCTTCCAAAATTCATTTTATTAAATTGCCCAAATGACAAGGTAAAGAAGCAGCAAGCAATTTAGACATACAAATAAGGATAAAAGCCGGCTGAAATGTATAAATTGTGAAAAATGTTTGATGGTCAATACAACGCTACTCGTCTTGGTTTCTCCATTCTATTTGTCACTTAGGTGTGCCAGTCAGTGTATAAAACCAAATGATTCAGTTACCTAAACCCATCTCAAACAAAAGAAAAAGATATCTCCTTTTAGATTTAGAAATTCTAGTAGCTGAAATGGCAGAGAAAGACGGCGCAGTTGTTGCTAAGGGTCACGATGAAGGAATCAAACTGGCAATCTCTATCTTGGATGAGTTTGGACTTCCACTCGGACTTCTTCCTCTCGCTGATGTAATCGAAGTTGGTTTTGTTAGAAGCACTGGTTACATGTGGATCCTGCAAAAGAAGAAGGTTGAACACAAGTTTAAATTGATTAGCAAGCTGGTGAGTTATGATACAGAAATCAATGGTTACATGTTGAAGAAGAAAATTAAGAAGCTCAAAGGGGTGAAAGCCAAGGAACTCATGCTTTGGCCTCCTGTCAATGAAATTACTATTGATGAAACATCCAATGGAAAGATTCACTTCAAGAGTTTAGCTGGCATCACCAAAACCTTCCCAGTTGAGGCTTTTGCTGCAGGCCAGTAATCGATGCAAGCAACTATCATCAACAATTTTCAAACTAAGCAATAAAACTGTAGCATTTTGTTTTTAAGTTTCCTTTCCATGTATTTCTGACCATGATTCCTCGTTAAAGATAAAAGTGATATATAATGAGGTAGTAAGGTTCAAGTTAAATTGTTAAGAACTGGTGATTATGTTAAACTAAACGGGCCAAAAACAAACTATAGGGGAAGGTAACAGTAATAAAATTTATTTGCTCCAGCCCAGCAGTCATCCTTTTTGAAAAGTTAGCTCTCAGAATTTTCCATCATACAAGGTTTCTGGATCACCATGGCGATCACTGTTATAGGTATCAAGTGAATAAAGGACAGCAATTGCATAAGGGCTAGAAAGGATAATATTTTCAGGCTCCTTGTCTTTTAACAACTTGCATGACCTATCGTGATAAAAATATGAAATAGTTCAAGACAAACTCAGCTATCAGAACTGAGTTTGGGGTCCAACTTCAGACACTTAAATTTTCATATACTTCAAGATTCAGTTCATCAGCCAATCTTTTCAGCTTCATCAATCCCTATATCAATTCTTAGTGTAAGTACTTCATCAACTCACTGCAGACATCAAACTAGTTTTTATGGAATTCCATTTAAGATTTCATTTCACGTTGACGTACACGACCAATTCAGAAGAATTGATTTTTCTGTCATGCATAGCTAACTAGTACGCAACTAATACAAATATATTTTCTCATGCTGTCATGCATGGGAAACAACTCAAACCTAGCAGAGTGAGTGTGATTTTGCAAGCCAATTCAAACCTAGCAGTCTCCAGCCAGGTCAAAGTAGATCAGCTTTGAGTTGGCAAAGGTATCTGTTAGACATGAGGAGAGTTTACCTAATGATACAACAAAGACTCTAAAAGTGTATTTTAGGAAGAGAAATAGAAATAAGGATTAGTTTAGTTAAGATTCTGTTATGATTTGTTATTCTATTATTATTTGTTAGGATAGTTAGTTAGGGTTAGTTAGGATTCTGTTTTGTTTCTGATTGTATAAATAGGGCCTCTATGTTATGCAGAGGGGTAGAGAAAATTATTTTGTTTAGTGTTGACTGGACTGATTTTCCAGTGTGAGGGGAGTAGATTCCTCTGTGTATTCTTTCTTTTTCCTATTATCAATAAAGCTAGGGACGAATAACGCCCTTTCTCTAGCCTTCAACCTAGAGATCCTAACAAGTTTGGTCCGACCTGCCGAATCTTGATCGCAATGGAACAACGAATGGCTACGGTGGAGAGAACAACCAGCGAGCATGGAGCGAAACTAACCGAATTGCAAAAGGATGTGCCTTACATCCGGACATGAAACTACTCCGGGCAATGGTCATGGAATGCTTGACAAAGAAAGCATCCGACGTCGAGGAAGAGAGTTCCACCACGAAAAAAGGAGCAAGCGAGGAGGACGAAATAGAGGATGCTCCTTCGCCGTCTTGGGTCAAGAAAGTGGTGTTACCCACTTTTGAAGGGAGCGACCCCTTGGGATGGCTGGCCAGGGCGGAAAAATTCTTCGAGGTGCATCAAGTGAGACCCTCAGAGAAATTGCGAGTCGCCTTCATCAGCATGGAAGGGAACGCTTGCCATTGGTTCCAATTTTGGCGAGATAAAGCAAAGAATCCATCTTGGGAGGACTTTGTCGGCGCACTTATGAAGAGGTACGGAGGGAACGGTCGCAGAACGGTGTATGAGAGACTGGCAGCCCTAAAGCAGACAGGTAGCGTCAAAGACTAAGTTCAAGAATTTGAGCTATTGGTGGCGCAGGCAAAGCCCAATTCGGAGGAGCAGGTCTTGGGATATTTCTTGGCTGGGTTATGTCCTGATATCAGGGGGCAAGTGCGACCACATGACCCGAAAGAAATAAACCGGGCCATGGAAATTGCTCGCGACATAGAGGAAGCAATGAAAGAAGTTCGGACTTTCGGGAATGCCCAGGGAAGAAACTCAAACCCTGGGTTCCAGTATCAAGGGGGCAGTGGAATAGTAGCGCGCCAGGTAGGGGGAGTGGTGGCACCAACCTACCATCCTCTAATGGGGGAAATCGCGGCCTCCAAAGCAGAAATAGAGCCACGACCGAGCCTATCGGAGCGAAATCAGGCGGAAACAGTTGGCAAGGAGCTAGAAATAGGGGGACCCGAAGCCTTCCGTATAGTGAATACATCAAGCGCAAAGAGGAAAATAGGTGTTTTCATTGTGGGTTGGCATATGCACCAGGGCATCGATGCCCAGAAAAGAACCTGAAGGTTATAATATTGGCAGATGATGATAACACAGAGGAAGAAGAAGAATGTGCAAGATTGGAGAGTGAAGAAGGTAAAGAAGGAGTGGAAGAAAGGTCCACGACACTTGAATGCAATTGGCTGGATCTGTCAAATTGTTCCGCAGGTGGGTTGACACAACCCCAAACCATGAAACTCAGGGGCAATTTACAAGGCCGAGAGGTAATTGTTTTGATAGATAGTGGAGCTAGCCATAACTTCATCTCTAATACTTTGGCAGAAGGTTTAGCGCTCACAGTTAGCCAAGGGAAATCATATTATGTGAGACTGGGAGATGGCAACCGAAAGCGAACTCAAGGCTGTTATAAGAATGTTGAGGTGCGGATGGGTGATTATGCTATGAAGGGAGAGTTTTTCCTCTTCGATCTGGGAGGAGTAGATATCATCCTGGGAGTTGCTTGGCTAATGACTCTAGGTGAGGTCAAGGTAAATTGGAGGACTTTGAAGATGACTTTCAAGCATCAAGGGCAGAATGTAATGATCCATGGTGACCCAAGCTTATCTAAGGCAGTGATCACGGCTCGGGCATTAAGGAAATTGGATCAAGAAGAAGTGGAAGCTATGACAATGGTTTGGATGGGTGAGAAAAACAGGGAGGTACCCCAGAAACTGCCAGCAGAACAGGAGAGACAATTGCAGCAGGTTTTGACCGAATTTGATCAGATTTTTGCGAAGCCAAAAGGATTACCCCCTCATAGAGATGTTGATCATAGAATTCCTATCAAAGAGGGTATGGATCCTGTTAATGTAAGACCTTACAGATATCCTTACAAACAGAAGAATAAGATAGAGACTCAGGTGAATGAAATGCTTGGTGCTGGATTGATCAGGCCGAGCAACAGCCAATTTTCAAGCCCAGTTATTATGGTTAAGAAAAAAGATGGGAGCTGGAGGTTCTGTTTGGACTACCGTGCTCTAAATAAGGCTACAATTCCTGATAAATTCCCTATCCCCATGATAGAAGAGTTACTTGATGAGCTCAAGGGGGCAACTTATTTTTCCAAAATTGATTTAAGGGCGGGTTATCACCAGATAAGGATGCATGAACCAGACATACCAAAAACAGTTTTTCGAACTCAACCATGGGCATTATGAGTTTTCGGTTATGCCCTTCGGTCTAACCAATGCCCCAGCTACTTTTCAATGTGTGACGAACTCCACATTGAAGCCTTTCCTTCGCAAGTTCGTTTTGGTCTTTTTTTACGATAGTTTGGTATACAGTAGCTCCTGGGAAATGCATTTAGCACATTTAAGGGAAGTGTTGAGGAAGCTTCAAGAGCATAGTTTATTTTCCAACCAGAACAAGTGTTGTTTTGGGCAAACTGAGGTGGTCTACTTAGGTCACATCATATCTAAGAAAGGTGTTTATATGGTTCCTCAAAAAGTGGAGTCTATCTTGCAATGGCCTCTCCCTAAAAACATTAAGGCTTTGAGGGGATTTTTGGGTCTAACAGGGTATTATAGGAGGTTTATTTGCAACTACGGTAAGATTGCCAGACCCTTGACGAACTTGTTGAAAAAGGGGAATTTTGCTTGGAGCAAAGACAGCACAGCAGCATTCAAGCAACTGCAGCAGGCCGTGACCATAGCCCCAATTTTGTCTATGCCTGATTTCTCAAAACCATTTGCAATTGAGTGCGATGCTTCGGGAAGGGGAGTGGGAGCAGTGTTGACTCAAGATAAAAAGCCCATAGCTTATTTCAGCAAAGCATTAGCGGATTCAAACCTCACAAAGTCCATTTATGAGGAGGAGTTGATGGCACTTGTTTTGGCCATCCAACACTGGCGACCCTATCTTTTAGGGCACAAATTCACTGTTTTCACAGATCAAAAGAGCCTCAAATATCTGTTAGAACAGCGGATTATAACACAAAATCAACAGAATTGGTTGGCTAAACTCCTTGGGTATGAATTTGACATTGTCTACAAGATGGGGGCTTCCAACAAGGTTAAGGATGCTTTATCTAGAAGGGATGAGGACAAGGAGTTGCAAGGTATTTCTAGACCTTTCTGGCATGACATTACTGAGATTGATGAGGAAGTCAGTAAGGATCCGGTGCTGGCCAATATCAAGACAGCTTTGTTAAAAGATCCATATTCGCAGCAACATTACGCTTTGGAGCAGGGACGACTGCACTATAAAGGCAGGCTTGTTTTATCAGCCACCTCCACATGGATTCCCAAATTATTGCAAGAATTCCACTCATCACCTATGGGAGGCCACTCCGGGATTTATAGAACGTACAGAAGAATAGCATAGTCCCTTTATTGGATAGGAATGAAGACTACCATCACTCAACATGTGGCGGCTTGTCATGTGTGTCAAAGGAGCAAGTATCGAGCATCCTCTCCAGCAGGTTTACTTCAGCCTTTACCCATTTCTAATGCAGTGTGGGAAGAAATCAGCATGGATTTCATTGTGGGGCTGCCCAAGTCCAAGGGGTATGATGTTATCCTAGTAGTGGTAGATAGATTCAGTAAATATGGCCATTTTATTTTGATGAAACACCCCTATTCAGCCAGGAATGTAGCTGAATTATTTGTCAAAGAAATCATTAGACTGCATGGGATTCCTGTCTATTGTCAGCGATAGAGATCCAACTTTCATGAGTCACTTTTGGCAAGAGATGTTTCGCTTACAAGGGACACAGCTCAAAATGTCTACAGCATATTATCCTGAAACCGATGGACAAACTGAGGTTTTAAATAGGACCCTTGAAACTTATCTCAGGTGTTTCAGTTCCGAGCAACCCAAAGTTTGGGCTGATTTCATTCCTTGGGCCAAGTATTGGTATAATACAAGTTTTCAGGCATCAGCTCGATGTACTCCTTTTGAAATTGTTTATTGCAGGCCTCCTTCTTCGTTATCACGGTTTATACCAGGAGAGACTCTGGTGGAGGCCGTAGCACAGGATCTCATGGATAGGGATGAAGCCTTAACGCAATTGAAGTTCCATTTAAAGAGAGCCCAAGATCAAATGACACAATATGCTAATGCGCATGGGAAGCAGGTTCAGTTTCAACCTGGGGAATATGTTTATCTAAAGATCAGGCCGCATAGGCAGGCATCTATGCCCACAAAGCTACACCCAAAATTATCAGCAAGGTATTATGGGCCTTACTTAATTCTTAAGCAGGTGGGGGCTGTAGCATATAAATTACAGCTACCAGACCAGGCAAGGATTCATCCAGTTTTTCATATTTCTCAACTAAAAAAAGCTATAGGAGACCATACAGTTGAAGACACCTTACCGGTGGAACTGCAGGACACCAATGAGCAGCAGTATCAACCTCTCAACATCCTGGGCAGCAGAATAATCACACAGCATGGAGTTGCAGTACCTCAAGTTTTGGTTCAATGGCAGGGGAAGCAGCCTGAAGAAGCCACATGGGAGGAGACAGCCAACATACAAACTCAATTCCCTGACTTCAACCTTGAGGACAAGGTTGTTTCCGAGGGGGAGAGTATTGTTAGACATGAGGAGAGTTTACCTAATGATACAACGAAGACTCTAAAAGTGTATTTTAGGAAGAGAAATAGAAATAAGGATTAGTTTAGTTAAGATTCTGTTATTATTTGTTATTCTGTTATTATTTGTTAGGATAGTTAGTTAGGGTTAGTTAGGATTCTGTTTTGTTTCTGATTGTATAAATAGGGCCTCTATGTTATGCATGTCAATAAATTTGGCTTGGTGCCTTTGTTCTTTCTCATTGCTTCTATATATAAGGATTACAAGACTACAGGTAATTACCGCTAATAATTACAATTAATGGAGATCAAATCAATTCCTGATTTGTCTCCTGATTTGTCTAACCTAAAATAGGAAAACTAATAACTATAATTAAATATAATTACAGAGACAAGTAAATTCATTATTTCATTATTCACATCCCCCCTCAAATTGATGCGGGTCATCAAGGAGCATCAATTTGCTAACAAGAAACTGATGGCGCGAACGAGGAACAGCTTTGGTCAAAATATCTGCAACTTGAAATTGAGTACTGATATGAGGGATGGAGATAACATGATTATCATAGGCCTCACGAATAGCATGACAATCAACTTCAATATGCTTAGTACGCTCATGAAAAACCGGATTTGCAACAATCTGAATGACACTTGTATTGTCAGCGTAGAGAGATGTCGGCTCGATTTGAGGAAATCCAAGTTCAGCCAAAAGACCACGAAGCCAAATTATTTCGGAGCATGCCGTAGACATAGCACGATACTCCGATTCAGTTGAGGATTTAGAGACTATTGCTTGCTTCTTACTTTTCCATGAGATCAACGAAGAACCAAGAAACATGCACCAACCAGTGACAGAGCGTCGAGTGTCAGGACACCCGGCCCAATCAGCATCACTATAGGCAATCAACTTAGGAGGGGTCCCACTAGGAAATAATAAGCCCCGTTGAGAGGTACCTTTCAAGTAGCGAATTATACGACGAACCGCTGCCAAGTGAAGATGGCGAGGAGAATGCATGAACTGACTTACTTGCTGAACAGCAAACGAAATGTCGGGTCGTGTAATGGTCAAGTAGTTAAGACTACCCACGAGCTGTCGATACAATAAAGGATTGGTCAAAAGTTCACCCTCGTCACGGTGGTATTTAACATTAACTTCAAGAGGAGTATCCACAGGATTAGCTGATTGGAGGCCAGCCATAGCAATAAGGTCTGTAGCATACTTATGCTGATGGAGAAATATACCCTTAGAGGTAGAATGAACCTCAAGTCCAAGGAAATAATGTAAAAGACCAAGGTCTTTCATTTGAAATGAGGCTTGAAGCTGTTGTTTAACTTCCCGTATGGATGCTGCATCAAAGCCAGTAATGATCGTATCATCAACATAAAGAAGGAGTAGAACAATGCCCGTAGATGTGCAGTGAATGAACAAAGACGAATCATACTGACTTTGAGTAAAAGAGAACCCAAGTAGAGTGGAACGAAATTTCTCATACCATGCTCTGGGCGCCTGTTTCAAACCATATAGAGAGCGTTTGAGCTTGTGCACCCCCTTAGATGAAGAGAATAGGCCCTGAGGAGGAGTCATATAAATATCTTCAGTCAGGTCGCCATGAAGAAATGCATTCTTCACATCCATTTGGTGGAGAGACCACCCGTGAGAAGCAGCTATAGAGAGCACCATTCTAACGGTAGTCATTTTAGCAACTGGTGCAAATGTCTTATCATAATCAATGCCATATTCCTGCTTGTTGCCTAAAGCAACCAATCGAGCCTTGTACCGATTGAGAGATCCATCAGAATTCAGTTTCACAGAATACACCCATTTACAACCTATGGGTTTGATATCAGGAGGGCAAGGAACAATATCCCAAGTGTAATTGTCATGAAGGGCCTGGAGTTCCTCATTCATGGCATTTACCCAACACACATCTTTAACAGCCTGCGAGTAACAAGTAGGAATAGATGTGCCAGATATAGAAGCAGTTAAAGCAGTATGTGAGGAATCAAACCTGTCTGGTGAATATCTATCAGGTGCTCGCGACGTTCTACTAGAACGCTGTGGTGCAACTGGTACAGGATCAGGATCAGGTGGCGGGTCAGCGTCGGAAGGGCAAGTGGGAACCTGTCTATTGCGTTGTCTGACATATACAAGTCCTGGTTTGAAACGTTCTATAGATGGAGACAAGGTAGAAAATTGGGGAAGTATAGTAATATCATTTAGACCAGGAGAAGGGCAAGGAAACATAAACTGATTATCAAAAAATGTCACATTCCTAGAAATGCGAAAACGATGGTTAGAGACATCATAACACACAAAACCCTTATGAGAATGACTATACCCCATAAATGCACATTGGACAGATTGTGCCCCAAGCTTATGTCTTTTAGTGGATGATAGGTGAACAAAACATACACACCCAAAAGTATGTAAACTACTGTAATCAGGCTGAGTTTTAAAAAGGCGAAAGTAAAGAGAATCAAACTCAATCACCGTGGAAGGAAGACGGTTGATAAAAAAAAAGCTGTGGAAAGAGCCTCCACCCAAAATCTGGATGGAACGGAAGCCTGGAGAAGTAAGGTACCTGTCACATCCAACAAGTGACGATTCTTACGTTCTGCAACACCATTTTACTGAGGGGTGTTGGGACAAGATCGTTGAGACAATACACCTTTTTGCTATAAGAACTCCTGAAACTCATGAGACATATACTCACCACCAGAATCAGACCGAAGAATTTTAATACTGGTTTGAAATTGAGTTTCAACATACATCAGAAATTTCTTAAACATAGAAAACACTTCAGATTTAGATTTAAGAAAATAAATCCAAGTAAAACGACTATAATCATCGATAAAGGTGACAAAATATTTATAGTGAGCATGAGAAGCTACAGGTGAGATTCCCCAAACATCACTATGAATCATCTCAAAACAAGTAGAAGCATGATGAGCACCAGACGGAAAAGGAAGTGTTTTACTTTTAGCTAATTTGCAAACAGAACATGAAATAGCGGCACTAGAATCCATAGGTTTAGTACCTAACAAACCAGTCTTAAATAAGTGAGACAAAACAACAGAGTTTGGATGGCCCAATTTCCTATGCCAATCCTCACATGGATGCAAAACAGTATTACAAGCAAGAGATAAATGACTAGAAATAGACTAGAGCGGAAACAATCTTCCCACTTTAGGGCCGTTCGCGATCACCTTCCCCGTCACCTGCTCCTGCACAAAACAACCAGCACGAGAAAGATTAACATCACAACCGTCATCCACTAATTGACCAGCAGACAATAAATTGGAAGCAAGCCCAGGTGCTACAAGCACATTTCGAAACTTAGAGTTGATGTCACCAACATGAGTTATAGGAATGGTACTCCCATCAGCAATTTGAATTTTCTGATTGCCATTATAAGGATTTAAATTGTGCAAGTGTTCAGGAGAACCCGTCATGTGATTCGATGCACCAGAGTCAAGTAACCATGGAGGAGAAATGAAAGAGGACTTACCAGTAATGCCCAAGGCCGAAAGAGCATAAAGTACCATTTGTTGAATCAATTCAGGCTGGAGAGCACCACCCTCAGATACACCAGTGTTGGAAGGACCAGCTGCAGAGCTAGTAGTGGCATGGAATGCTTGCACCTTACGTTGTGTTGTCCGTGGGGGACGCGTGGGGCAGTCAGAGATGATATGACCCTGCTGTTTGCAGTAATTGCAAGACTTCTTCGGGCAACTACGAGAAACATGTCCAAACTGTTTGCAAGAAAAGCATTGGACCTGTCGCATATCACGACCTTTACCTTTACTCTGAGCAGCATATGCAACCGTCACAGGTTCAGAAGAGACAACATCATGAGACATGGCTCCTTGGGTAATGAGACGTTGCTCTTCCCTAAGAAGTTCACCAACACATGTATCCAAAGAAGGAACAGGATTCCTATTCAGCAATGCACCTCGGACAGCCTCAAACTCTGGGCGAAGTTTCATGAGAAATTGATCTCGCTTACTAGTGTTGTAGACATCTTGGACCGCCGACAGTGAAGTTTTGGGAACAGCAGCATATATAATGGCAGAGTGTTCTGTCCACAGATTCAAAAAACCAGAATAATATTCTTGAATAGAGGAATTACCTTGTTTGTAATTGGCGATCTCAAGTTCCAACTGAAAGCGCTTGGCTGAGTTGTCGTGGTTGTAGATGCGCGTTAAATAATCCCACATTTCTTGAGCAGTTGAAAAAGAGCGCAAATTATTGATCAGCTGAGGATCAATAGTACTCAAAATCCAAGAAATAATTTGAGCAACTTTGACTTCCCATGCATCTAAGGCAGTTTTATCTACCGGCACCTTAGAAATTCCATCAAGATGACTCCATAAACCTTTCCCTTTGACATACATTCTAAATTGGAATTCCCAAGCAGCATAGTTCTTACCGGTGAAACGAACACAAAAGTTATCCCTTTCTTTATCCGAAGCCATTAAAAAATTCGTAAATAAATAACCAATAGGGAATAAACGAATAACAAGGCTAGAAGCAGCAAATAGAACAAGAGCAAACAAACCACACGAACCAATTGAAGAGCACGTACCAGCGGTAACGACAGGAACAACAGAGACAATACCAAAACGAACCAGCGAATCGCGAACTGAGAAGCACAGAACGCAACCGAACCAGCGAAGACCAAAACGAACCAAGAACCCAACCAAGATCAGCGAGAACCAAGAAGTCGCAATCGACGAGAATCGCGCGTGCTAGTGTTGGAGCCAGAAAACGGAATCACGAGCGAGAAGGAGCAGGCAAGAATCGCGAACAAGAACCGAACAAAGATGGTGAAGTGCACCGCAAGAGCAAGATCCTCAAACGAAATCGCAATTGGATCCAGATGCAACCAGGAGAAAGCAGGAGCAAGATCGACGAACGAAATCACCAGGGATGAAATCGCAACAGGATCAGATGCAACCAACAGAGGTTAGAAGCAAGACTGACGAACAAACGAGATGCACCAGCAGCAACCAAGAAAAAAGGAATCAAAATAGGTATTTGGGATCAAACCTACTCTGATACCATGTCAATAAATTTGGCTTGGTGCCTTTGTTCTTTCTCATTGCTTCTATATATAAGGATTACAAGACTACAGGTAATTACAGCTAATAATTACAATTAATGGAGATCAAATCAATTCCTGATTTGTCTAACCTAAAATAAGAAAACTAATAACTATAATTAAATATAATTACAGAGACAAGTAAATTCATTATTTCCTTATTCACAATGCAGAGGGGTAGAGAATTATTTTGTTTAGTGTTGACTGGACTGATTTTCCAGTGTGAGGGGAGTAGATTCCTCTGTGTATTCTTTCTTTTTCCTATTATCAATAAAGCTAGGGACGAATAACGCCCTTTCTCTAGCCTTCAACCTAGAGATCCTAACAGTATCTTAGCAAACCGGAACTCCATTTAGCTACAAATATAGGTACTTGACAGTGGCAACTCAGCACACATATGACCTACGGGAGAGCCATATCAAATTCAGAAACAACACAGTGAAAGGCCAGCCTTAATGTAGTAGTTAATTATTTCTGGTTGATTCTACATTAGCAGGCACACAAGTTCTATTTCCTTGAATGCCCAACCGTTCAAAATAGATTCATTATCAATCCAAGGGAAATCCTGCTACAAAAGTTTTTGAATCTGTCTTCCTGCTAATAAAATTTTACCAAATAATTTCAACACTTTCGGGGCTTGCCTTGTGTTTAAATTTAGGAATTCAATTGTAAAAAGAAAGGGGAGAATATATTTAACTAATAGAATTGTTAAGTTTTGATGTTAAACACTGACCTGATATTCCAATTTATATTAATATTTTAAGACAAGTCCAAGAGTAGTACTAGTAGTACAAACCTAACCCAATAACACTCCTAACATGGGTCAACTCTCTCAACATGTGATAAATTAAATAGCCCAATGAAATGAGAAAAATAAGCTGTAGCTGTAATTCAAACAGCAATCTCTTGAAAGCAGAACAAATACATATCATTGTATTAAATCAAGAGCTCAAAATGTCTTGACAACAAGGTGGCTTCTAGGGTGGAGTATCAATCATATGGTTCATATGTATGGATACAAAATTACTGGCAAAAAATGGTAGTATCAGTGCCAATGTCGTAGTAGGCAAGTTTTATAAGGACAGAATTTTGAAGTCGGTTAAATTACAGAAGAGTCCCTCATAGAAAACGTCCTTGCAATTCCTTAAGTTATTTTATGGCATTTCTTTCGTAGCAGCATCTAGTGGGACATTTCTTTGGTTAGATCTAGGCTTTGAATGTGTTGTGTTCAATGGCAGAGCATCTTAAAGGCACTGGTAGCTTTGTACTATAAATACATTGGCAAGCAAAGCAAGAAGATAATGAAGATGGGTGCTGCAAAACCAAGAACTTGGCTCTCGTCCTAGGCAGAAGCATGCAATAAAATATGCGACCACATGGCAGCTATGTTGCATAGGTACGGGTACGTACCCGGTACGAATACGGGTACGGGTACGGGAATACGGTATTTTAAAAAAAATTAGGGTACGGATACGTCGATATATTTAAAAAAAAAATTATATATATATATATATAATTAAAAAAAGAAATCAAAATATTATACGATTAAACATGACAAAAAATCTACACAAAAATCATGCTCTAACACTAACGGGACGAGGAGAAATTCACCAGGCGACACATATAAATGGATTCAATAAAAAATTCATATTAAAATACTTAAATAGTATTAGTGGACGCAAGGAGAATTCACCACGTAACAACAAAACAAATGATGGACAATAGACTGCAACTATAATATTTAAAAATGATGATGCAGTTCACCGAAAAAGTTAAAAACAAGATAGAAATGATGCAAGGAAGAACTGTCCAAATTTAAAATACAAAAATATAAAATAGAAACTGTAAAAGTTACACGAAAACCAAAAGGAACCTGGTGAGAACTGAGAAGTCTGAGAGACGCAAGACGACAAAACGCCAAAGCCAGAAAGAAGAAAGAAGAAACGATGGCAGAAAGAACCAAACACAGCGGCCGGCGGGAAAGAAAAACCTAGTAGGAGAAGATGGAAGAGACGGCAAAACCAGTAAAATATGGAAGAGGAGAAGCCGAATAGTGAGGTTTTTTTTTTCCTAAACAAAATTGAAAAAAACCCTATATTTTAGTTGCTAAAATCGCGTGACCCAATCCGCTTTTGGATAAAATCTGCGTTTTTTTTGTCTTCAGCCGTACCAAAGCCGTATCCGAGTCACGTATCCAGTCAAGGAAAAGGAAAATATATACGGTGCGCTTCATGGTACGTATCGTACGCGTACGGTACGCGTATCCGTATCCAGTACGTACCCGGTACGGGTTCGTCGCCCATTTTGCCGTACATGTGCTTCAGAGCATGGCAGTGCGACAAGTCGAACACATCTCGTAATTGTGGTAACAATACTATGATCCACACTATTGTAGATTAAAAAAAGGTGGAGGTTTGACCTACTTACATGGTCAACTGCATAGAACGGTGATGCCGCAAATGCTGGTAACAGTGGCCATGCTGCTGTTTTCGTCTTCCGGACGCCATCGCAGGGCTTCGTGTAACACCTTAAATTCTAAAGCTCAGTAATTATAAATACCAAGTGAATACAGGAATTTAATTCCTATTTTAATCTAGTGTTTTAGCATTAAGATAAAACTTAGCGGTAAAATAGTAATTTTACTCAATAATTATGGAAATGTGAGATCACTTATTCATTAGCGGTATTTAATTAAATAATTTATCTGAAGTTTCTTTAGGGACCAAAGAGTAAATTATAGTAATTAAATATGGGGTTTAATGGTTAATTTTTATTAAAACCACACTTTACCTCATGGTGCACCACACTTGTCTTTGTTCCACCTCAGTACCCCCTATTCTCTCATCTTACTCCCTCCTGCGTGAACTTCACGCTGAAAAAGAAAGAAAAGAAAACAGAGAAAGGGAAAGAAAGAAAAGAAGGAAAAGAAAATGGGAGAAGAAGAGGAAGGGAACTCGATGGAGGAGAAGAGGGGGAGGGGCGAGCCACGCCGGCCAGGACGCGGCGGCGCACTCGGTGGTGCGCCGGTGAGAGGGTGGCTGCGAGAGAGAGAGAGAGAGAACCGAGAGCTGAGAGAGAAAGAGACAGAGATCAAGAGAGATAGAGAGATACAGGGAGAGAGATGGAGCTCGAAAATGGGAAGAGGAAGATCCAACCTTCCATTGATGGTAGAATGAAGATGAAGAGGATGGATTTGAAGAGGAAGCTTCAATGGAGGAAGAAATCAAAGGTGGGGTTTTCACCCCAAAGCATTTGGGAGGTCAAAGGTAACATACATTCCCCTCTCAAACTCCCAATTAGGATGTGCTAGGAATTATTGTCTAATTCTAGAAGTAGATAGTTATTGTATAGATTATTACGATCTTGTACGGGGTTTGACTGAAATAGGGTTTGATTCTGTCTCCAACCCCCTAAATCAATGTATGATGATTGCTCAATTGTGAGTTTCACCGAGCTTCAATTGGGAAGGTTTGGTTTAGAGTAGTCATTTGATCAATTGAGCCTGAATTAATGGAGGGCTTTATGTCTCCTTAAAATTAGTTCTCTATTCCTATGATTTTGGGAATTGGTTATAGTTGATGTATTGATGATTTATGGCCTTCTAATCATGTTGTATCGTGGTTTTAACGTCTAATGAAATAGTTCTTAATCTTGTTATGATTAATGTTTGGTTTTTGAGTTCTTTGGGAGTATCTCGTGGAGATGGTTTTAAATAATGTTATCAATGGCGGATGGCGGTCCACAGCGGAAAGCCAAAAATCCGCTATCAAAAAATGGCGGATTGTGTTGCGGGAAATGGCGGACGCCATGGCGGGCATATATATATATATATATATATATATATATATATTGTAGCGACCGAAAAATCCGGAGGGATTTTATTCGAGTTTAATGGAGCCGCCACCAATGATTTATTTATTAGGGAAAAATATTGGAAAAACCCTATTAAGGAAAATGGTCCTTGAGACCATATTAATTTAGGTTAAAGTCGATTATGCGTAGGGAGGGTATTAGCACCCTACAACATCCTTTCGAAAAAGGTTACCTCTAATTAATTGTGCAAAATTTATATTAACTTCTAAAAAATTATTTATTTCCCTCTTATTAAAAAAAAAGAATAGAAAAAAATTTACAATGATGAAATAATAAAAAAGGGGTTTAATAAAAGTTGTTTATTTTTGCGCTTGACAGGAGTGGGCTCCTGCTCCTACGTATCTCCGAGTGCAGTGGAGAAATCAAAGGCTACGTAGTTCTTGGGTAGAAAATGATTGTGTGTTGGTTGATTTTAATAAATTTTTTAATTTTTATGGTTTGCGTAGTGACCAAACCAAAAGTGGATTTGGCGTAATCACTACTAATATTTTAAGATTTTTTTTATTTAAGATTTGTGTAATGACCAAACCAAAAGAGGATTTGGAGTGGTCATTGATTTTAGGAGTTTTCTAGATCGAAAAAGTTTGCGTAGTGACTAAACCGAAAGTGGATTTAGTGTTGTCACTACTAATTATTATTAGATTTTTTTATCAAGATTTGATGATGACCAAACCAAAAGAAGATTTGGAGTAGTCATCGATTTTTAAGTTTTGGAGATTTTAAAAAATATTCGTAGTGGCTAAACCAAAAGTAGATTTAGTGTTACCACTACTAATATTTATTATTTAAAATTAGTCAAGACAACAAAAATAACAAGTAATAACTACATCAAAAACAAGATAAGCGGATGGGGAAGAAAAAAAAAAAAGTGGGCCAAGCCCAGCGTTTCATCAATAGTTTAAAAAACATAACAACTAAAAATCTGGAAGTTTATAACAATTAATTGAGGATGCAAAAATAAAATAAAGAAAAGCAAAGGGAGTGCGACGGATACCTCATTCTTGGTACCAATTATTTTTTTAGAGAGGGGGCATAAATAAAAAGGAACAGGGTGTGAAAAGAAAAAAATAAAAATAAAAATAAAAAGGAGCGAGAACATGAAATAAGGGGGAATTAAACCTAAACACACACACATACCAACACAAAACAAAAGGAAAGAAAAGATCTGGCCATTCTTGTGTAAAAAGAAAAAGAAGAGGCGAGAGTGAAGGAGGGGAAAGAGAGAAAGAGAGAGAGAGAGAGAGAGTGGTCGAGAAGGAGAAGAAGAGGAGGGAACCCTGAGGTTTGGGATCTGAGGGAGGATCGTCCTCCTTGGAGGTGGAGTCTTGTGCAGCCATGCACTCCGACACATGGCCATGTGTGTGAGGCTGGAGGGCGTGCGAGATGTGAAGAAAACAAAGGGGGAGGGGAGATCGTGGGGAGAGAAAGGAGGAACAAGGGGAAGGTGAAGGAGGAAGAAGAGAAACCTTTTTTTCTTCTGCTTCTTCTTTCTTCTGTTTGCTTCTTCTGCGTTTTTTTTTTTAGTTCTTCTCTTTTTTCTCTCAATTTTCTCTCAAATTGTTGTGTATAATTGGTACCAAGAATGAGATATCCAATTCTGAAATTTAGTGCAATTTTTCTTCCGTCCCCCCCTCTGTTATCTCTTCTTGCTCTACTATTTATAAAAAAAAAGGTTCAGTTTGTCAACTTGAGACTGCAACTTGTATGCTAAGTGTGTGCTAAAATGATGCTGAGGAGATGGTAACATGTGCAAAGTCTGAGATGATATCAATGGTTTGAAAAAAAATTGCAATCAGCCATGACTTTAACAGCAGTGCTCATCCTTTTTTGATTAAATTGCATTGTTTGTCAAACTTGGTTGGCGAGATGAAGAAAAAGCAAGAGGCATGTGGGGACATATAATTTGTAAGACATAGTTTGTAGAGTGGGTGAGGAGATATCACGAGAGGACTTTGGTGAAGATATGCACGGATGACTTTGTGAAGGGTGAAGTGTGGAAATCTGACTTTGATTTTTTAGTTTTGAATTTTAGGTTTTTTTTTTAATAATGCTTGTAATGAGCTGCAATTGGGCTAAAAATGGCCCGGCTCGGCATCTGATCTCCCGGCTCGTCATACGACCTCTCCACGGCTCTGAGCGACCTCAACTTCGCACGCGACCTCTCCACGGCAGCGCGCGATCTCGGCTCGATGCGCGACCTCCCCACGGCTCGTCACGACCTCTCCACGCGGCTCAAGACGCGACTTCTCCACATCTCGTAAGCGACCTCCCTACGGCTCGGCAGACGACCTCTCCACTCGGCTCGACGCGACTTCTCCACGGCTCGGCAAGCGAGCGCCTGACTCGGCACTGACCAACCGGCTTCGATGCGCGACCTCTCCTGACTCGGCACGCGATCTCCCCACGGCTCGGCGTCGACCTCTCCTGACTCGGCACGGGCCTCGGCTCGATGCAGCGACTTCTCCACGGCTCGGCGTCACGACCTCTCCACGGCTCGGCATACGACCTCGGCTCGATGCGCGGCCTCCCGGCTCGGGCGCGGACAAAACAAAACAAAACAAAATGAAAATGTAAGCGGACAAAATTGGGGTATAACAGCTGTCGCTCTTTAGTTATATTTTATTAGAAAATGCAAACATCAATGGTTGTTATATTTTTGTCATAAAATAGAGCTAAAGATAAATACACTAATTTTGTCTTGAACTTGGCGTGAGGAATGACAATGAGGATCAACGGCGATCGTTTAATCGGAAAGTGATAAGGAAGGAATACGGCCAGGTTAGATCTTGTGAGGTAATCTAAAAGCAATAAAGAGGGATTAACGCTTGGCGCGTTTATCAGAAAACTATAAAGAAGGATCTCGCGGTGATCAGAAAGCAATAATGAGGGATTAACGCTTGGCGCGTTTATCAAAAAAACTATAAAGAAGGATCTCCGCGGTCAGTCTTGACGGTGATCGGAAAGCAATAATGAGGGATTAATGCTTGGCGCGTTTATCAAAAAAACTATAAAGAAGGATCTCGCGGTCAGTCTTGTGCGGTGATCGGAAAGCAATAATGAGGGATTAACGCTTGGCGCGTTTTATCAAAAAAAAACTATAAAGAAGGATCTCCGCCAGGTCGGGTACTGACACGGTGATCGGAAGGTTCGACGCCAAGTAGGGTATTGACGCGTCGATGGAAAGCAATAAAGAAGTGTAACGACCCGTTTCCGGACCGCTACCGAGCTCAATATACCGAGCTCGAGTTACTGAGCTCAACACACCAAGCTCAACATAAACCTGTATGAGATGTGTTTTAAAAACAAAACTCTTGTGCCTTTTAAAAATACGATATATATTTTTTTTTATAAAACCAACTCGTGCACATCAGAGTAATTACAGCTTTTCGAAACATGGTGCAACTAAGACACAAGACTTAAATTCTAATAAAACATACATGCATAACACACATATATATATCACTCGAAACACTTTTGCTTGGTTTTTATATGTTTTTTTTTAGGCATAATATTTTTTGACCGTATCAGAGTTTACTGGGAGCGGGAGATCTTCACCGTCCATCCTTGTGAGGATTAAGGCTCCTCCAGAAAAAGCTTTTTTCACAACATACGAACCTTCATAATTTGGAGTCCATTTTCCACGAGAATCCTTTTGGATGAGCAAAATCTTCTTGAGTACAAGGTCTCCTTCTTGGAATTCCCGAGGGCGAACTTTCTTTTCGTAAGCCTCTTCATCCTGTCTTTGATATAGTTGCCCATGACATAAGGCCATCACTCTCTTTTCTTCAATGAGATTCAATTGATCCAGCCGAGCCTGAACCCATTCTGCCTCTTCTAGTTTTGTCTCCATCAATACCCTTAACGAGGGGATCTCGACTTCAATGGGAAGCACTGCTTCCATTCCATACACCAGCGAGAAAGGGGTTGCCCCTGTTGAGGTGCGAACCGAAGTCCGATAACCGTGCAAGGCGAAAGGGAGCATTTCGTGCCAGTCTCTAAATGTTACCACCATCTTTTGGACAATCTTCTTGATGTTCTTGATGTTCTTGTTTGCAACCTCAACTGCCCCATTCATCTTTGGGCGGTATGGTGAGGAATTATGATGTTGGATCTTGAAGTCGTCACACAACTTCTTCATCATCTTGTTATTTAACTTAGTTCCATTATCAATGATGATCTTATTTGGCAGACCATGGCGGCGGATCAGATTCCACATTTTTGGTAAAGCAAGTGCAACAAGGAGTTTATTTGGATTTCCTCTTCCAAAAATCAAGTTTTGAGAAAATATGAGCAATTTGATTTTGATCGGAATGGACTTTATTATGGTTGTAACATGGCCAGGGTTGAAGGGTCACAAAAGAAAGGATATTTCAGGCTCAAAAAGTGTTTGAGGTATTTTCTTTTCAACAAGGATTTTTAGTGCAAAGATGCACTTTGATGGTTGCTAACCTGATTGTCTTTTCTTGCTTTGGCATTTTATTGATTTTTATTCTTGCAAGCGTCTTTTGTTTTGCCTTTTTTTTTTAACAGACGAAATTGAATAGATTATTGTGCTAGTCTCCATTGGATGAGTAATCCTTGTTCAGGGTACTGAGTCTTCATCTTCTCCTCCAGCTCCCAAGTCGCATCTCCCGTCTTCTGATCCCACACAACTTTGACGAGTTGAATCTCTTTGTTTATAGCTGTTTGGCTTTAGATCAGCGATCCTTCTTTGGTAATGCTTGAAAGATAGGTCGTCCTTGGTTGAATCACATCCGGTTCGATGACATGAGAGGGTCGGAAACATACTTCATGATTGTGAGGCGTGGAAGGCGTCGTGAATGTTCGACAAGAATGGTGGCAAGGCAATCGATATGCCCTTTGGACCAATCTGACGAAGAATCTGGTAAGGTCCAATAAATTTAGGGTAAGTTTCTTGGATTTGATCGCTCGACCAACTCAAAGTGGGGGTGACTCTAAGAAATACATGTTCTCCTTCCTCGAACTCGAGTGGTCGGCGTCGTTGGTCGGCATAACTCTTCTGTCGACTTTGAGATGTTCGCATCCGATCTACGATCAAGCGGATCTTCTCGGTAGTCTGTTTGGATCATATCTGGTCCTCTGACGGTTATTTCGCCGATCCTGGTACCAACAAAGAGGCGTCGACATTTCAGTCCATCTGGCTTCAAAGGTGCCATTCCAATACTCGCATGGAAGGTATTGTAGGTGAACTCCACCAATGGTAAGGCGTCGTCTGACTTCCTCGGTGATCTAACGTCTAAGCTCGCAACAAATCTTCAAGCGATTGGATCGTTCTCTCGATCGACCGTCGATCACGAGGATGATATCCGAGCTAAGCACGAGCTTCGGTTCCATCGCTCCTTGCAATTCCCTCCAAAAATGAGGCGTGAACCGGATCTCGGTCCGACACGATCGAAGAGGGTATTCCATGAAGTCGTACTATCTCGCAATGTAGATCTCGGTCGACTTTTCCACGTTGTATGTCGACCTCCGGCAAGAAATGAGCAGATTTGGTCAATCGGTCGACGATCACCCAAATCGAATCATTCTTCTTCTGCGTCTTCGGCAAACCTACAGCGAAATCCATGGAAATACTATCCCATTTCCAAGCTGATGCGTCAGCGATTGTAGCATTCCGCGGTCGTTGGTGCTCCAGCCGGCTTTACGACACGTCAAACACGAAGCTACGTGCTCGGCCACTTGCTTCTTCATTCAGGACCACCAAAAATGCTTCTTCAAGTCTTGATACATCTTCGTAACTCCTGGGTGAATACTAAAGTTGCTCTTATGCGCCCGTCGAGAATCAACTTTCGGCTCGGATCGTTAGGTACGCGCTCGGCCATTGCACCTCAAGATGTCGTCCGCTCCGACGTGAACTCCCCTCCCCTTCCCTTCCGCTATCAACTGAATCTTCTCTTGCAGAAGCTCGTCATGAACTTGCTGGTCTCGGATCTCGTCCAACAATCTGTTAGAAATGGTAAGCATACCAAATCTCGGCTTCCCGGTGAAACCCGACACTCGACTTCAAGTCTCGGAACTTCTCGAGCATCTCCAACTCCTTGATCATCATTGCCGAGGTTAAGCGCTCTTCTGCTCAATGCATGCGCTACTATGTTAGCCTTACCGGGATGGTATTCCAACGTAAAGTCGTAGTCCTTGAGAAATTACGTCCATCTTCGGCGACGCATGTTGAGCTCTTTACGGTCGAACAGGTACTTCAAGCTTTTGTGATCGTTGAAAGCGATAAGAGTGCTCCCGTAAAGGTAGTGCCTCCATATCTTGACGCCAAAAACTCTGCGCCCGACTCCAAGTCGTGAGTAGGGTAGTTCCTCTCGTGAATCTTAAGCTGTCTTGAAGCATACGCGACCACCTTAGATGTTGCATCGACGCATCGATCCCTGGTGTGACGCATCACAATACACCTCGAAAGGCTCTTCGGGTTGAGGCAAAATCAAAGACAGCGCTGTCGTCAAAAGCTCCTTGATCGTTGAAACGGCCAGACTCCTCGATCCAGGCAAAGGTTGATCCTTCCTCGTCGATCGTGTAAGAGGCGCGACAATCTTCGAGAAACCTTCAATGAATCTTCGGTAATATCTGCTAAGCGACAAAACTTGATCTCGAACCGTCTTTGTTTGTTCCCACGCTAGCACTTCAATCTTAGTTGGATCCACGATTATTCCTTCTTTGGAAATCACGTGACCAAGAAAATTCACCTCTTCAAGCCAAAATTCACACTTGACCAGGTTGGCATAGAGTTGCTTATCTCGTAATATCTGCGATTACTCGACATAGGTGTTCTGCGTGTTCTTCTCGGTTCCTCGAGTAAATCGATATGTCGTCGATGAACACTACAACGAACTGATCCAAAAGCGAATGGAAAATCCTATTCATGTAGTCCATAAACACGGTGGCGCGATTCGCTCCCAAGCGGCATCACCAAGTACTCGTAGTGACCGTATCTAGTCCTGAAAATTGTTTTGGCGACATCTTCCTCCTTCACAGGAATCTGATGGTAGCCCGACTTCAAGTCTATCTTGGAAAAGATCGCCGCTCCACGAAGTTGATCCATCAAGTCGTCAATACGTGGTAACGGATAACGGTTCTTCACGGTAACCTTGTTGAGCTCGCGGTAATCCACGCACAGTCTTGATCGTCCATCCTTCTTCTTAACCAACAACACTGGAGCTCCCCACGGTGACACGCTCGGTCGTATGAATTGCTTCGACTCCAAGTGTTCGATCTGGGACTTCAGTTCTTTCATCTCGGCGAGACATCACGTATGGCGCTTTGGAAATCGGTCTGTTCACGGAATCGGTCGATGGAGAACTTCGACCTCTCGTCTTGGTGGTAACCCCTGGCACGCCTTCTTGAAAACGCCCTCAAAGTCACACACCCTTTGGAACATTCTTCACGTCGATCTGTTTGGAAAACTTCCGAACTAGCGGATACATGTATTCCTAGTTCCTTCTTTCAAAGAAACTCCAATACGTTCGGCAGAAAGATAATTGGAGACTCCAAGGTCTGGAAAAATTACAGTTTTACGGGCACAGTCCAAAAGGACATGGTGGTGTGACAACCAATCCATCCCGAGGATGACATCTAGGCCTTTAAGAGGCAAACAAACCAAATTGACCACAAACTTTCTACTCTGAATAACCACTACACAATTAAGACATGCAGTGTTTGTGACTAAGGTTTTAGCAGCTGGGGTTGTAACTACTAATTTAAACGGTAAAGCGATCACGGTCAAGTTCAAATGGTTCACCTGATCAGAAGAAATAAAGGAATGGGTTGCAAGAATCAAAAAGAACGGATAAGGATTTACCCTCGATCTCACATTCACCTTGGATAAGATCATCGGCTCGTTCGCTTCCTCGCCACTCATGCGAAAACTACGCCTTTAGCCACTGGCGCTTCCGCTTTGGCTCTTGCCGCAAGCATAGTCGGTTGACTTTGGGTGTAGGACAATCCTTGGCAAAATGCCCTGGCTTCTTGCGGTTGAAACACACCTCCTCGCCGAGTACAGCTACTCGCGTAATGTCCGACTTTCCACATCGATAGCAAGTCACCTCGACACGGTCGACCTCCACTCCTCGCTCCCTGGGTCATCGGACGATCATTTGTCCCTGTTGTCGTTCCCACGAGGTCGGTGAAATGCGGCTTCTTACTGCGGTTGTTTTCCTTTACGTGCAAATCTACGCCCGCACTCTGGGGTCTCACCGGTCCGCCTACAGTCTTCTTCTTGTGGCTTCTCACTCCTTCTACCTCGACACATCGATCAATCGACTCTTGGAGGTTTGGATCCTCAACGACACCATCGACTTGAATGTCGAATCTCGATCCGTTGGAATCTCTCACTCGACCATCTGCAGTCAACTCGATCACGGAAAGGACTGAAATACCTGCGCCAGCGACTCGAACTTGGCGCATACTCGGACCTTTGTCGAGTTGCCTTCTTTGCGATTGAAGAAATTCCTGCTCCTTCTCGGCTCGTGCAGTATCTGGGAAGTACTTGTCCAAGAACCTTTCACGAAAAAGCTCCCAGGTCATCTCGCGACGTTCTGCTATAAATGTTTGCTTCACTCCTCTCCACCAATACTCTGCGTCTCCTAGCAGTAAGTAGGTGGCATAGTCGACCTTCACGTTGTCCGGGCAATAAAGTGCCTCGAAGATCTTCTCGATCTCTTGCATCCAAAGATCAGCTTTATCTGGATTTGGCTCACCGTAGAACCGATTGGATCATGCTTCGAAGTGCGCGAATCCTCTAACTTGACATTTCGTTACGCTCGTTGTTGTTCTTTGCAAGTTCTGGCGAGTTAACTGCCGTCTGTTGAGCCATCGCGTTAACTGTTGAGTTCTGGCCGGTGATTGTTGAGCCATGGCTGCCGCCATCTCGGTCATAGCTTGAATTGCTCGTTCCATGTCGGCGTTCTCGGTTGCGGTATCGTATTCCTCGAGGTGGCATTAGATTCCACAAAGTTCAAAACCTGTCGAGAATCTCACAACAAGGATGTGTTAAAACACCTGCGCTTCAATCAAGAAACAGTTCAAACAATTTCTCAAGCAATAAGTGCTTCACTTAATCAAGCGACAATCAACATAATACAACTAGGTACCCAACACACATAACCCGACCACGGTGACCGGTCAAATATCCTATGCACGGCTCGGTCGAAGCCGCTGCTCGATACCAACAATGTAACGACCGCTTGGGACCGCTCTGAGAGCTCAATATACCGAGCTCGAGTTCTGAGCTCAACACACCAAGCTCAACATAAACTGTATGAGATGTGTTTTAAAAACAAAACTCTTGTGCCTTTTAAAAATACGATATATATTTTTATAAAACCAACTCGTGCACATCGGAGTAATTCTGACTTTTGAAACATGGTGCAACTAAGACACAAGACTTAAATTCTAATAAAACATACATGCATAACACACATATATATATCACTCGAAATAATAATGTATACAAAATCTGAGTAGCAAATGTATAAAGAAAATACACCTAAGGTCTGCAGCGACTTCAAAAGAGCAATCATACCACAGGGGGTACTTCCGAACTCCCACGCATTTGCTCCAAAAGTAAGACCACCAGTCTACCCTGAAACAACAAAACAACATCGCCCCAGCTGGTCACGACATACTACTCCAAAAGAAAAACAAGGTACGACCATAAAAAAACAACATCCAGCAACATAATCAATCCACGGCGGATAGAGGTCGTCACTCGGGTCCTCGTCGAGCTCCTCCTCGGCATCATCTCTTTGTCGAGTTCCTGCGCCCTCGACATCGCCTGGGTAGCAGTCATGGATTGAAGGCACCACGGGAAAGGTCGACTTCTCGACAATTCAAGATAAGCACGACATAAAAGATATAAGCAAACAGTAAAGTATACCATTCCCCGGCGTGACTCGACCATCTCACTCTAACTCGACACAACTTCGCAAATCCATTTTCTCTCGACTCGACAATTTTGCGGAATGCACCGCAGCCGTCTGGTATGTCGGAAAGTCAGAAACCTTGGGATCCTCGCTCTCCCTAGGGCCGATCGGCTTCGAGGTCCCGTAAGCGTGGCGGCGTCTAGGTCGAATCTCCGTAAACAAGGGGACCTAGCACCCTCGATTATCCGGTCACGGCTCAAGCGTCATACGACTCACCTAGCTCGCTCACTCGATGAACAATTAGCATCACGATATTCAAAGAGTTAAACACAAGATATTCAACCGCATGTCAAATACAAAGAGCAAGCTCGACATGAAGAAACGCAATTCAACATGCAATACACAATTCACGACATATATTCAATCACATATTAAATACATGCAAAAACTCAATCATATCACAACATTTCAAGCTCGACACAAATCAGGAAAATCCATACACAATAACATAACCACGTAGAATATGAAGTGCCCTTACGCTAGCATACTATGAAAGTATTAATGTGAAGCGCCCTTACATAAGGACTTATAAAATAAAGCCTTAGAGATATCTAGGAGTTGCCCTTACCGAACTCCAAGTAAATGCTGCTCGACAACGACTTCTCTTACTCGATCTCGACACGGCTGTCTTCAACGAGTTCGACAACGACTTCTACACGTACCGTCCTCAATCGACCTCGACACGTACGCTTCTCAGTCGACCTCGACACGTACAGTTCTCGATCTGGATTCCGCTGCTTCCACGTCTTGGATTCGCTTTCCGTACACCTCGATTCGGAAATCACACGATCTCGGGAATCAGACTTCCTAAAACAAACACAACTTAGATCGATCTATGGGTTCTAATACACTTAGCTCTCTCTTCTCAAACTTAACCACAACCCAGAAAAATATAAAACTCAAGAACTGAAATATATTTTTCCTCCAACACAAAGTTAGGGATTTCGATCAAAAGTTCATGGAAAAGGTTATCTGATGCTTCAACAGATAGATCGACAACAACAACAACCAGAAGCAACAAACGAAAAACAAGAAATCGAAATAAACCGAAAATGAAGAGTTTCTGGGCACTGCCGATTGCAGAAAAACAGAGGAAGAAAATTTGTTTTACAAGCCCAATTAATCGGTTAGAAAGATAGGTAATATCGTGAAGAAGAAAACCCATCAATTTGACATGATTTGGAAGCATAAAACTGTCTAAAAATGGAAGGAAAAGTAGCGCTAAACAGTAGCACAGAGAAAAAGAAAAATCTGTTCTTCATACCTCAATGGTGGTCGAGCAGGCGAGATATGTCGAGAAGATGATGATGAACAAGGTTGATGAAGAAAGCTTATGCAGGATCTCGATGGAACTCACGGTTTCGTCGATGGAAGTTTTTGGAGAAAAACAACGAAACTCAGAGCAGAAGGAAGGAAGAAGAAAGAAGAAAAGAGAAAGAATGAGTGTTTGAGGGAATCGGTCGTGGTATACAGCTGGTGAGAAAAGGGTATAATCATAACTCCAGCTATAAGATGCCAATCCCATCAATCATTCTACCCGTCTAATCGTTCCTCCCTCATAATTATCCTCTACTCTGTCGGTCAACGGTCTAGACACACGACGAGAACGGCAAGCCGACAAAATAATTATTACAAACAATATAATAATAGCGCTGAATAACGTTCGAAAGAATACGAGTTATCATCTCGACACGATGTCGACAAGGGTGCTCGTGCAAGCGCACAAGGTTCCAACACGAGTTCGTGAACGCGACCTCCTCAGCTCGACATGCGTCCTCATCAGCTCGGCAAATGACCTCGGTAAACGATCTTGGCACGGGATCTCGACACAAGGTCTTGGTCGAGATCTCGATCCGTCGTCCTAATACGATGTCGATCTCGTCCTCAGGTGTTACAAGAAGGATCAACATCAGGTCCGGAACTGATATGTTGGTCAAAAAGCAGTAATGAGGGACTACCGCCAGGTCGGGTACTGACGCGGTAATCTTAAAGCAATAAAAAGGGGTGATGCTCGGCGCATTTATCAGAAAACTATAAAGAAGGGTCACCGCCGGTCGGATCTTGTGCGGTGATCGAAAAGCAATAAAGAGTGAGCGATACTTGGTGTGTCGCCTAGAAAGCAAAATAAAGGACCAATGCTAGGCGCATTGTTTGTAGCGAGAATGAAGGATCAAATTTTGGTGCACGGACCAGGTGTAACAAAGCGGTTAAAGGTGGTGATATGAAGATGATGCACGGATATATGGTATGTGATGCATGTATGCAATGCGATTATTATTTTTATCGATTCCTCGTCCCGTATGATCTCTAGTGCTTAAAGATATGGGACGGGTGAGATTCATCTGATTTAGTCATGCTATGCCTTCGATTTGGGAGGGAGCGCGAGTTATCGATCTTTGCGCTAGTTACTTTTTAAAGGTAATCCCTTTGCCCTTTTTGAAACTTATTTGTTGAGATTTGGCGTGTCCTCGTGATTCTTAAGATGTATATAATAAATGTAATGCTTTCCCATATCATCACATGCTTCACAATTAGTGTCTATTATCATAAAACAACATTTTGAAATACGAGCGGAGGTGTTTGGTATTCAAAAAAGAGAGTCATGTGTACAAGGGTGAAGTTACACAGGACTTGAAGATACATCAAGAAAAATGCGGGAAGAAGAAAAAACAAAGAAAGACAATAACTAAACAGATATTTTATAGTTTGTGTCTTTGTAGGAACAAATGCCCGACTTCCCATATCCATAACTTTGATTACTCATTACTCTACTTACGAAAATATATAGAATCGCCTCAAAGGGATAAGAGCCCCTTGATGCGTCGCCCTTCTTCAATGTCCGATTTCAGGACCCTAACTTTTGCTTGGATTGCTCTTTCAAGTTTTCAATCCAACTGGTCGCTCTAATTTTTGCCTAGGTCGCGCTTTGGGTTTTCAACCTAGCGAGCTCACTTTTGCTTGGTTTTTATATGTTTTTTTAGGCATAATATTTTTTGACCGCATCGAGTTCTTGGGAGGCGGGAGATCTTCACGATCCATCCTTGTGAGGATTAAGGCTCCTCGAGAAAAAGCTTTTTCACAACATACGGACCTTCATAATTTGGAGTCCATTTTCCACGAGAATCCTTTTGGATGAGCAAAATCTTCTTGAGTACAAGGTCTCCTTCTTGGAATTCAGAGGCGAACTTTCTTTTAAGTAAGCCCTCTTCATCTGTCTTTGATATAGTTGCCCATGACATAAGGCCATCACTCTCTTTTCTTCAATGAGATTCAATTGATCCGGTAGAACTGAACCCATTACGCCTTTTCTAGTTTTGTCTCCATCAATACCCTTAACGAGGGGATCTCGACTTCAATGGGAAGCACTGCTTCCATTCCATACACCAATGAGAAAGGGGTTGCCCTGAGGTGCGAACAAGTCCGATAGCCGTGCAAGGCGAAAGGGAGCATTTCGTGCCGATCTCTAAATGTTACCACCATCTTTTGGACAATCTTCTTGATGTTCTTGATGTTCTTGTTTGCAACCTCATTGCCCCATTCATCTTTGGCGGTATGGTGAGGAATTATGATGTTGGATCTTGAAGTCGTCACACAACTTCTTCATCATCTTGTTATTTAACTTAGTTCCATTATCAATGATGATCTTATTTGGCAGACCATGGCGGCGGATCAGATTCCACATTTTTGGTAAAGCAACTGCAACAAGGAGTTTATTTGGATTTCCTCTTCCAAAAATCAAGTTTTGAGAAAATATGAGCAATTTGATTTTGATCGGAATGGACTTTATTATGGTTGTAACATGGCCAGGGGTTGAAGGGTCACAAAAGAAAGGATATTTCAGGCTCAAAAAGTGTTTGAGGTATTTTCTTTTCAACAAGGATTTTTAGTGCAAAGATGCACTTTGATGGATGCTAGCACAATTGTCTTTTCTTGCTTTGGCATTTTTATTGATTTTTTTTATTCTTGCAAGCGTCTTTTGTTTTGCCTTTTTTTTTTAACAGACGAAATTGAATAGATTATTGTGCTAGTCTCCATTGGATGAGTAATCCTTGTTCAGGGTATTTAAAAGAAATTTTTTTTTTAGGCTCAAAAGGGGTAGCAAAGGATGTATATATTTTTTTATTTTTTGGGATAGAGAAAAATGGCCAAACTTCATCTCAAAATCTTATTGCTCAAATTTTCACAAAAAATAATTTTTGGCAAATTGCGAATTTGCTTTACCTTTTTCTTTCTATTTTTTATTAACTCCCTTTTTGTCACTTTCGATTACTCAAATTGATTATTTCAAGTTCTTCCTCGTGGATTAAATCACTTTTGCTTCTCGTACCATCAATCTCATCGATTCAGAAGGTGTTTCCCAATTGTCCTCATGGGGTAGTCAAAGTATGAGTCATGACATCATATTTCCCAAAGACAAAGTTTTTGATCTGCATTAGTTAAAGCGGCGAAATGGAAAAAGCGAAAAAGATGGGAGGGAATGGAAAAGATGAAAAAGGAAAAGGAAAATGATTGGAAAATTCAAAATGCATTTTATTGATAAAGATCTTGAAATGAAACATATGCGCCATTTTGACAACAAATTATCCTAAAGCCTTAAGCGAGCAATAGGATTTGCATTACAAAAATTATTTTGCACCAAAAATCACGGGAAACTCAACGATCTCCCAATTTCCAAGTTCTTCATTCGGCGAGCAAGGGTGGACAAGGTTGACATTGTCATTTTCTGCACTGCGATCGTCCTTGATAGCTGCTATCTGATCCGGATTCAACATTCCTGCACTCCAAAGGTTTTGCCTGATGACCCAGATGGGGATACTCTCATCTTTTGGCTCCCTGCCTTCCAATCTAGTTATCAGGGGTTGGTCCCCAAACTCCTCAGTAATGGCATTGACTGCTGGACCTCCATGACCTGGAAGGGGATTATTAGGCCCATCCTCCTTAAAACTCAACCATTTGGCATTGATCGGATCTTGAACCACGTGCTTCAAAGCCTTGCAATTTTCGGTTGTGTGACCCATCGCCTGCATGAAATTCACACTTGGCATTTGGGTCATATCCTCTCGGGAAGGGAGGTTGAAGTGGTTTCATTGGCGTGGAGAGACCAAGGAATTCTTGATGAGGTCTTTGGAACAGATCCGTATAGGTCATGGGAATAGGATCAAATTGAATTTGCTTTCTTTTCTTGGTCATTTGGTTGTTTACGGTTTTTGGTTTGGTTGGGTGGGAGCAGTGGTTGTGCTTGTGTTTGGATGGGGAAGGTGGTCGAAAGGGCATCATTGGTTGGTTTGGCCGAGGGCTAGGATTATGAGAGGCGGCGGCGATGTATGGAGGTGGGTAGTAGGGGGATGGAAAAGGATGTGGGAAAGTGGGAAAGAAATGGGGTGGTTTTCCTTGTGCTTGTCCTCCCGGGCTCGTCATCACAGCATTGGTTTCCCCTTCTTTCTTCTTTATGAAGTTTGTCGGGGGTCTCTTGATATTATTAGTTCCAGCAAAACTTTGGGCAATCTTTCCGTTCCTCATTCCTCCTTCAACTCTTTCCCCTACGATGACCATATCTGAAAAGTTTGATGATACACTTCCGATCATTTTGTCATAGAAGGGTGATTGAAGAGTATCCATGAGCATGGCCACCATTTCTTTTTCAATCGAGGCGGTTCCACTTGGTGCCGATCCTCTCTCCATCGTTGGGCATATTCCTTGAAGGTCTCATTGTCTCTTTTGCCATGTTTTGCAAGCGCATTCTATCGAGAGCCATATCAATGTTATACTTATCTCGCTTCAAAGGCATCCGCCAAATCTTTCGGCCGAATATGAGATCGCTCAAGGTGTGTATACCAACTCGACGCCCTGTTAAACTATCTTGAAAAAGTGAATCAGTTTATCATCATGTGCATAGGACGCCATCTTCCTACAGTACATGGTCAAGTGGCTTTTTGGGCAAGTTGTCCCTTTATACTTGTCAAAGTCTGGCACCTTGAACTTTGGCGGTACAACCACATCGATGCGAGACAAAGATGCGGCGATACTTGAACCGAGATAACTTACTCCTTCTACGACTCTTAGCCTATCTTCGAGGATTTGCAACCGTGTCAGACGGTGATTCCCATTGGGATGCTTAGATTGGGTCCTCCCATAGTTGGAGACCAGGCAATGCGGTTAGTCTGGGGATTCAATGGATTTCCTTGAATATAATGGGGGTAACCAAATGGTCGGTGATTCACCACGGGGGTCCTTCTGGGCGTCTTGATTCCTTGAGTATTCCTGAGATGGGATGGTGCATAACCACGGGGAAAGGTGTATGTCATGAAGCCAGGAGTTGAGCTTTGAACCGGTATGGTTTTGATCTTTGGGCAGAGATCCTTGAGCTACATCTTGCACAACAAGTGCTTGGGAATCAGTTTCTGCAGAGTTATTGTTAGCACCTGGCGGTGTGTAACCGGGCGGGAGACCAAATAGTGGGAACTGTTGTGCCTGTGGGCCTTGAGGGTTATGGTTCGCAGTGTCATCATTGGCCATAGGTGGCGTGTAACCAGGCGGGAGTCCGTAAAGTGGGAATTGTGGTACTTGATTCTGAGGGTTGTTAACTGGTGACTGTGTAGGACCCTGCGGGTAAATTGCAAAGGTACCATCATCCTCGAGTATTGAGACCATATTGCAACTGCATAGGACCAAAGCAGGTGGGTGGGAAGGTGTAGCTTGACTTTTATCATTCAACTGCTGGAGATACCCCATCTATGACCTTGTCTTTGTTTAGAGGCTGCGAAGCTCCAAAACTTTGCTCATCTGTTCCTTCATCTGGTTGACGTCCTCTTTCATCTCTTGGTCATCCATGATCTTTGATTGAGAGCGAGTTCGATAAGGGTGTCGAGGAATCAGTTTGTTTGATTATTTTCTGGCGATTTAAAAAAATGATATGAGTATGTAAGAAAAGAAAAATGAATGAATGGATGTGGATGCATGGATCTATTTATTTGTGCCAGGAGGCAGTAAGCCTCATTGTTTTGGCACATATGAGTTTTTTTTTTTGAAACTGCTTTACTACTTGATCTCATGTTATTTTGCCGATCAAATCTAGCTCTTCCGTACGATTCCTTGGCGAGCCTACCCAGAAATTAAATGAAATGAGGATGGATGTAAAATGCTAAAGTTCACTAATATCAAACTGTATCATGTTGATTATTAAAGAATGCATGGGCGTGCAGACTAATGAAATTATTAATGAAATGGACAACAAAAAAAATGTGATATGCCTATTTTTTTTTGAAATATTGTAAATGATGGAATGCCTATGCTGCTCGAATTTTTTTTTAAAGAAAGAAAGGTCAACTGGAAAAATAGACCACCTCGTTGTGTCCTAAATAAAATTACCCTAAATCAGAGGATTTCTACTTCTAAGGGCCTATAAATAATCCGATATGTGAGGACTTTCACAGGTGGTACTAATAACTTCCTCACCAAAGGTCTCTAGAGCCAAGTACCATTACGGGATGTGACCACCAATAGGAAGAAGATCCTACGTGTGGGCACCCAAAGGCTGATCGCACTCTAGATGAGGTTCTCATGATACCCAAATCGAAAGTAGATTAGTGACTATCACTAACAACCTCTCACTCCCTAAGTCGCACTCGGGCAGGGTATGAGGTCTCACTCATAAGTGTGTGTAAAAGGTGTGTAAGTGAGGTGTGTGATGGAGGCAACCTAAAATTACTCAAGCTGCAAAACAAATGAAATATACAAAATATGGTCTTCTAACCTAAGGTTCAATATATGCATAACATTTACAACAAATATTCACAAATTTACATCAAACAAATAAATAATAAATAATTATTTACAAAAAAAAAATAAGGGGAATTTAAAAAAAATAAATAAATAAAAAATTGAAGTTAATTATTTGGTACAATCAGTTATTTAGGCTTGACTCTCTAAAAAAAAAGTCCCCAGTGGAGTCGCCAGCTGTAGCGACCGAAAAATCCGGAGGGATTTTATTCGAGTTTAATGGAGCCGCCACCAATGATTTATTTATTAGGGAAAAATATTGGAAAAACCCTATTAAGGAAAATGGTCCTTGAGACCATATTAATTTGGGTTCGGGAGTCGATTATGCGTAGGGAAGGTATTAGCACCCTACAACATCCTTTCGAAAAAGGTTACCTCTAATTAATTGTGCAAAATTTATATTAACTTCTAAAAAATTATTTATTTCCCTCTTATTAAAAAAAAGAATAGAAAAAAATTTACAATGATGAAATAATAAAAAAGGGGTTTAATAAAAGTTGTTTATTTTTGCGCTTGGCGGGGGTGGGCTCCTGCTCCTCGTATCTCCGGGTGCAGTGGAGAAATCAAAGGCTACGTAGTTCTTGGGTAGAAAATGATTGTGTGTTGGTTGATTTTAATAAATTTTTTAATTTTTATGGTTTGCGTAGTGACCAAACCAAAAGTGGATTTGGCGTAATCACTACTAATATTTTAAGATTTTTTTTATTTAAGATTTGTGTAATGACCAAACCAAAGAGGATTTGGAGTGGTCATTGATTTTAGGGTTTTCTAGATCGAAAAAAAGTTTGCGTAGTGACTAAACCGAAAGTGGATTTAGTGTTGTCACTACTAATTATTATTAGATTTTTTTTATCAAGATTTGATGATGACCAAACCAAAAGAAGATTTGGAGTAGTCATCGATTTTTAAGTTTTGGAGATTTTAAAAAAATATTCGCGTAGTGGCTAAACCAAAAGTAGATTTAGTGTTACCACTACTAATATTTATTATTTAAAATTAGTCAAGACAACAAAAATAACAAGTAATAACTACATCAAAAACAAGATAAGCAGATGGGGGAAGAAAAAAAAAGTGGGCCAAGCCCAACGTTTCATCAATAGTTTAAAAAAAACATAACAACTAAAAATCTGGAAGTTTCTAACAATTAACAGGGATGCAAAAATAAAATAAAGAAAAGCAAAAGGGAGTGCGACGGATACCTCATTCTTGGTACCAATTATTTTTTTTAGAGAGGGGGCATAAATAAAAAGGAACAGGGTGTGAAAAGAAAAAATAAGAACAAAAATAAAAAGGAGCAGAACATGAAATAAGGGGGAATTAAACCTAAACACACACACATACCAACACAAAACAAAAGGAAAGAAAAGATCTGTGGCCATTCTTGTGAGAGAAAAGAAAAGAAGAGGCGAGTGAAGGAGGGAAAAGAGAGAGAGAGAGAGAGAGTGGTCGAGAAGGAGAAGAAGAGGAGGGAACCACGAGGTTGGGATCTGAGGGAGGATCGTCCTCCTTGGAGGTGGAGTCTTGTGGCCTTGGCCATGTGTATCTGACCTTGTGTGACATGTGTGAGCTGGAGGGGCGTGCGAGATGTGAAGAAAACAAAGGGGAGGGAGATCGTGGGGAGAGAAAGGAGGAACAAGGGGAAGGTGAAGGAGGAAGAAGAGAAACCTTTTTCTTTCGCTTCTTCTTTCTTCTGTTTGCTTCTTCTGCGTTTTTTTAGTTCTTCTCTTTTTCTCTCAATTTTCTCTCAAATTGTTGTGTATAATTGGTACCAAGAATGAGATATCCAATTCTGAAATTTAGTGCAATTTTTCTTAGTCCCCCTCTGTTATCTCTTCTTGCTCTACTATTTATAAAAAGGTTCGGTTTGTCAACTTGAGACTGCAACTTGTATGCTAAGTGTGTGCTAAAATGATCTTTGAGGAGATGGTAACATGTGCAAAGTCTGAGATGATATCAATGGTTTGAAAAAATTGCAATCAGTAGTGACTTTAACAGCAGTGCTCATCCTTTTTGGTTAAATTGCATTGTTTGTCAAACTTGGTTGTGAGATGAAGAAAAAGCAAGAGGCATGTGGGGACATATAATTGTAAGACATAGTTTGTAGAGTGGGTGAGGAGATATGCAGAGGACTTTGGTGAAGATATGCAGATGACTTTGTGAAGGGTGAAGTGTGGAAATCGACTTTGATTTTTTAGTTTTGAATTTTAGGTTTTTTTAATAATGCTTGTAATGAGCTGCAATTGGGCTAAAAATGGCCCATTTCGGCATCTGATCTCCCGGCTCGTCATCGACCTCTCCATGACTCGGCGGCGACCTCATTTCGATGCGCGACCTCTCCTTGACAGCGCGCGATCTCTCATTTCGGACGCGACCTCCCCAGCTCGGCGTCACGACCTCTCCACGGCTCGACGCGCGACTTCTCCACGGCTCGGCAAGCGAGCGCCAGCGGCTCGGCACCGACCTCGGCTCGATGCGCGACCTCTCCACAACTTCGACGCGCGATCTCCCCACGGCTCGGCGTCACGACCTCTCCTGACTCGGCACCCGACCTCAGCTCGGTACGCGACTTCTCCACAGCTCGGCGTATGACCTCTCCACAGCTCGGCATACGACCTCAGCTCGGTACGCGGCCTCCCCCAGCTCGGAGCGCGGACAAAACAAAAAAAAAATGAAAATATAAGCGGACAAAATTGGGGTATAACATATATATAGTGCAAAAAAAATGCTACATAACTAAAATATAAGGCTTCAATTGAACTAAAATATATTACTATTACTATTTGATATTTAATTTATTATATTTTTCTGAATTTTTTATTACTATTGTTATTATTATTTAGATTATTATTACTATTGTTATTATTAGTTAGATTATTTTTTATTACTATTGTTATTATTATTATTTAGATTATTTTTTATTACTATTGTTATTATTATTATTATTTAGATTATATTTCTTAATTTTTTTATTACTATTATTATTATTATTTAGAATATTATTACTATTGTTATTATTATTTAGATTTTTTTTTATTACTATTGTTATTATTATTATTTTGATTATATTTCTGAATTTTTATTACTATTGTTATTATTATTTAGAATATTATTACTATTGTTATTATTATTTAGATTATTTACTGAATTTATATGGAATGCGTTATTTAGATTATTATTATATATATTATATTGTATGTTATCAGTGAAACACGTTATGGCCATATTGAGGCCCATATGGCCACATGGCCCAATTTGTAAAAACCCTAATCAAGCTAACTCGACCATTGACACCAATCAAGTCACCGCCACTATTTGAAAACGAGCACCAGCAAATGGTGGAAAACAAAATACGCAGAATCGGGTCGGATCCAAATTCAAGCACAGAAAATTCTCTCCTTCTTCTTCTTCCTCCATACTTCTTCGTTGTGTAGCCAAATTCGAGAGCCTCTCGTCTCCTCCTCCGAGGCCGCGCGCCCCGATCCAAGAAAAAACGCAGAAGACGCAAAACCCGGTCGGATCCTGAGTCGGGTCATCTAGCCAAACACGCACGGTTTCACCATTTTTGGCCGGGTTTCCGCCATGGCGCGCGCCATCCACCCTGGCCGCTACACGCGAGGCGGCAGCCATGATCCGCCATGCAGAACCCGCCCTGCCACCGCCTGGTTTGTTGCGGTTTGTTGAAAATCCGCCACCGCCTTCCGCCATAGCGCCCCCATGGCCGCTTTTTAACAGCATTGGTTTTAAATATATTCGTACACTTTAAAAGGACCTTTGAAACATCTGATTTGAATGCATGTTAATATGTTGTGTTAAATCGATTTGTTTCTTGATTGAATGCCATTGGATTTATTGTGATGTTGATTGGAATCAATGGTTTGAGTTTTGGAAGAGGTTTGGGTTGAAAAATCTGAGTTTTGATGTTTAAAATTCTGTCAAATTCGCTAAGCCACGGATTTTCGCTAAGCGAATTCCAACATTTATGGTCAGGGGTCGAACCTGTCCAATTTTAGCTTAAGCGAAAATGGCAGGCTAAGCGAAAATTGTGCTAAGCGACCAGAATTAGCTTAAGCGAATTCTGGTCAGATTTTCTCCAAATTTCTGAAATTCCCTTTCTCTTCTAATTCAACCTTGTATATTGTTATAGTCTTATGGAAGGTTGTTTATATGACTGAGCTATTAAAATGCTTGTAGGAATGGTTAAGAGTTTGATATGATTGAACTTAATGATGGATTGTGATTCATTGAGTATTGTCTATTGAAGAATTTCATGGAAAGTCACTGTTATACTTTCTTGAATTCATTGTGTAATGTTTATTGAAGAATTTCATGGAAAATCACTGCTATACTTTCTTGAATTCATTGTATATCGTTTATTGAAGAATTCCACTGAAAGTCAATTATATACTTTCTTGGATTCATTGTGCATTTTGAATGTTTATTGGGTTGTGATAACATTATGGATTTCCTTATTATGAAGTTATAATATCTGGATTGGTAATAGTGTTGGTGACAGAGTCACTTTGTTTGGAAACTTGTCCTATAGTAGGAATTGTAACATGCAAGTCTAATATTTTACTATTGGATGTGGTATTATGGTCTGGCATGGATGTTTGTGATTGTGCTTTTATGGGAGGAGTTTTCTATACGTAGCACACCACGTATAGCTGAAAACAACGGTGAAAGGTTTTTAATTGAAGTCTACGTTACTGGGTTGTGATAACTCACTATGTTTAGGGCGTTGTTTTCAGGTACTCATTACTGGGAGAATTAGATAGCTCTTTTGGATGCTAGTCTCATTCCCGGATCACAGATAGAGACGTAGTCTAGTTCTTTTAATTCGATTGTAATTATTTTTGGAAAAACCCTTATGGGAAAATTTGTAATTGATGTAATTTTCTGAAATGTGTACTCTTTAGGTTTAACGGATTGATTCCTAAAAGGTTTTTATCGTTATTCCATTTCCTAAGTGATTAAGGAAAAATTATTTTAAATCATTATTCTTGATTAATGTCAAATTGCTTAAGTAATTCCCTGATTAGAGTCGGAGCGTTACACTTCGGCTTCGATTTTCGATGGCCATGTGCAATATCTTTCTCTGAGGGGATCCCTGAGTCCATCAACACCCATTTGGTTTGTTGTCCCCAGCGCAAAATCACTATCATAGAGAAGGAATCCCTGTCGACCCCATCTTTTTCTCTCACTACTCTGCCACCCCTCCACGGAGGCATCATTTGCTTCATTCCGCTGTTCTGTCATTTCAACTTCAACTACACTAGCTACATTGTGTGCAATGGATATACAGATTTCACAAGTTCTGTTAATTGTACAAATAAAACAATTGTTATCACCAAAACTGAAAAATGAAAGCATATATTACCAGTGTCTAATTTAGTATAGCTTTGTCAGCATTTGGTCATAACTTATGCGGCTTTCTAACAGTTAGTTAGACAGTTACTAAGTCGAGCTTGTCTAAATGATGTATATAAACACATCATGTATTCATTTTAAATTTCTATTTTTCCTCTCCAATAACTTGCTGCATGAATATGAAAATGTATTAAAATATGAAAATGTCTAAAAAGGGAAATACAAGCAGACATTTCTGCATTTTCATTATTTTTTTTATCTTTTTATTTTTATTTTTTTCAAGCCTACGGAAGTCATCATTGGCATTCTGCATTTTCATTATGTTCCTAAGAATATGAAAATGTATAAAAATTTGTGACCCGATCTCCAGTCCAGTATTCCATCTCCAATAAATACACTAACGAGAATCAAAGAAGTAATACACTAAAGGTGGGAATTTTAAAAAAAAGGAAGAGAACTTTGGGATCAAGCCACATGAAGATGAGAAAATAGTTACTGCAATGAAAGGAAAAAGGGTTAAAAAATATGAAGCAACTTAATTTAAAAGTCCATATAAGTCGGGGAAATACTGTTGCAATAAAAGTGCCTTACACTCTAAGAAGAACCTCATTTGGAGAAGCTTGTTCATTGTAGTTTTGGTATCATCCAATGTTCAACATTGTCTCCTCTCCTTGAAGGCATTCACCTGGATAATTAAATGCAATATACTGTTTTTTTTTTTAATAATAAATGCAATATACTGTTGTAAATACTATAGAAGTAAAGCAGCCGAAATCATAAATTTACCATACTTGTCCCAACAATCACTCCAAGCCCGAAGAGAATGCTTGGTAAAAAAAAAAATAATAATAATAATAATAATAATAATAATAATAAAACTTGAACTCTAGGATTTCTCATTAGGAGCTTCCCAACATTTGTTGTTGTTCACCAAGTTCCTATCACTGCAACCAAGTTAGGAATTCTCCTTCCATAGTCTCTCAAACTGTCGAAGCAAGTAGTCTCATAATGAGAAATATGGACGACGCGAATACCTTTGGATTGGCAGGACTTTCAGATATTACAAATAAGTCAGAAGGGAAAAATGGTTCCAACAATTTGCTATTCGAAAAGCAAAAACATTGACAGCAAGAT
The DNA here is from genome assembly GCA_037113605.1 of Calophaca sinica. Lineage (NCBI taxonomy): Eukaryota > Viridiplantae > Streptophyta > Magnoliopsida > Fabales > Fabaceae > Calophaca > Calophaca sinica. The sequence goes on along the minus strand of CM073732.1, from coordinate 10,258,056 downwards.
ACACATCAAATAAACAAAAGTACTCATAGTTTCTAGAGTATATGCAAGTAACATCCTTACTAATTAAAGTAATTTCACATTTTATTTGGAAATCCAAGTTTTGTATACTTTGACATTAATTAGCACAATAATTAAGACATCTCTATTTTACTTAACAAAGTCAATAATAATAGTATTGACAACAAATACTTAAATACATAAAAAAGAAGACAACTAATAGTCAATCTCTTTAAGGAGGCCATTACCAAATTCAGCTTGAATAGGAGAGAAAAGAAATCTGAACTTCTGCCATTTTCTCGATGGTTGGAAGAAGTTTTAGAGGACCACTTCCTGCATAACCTATAATACAAAATTACAACTATAGTACTTGTTCTTGTTTTCTCAACTACCAGTTGGAAGTACAATCAAATATGCAAAACTATAATCCAAACTTCAAAAGAAATCATTTACAACTGACTCTAAAAAGAAATAGTTTGTTATCATTCCTTCTAAATCAATCAAGAATAGGGAATAAATTATCCTTCCCCAGCAATTTTTAACATGCAAAACCAAATCCCAACATGGTCATTCAAATAAATTAGAATAAAGAGATTAAATCACTAATATAGTGAGTTTACACTCTTGTTTGTGCTTCTCAAATGACATAGCATCTTTATCCAAGGGCAGGTTAGCCAAAGGAGGCTATGCTTTAGAAGATATTATAAACTAATTTAGAGTCAAAATAGAAGAAGAGGTGCCTCTTAAGTTGCCCACCTTATTGCCTAAATGCTCAATAAGATACAGGAACCTATATAATTGCTTCCCCAGTTGTTAATATCCAAAGAATAACATTATGCATCTTGTTCTATAACAGAACATATGGAATGACAAATGGTAATGGGAATTTTACCACTGACCTTGAATGGCCACAACACGAAATCACTTTAAATAGCTCTTGTTATGATATATACACACACACACTGCATATATATTATTAGCTTTATGATCCTGCAGGATCGCAATTTGGCTGCAGGTCTTTTCAACCCCTTAAAAATAGTATATTGACTGTCAACCTGCACATTTTTGCATTAACAACCACCAGTCAGATTAAAATATCGGGATAGAAGGAATTAAGCACAAAAAGTTTATTTTTCTCTTCATTTTTAACCATGTATGATCTTAATTGCTTTGCTGAAAAATATCTGAATCCAATTATGTTAAAAAAATACCTCTTAACATACCATAGCAGCAACTAAAGCAAATTATACATCAAACTCTGTCACAAAAATCATAAAATAGAAGTTGAATTTAAGTTAAGCTTTGTGAATAAATATCCATACTGGTGAGAGCTTCCCCTTTCTACACAACCAAGTCATAAGTGCTTTGTAATTTGAAAAGCTAGGTAAGGTTCACAGCCAGCATCCTAAGGGCATCCTCTTCTCTGTCAATCCTGTAAAGCCCATCAGTAGGTGTCTCATAAGCAACTAACTCAGGTGATAGTCCATTCATTTGCAGATCCTTCAAAAGAATATGCCTATATTGTTGATTTCCAAACCGTGTTTTTTCTCTACACATTTCATTGGCGATAGCAATTTTGGTTCTGTAAATTGTTGTCTCCTATTACTGCCTTGGCAAGGATAAATATCTACATGGTTGGCAGCCAGCAACATAAGAAACAAAAACAACAAAATTGGATATGGTACTTAATATTTTAGGACCATATAAACCAAGCATATATTTCCCCATTTTAAATTGGGAACCAAAACTTCAAACAAAAAGATTTGTACCCGACAAAAAAGTACTCAGATTTAAAGGAGAAATGAAAATGATCAAAATGTGTAACATAAGACTGGCCCGAGAAAACATACCAGGAGCAGCAGCAGGCATTTCAGACACTGCAAAAAAGAACATCTCATTAGTGACAAAAATCTAGACAGAAAAGAAAAAGGAATTTTTCTTCAATAAAACATTCAAAAAACCAAAGTTTCTAGGAAAATACTCTAATCTGTGTTATACAGAAAAAGAAATAGGTGAATAAGTCTTCGAAAACACACAAAAACTCACATACGCAGTTAGTGACAGAAGAAGCAGAGACTTTGCAGGCAGCAGGATGACTCAAATCCCTTGCGACATATCAGAATAAATAACACCGTCATTGCTGTGAATCGGTTTTAAAAAATCACAAAACGTAGCATCTGAAGACGAAATCAGATATGCTAAGAACCGGTAAAACGAATGGGGGAAAAAAACACGCTGCACCTGAAAGGATTTCCCGGACGCGAGCGGTTAATCTACAAGAAAAGTCACAGAGGAATAAGAAGAAACAATCCACAGGTTATAGGGAAAAAGAAGAAGAATCAGATACTGTTAATCCAAATTTCATCACCAAAACATACCTATAACCCGACGACGATTGCAAACTCACGGGAAAGCAGATGGTTGAAGTCACAAGGGAAAACCAAAAAAAAAAAAACTACTACCATATAAGTGGCGATTGCATGCCATCCAATGAGCCAGAATCGATTCAGTTGCTTTCTTCGAAGGATGCAATTAAAAATAAGTTGGAGACATAAACATAAAACGTTGGAAACATACGGGAAGAGCAAAGGAAATCGTTAATGGAAACATGCGGCCTATTGAGTTAATAATAGTTATTGTTAATAGTTAATTACGATAATAACCCCAAATTTGGCGGACTAAATGTGCGCCTAATTCCCCATTGTTTGTTTCTTTAATTAATAAAAGATGTCAAGCATACAAATAAACATCTGATGGTTCTAAAAATAGTGAGCCATGTTTCTAATTTCTAACAACGTATTACACTTCAAAAAAGCACCTAAATATTCAACATACTTTGACCTCAGTTGGTCCAATTAATCCATCCAGACCATAAACAGATAAATATTTAAACAAATCTTAAGATCCAATTGGGCAGAATAGCTTCTGCTAAAGGCCAGTGATTCACAATTTGAATTCTTTCAGAGCTTCATTTGCTTTCTACAGAAACTAAATTTTACGTCACTGATTAAAAAAAAAAATAGATTTCAGTTATTGCTAGCTCTAGTCACATATAGAGCCCCAAATCTAAGCTTTAACACACAACTGAAACCTAAACATGAATGCATTAAGTAAAACTAGAAAAAATAAAGGAAAATCTAGAACAAAAATACTCAGCATAAACCACAATAATTCACAGCTTAATCTCAATTAATAATGAAGAAAGACCAAAATTGCCTAAAGTTTATTTCAACAACTGACCAAGCTTACCCTATAGAAAGTGCTTCCTCCACATTGTCCTTGTTCCTCATTGAATCGATTTGATGGCCTCCCAAACTTAGCAAAGTTGTGGCATTTAGCTGATCCTTCTTGGGACCATCACAGAATCCAAATTGGAAGTGTTGTATAGGACTACTTGAACCTGAAGTTCCTCCTCCGACAAGAAAAAGTCCTGCTGATTGATTAGAGAATGTTGAGATCCACGGATTCAATCAAATGTTTTCTCGTTTTCACTCTCAACAAAGAAGATGTGCCACATTGGGAGGGACGGATACCATGGATGGCGACGACGAATGAGCAACCAGAGAGGTACCAAAATTTTGAATGTGATCAGCAACAGAAGATGGGGAGGGTACAGAAAGTACTTCAACAAGATCTGTTATGCAATTTAACATACTTTGAATGTAAATCTTACAGACTACTTAATAATTTTTCCAACTATTTACATCATCAATTAACGGTAAACAATCTGATATGTTCATTTTATTTATTAATTTATCTAATGGTTAATAGAACTGGTACACTGGTGAAGGATTTGTTTGCTCCCTCACCTAAGAAGGTGCCTGATACCAAGTATACATTAAGGTGCTTAAATATTTTAAAAGCAAAAAAAAAAAAAAAAAAATGTAACTTCTATTATCAATGGATATATAAAAAGTTCTAGTACAAAACTTGCAGTATGAAAATATCTGCTCTATCATATGATGGCCACCATCAGAAAATATCAATGGATGGTTAAAACGCCAGTAAATCTGAAACTTCTCATATAATGTCTGTATATCTTAAACCTCTCTTATACAATGCCAGAGTTAAACACATATAAGTCCAGTAAGGTATTGTAATGCCCCTTCTCAATTTCCTCCTCCTTTACTCGATGAAGGATAAGTGTCTCAATAATTAAGTCTTCCCAATCAATGCCATCAGCTACTATTCCTCTTCTCTTCTTCCTTCTCTCAGGACAAGTGCTATCTAAAACGCCAAGGTCAGCATCTAATGGATGAGTAATTCTATTTATCCGCGTCTTTGCAGCACTGATCTTCTCTAGCCTCATTTTAAATTTCAATTGACCATTGACAAATGATGGTGGCATGGTATCCACTCCAATATCCTTCTCTAGTAAATGTTTGAGTATAAGTTTTCTGCTCAGTTCTGATTTTCCATTCCACCACTCCCTACAATCCTGAAGATCAAGTCCTAACCCTCTCCGTTTCTGAGCATTTGCACTCCTTGAAGACTTGGCACAACGATTCTCATTCAAAAATTTCTCGTACATCATGGATAAACATTCAGGTGAAATCTGCAACCTGTCAACATCCTTGGTGCCTGCTGTATCAGCATTACTTCCTAATGAAAAATACCGAGAATCTTTTCGAGAAGTTAAGCCATCAGTCCCATACTCATATTCATCATCTTGTCTTAAGCATTCAGTAACCACATCTGCCAAATCTAACCCAGGCTGATCAAGACTCTTCCTCTTCTCAACAGGTTTTGACATAGACTTCTTCTCCATATACTGAATCACAAACGGCGAATTCCTAACTATATTTTTTGTAGTGATATCCTTTCCCCAAGGCAACACTTGTGCAGCTTTTACAAGCGTCTCGAGGAGCTCCCTGTACCTAGTTCTACAAGTGGAAACAATTGCATGAACCTCCTTAGCCAAATCATCGATCCGAACTTCAACTTCGTTCATTTCAGCCACCAAAACCAAAACTGCAACCACCAAGGGAAGCGGCCTGCGGCCAGTGCTCAAAAACCACTTCACCGCACACTGTATCAAAAATATCCCCTGCCTTGTCATCCTGTCAAGTAGACTCCTCTCAACTGCCGAAAAACTGGGAGAATTCTTAAGGGTCCTTTCCAATGAATGCACAATGTCAAACTCGGGAAAATCATGTTGTTTCAATTCCAAAAAATCAATAACGCGTAGAATCATCTTACCCAGTTCATACACATCACAACCAACCGCGGAAGCCACTTCAGCCATGGGCAAAGGGCGATCATCCCTTCGCATAACGACATAAGCACACGCACCGATCAACACCTGAAACCAATCGCCTTGCCCGAACTCCCCTTCCGTGATCTTAGATATCATGCTTTTAATTTCGAAACTCTTTGACGCTAGCCCTAACCTATTTGTTAATTCATCAATGGAACTAGACGCGGAAAACAATTTCCTGTCTCTGTAAGAGTAAACGCTACCTGAACCGGCGGTTCCGACGTGGATGAAGGTTCCTTGTGGACCGCTGATGCCGCCGATTTGGGCTTCGAATTGATCGTACTGTTGAACGGCACCACAGGACGAACAGACCAAGTCTCCAGTGTCATCGTCGCGGAGAAAGGACGTTTTGCCGCAGTTGATGCAGGCACGAGAGCTCGACATGAACGCGGTGTCGCGGCTTCAGGCAATTCAGAATTCGTTTACGATCGAACATACAAAAAGTAGAGTCCAAGAAGACGAAGAAACAACGGAAAGAATAATCGCTAATGGGCTCACACAGTAGTATTAACTGCAGCAAAACAGAAGCGATTTGTCGCTTTGGGACCTTCCACTCGCTTTCTGACCTTTGCACTTTCCACCGTGGAAAGAGGAAAATTCAAGAGCCAGCAACCGATCGCCGCCCTCGGAGGACCTAGGTAAGCACAACGCATTCATCCTTTGTAGAGCCCATTTGTTACCTATTAAAAAAGTGATTTTGTCATGAAATAATCTAGAAATGATAGTAAATATACAAAATTTGAAGGGAAAAAAAAAGTAGTTTTTGTTATGAAATGATCTAGAGATTATTGTAAATATAAAAAGAAATTACTACTTCCATAAAAAAAAAATATCGACTCAAATAGAGATTATTCAAGAAACAAAATTCAAAGGCTAATTATTTAAGAACTAACAATAATTTATTTATTGATAATCTTATAAGTTAAGTTGTGTGTAAAATCACAACCCTAATAGCGCTATTTATAGGGATAATGGATTACTAAATATGAGCATACAAATAGATAAGATGAATGATAATGAGATAATAACTTTATATAGTCATCCATCTGGATAATTATAACACTTTCATTTGGATGACTATATATTATAAGCATGACTCGTTAAAACCTTACTAAAAAAATACAATGGGATAAAAACTTAGCAAATGAAAAAGAGTATAATATTCATAGTGACACACTTCTCTTTGAAAATACATCATTTATTAAATGTTTTTTAGTTGACTTATCGACGTCGTTTTTGAAAATTGAAGTTGGCAATGTTTTGTGTATAAATGTGTTAGGTTGTCACTTGAGCAAGTCCTTTAATTTGTGCAATATATGTTGCATTATCTTCATGCAATATTGTTGGTTTGTCATCTTCTTTCACCAATTTGCATGCTCCTCTAATGTAATAGGTCATGGTTCTTAGCCATATACACCCACAACTTGTTTCATGAAGAGTCAATATCTTTGAATGGTTTGATGAGGTAGTCGTGATTGTTTGATTCACGGATTGTCAAGTGTGATGTCTTCGAGTTAGTGTTGAACTAAATTTTGCTAATAAGTACACCACAAAGTCTATATCTAGACTTGTGCTATTTGCAACATACAAAAGTATTTCGATGACAATAAGATATCCTACTTCAGGACCAAAATTCTTTGCTGCAAATGTTTGAATGGTAGTTGAGACAAGACTTTATCTTCCAAAACATGATATTTGAAGAAATTTCTTCATACCTTTCATAGTTTGGAAAAACTTAAGGTCATATTGAATAGACATATAAGAAAATATGTTATGGCCCAAATGCATGGTAGTATATCCAGATATTAGGCCAAAGTACCATGAGCTACCTTGAGTGTGATTACATGTTATTAGTGAGAGGAAGTGTCTAAAGTAATTTCTATTATGATGAATCATTGTAGTTTGTTAGATTTTGCTGAGTCATTGTGCTAGTTGTTATAAGGGTTACCAAGAGTCTATATATGACCAAGAAATCAAGGGAATGACACACAGAAGAAAAATATGAAGAATGCTTAGTTTTCTCGTTTAGCAATTTAGCATTTCATTTCTTCTCTTTAGTTAGCTACCGTAGTTTTTTTTAGTTCATTTCATTGGTGTTTTCGTTGCCATGGACTCACCTACCAACCTCCTTCATAACATTAAATCCATTCTCCAGCAAATATTACATTCCCAACAGATCTGCCTTCATACCATGTCAGCTTCTGCTAATACACTTTCCACCTTCACGGCCAGATTAGCACCTTCCGGCTTCACCAACATCGGCACCAATACCTTATCATGGGTCTCGCCCAGTTCCTGCATCCAGTAAGCACCGCTCCAAAATTCCACTGATTTGCGTCATTATGTCTATGACCACCATTATGAGGATCTGATTTATCAACCAGATCTCATCTCCTTCAACAATGGTTTAGCGCCACAATTCTTTCACTCAAAAGAGAAGGGTGTCGGAGAAGAGGCAAAATCTCAAGAGCTCATAATAGGGAGCAATTTCCCCACCATTTCGAATGAGGAGAACTTATCTATTACTGCAAATTTCTCCATTCATAAAGCTGCCAAAAGATCGCAAGCGCTTGTCGTTGCTGCAGCAAATGCTCACAAAGACGCACAGGATCCTCCATTAATTTTTCACATGCTTCCACCGTTCGCTTCCTTCCCCAAAACTTGGCCATCACCGCCGCCACATTTGGACACAATCTCCACCATCAAATTCTCTGGTTTAAGGCATTGCTTCGATTTCTGCTTATTCACACTAGATCTGGTTTGCCTCTTATGCTCTGAGAATTTCGTTTCACAAAACATCGTGTCTTCGTTGGCGAAGAAGCTTGAGCACGTTTTCACCATTTTTGTCTTCGAAATAGAGAAGATGATTGGGAACACCATCTCAGCAACACCTCCACGATGCTCATCTTTTGTTTTTGATCCCAACGAAACTCCGATGGTCATTGTGCGTCGCACCCACCGCGAGTTCCAGAAGCTTTGTTTTCGTCTCGTTTAGGTTTGCATTTTTTGCTCCATCATCATCATCCCTTTGGGTAGCATAGAAGCGTCGTTAAGGTCTGAATGTGGCATCCAGCCTCTACTACTCGCAACATTTCTTATTGGGCCCAACCCGTTTTCAGTTATGGAGGTGCATGCATTTTGGTCCCACATTGGATTTTTCAGTTTTTCCTATTTTGCTCACTACCTTGTGACACTACCTTTTGGATTTGGGCTACTACATTGTTAGGCATCATTTTCTCTTCTCTAGTTTACATTTTGGGTTGCAACATAATGTTTTGGGTTTTTGGATTTCAATCCACTTTGAGGACAAGGTGCTTTTGCAAGATTGGAGCGATGTTATGGCCCAAATACATGGTAGTATATTCAGGTATTAGGCCCAAGTACCATGAGCTACCTTGAGTGTGATTACATGTTGTTAGTCAGAGGAAATGTCTAGAGTAATTTCTGTTATGATGAGTCGGTGTAGTTTTTTAGATTTTGCTGAGTCATTGTGCTGGTTGTTATAAGGGTTACCACGCGTCTATATGTAACTGAGAAATCAAGGGAATGACACATAGAAGAAAAATATGAAGAATGCTTAGTTTTTTCTTTTAGCAATTTAGAATTTCAATTCATCTCTTTAGTTAGCTACTGCGGTTTCTTTTGGTTCATTTCAAAATAAATAAAATAACTAAGATAAATTTATCCATAATTACATGAAAAACATAACATATGTAACTAAAACATTTTACGATATGAAATGTTTAAAAGCCGGATTGAGTCATATTCTTCTTCAACCAAATCTCTCTTATTTACTATTGTGGTTGAGAGCACCGGATAATCCTTGGATTGTGAGCAATCCAGTAGAAGGATTGGAGGACTTTCATGTTAGTGCCTTGGTGGACCCCGGTTACTAATTTTTGGCGTACTAATCTCATAAATTCCTTTTTTTGCAGTAGGGATGCAAAGGAAATTCTTAGTATGCCCACAATTAATTATTGCAGTGAAGATAGAAAAAATATGGAGGTTTACTAAAGATGGCTATTATCTTTTAAAACTGCCTATCACTTCATCATGGAATCTTTAACAGATAATACCCACTTTAGAGTAGATGGGGATTGGATGGCACTGTGGAAAGTAAACATACCCCAGAAAATTATATTGCTACTTTGGAGAATTACAAGAGGCTGCTTACCAACAAGAACTCGGCTTAGATCAAGAGGGGTAGATTGTCCAATGCTTTGTCCTTTTTGTGAATCTTCCCCTGAGAATGAATTCCATGTGTTTTTTAACTGTCCGCATGGCTCAATCTAATTTGTGGCCCATTATACAGCCACGGGTCTATGAAGCAGAAGGCATTGTAGATTTAATGTTTTCAATTTTTAGTGGAATGACAGTAGGTAGTAAAGAAAAAGTGGCTACTGTTTTGTGGTGTTTGGGGAAATGGAGGAATGAAAAAATATGGGAGCAGGTTGAAAAACCAATTTTCTTGTCCCTAAGTAAAGCTTTTAGTGCAGTATTTGAATGGCAAAATTATAAGAAGAAAAGCAGCAGCATCGTGACTCAAGGTTAAGTAGTGGAGTGCAAATTTGGAGGAGACGACCAATGGGAGAATTTACATGCAATGCAATGTGGATGCAGCTACATTCATGGAGCAAGAATGTTTTGGTATAGGTATGTGTCTAAGGGATGAAAATGGGGAGTTTTTAAATCACTACAAGAAAATAACAAATTACCGACGAAAAATTACCGATGGCTCCGAGTCCGTCGGTAGTGCACCGAAAAACCGACGGCTTCGAAGCTGTCAGTAAAAAATTATTTCATTTATAATTTAGATTTTAAATTTACCGACGGCTAAACCGTCGGTAATACGCCGAAAAAATGCTGGGCGAGAATTTAATTTTTTACTCCTTTACCGACGGCTAAGCCGTCGGTACAGTCAAGCAACAAGGAAATAAAAGAGAAAACTGATGAAATAAAAAAAAGGGAGGGGGTATCTGACGGGTTTCATTTTAGAAACCCTAAAAAAAAATTTGCTGCAAGACTGAGGAAGAGAGGGAGAGATGTGAGAGAGAGATCACGAGACTAAGAGGGAGGAGAGGAAACGCGAGAGGGAGAGACCAAGAAGGTGAGATCGCGAGAGAGAGAGAGGTTGGGGAAGATGATGAAAAGGTCGGATCTGGCCATCCTTGGCCGCGTGCGGCCATGGTTACTGAGGATAGCTTTGAAGCCGCGAGAGGGAAAGGGGAAGGATGTTGTGGTGCGAACAAGGAGGAGCTCGGAGGGGGAAGATGACGCGGCTGTGATTCTTCCACTAGGTTCGATAAGGCTTTTGTTGATGTCGTTTCAGGGATTTCAGATAGTCACGAGGTGATTTCTTTTTTTATTTTATTTTTGTTGGTTTTGAATGTTTGTTTCTTTCGGATAGACAAAAAATTGGGTGGATTCTGAAACTGTTTTATTATCTCATTTTTATGTTTGACCTGCTCATTGTATTCTAAAATAGATTGTATGGTTGCATAATAATGGATTTGTGAAAAAGAAGGCAAAGAAGAAAAAAGAGAGATTTGCAAAAGCCACACCTACCTAGGGAACATAGTTTGTGGCTTGGATGGATGGAGCGCATCGGAAATTAAACTATTGAAAACTTTGATTTTTAATATTTCAAGATGTGTTTGTCAGTGATTTCTGTTAAGGAAACCAAAATTGTACTTATGTATTGTGATAATTGGTGGAGAAATGCCATGGAAAGAGAGTTAAATGAACTTCTCATGGTTGTGACTTCCCAGAAAACAAAACTTAGAAGATTTTAGAATTGTAAATAGTAATTCATGCTGAGATTATTGAATACAAGCTTGACAAGATTGATCATAGCCAAGGGAAACAACATCTTATTCCCAGAGCCCTTTGTTGCTACCGTTGCCAATGCTGGTGGTCTTGGACTTCTCAAAGCCCCTGATTGGGTTTGATTCACTTACCCTTTTTTTTTCCTTTTCTCTTTCATTTCATTTCATTTTTTCATTCCTTTCCTTTCCTTTCTTGTTCTGATGATTATTATTTATTACTATATTAATAGTTTGTGCTTTCAAGTTTCAACTTTCAATTCCAAGTTCCAACAACACTCATATGTTTGATTATTTGCTTATGATTATTGCATCGTGTTCTTCAATTTGTATGCAGTTGCTATTGATATGACTGAATTTTTAAAGTTGTTGCTGAACATACTTTTATGATCAAGGAGGATTTTTTATGATCAAGGAGGATTTTGTACTTTCATCATAGTTTGTTATGTAGGAGCTAATTAAATATATTATATTTCTTTTTGTTTAATTTTGTTCTTCTGGTGATGCAATATCATTTTACTGGCATCTAAGGATCACAAATGCAGAATACACCTATAATCGCGGTTTTATTGGATTTTTTACGTCGGTTTTCAATCCGACATGTATTCTTTCGACGTTATAAGTGTCATCATTTAACGCCGGTTCGGTATATAAACCGGCGTTAAAAGTCACTTTTAATAACGGTTTTTATCAAAACCGGCGTGAAAAGGAACAAAAAATTTTAGAAAAAACGAAAAATTCACTTTTAATCGCAGCTTTACTAAAAACCGACGTTAAATGTTACTTTTAATCGCGGTTTTACTAAAAACCGGCATGGTAAGTTTTTTTTTTTTAATTTCATTGTACAGATCCGCGTATTTTGGAAAACGAAAAAAAACTGGGAGGAGAAGAAGAAACATCAAACAGAATCACAAATCAAAGCTTCATGCTTCAACTCCTAGTAACAAAGCTTGAAGGGAAAAAAGGGAAGGAAAAAAAAAAGCTGTGTGTGAAAACTGATAACGAAAACAAAAAAACAAGAAAAGCAGACACAAATATTTCTGATTCTCTTAATTCGTTCTCTCAATCCTTTGGATCTTCTTCTTCTCAACCTTCATCCTCCACAAACCCTTCCTCTTCCCCATTCACGTTCGGGTCATCCACCCCCGCTTTCTCATTCGGATCTTCGTCCCAAGTCCACGTCGTCCCAGGTTCAGAGGCGAACGAATCTGAAAATTTCAGAGGCGAACAGAACCAATTTAAATTCAATTAGAGGGGATGAATCCCAACCAATAAAACACACAGGTTATCTCTCTCAGTCACCCTAAATCAACCAAAAATCCAACCCCATACACCAACAGAAGCAAGATAAAAAATAAAACAGAGAGAAAGTTAGAAAATAGAGAGAGGGGTGCTACCAAAGGTGGCGCCACCCCTTGAGCCACCATCACGCCTCGTCCTGGTGACAGATCCACCATGGATCTGTCGTTGAACACCACGAACAGCCACCCCTTTTCCTTCCACTTCATGTTCCTCCTCTCCCAGCTTCCCTCTGTCTCTTTCGTTCTCTCTCTCGCGGCTGCGCTTCTCATGTCCCTCTACGCTCCCTGCTCCATGCTCTTTCTCTTCCTTCTTCCCCTTCTCTCCCTCGTTCCATTTTTCTACAGTGTGGCACTTTATCTTTTGCGTTATATGTGTGTGGGTCTGTTTTCTTTAGTAGAATAATAATAATAATAATAATAAGTGTGTGTGTTCTGTGAATGTGTGTCACTTATAAAGCCAATTTTGTGAAAACCTCATGCGTTAATTTCACGCTAACATGTGTCACTTATAACGCCGGTTTTATTTAAAACCGGCGTTAAAACCTGATGCGTTAATTTTAAGTGACCTAGGATCACACTTATAATGTCGGTTTTAGAAATAACTGGCATATGATGCGTTAATTTCAAAAATATCATCACGTCACTTTTTACGCCGGTTATTGCCAAAACCGGTGTTATAAGTTCACTTTTTAGGTGTATTTCGCACTAGTGGATGTTTCCTGATAAAGTTCTCTCAGTGCAAGTAGAAATCCGCATGCAATAACTCACATGAGTTCTTTAGGAATTTGGATAAATCTTGAGTAACCTATTCTTTAAATTAGTCATTTGCTTTTATAGGCATTTGGCTAAATTTTCCACTTTGTACCTCTGTGACGCTTTTCTGCCACATTTGGCTCCTATTAATTTGTTAACTGAAAAAAAATGCCATTATGCTTCCATGATAATTTCATATACGTATGGCTCGAAATGGTGGTAGAATACTGGAATCCTATTTATATTTGACTTTGAAACATGCATAAGAAATTTTATCTTATGTATTCTTATTTGAATTTATTTATCCTGTTTTTGTTTGACTGGGCTCCAACATGTAATTAATCCTCTTGATTGTTATTACGTTGTTTGAAGTTGGTTTGCCCAACGGATGCTTCCCGGATACTACTTGGGGATTCATTTTCTAACTTGCATTTCCTTGCTTTGTTCACTCATTTGTCAATAATGGATTATTTAAGCAAGTTTAATTTGTTTGGTCTATAAGACAAAAATCATATGATATGCTACATTAGAGGAACAATGATAGGAAGCATAGGAGAGTTTAAGGGAGTTATTAAATAAATAAATTCTGTAACTCCAACCTTGAGACTAGAAAAAAATTAGGTGTTGTTTGATTTCAAAAAATTAGGTGTTATTTGATTTCAAAATTAGGAACAATGATAGGAAGCATAGGAGATTTTTTTTTTTGTAGTTTCAAGATTACAGTGGGTTTAGCCGTCGGTAATTTCATTTTTTTTTTGTTTTTTTGTTTTTTACTTACCGACGGCTTGGCCGTCAGTAGATTACAGACGGTCCAGTCGTCGGAAAACTCCGACAGAGCCGTCAGTAATTCGCCACCGTGTACGGTCGCCATTAGCTGTCGGTAACCACCCCCAAAAAATGGTAAAATTTCACCAAATCTGCGACGACTATGTATAATATTCCAACGGCTTTAAAGGGCCGTCGGTAACAGATTTCCATCGAGCCGATTACCCACGGCCTCGAGGCCGTCGGTAATCCTAATTTACCGACGAAAAATGACTGTCAGTAACAGCGAAAATTCTTGTAGTTAATGCTCAAACAATGTGGCAAACTGGAATTCCACCGGTTCAACAAATAGAAGCATATGGCCCGTTGGAAGCTATCACGTGGCCAAGGGATATGGGTCTTCAAGGAGTAACAATTGAGTTACATTGTAAAATGGTGATAGACGCTCTTGGTGGGAATAAAATTCTACACTGAATTTGGTGTGATATTATTGAGTTGTGTAGATCGAAGGTTAGACATTTTAAAAGCTTTAAAGTGTGTGCGCGCTCTGCTTCGGGAACATTTTACAACCCCCTCTCTGTTTTTCCGTATGAAAATTCACAATCAAATCCTTGATATGCGACAGCAACGTGTAAAGATTGAAATGCAAGTCACACAAGCATATGCTACGTTATTTTATGACACACAGTACACCAACTGCTTTATTTTCACGACGTACATATATCACATCATTGAATAGAAATTCCATATCTTTCTATTTATTTATTTATATTTATGCCTAAGATCTCCGGATACCGTGGAGAGCTAAAGTGCTCAAAACTGCATCAAGAATGTCTGGCTAAATACACATCAAATTCCAGACACATGAAATGATAATTCATAATTCATGGTTTAACCTATTCGAGGCACTTATAATTATTCAACAATATTTTTATCTAAAATGGATCTTTTTTTTGGGACCAATTATCTAAAATGAAACTAATACTTTGGTTCCTAGATGCTAGCTCCAGCATATTTGACTGGATAATAAGCCCAGGAATTGATTGCACACACCCCATATTGTCTACCGGTGTTTCTCCTGATCCATATATAACCATTCATTCCCCATGATGTGCTCCATGAATTCTTCACGATCCAAAAATCTTGACCGTCTATCGAATCATAACCCACTATTAACATGCAGTGATTTGTATAGCTAGAATCCACTGGGCAGTTGGGACCATCAAATATTCCCTGATGATGGATAAAAAAAACAGAGAAAATAAGAAGAAAAAATAATTATTGATGCCTTCTTTGTTTTAAATTAAGCATATATATGCTTATAAAAAATTAAATTAAGTAGTTGAATTAACATTAATTGATTATACACAAACTTACGTATGAGTAATGATGAAAGTCTTCGGGTGCATAAACACACACACCAATAGGTTGTCTAGCAGTTGCACACAATAGTCCGTTGTCTGATTCCTCCACGTGATAATATGTATCAATGGTTGAACTTGCACTGTTTTGAATCTACTTCATGAAAAAAGGGAGGTTAAACAGTACAAACCTTCAAATTAAAATTAAATTAAAAGTAATTAATTTTGTTTTTTTAATTTCAAAAATGAAACTATTGATAGAAATTAACGAGACCTCTGTGGCTTTGCAGGAACCCTGCCATGCAGTATAACTATATTCATATTCCGAAGCAATCCCTCGGTTTCTTATAACCCAATCGATTGCTTTATTCACCCATCCTTTGTTACAACCGTTGCTGTCCTGGTCACAATCCACAAGCTCTTGCTCAGAAAGGCTGACAAGCTTCCCTGTGACTATTGCATTTATTCCTTCAATAGCGCCCGCAGCTGTGAATGCCCAACAACTCCCTATAGGTAAAATAAAAGTTTCACACTCATATCAAATAATATAATGTAACATATTTTCATTTTTATTTATCAAATAGTTTGTATAATTATAACAATTTCTAGAAAATTAAAATTTTCGGGTTTTTTTATGACCTAAAATTTTTGGGGTGTTGGGCTCATCATTTAACAGTTTTTGCATAAGACGACTTGAATTTAATTTTCCAGGACTAGTAATTAAAATAATAATTTATCAGAATGAATGATGCCACTGTCACATCAAATATTAAACAAAACTGAAACTCAAAGATCAAAATATAACTAACAGTATATATGCATATGGAAGGCACTAGCATGCAGTATGAAATCATAAAATATTACTACCACATTTTTTTTGATCCTTAACACCAGTCACAGCTCCTCTTGACCTCCAATCTATGGATGAAGGAGCACTACAGAAATCATTCTCATGCTTCATGACACTGTGTGTAGGCATCTCAAGGTCATGTAAGTAATTTTCTTTGAACTCCTGAGCACTCCAATCAGCAAAATTGGTCAGACCAAGAAGGAAGCCATGAGTCGAGTTTCTCTTTGCATTGGTCTCTGTGATATACTTCAAATTGGAAAGGAAAATGTCAAATTTATTTGCCATCTCTTCTAGGTCACTGTAGACCCGTCCATGCTCTTTCCTCCAAAGTTGGAATAATTGGATGGCTTCATCCCGAGTAGGAAGCTTGTCAAGGTTAGGACCCAATATGGAGGAGTACTTGGATGGGATACCAGAACTTGAAGAGAGACATAAGAATGTAGCGAATATGATGAAGAGGATTAATAGGTTTGAGGTGTGGGAAATCATTGTTTATTCAAACTAGTAATCGAGTTTTTTTTTTTTTGACAAAACTAATCGATTTAGTTGATGAACGTTATATGAAAAAGATGTGCATTCCTCGTACATCAGTTTCACGTATTTATAGTGAGCAAATCATGAAATATTCCATGATGAACACTATCCTAACAGCGTCAGCTCAAGCAGTTGGGAATTATCCTAACAATGTCACTTTATTTTTTTAATGAAATATTAAAAAAAAATTCCAATTTTGTTCTCAAATAAATATTGTATGCATCACTATCATGGACGGCTTCTCTCGGAGCCATAAGGTAGCCATGGCTGCCCCCCAAAAAATAAAATATTATAAATTAGGTATATAAATAAATTATTTTAGTCCTTAAAAAATATATTACAGAGAATAAATACAAATTTTGGTTAAGAGATGAGTCTCAAGTCACATTGATTTGAAAAGTTACAGAGTCTAAAAGCTAGTGATTAATAAATTGAGTTGCGCTGTTAGTTTTGATTAAATAGGGAGTTTGTTATTTTTTCTTAATTACTATTTGTATATAAACCCTAACACTTTTGTTGCTCTTTTATTGTAATAAATTTGCCTATAAAAATTTAATCTTTATATTTGATCCATTCATCAAAATTAGGCTAACTCTGCCCTTGATCACTATCAAATCATTATAATTCACTCTACATTTGCGACAATGATTAATCCCTAAATAATTAATAAAAATTATTTAGTAAAATTATTCAATTTATAATGATATTTAATGTTTTTCTTAATTCTTGTGAAAAAACTTTAAACTACACTTAAATATGGAAGGGGGAGGAAGTATTTTCCAGTCTTTATTTATTCAAACTATTGATCAAGTTAATCAAATGGATCTCAGTCAATGCTGACCAAAAAAAAAAAAAGGATCTCAGTCAACCCCTTAAATAGATCTCAATTACTTTGAAGGATTAATCTGTACAGTTGTGCGTGAATGATATTTTGGTTTAAAAAAAAAAACTATTGATCAAGTTAATCAAATGTTTGGATTTTTTGTTATGTTTCAAGTATTTATTGCAAGCGAATGGCAAATTCCGTGATCAACAATTCTAACTAACATATAGCGTCAGCTAACCAATTGGTATTTGGCTGATGTATCCATTTGCAACTTGCCACATTTACGCCGTGAATGTTTGAACTTTTGTAATAAAAAAAAAGAACAAAAACAACGTGCTTAATTTTATTTCATGGTGATTATTTTTTTGGTACATATTTTATGGTGATTATATATGAGCGTAAGTGAGTAACAATATTATGTCCATCAAGCTTTAAAGTGCCGTAAAAAAATAATGCCAAAAAGCTTTTTTTTTTTATGAACTAATGCCGAAAAGCTTGTAATTTAATTGACGTGGGATACAATTATATATTGACGTCATTACTTTTTTTTGTTTCAATATTGACGTCATTACTTGCGTCATCAAATACATCGATAATTATTTATAAAAAATACATTATTAATTAATTAATAAAAGGGAGGCAACTCTAGTTATATTATTAAAAGCTTATTGGAAAATAAATAAAACCTATATAAATAAAGAAATATCCTAAACATTTCTATTACATATAATATTGATTAAGTATATATATTCTTAAAAGTTATAAAAATATTTTATCACAATTCAATCAATATATACAACAATTGTAAGTATTATATTTTGTAACTCTATAATAAAATATTTTAAAATGAGAATATATTAATTTAATTAATAATCAAAATATTTAATATATTTCTATGAACAATTTCTATATAATTAGACAAAATCTATAGTTAAAAATTACTTAAAATATAAAAAATTAAGTTATCGATCACGCACATGTCTTTTCATTTCACTGAAATTAAAGAAAAAATAATTATTACATAATTTTAATAATAAGAAATTAATTTAGTAAATAAATACAGTAAAACTTACTTGAATAAGAGTATTAAATGCTATATTTTTAAATAAATAATTGACTAATACATTTCTATTACATATAATATTAATTAAGTATAATATCTTAACTAAAAGCTATAAAATTATTTTATCACAATTCATTCAATATATTAAACTATTACGAGTATTAGATTTTTTTAATTATAAAACATATTTTCTTAAAATGGGAATATAGTAATTTAATTGATAATCAAAATATTTAAGATATTTCTATAAAGTAATTTGTATATGATTAGGCAAAATTTATAGTTCAAAATTACTTAAAATATAAATAATTAATCTACCAATCATGAATACGTCCTTTCATTTCAATGAAATTAAATAAAAATTAATTACATATTTTTATTCACAAAAAGTTAATTAGTAATATATAAGTAGAATATATATATATATTACTTGAGAAAGCATTAATAATATTGTTGATTAATAATAACTTGAGTTAAAAAACTTCAAATAGATGATATATTTAATGAACTCTATTGCTTTATATTTTACCTATTTTTTTAAATTAATAAAATATTTAAAATTATTTGTTTATGTTTAAATTATAGTCAAATTCACACATTTTTAATAAAATCATTTCAATAAAATAAATACAACACATGTACAATATACAAATATAATCGTTGGTATAAAGAAATCTCTATGTATTTACATGCAAGGGGGAATTCTTGAAATAATTATTGTTGGATAAATCAACGAGTTTTGCCACGTGAACCATGCCACGTGGCAAAATCACAGTCATTCTTTTTCTGCCTAAAGCTATTTATTTTTATTTTATTTTTTATTATTTTAATCAACCATTGTTAAAGCATATCAATCATGAATTTGATTTATTGATTATTTATTTTAATTGATATGATAAGAAATGAATAATTTTCATGATGATGTCGATATTATTTCAAATCTTTTACTAATTTTGAATTAATACATTTAATACTTTTTATTACATTATTAATAAGTTTTTACTCTCTCTCTCTCTCCCCTTTATTGTCTAAACTTACTTCCCTTAAGCGTATGTCTTCTCTCTTTTCGATTGCAATTTCAATTCAATATGATGTTATTCAACTATGCAGGTTTGTTTGATAACCTCTTAGATTATTTTATTATTTTCTTTGTACTTTAATTCATTTTTTCTTTCTAAAAATTTCTCTTTTAAGTCTTTTGCACTATCTAAAAACATATAAGCTGAAAAGAAGCAAATTTTGAAAGTAATATATATTAAAAAATTAAAAAAATACTTTCATAAGATAAATATAAGCTTGCCTTGAGGGAAAAAAATGAAACTTAAAATTGGAGAGATTGTTTTTGTTGAGTATTATTAAGCAAATATTACAACTGATGACATCTTTTTTTTTTACCAAGAATAATGTGAACGTGAACACAAGAAGGGGGGTTGAATTGTGTTGAAAACTTTTCGTAAACTTTAAATTAGAAACACTTAGAACACAAGTTTTTCAAAACTGTTTGTTTATCGGACGCTGGAAATAAACCGGATATTTGGAAAAGCAGTTTGTGAAAGTTTGTTTTTAACACAGCAAGATAGAAATGAATAGAAAGCAGTAAAGCAAGAGACACAGAGATTTATACTAGTTCACTACCAAACTGGTAGCTACGTCTAGTCCCTTCGTTCCTGAAGGATTTTCCACTATAATCAATCTGATTACAATTTCCTCAATAGTATTCTACTGTCACAACTTTGACAATACTCTCAACTTCTCAAAACGACTCAGTACAGTCGAGCCTTTGAGGGAACAGCCTTAACTAGGCCAAAAAACAACTTTTACAAATAAGTTGAATACAAGTAAAAATAACTCTCACAGAGAGGATAAAAAATTAAGCTCAATATAGAAATGCTTTCTAAAAGAAAGGGTCGGACGCTGAGTTCAGTTCTTGTAGTCCAGAGACTTAGCGCAAAACTTGATTGCTCACAGAAGCAGTGCTTTCAGAGTATTGACTCTTTGTAGTGTATAGCAATCAGAGCTTGTTCTTAGCAAATAAGGCAATATACTCTTGTATAGTTTTGGCAGTTTTCCAGCAGTGTTTCGGCAGTCTATCAACTATCTCTTCAATGGATACCATGAGGTATATATAGGAGTTCCAAAGGATATTACCGTTACGGTAAAAATGGCTCCTTTCCATTGAGTGGGGTAAATTCAAAAAGTTGTCTCTTTCTTCCTTTCCAGAGAATATCCCAGTAGTACATATTACCGTTTTCGTACTACCTTGCTTTTCACAATTGCTTGTACGATTATTGTCTTTTAGCTAAAGGTGTCACCTTTGATACCTCGTACAACAATTTTAGCGCTCAAGATCAATTTTGAAATCCGTTCCAGAAACTTCTGAGAGGAATAGCAACTACGTGACCAACACGTGATTTGAAATGAAGTTCAGACGCTCGCTCAGAATCGGAGGATCGGACGCTCGAAGCAAATGGATAAGCCTAGTGTCATAAAGAGATAATTTTAGATGCTCACACAGATGATCCGGATGCTGACACATGGAGTGTATCCTTCTCTTGAGAATTTCTTCCTTCTGCTTGAGTGGCTTAGAATTATATGTAATATTAGTATCTGCACACTTCAAGAATTGTTAGAACATAAATTGTTCTCTTGTGAATACTTTGTTATCATCAAAATTAATGAGGGTCTAAACTTCTCAATCGTTTAGGTTCCAACAATCTCCCCCTTTTTGATGATGACAAATATCTAAGGTTGATGAACAATTTAGTTTCAAAATGACATCAAGGGTCTCCCCCTGAATTCAACAATTTTGATATATAAGATAATTCTAGTATTAAGGCGATAGTTGATAAATAAATTCAATTAAGTGATCGCAAAACAAAATACGTAGATGTATCAGAGTAAGATCGGATGCTGATTAAAAAGATTGATTTAATCAACTTGTACCAATTTGTTTATCATTGTAAGAGTATTAGTACCAAAAATATTTATTTAACATTATAAGAGCACAAGAACAATGAATATTAGCGCATTAATAAATAACCATACAAAAGCTATGTATGAAATGCTATGCATGATACTTCAGTTCCAGCGTATTTATCGGACGGTGAAAATCGGACGGTGGGTTAGTCAGATTTTCATGTGTTCATCATACCTTTCTTTTACTCCCCCTTTTGTCATCAGACAAAAAAGAGTGTAAAAACACATCATAGTCAAAATAAGACTTAGAAAAATTTGAATATAAGGCAGATAATTTGAGCAAAAATATTTATATATATAAGTGTATCAACCAAAAAAAATAACACTTAGTACCAAAAAAAAACATAAAGCAAAACAAGGTTTAAGGGTTTGGAAGAGGTGGTGGAGGGATGTTGAGATGTTCATAGAGTAACTTTAGTGCAGTCTCTAGCTGAGTGACCTTCATGTTTGTAGCCTTCATTTCTTCAAATTCTGCTTTGGGAATGGTGACCATCTCAACTGCAGAAGTAGAAGTAGAAGGTCCACTGCATCGTGCAGTCTCAACTTCTGATGCTCTGCTAGCACCCAATTAGATAGCTGAAGTCTCAATTCCTTCTTCCTTTGAGCTCTTAGAAAAAATACATCATTTGGTATAAACCATTTGATGAAATTTCCAAGTCTTCTAAGCTCAGATTCCGTTTGAATATCCCATTGATGCTTCACATCTTCTGGATACAGCAAATTCATGAAGATGGTTTCTCTGTGTAGAACAACATCAGCAGTGTAAGAGTCAAACCTATTCCTAGCTTCTTCTCCCCATAAACTTCTGATAAAGACACTCAACGCTTCACAGGTGAAGGAGGGTGCTTCATTTTCTGTCAGGTAAATTCTTCTCAGATTTTCCCTGTCATCTTCTTCTAGCACTAGGGGGTCGAGGCAAGGTAATATGGCTTTGTCTTTCCAAGACTCAGACTATTGACTCCAAGTAAATCCAATGTCGAAGTGCTTGGTCACCGCAGCCCATTGGTCATATATCTTCATGCAGTCAAAAGGTCTGATTACTGAGCATCTGAACATATCATTGAAGTACACTGTTCTAAGATTGATGTCAGTAACTCTGCTGATTGTCCCAACAGTTGGAATAGTATCCTTCTCAGCATTGCAGCAGTTTGAGGAGCCAGTTCTCCATTCATCTTTCTTCAGAGAAGTCAGGTAATACATTCTGGCATGATCCTCAGAGATCTTGGCAATCGGAAGCTGGGAGAATTCCTTAAGATTGTACTTTGTAGGTGCCTTCTCATACTCCTTTAGCCCGATCTTCTTTGAATGGCTACTTGCGAGCGAGTTCCTTCCTTTTCGAGGGATAGACCAAGG
The DNA here is from genome assembly GCA_037113605.1 of Calophaca sinica. Taxonomy (NCBI): domain Eukaryota; kingdom Viridiplantae; phylum Streptophyta; class Magnoliopsida; order Fabales; family Fabaceae; genus Calophaca; species Calophaca sinica. Next base: position 10,235,198 of record CM073732.1, on the reverse strand, counting down.
TAGCCACCTTTGTCTATCTGGTACTATCTTAACAGAAACAGATGATGGGTCTCGATATTGTCCTATGACTTCAAGCCTTTTCTGCTCAAGACAGTGTGCCATGAAGGCAGCTTCTTCATCTGTGATCCACCTTCCACATTCTTCCAACGTGAGCGGTTCAGATTGCGGTAGGGATCTAGGAAGATCAACAGAGAAGGGAATTGCTCTGCTTCCGGATGCTGGTCTCAACCTTCCTTTAAATGACATTTGGAAGTGGTCTTCTCCATCCTTGAATGTTGCACTTATTGGAGAGGCAATCTCCAATCTGGCAGCTCCAGAGGTGAAGGTCTTCAAATGCCATGTGGAGGGACGATTGTAGATGCTATTATATATCTCATACTTAACAAACTGTGGTTTGTATGAGACATTTTTCCTTCCACCAGCGTCTATAGGTTTAATGGTAATGGTGAGTAAGGTGGGAGTGGTTTTGGTGATTTTGTAGGTTTTAGGTGTATAGGGTTTGAAGGGATTAATGGGAGGAGTTTTGAATAACAGATTGAAGGGATGAGAGTGAAGTTTGGAAATATATGAGGTGAGTGATGTATTTGAGGAAATTTGTGGTAGGTTAAGGTTGAGTGTAGTGGATGATGGTTGGGTAAGCTGTTTAGGAGCTATGGAGGTGGTAGTGTTTCTGGTTTTCTGTGCACGGGTTTGAATGTTTGGTGGTTGTGCAACAGATATTGGTGGAGCAGGAATTGTATCATCAGCTTCAAAAATAGATACAGAATCATCAGAAGAATTCAGTACCTTTGGTTCAGGCTCAGACTCCTGACCAATCTCTTCAGCTTCTGTCTGGGGGCAGTAGCTGGAGGAGGACGTTGAATATCATTCTTCTGTTGACCGGACGCTGAAACTTGTTTCTCAGCTTCTGGCTTGCTCCTTTTTCTCAGAACCTGACTGATGGGAACTCGGTCCTCATCTTCTGGTTCTTCAACAGTAGGTACAGGAGCCAACTTCTGTCTTGTTCTTCTGGTTTCCTTTGAAGGAGACTCAGCAGGTCTTTTCACACCAGGCATTGAGCTTCTGGTGGTTGTCTTTTCAGCTTCCCCTTCCTGTTGCTCAATTTTCACCTTCTTGATTATGGACCCAGTGATCAATTTCATTCTAACCAGGCTATTGACTCCAAAGGTGTCAGGAATCACAATACTCTCAGCACCAAAATACTTCACCTTTTCTTGATCTGGTAAAGTAGTCAGCTTGTTTATAACCAGACCCTTGACCATCATTCTAGTGAGCAGAACACCATAAGGAATGCACTTGTAGGTGTTTTTCTTGTCAGCAACACCTTTCCTAGAATTTACTAGTGCATAATCAGGTTGTTGTAGATCAACCTTGGCAGGTTTACCTTGTTACCAGCCATGTAGTGTCTCATGATGAACTTCTGTTCATAGTTGACTATGTCACTAGAGCCAGCCTTCAACAAGATGCTCTTGGTGATTATCTTGTGAAGTACTCTGTAGTGACTCTCCATATTCTTTGCAGTAGGAGTTTCACCAGAGTCTTTCAACTGCTTATAGTTCTCAAACAGATCATCATTGACCTTCTCAATGCCATGAAATGCGTCAGCCCAATCTGTGTAGAAGACGAGACCTTCACAGGGACACCCAGTGACTTCAGAAATGTTGTTGATGGTAAAAACAAACTTGTAGCCTCTCACGGTTCCTTCAAATATACCACCTTTGTGTAAACGAGCATTACCCCAAAATTCTTTGATAGCCGTCACTAGAACCTCAACCTGGTTCCAGAAGAAATAGTGCTCCCAGCCCATTGCCTTGAAACCACTGTAGAAGTCGAAGCCATAGAGTTTGAAGTTCTCTAAATCAACACGATTTTCCAACAAAACTTTTCCTTCAGCCATGGTGTCGTAGATAGCCGTATACTCAGAGATTGTTACTCCATATATGATTGCAGTTGAGATGAAGGTGATGGAGGTTTTAGGGTTCAAACACACACACAGAGAGATAGAGAGAAAGAGAGAACGAGTACGATTTTGCAGAAAACGCAGAGTGGAGCGAAAAATGTGGAGTAGTGGGAAAGTTAATACAGAATGGTACAGTTCTTTTTCAAAATATCGCTTCGTATTTTCACATAAAAATAAATCAAAAAGAAAAGAAAATAAAGATTCGCCTTTTTATTAATTGCAGACGCCAAAATAAAAGTAAAAGATTTTATTGAAAACGTAAATAATCATGACTCAGTAGATATGATGAGACGCTTGAGTCCTTAACACGTGTGAGTGTGCTCGGACGCACGCAACCAATTCACCGGATGATGAGTTATGATGCATATGACAAATAAGATGCTTATGCACAAATATGCTTATGTCATGTCAGATGCTGATGTTTTGTTTATCTTCAGATGTTGAGATTAATCATTCTTCTATAAGATGAAAGTTTAAATTTCTTCTTATAAAATTGAATCTATCTTCAGCAAGGGGTTTTGTAAATATGTCAGCCCACTGATTATCAGTGTCTACAAATTTTATTTCTAGAATACCCTTCTGAACATAGTCTCTTATAAAATGATGTTTAATCTCATTGTGCTTTGCTCTAGAATGCAATATGGGATTTTTAGTAAGACATATGGCAGATGTATTATCACAGAAGATAGGAATGTTACTCTCTTTTATCAGGTAGTCTTCAAGTTGATACTTCATCCACAGAAGTTGAGAAGCGCAACTTCGCCGAGATGTATTCAACCTGGCTGAGAGTGCAATTGTGCTTTGCCTTTTGCTTGACCAAGACACAAGATTAGCTCCAAGGAATTGGCGGCCTCCACTTGTGCTCTTTCTTTCAATTCGATCTCCAAAGAAAGTCAAGATCACGAAACCTACTAATTTGTTATCTTTTGATTTCTTATAAAGCAAACCAAGATTAGTAGTTCCTTGCAAATATCTCAATATTCTTTTGACAAAGACTTAGGTGTGATTCTCTAGGATCCGATTGAAATCTAGCACACAAAAGTGCATGAACATAATATCAGGTCTTGAAGCCGTAAGATAAAGTAGAGATCCAATCATACCTCTGTACAGTTTTTGATCTACCTTCTTACCAATTTCATCTTTACTAAGAATGCAAGTAGGATGCATAAGTGTACACATAGGCTTGCAATCCAGCATCTTGAATTTCTTCAATAATTCTTTGATATATTTGCTTTGATGAATATAAATACCATAACTGCATTGCTTGATTTGTATTCCAAGGAAGAACTTTAATTTTCCCATCATGCTCATCTCAAATTCAGCCTGCATAAGCTTAGAAAATTCTTTGCAAAGGCTTTCATTAGTGGCTCCAAAAATGATATCATCAACATAGATTTGAACAAGTATGAAATGCTTGTTTGAGGTTTTTCTGAAAAGAGTAGTGTCAACTAAACATCTTGTAAATCCATTTTCCATTAAAAAGGAACTTAGTCTATCATACCATGCTCTGGGAGCTTGTTTAAGACCATATAGAGCCTTTTTAAGTTTAAAAACATGTTACGAAATTCAATATCTTCAAAACCAGGAGGTTGTTTAACATAAACTTCCTCAGTTATAAAGTCATTTAGGAAAGCACTTTTCACAGCCATTTGATATAATGTTATCCCATGATGTGCTGCAGATGAAAGGAAAATGCCAATAGCCTCTAGACTTGCCACAGGTGCAAAAGTTTCAGTGAAATCAATACCTTCTTCTTGTGAGTAACCTTGAGCAACTAACCTTGCTTTATTTCTCACAACTTTACCATCTTCATCAAGCTTATTTCTAAATACCCATTTAGTATCAATAGCTTGCTTATCTTCTGGTAGAGTGACTAGCTTCCATACATCATTCCTTTGGAACTGATTTAGCTCATCTTGCATTGCTAGAATCCACCCTTCATCTTCCAAAGCTTGATCAATCGTCTTAGGTTCCATCTCAGAGAGAAGTGCAAAATCAGCATGCTCCTTGAAAGAGGATCTGGTTCGTACTTTATCACCAGGTTCTCCTATGATTTGATCTTTTGGATGATTGGTTTTGTACTTCCAGCTTTTTCTTGCTTCAGCTTCCGCTTGAGTAGAATTCTTCGTCAGATGATGAAGATATATGTTCACCATCTGACTTGTCACCGAGGTTTAATTCTGAAAATAACTCATCTAGCTCTGACATAGCAGTGTCAGGCTTCTTATCATCAAACTTGACATGAATGGACTCTTCAATCACAAAGTTTCTTTGTTGTATATTCTAAAAGCTTTAGATCTTTCAAAATATCCCAAAAGATTCCTTTGTCGACCTTGGAATCAAACTTACCAAGTCGATCTTTAGTATTCAAGATATAACAAATATAACCAAAAGGATGAAAGTAAGAAATGTTTGGTTTTCTACCTTTCCATAATTCATAAGGAGTCTTATTCAAAATAGGTCTTATATAAATTCTATTTTGAATATAACAACTGTGTTTATCGCTTCGCTTCAAAAATGTTTCGCAATATCGCCTTCATTGATCATGGTCTTGGCCATTTCCGAAGGACCTATTTTTCCTTTCTACAACACCATTTTGTTGAGGTATTCTAGGAGAGGAGAAATTGTGGGAGATGCCATTTTCTTCACAAAATTTTTGAAAGTTCTCATTTTCAAATTCTCCCCCATGATCACTTCTAATAGAAGAAATACAGATGCATTTTTCATTTTGAACTGACGGCGTAAAAACAAGAATACCTTAAAAGACTCATCCTTGTGGGCAAGGAATTTAACCCATGTCCATCTAGTAAAATCATCAACAATGACTAATCCATATTTCTTTCCAGTTAAAGAGGCTGTCCTTGTGGGACCAAAAAGATCAAGATGTAAAAGTTCAAGTGGTCTCGAGGTTGAAACAACATTTTTTAAATGAAAGGAAGTTTTAACTTGTTTTCCTCTTTGACAAGCATCACACAGGGCATCAGATTGGAACTTAAGATTTGGTAAGCCTCTAACAAGATTGTGCTTGTTTAACTTTGAGATTAACCTCAAATTGGCATGACCCAATCTTTTGTGCCAAATCCATTGCTCATCTTCAACATACATAAGACATTTGACATCTTGTTTTGCAAGTTCAGAAAGATCAACTTTATAAATGTTTTGTTTCCTCTTTGCTGTAAAGAATATAGATCCGTCTTTCTTGCTTTTTACTAAACATCCAGTTTCTGTAAAGATGACTTCATAACCATTGTCACATAATTGACTTATGCTCAATAGATTATGTTTCAGTCCTTCAACATATAAAACATTATCAATAGAAGGAAGAGAGCCTTTACCTATGCGACCAATTCCAACTATTTTACCTTTCTGGTTTCCTCCGAAACCAACGAATCCAGCTTCTCTAGGTCTTAGTTCTTGGAACATATGCTTTTCTCCCGTCATGTGACGCGAGTATCCACTGTCTAAGTACCAAGATTGGTGTGTTGACTTTGTTGCTAAGCAAGTCTGCAACATAGACTATTTTATCTTTAGGTACCCATATCTTTTTGGGTCTTTTCTTGTTAGTTCGTGAAGGATACTTGTCCTTCTTAGTTGTAAACACATTACATGCACTTTTCAGATGACCAGATTTATTGCAGTAAGTACAATGTAAGCATTTACTATGATTGTTGGATTTATCAGATGCTGAATTATTTTCTAAAAGAGGTTCATCTGATATGTAACCAAGACCATGAGTCGTCGTTTTACTGACTCCCCAGATCATAGAAGCTTGCTTGCTTCGAGTTACACTCTCTGCAAGAAACTTTTGAAATGCATGTTCATAGTCATTTGATTTGCAGTTAGGATTGTCTGTAACTACAGAGCTTTTAACTTGAGAGCTCTCAGCTTCTGGTTGCTTGCTGGCTTCCAGACGCTGGTTATCCACCAGACGCTGATTTTCAGTTTTCAGCTTCTGGTTCTCTTCATTGAGTACAGAGTTTTCATTATGTAAAGAATGAAAATCTTGTGATAGTTTTGAAAATTTCTTTTTCAAATTCTTATACTCAATAGAGAGAGTGGCAGAATCCTTTAACAGATCATCAAATGCAAGTTGAAGTTCAGAATAAGAGTCATATATTATTACCTCTTCAACTTCTTCTTCTGAATCAAGATCAGTGTCTGCCATGAGGGCAATGTGAGCTTCTTCTTCTTTATCTTCCTCAGAGGAGGATAAGTCAAGGTCTTCCCATGTTGCCATGAGACCTTTCTTCTTTTTCTTGAAGGAGCTTCTTGTGGGCTTTTCCTTAAGATTATGACACTCGGACTTGAAATGTCCAGGCTTCTTACATTTATAGCAAATGACTTGGGCTTTGTCCTTGTCTTTGCTTTCCTTCTTGTCCTTTGTATCTTTCTTCTGAAACCTCCTTCTGAAGTTTCTATTCTTCCACATTCTCTGGATCTTCTTAGATATGAATGCTAGCTCATCTTCTGATCCATCATAATCTCCTTCTGAAGCTTCATCATCTGATTCTTCTTCTTCAGCCTGAAAAGCTTTAGAAATACTAGGTTTATGTTGATTTACTCTTAAAGTAATAGACTTACTCTTCTTGGTAGGTTCTTCTTCATTTAGCTCAGGTTCATGAGCTTTCAAAGAACTCATAAAATCTTCAAGCCGAAGAACATTTAGATCTTTTGCTTCTTGAATAGCAGTGACTTTGGGTCTCCACTGCTTAGTTAAACTTCTCAAGATCTTTCTCACATGATCTGGTGTAGTATAACTTTTTCCAAGGGCCTGCAACCCATGAACAAGTGTTTGGAACCTTCCAAACATAGTTTCAATGTTTTCTCCATCTTCCATTTTGAAGAGTTCATCTCAAGCGAACCATCATGCTAGCCTTTGTTTCTCTTACTGGGCGTAACCTCATAAGACAAAACAAGAGAATCCCATATTTCTTTGGCAAAGATCAAACTTACCACATTTATCATATTCTCTTTCACATAGCATAGATGAGAATAAATCTAGCCTTCTCGATTGGTTTGATATCTCTTTTTACGATCATCAGACCGCTTTTCCTAGGTATTGCAACACCAAGGGCATTAGCGGAGAAATGTATCCACTTTCAACTATATCCCATAAATCAAGATTTTGTGCCTCAAGGAATGCTTTCATCTTATCTTTCCAAAGAATCAAATTTTTCTCCATTGAATAGAGGAGCCGGTTCATATGACCACCTTCAAAGACATGTTCACAAGAGGATCTTTACTCTTAACATCATAAGTGCTCAACCAAGAGGCCGAGCTCGGTACCAACTGAACGTGAACACAAGAAGGGGGGTTGAATTGTGTTGAAAACTTTTCGCAAACTTTAAGTTAGAAACACTTAGAACACAAGTTTTTCAAAACTGTTTGTTTATCGGACGCTGGAAATAAACCGGACGCTGGAAAAGCAGTTTGTGAAAGTTTGTTTTTAACACAGCAAAATAGAAATGAATAGAAAGCAGTAAAGCAAGAGACACAGAGATTTATACTAGTTCACTACCAAACTGGTAGCTACGTCTAGTCCCTTCGTTCCTGAAGGATTTTCCACTATAATCAATCTGATTACAATTTCCTCAAGAGTATTCTACTGTCACAACTTTGACAATACTCTCAACTTCTCAAAACGACTCAGTACAGTCGAGCCTTTGAGGGAACAGCCTTAACTAGGCCAAAAAACAACTTTTACAAATAAGTTGAATACAAGTAAAAATAACTCTCACAGAGAGGATAAAAAATTAAGCTCAATATAGAAATGCTTTCTAAAAGAAAGGGTCGGACGCTGAGTTCAGTTCTTGTAGTCCAGAGACTTAGCGCGAAACTTGATTGCTCACAGAAGCAGTGCTTTCAGAGTATTGACTCTTTGTAGTGTATAGCAATCAGAGCTTGTTCTTAGCAAATAAGGCAATATACTCTTGTATAGTTTTGGCAGTTTTCCAGCAGTGTTTCGGCAGTCTATCAGCTATCTCTTCAATGGATACCATGAGGTATATATAGGAGTTCCAAAGGATATTACCGTTACAGTAAAAATGACTCATTTCCATTGAGTGAGGTAAATTCAAAAAGTTGTCTCTTTCTTCCTTTCCAGAGAATATCCCAGTAGTACATATTACTGTTTTTGTACTACCTTGCTTTTCACAATTGCTTGTACGATTATTGTCTTTTAGCTAAAGGTGTCATCTTTGATACCTCGTACAACAATTTTAGCGCTCAAGATCAATTTTGAAATCCGTTCCAGAAACTTCTGAGAGGAAGAGCAACTACGTGACCAACACGTGATTTGAAATGTAGTTCAGACGCTCGCTCAGAATCGGAGGATCGGACGCTTGAAGCAAATGGATAAGCCTAGTGTCATAAAGAGATAATTTTAGATGCTCACACAGATGATCCGGATGCTGACACATGGAGTGTATCCTTCTCTTGAGAATTTCTTCCTTCTGCTTGAGTGGCTTAGAATTATATGTAATATTAGTATTTGCACACTTCAAGAATTGTTAGAACATAAATTGTTCTCTTGTGAATACTTTGTTATCATCAAAATTAATGAGGGTCTAAACTTCTCAATCGTTTAGGTTCCAACATAATGACATCTTGATAATCTAATTCTGATCAATCACAGATTTAAAGTATAGACTCATTCAAATTAATTTTATTTTTTACTATATTTCTTAATGACTTAGCATATATAAATTATGAAGAAAAATTGAGTAAACATAGTTCGTCCACTATTTTTATTTAATATTAGCACGTAGTATAAAGTAAACATATGCTAAAATGTTTATAAACTTAGCTGTACGAGAATTCAAATTCACAAAATAATCATTTAAGTATTATATAAAAAAGTAATAATCATTTAAGTGATATCTTTTGAAAATCACATTGTGTTTACATATAATGTTAAAAAAGTACATATTTAATATTACAATGTAATTTTATACATAAACTAATTTAATGATAATTTTTTATATATTTTTATGTAGAGAAAATGTTAAACTGTACTCCCTCCGTCCAATTATAAGGTCATATTTGTAATAAAAAAATAGTCCAAAATAAGTGGCATGTTAAGTATTCAATGTAATATTAATTACTTTTAAAAAATACTTATTAATATTCTTTCTAATTTATTTAATACACTAAATAAAATTATATTAATGAAGTTTTATATATTTTAAAATTTTATATCATCATATAATTTAACTTTTTTATATTCTAAATTTCTACTACAGTTTTTTGACGAATTAATTCCTACGATAGCTAATTAATTTTTTTTTAGCATTTCAATGGAAATTTTTTTTATTTGTCATAATTTCATTTATTTGGTCTGATCTATTTATTTTACTACAACTCTAAGAATAATTATATATTAATTATGATCATCCCAACATTATTACCTTCATCATTGGTAGATATATTTTAAATCCATATATTGTTTACAAAATATGTGGCGAAATATAACATTTTATTACATAAAATATTTTTTCAAAGCGTATTAAGATTTGAAGGCAAATACTTACGATGCATAGAAATGAGAAATTTACAAAAAAATTTATTAATATGTCAGTCATAAAAGCAATTATAAATAAAAATAAGATACACTAAGGATAAAAATATATCATAAGAATATGAATATTTTAAACAAAAACATATTAATCACTATGTAAAGATTTATTAATATTAAAACTAAAGAGTAAAAAATATATTGTTAGGAAATTTAATATTTTATATGAATGAATATCAGCAAGGTTATCAAAACCGGACCAGACACTGAACCAGTGTAGGCACGGTTCAAGGTTCAAAGGTTGGACCGAAGTCGAACCGGGGTCGGACTGGAAATGAATTAAATTATACTTTTAAATTTTTTTATATAATATATAAAACACTAATAAACTAAAAATAACATAATATTCATAACAATCACGACATAAAAAATTAAACTATGCTTAAAATGTTATATGTCAACATATAACATGCAAAAATTATATATTAAATTAAAATAAATATGTTATAATAACTTTCTAATATTCAATAATTACAAATACTATAATGTAAGTATTCTTATAATTTATATTAATATATAAATTAATTTTAAATTTTATTATACTATCTAATTTAACTCATCAACGTGAAAAAATTGATATAAAATCTCTTATGTGTCAAAAATAATGTAATTTACCATTTAAAAAAAATTTGAACCGCCCGGCTCCCGGTTTTGTCCGTTTTTTTCCGGTTTTACCGGTTTTGGCCAATTTTTTACCGGTTTTCAGGGTTTTAGGCCGGTTTGACTACAATCCAGTTTTAAGGTTCAAACGGACCAGACAGAGGTCCAGTTCCCGGTTCAACCGGCGGGTCCGGTTTTGACAACTATGAATATCAGTATATAAATTACTATTGATGACTATTTTATTAGAAATACATTAATATAATTTTTGGATATATACTTTTCTAAAATATAGTGTACATATATTGTTTTTATTACTTTTTACTTTTGATATACTCAACTCTTTTTATGTTTATATTGTAATTCTTAAGAGTGATTTATATGATTTAATTGGACATGTTTATAACTATTAATGATGTTATAATAAATCTTTTTTTTTATTTTTTTATTTTAGCATGTGTGTGTATACTACTTCATAATAATTTTTTGAAAAATTCAGATGTTCTAATAGCTTTTGTAATTTTTTTTGTCAAACTTATATTTATATATTAAAGACGTTCAAATCCAATATTGATGACCCGTGCAAGGCATGGATTAATACACTAGTTATATTAATTGAGGGGAAATTAATTGATTATGTAAAATGATTTATTTTCTTATCATATCAACCAATTCTTACTGCAATGACCAACTTTAATAGACTATTTGTTATAAAAATAAGTATAAGAGGCTAAAAGATAGAGAATAACTATATAAAAAGAAAGCATAGAGAACTCAAGAGATTAAGGAGAAACTAGAAAGTAAAGAATATTACATTCTACTCTTGTATATCAAACTCAAGTGGCTTACACCCTCTATTTAAAGGGTCAATATTACATGGAGTTACAAGCATCATCATAAGGAATAATACACATTAACATCCACATAAATGGGTGTCTCCTAATATTCTTTATATTATGTAACTCTTGGACATCCATCTTCAATATTATTCATAACACTCCCCCTTGGATGTCCATTAAGGATATGCCCTATTAAAACCTTACTAGGAAAAAACCAGTGGGAAAAAAAAATCCTAGTGAAGAAAAAAAAGTACAATATCCTTAGTGTGAGAACTGTCTCGTTAAAAACATTGTCAGGAAAACCCAATGGGACAAAATCACGACGAAGGGAAAAAGAGTACAGTTTTCTCCCCCTGTTAGAAGCATCACCTAAGAATATGAATTCCAATATTTTGATTTTCTCCTCTTGAAGCATTTGAAGCAATATATTTTGCTCTGCCACTTGTGATATATCCTCCTTTCAATTGAGTTTCACAAGTTGTACTATATTCAGAACTTCTTCCTTGAATTGTTATTAATTGAGCATGGTATGGAGATGTGATAACATTAGATTGCTTTGTTGATCATAATGATGTATCAATACCTCCACATGTAAATAGCAACAGATTGTGATATGACTTCATCTCAATCAGAAAATATCTTGCATCTGCATAGTTAATTTGCTGAACTTATATTCATAAAATAATTGCATCGATTGTATTGTAAAAATATAAAATAAATATATATTTCACTTTGATCCAATACTTTTTGGTTAGTGATCTTACTAACAAGTATCACAAAATATTATTATATCAAGCCATATAGCATTTAATAATACGCGCGTATGCTTTATAGCACAAAGTATGGTCTTCGAGACCAAAATATTTGTTATCTTTTAAACACACAACTCATGCACTCAATTGATATAATTTATCATGAGTCACTTAAGAACTAGTTCTTTATAACTTGTTAGACAAAAAATTCAATTAGCTAATTGTTCGATCTGTAGGTCGAGACAAAACTTTGTCTTCCAAGAATATTTCATTTAAAGATATTTCTTTATATTTTTAATCATTATGGGATTTTCCATATAGAGGTCATTCTCAAGTTCGACCTTCAAATCCATTACATGTAAATTAAGGTCTTTCATTTTCTTCCAGGCCAATTAAGTATCAAAAAATACTTGCATGCACCACAAGTGAATATGTCTCTTCAAAATCAATGTCACGTCTTTGAGAAAACCCTTAAGCAATAAGTTGAGCTTTGTATCTCACTATTTCACCATTCTCATTTCATGATCACAAAAACTCATTCGTATCTAATTGGTTTCATGCCTTCAAGTGTTTGGACTACAGGTCCAAAAACTTTTCGCTTGCAAAGTGAGTTTGATTCCGCTTCGATTGCTTTTTTCCATTTTGGCCAATCGTGTTGCTTTGTCTATAATCCTTAATATACTTTGGTTCATGATCCTCATTATCATCTATCACATTTAGTGTTATATCACATGCAAAAACATCATCAACGTTGACTTTGTTTCGGTTCCATCATATTCCATTCATGATATAATTCGTCGAGATCTCTTCATTTTTCACAAATTTTAGGTATTTGATCAGTCTCTTCTGGAACTGAAATATCAATTATGTCTAATGACTATTTTGGAGTTTTCATATCCTCGCTTGGGTCATCTTTCTTTTTAGCTCCTTTTCTTGTTTGAGGATTTTTATCTTTGGAACCAATAGGTCTACCACGTTGAGACTCATTTTAGATTGTCCAACAGGAACATCAAGTTTGATTGAAGCATTAACAGCTGATGATTACATTTGGTAACTGGTTTGCTCTGATTTGCGAATGAATTGTCTTTTGAACTTCTGGTTCACATTGTTTTCTATGAGGATCAATAAGAGATAATGATAATGCATTCCAACTAATCTCCTTTTTCAACTGCTTATTCTCTCCCTCCTAATATTGGGAACACTAATTCATCAAAATGACAATTAGCTTACCGAGATGTAAATAAATATCTCCTTGTTGATTCAAGATATTTTACTATAGATAGAGATTTCATATCCAACATATATTCTCAAACTTCTATGAGAACTCATCTTAGTGTGTTGTGGTGGATCAATTTGAACTACACGACACATCCAAAAATTCTTAGATAAGAAATATTAGGTTTTTGACTGAAAATCATATGTTAAGGGAAGAACTTACGATAACGTGTTGGCTGAATGCGAAACAACCCCCCAGCATACGAGATTGCATGTCTCCGAGTAGAAATTGGAAGTTTTGAACTCATGTGTATTGATCTTCCAATTAACTTTAGATGTTTAATGAATGATTCTGGATGTGTATGAACATGTGCTACAGGATATTCAATATCAATCCAATATACGTACAATACTCATTAAATGTCTGAGATGCAAACTCAACAGCATTATTAAGGCGTATTTTCTTAACTAGACAATTGTGACAAATGAGCTCTTAGACAAATTAGCTGAGTAAGCAATCTCGCAAACATCTGATTGCTAGTTGACAACAAACAGACATGTGACCATCTAGTTGATGCATCAATTAAAACTATAAAATATCTAAATGGTCTACATGGTGGGTGTATTTGTCCACAAATATCACCATGTATACGTTCTAAAGATTTGAGAGATTCACTTCCAATTTTTATTGGTGATGGTCTAATTATCAACCTCCATCGAGAACAAGTGGTACATGAAAATTATTTGATTGAAGAATCTTCTGGCTCTTCAATTGATATCCACATGAATTTTCAATTATGTTTCGCATCATAAAAACTCAGGATGGCCTAACCGGTCATGCCAGACAGTAAACTTATTACGATCCATAAACTTCGGGTCTATGATAATATGTGTTCCGATTATACTAATATGCGTTTAGTACAAATTGGAGGAAAAACAAATAATTTTTCCAATATCCATTTTTTATCATAAATCTCGTAATATATGAATATTCAATATTTCCTTCATTTGTTGTTTCAATAGGTATCCATTTAGACAGATATCCTTGAAACTTAATAACTTTCTATGAGACTTAGAATATCATGCACTATTAGCGTGCAACTTTGTTTCTCGAAGCAACAATATATTAGCTCGTCTAGAGCCTTCAATTATATTTGCAAACTTCTGATTGCAAGTTGATAATAAGTACACACGTGACGATATGACTTATTGTCATAACTATATAAATAGTACACATGATTTATTATAAATTGCACAAATATCATCCTAAGTATATTCCAAAAATTTAGAATAGTTACCAAATAATAAATTTATTTAGACTAGTAAACTTCAGGTTTACAACAATATAGTACTTTTTATGTGTGCATGCAAACTTTTGGTTTACCTTATATAATTTTAATCAATAAATAAATCAATCAAATAAATCAATGTATCTAATCAATCAAATAAATAAAAGTAAATAAATAATTTTTTTCACCAGTCAAATAATAAAACTTTCCTTCAAAATATTTAACAAAATAGACATATACAAATACATATAATCTGTAAGTCTATGATCAAATAAATAATTTTTGTAAGCAAAATTTGAATACTAACTCATATTCAACAAAACCAAAAGATAGATCATAATAATAAAATTATTGTAACTTTGAATAACTTTTCCAAAACTCAAATGCTTCTTTTATGAATAAGCATTTCATTTGCTAAAATAATTATTCACTATTTTTAAGTGTTATATTGAAATACTTCGAACGTGTTGTAAATAGAATAAAAGAGAAGAGAAGAAGAGGATTGAGACAAAGGAAATAATAACACAAGAAGGTGTACTTCTGCAGGAAGTAGTCATAAAAAAAAATTCTCATTTATTCTTCATGAAATTTTTGGAAATAATAACACAAGAAAGTGTACTTCTGTAGGAAGTAACCATACCACTAATTCTTCTTATTTACAACTTGATTTACAAATTGTCGTTTTGTGCAATCATACAAGGATGCTCGAATAGTAATTTCTTCTAGAAATTATAGATTAGTAACATATTCAATAAAAGAATAAAATGATAATTGTGTTGATTAAACAAAATTGATCATAAAATTTCTATGGATGAAACACAAAAAGGTTTTCATACTAAAAGTAACATGAAAAATAAGACAATAAGAAAGGATACTATCACCCAAAGGGAAGAAACAAAAACCTTTCATTACAATCTCCAAACTGATGAAATCATTACTCATATGATTGATTCTCGTACTATGCATCATCCTTAAAGCTTTAGATTTCAATCGGTTAGAACTTCGTGCTGATAACGTGTTATAAAAATAAGTATAAGAGACTAAAATATAGAGAAAAACTATAGAAAAAGAAAGCATAGAGAACTCAAGAGATGAAGGAGAAACTAGAAAGTAAAGAATATTTCATTCTATTCTTGTATATCAAACTCAAGTGGCTTACACCCTCTATTTATAGGGTCAATATTACATGGAGTTACAAGCATCATCATAAGGAATAATAATACATATTAACATTCACATAAATGGATGGCTCCTAATATTCTTTATATTATGTAACTCTTGGACATCTATCTTCAATATTATTCATAACACTATTATTTTTATTAGGATATATGTTCTAAAAATAGAATCAGTTGATATCCTTTACTAATTTAACCCAATTTATAATCAATCTCCATCTGTTATAGTGTGTGTGTGTGTGTATATATATATAACTCAATACAAATTATCAAAGAAACTCATTGTATTTGTAAAGTTTTCATGCATTTGATTCTTTTATCGTAGCATAATTTCATTTCCAAAACAAAAAAGGTTCCAAATTCATTATATTTATATCTAAATTTTTGAAATAATATATTGTTACGAGCAAAATTTTACCTAAACACTGCTATTATATATAATATTAAGTAAGTATAAAATATTAAACCTATTAAAATATTTATTACAATTCACTCAATATATAATTATGACACGTGGTAAATTTTATAAGAAATATTTATTGCACTTCATTAGATTTCAAATTTCGATATTTACTATATATAAAATTAACTTGAATAATATGATTACAAAATATATTATTAAACATAATATATCAAATAATATAATTATTTATTTATTACAATATAATCATTACAAAAACTACTGTACTTATTAACGTTTATTAAGTACAGTATATTATACATTAAAAATATTTGAACCATATTTCATGAAATTTTAATTCTATATCTCTCTATCTATCTATTCATTCATCTACGCATATTATAATTCTCCTGCATACGTAACGGTAATAAATGTGTTATTTGTTTAATATAAACCTGACTTAAAAATACGATTAATATTAGGTTAAGGGAGTGCTTAATCGTACGTGAGCTTATGTCATAAATGTTAAAATACAATAAGTTATTTATATTGTTTGGACATGTACGTTAAAAAACGCTTATACAAAATTAAAATATTTGGATAGATGTATTATTACATAGACACTTATAAAATATTATAATTTAAAAAATTAAAATATAAAATGAATTTTGAGTCTATATATCAAATTAATATTAATTAGGCACCATAAAAAAATTATATTAATTAATTATATAATTTGTTATTCAATCTAAAATTACTGATTTTCTCAATTTTATTTATCATACCTATGTTTATTCAGTCAATTAAAATTTAAAATATAGTTAGTATTCTTTTTAATTAATTTTTTCTTATTAATGTATTTATTTATTTGTTATATTTATTTTTAAATATACAAGTTGCTGAATAACTTTAAAATGATTATATAATTATAAATAAATATATCTTTTATTCATTTATTTATACTTCAAGTAGCATTTCATCTTATACTAGTTTACACCATATTGATTTTCTCCCATTTCTCTTTGTTATGTAAATTAAATTCCCAGACTACCCTCAACTAAATGAAATATAAAACCTTCATTTATGTCTATTATTGCATATATTTTTGCGCGCAAATATATACTTAAAAAAATCACATATAAAATATATTCCAAAAAAAAAAATTACATATATACTCTTAGCAAAAAAAAATACATATATATCTATTGCTATGCATATTTTCATAATACATATATATTTTTTAAAACATATAAAATGAAATGAAAATAAAATTGAAATTAATTTCCAACTAATAAAAAATATTTAATAAATAAATAATATTATTAAAATGAAAATTTAAAACTTTAAACTTCTAAATATCTTTAAAATTTGTTTAATTAACATAAATTTATTTAAATACGTACTAATTTATAAATATTTTTTCGCATTTGACATTGATTGATTTCTTTATATTTCGCTTCTTTTCGTTAGTTGCATGTAGGAGTATATAAAAATTTCAATTCTACTGTATTTAAATTTAATCTTAAACCATCTACCCAAAAAACAGGTAATAGTAAACCCTAAGGGATTAGTTTAGTAGAACATGACATGGTCTCGAATTTTCACTAGTCTCCTTAGAGTGATTTAAATGTAAATTCTTTTGTAAGTGTTTTTAGAACTCAAGGGTATTCTTTATTTTAGACTGGGGTACCATCCTTTTATCCTAAATTTTTTATAATAAAAAAATTAATCGTAAAAAAAAAAGAACAATTGGACAAATGTCACAACTGATCGCTAATCATAGCAGTCCCACTTGCAATTGCCACAAAGAAAAGTAATTATGTATTGGAGTACTAAATAGTAAATACGATTATAAAATGAATCAAAATAAGAGCAAGATATTATAAAGTATAGAAGAATAGAGATAAGAAAGAAGAATAGTGTTTTTGTATTATACTCTCAAATGTGTAATATTGACATTGTTACATGAGTCCTATTTATAAAACATAAGTATTGTAACTTACAAACATATTGAAGGTCATACATAATGTGTCATTAACATATGAAATTAAGATAAATAACTTATGAGTGAAAGATTTTTACTCATGTGAGTTATAGGAGCTATGGAATATGGAAAAACAATGGAAATGGACATCCACACATAAATTCATAAGAAATACAATCATTTAACTATGTAATAATAGTATTTTTTTTTAGACAAACACTTTTGTAAAATTTTTAATGTGTCTTAAGTAGTCCTTAAATTCTGTGTGTGTGTATATATATATATTGTTCCAGTTTCGTTAAATTCTAAGTTGTTTCAATGAATACAATAGTTGTCAAAACCGGACCGGACCGGCTGGTCCGACCGGTTGAACTGGGAATCGGAACCTTGTCCGGTACGATTAAACCTCAAAACCGGATTGCACAAGAACTGGCCTAAAAACCGAAAAACCGGTAAAAAAATCGGCAAAAACAAGGAAAATCGGGAACCGGGCGGTTCAAAAAATAATAATTTTTTATTTTTTATTTTTCTAAAAAAATAATAAATGACATTATTTTTTACACATAAGAGATTTTTTTTATCGTTTTTTCACGTTGATGGATTAAATTAAATATTATAATAAAATTTAAAATTAATTTATATATTAATATTATTATGAGAGTACTTACATTACAGTATTTGTGATTATTGAATATTAGAATATTATTATAACATATTTGTTTTAGTTTAATATGTAATTTTTGCATGTTATATGTTGACTTATAACATTTTAAGCGAAGTTTCATTTTTTATGTCGTGATGTTATGAATATTATGTTATTTTTTATTTATTAGTGCTTTATATGTTATATTAAAAATTTTAAAAATATAATTTAATTTATTTCCGGTCCGACCTTTGAACCTTGAACCCGTGCCTACAGCGGTTCAATGCCCGGTCCGGTTTTGATAACCTTGATGAATACTATCGCTAGTTTAATTATAGAGTACTCCACCAAATGGGTGTGACTCAGTTGGTTAAGCAGCGCTGAGTTAGTGGGAGAGGACCATAGGTTCGATTCCCACTAAATGAATTCTTTGGGAGGGGAGATGAGCCTTAAGCTGTAACCTGACCCTCGAACCGGAGATTAGTCTCATAGCCTGTCCAAAGGACCGAAGCCGTGGGGCCCACTCGGCTACAAAGTGGCTAATTAGGGTGGGTCCCTGCCAAAAAAATTATAGAATACTCCTTCCGGTCTGAAATATAAGCAAAAAAAACTATTTCACACTTATTAAGAAAATTTGATGTTCTCATTTAATATTCTTAAAGTTATCAAAAAAAAATAATTTTATTTCCTAAAGTACCATTGCTTTAAAATAAAAAGTTTTATTAGAAAAGACAATCTCAATAAATTTAACTGTATTTTTTAGAATAACATTATTAAACAGAGTAAAAATAGTTAATATTTACTTATAATTTAGACGATAAATAGTGGATTTTTATTACTTATATTTCAGATCGGAAAGAGTAAGTACTTAACTTTTAAAGATAAATAAATCATTCCTGAACCATTTACTCTCATTTATTTTTTATTTAATTTAATATCTAAATACTTTTTGACAAATATTTAATATCTAATTATTCGTTAATATTTTATATTAAACTTAATGTCTTTGAAAATTTCTGAAATAGACAGAAATAAAGGAAAGAACGGGACTGCGAAGCATGCTTTCATTGAAAACCAGAGTCAAAATACTCAGAATTAAGGGTGGCACGCTACAAGTCAACCAGCAAACCTAACCTACCCAATTTAATCAAACACAAAAAATCTGGGTACGTTTGTATTATTGGATTGAGTCGGTTTAAAAAGATGCAAATACAAAGTTTATGAGTTGGGTATCAGGTCTAAAGATTGTAAACTCAAGCAACCAAATCCAATCCACTGTAAATTAACGCATAACATTTTTTTACTTACTAAGTGAACGCGTCACATATATTATACAAAGTGATTTTTTTCCCGTAAGTCTAAGTAAATATTGAGCCACGTATTTAGAATATGTTTACATTTAGAATGATTTATATATAGTTTGAAATATGAAATATACTATAAAACATGAAATAATGTTACTTTACAAACGTTATATATTATGAAATATAAAATATTGTAGTGTATATTTATTGCTTTTTCGACCAGACTAGATGAATGTTGGATAAATTAATGTTTAACGCATTGATAGTAACTTTTTTCTTCATAAATATTTTTATTTTATTTATCTTTGATTTTTTCCAAATTTTTATGTTATTATAAAAAATAAATTTTTATGTTTTTATGTTATCTTCATATATATTTTATTGGATTGAGTGTTTAAACACTCTAAACTCAACCCAACCCACTCCAATCAATGCCCGCCCCTCCTCAGAAAAGATACGTTACGAATACTAAGGTATTACCCAAACCGAGTAAACTTTGTGAGAGATATATACGTGCTCCTCTGTTTACCGATCTAACTGAGAAAATAAAACAGAGAAACTCTGTATGAGAAACGAGAAAGCAAAAATGATAACGATAAATTAATTGAAGCGAACCTTGCAGCCTTTTCCCATATATATGTAGTCCACGTTCAAATCTTTCTTGCTTACCCTTTCCTTTCCCCACTCCCCACCTTCCCTGTTGATACATGCTCATACTCTCCAACAGTTTCCAGTATTCCCCATACTTACCTGTTACGTGTTACAAATCCATTCTCTTGCCCATGTGTTATCCTCAATAGTCAATCCAAGCAATCCCCTGCAACTGTTCCATTTATCTATGTGGTGCACCTACAAACACGGTACATGAAAAATTGTTAGTTTTATATATTTTTTTAATCACCATTCACCACATGGATTGTACTCCCTCCCGACTCGGTTATAAGGGAAAAAAAATCAATGTATCTGATTCAGAATATAAGCAATTTTAACTACTGTTATCTTTGTTAAAATTCCTCATATTTTGGATAAATACATAGATTTTTTGATCCCGCTGAATGTATTTGCTCATAATTAATAATTAACATTTTATTTATTTTTTCCCAAATGGCTTTTTGTATGTGACCTGGGCCCAGCCCAATCTGTAGAAACCCTAAGGGACTCGGAGAAATCAAGAAGAGCATTGTGCTCATTTTCATTAAGAAACTCAGAATGAATTAACTCACTATTAATTACAATGTGTCCAGCTTATATACAAGGCTGGAAGAGAAAGCTAAGAAGTAAAACTAACTAATAGCTTGATAATAATTAACTAACAAGCTGTAACTAACTAATAATTATACACGTGGCTATTTACATTTATCACCCCCCTCAAACTGGAATGGATGGAAAGCATTCCAAGTGTGGATTCTAAATGAAAAAATGGTCCGGGGTGCAGGGGTTTAGTAAACAAATTTGCAACCTATTCCTTGGAAGTAATGGGAAGTAGATGAAGGAGACCAGCTTGAATCTTGTCACGCACAATATGACAATCCATCTTGTGACAACCACACTAAAAATTTAAATGGAGCCGCCACTAATATTTATTTTTTTATAGGAAAACATTGGAAAACCTATTTTTTTGAAAAGAATTGAAAGAAATGGTCCTTGAACCAGATTTTGAGCCCGGGAGTTATTTACGCCCAGGGAAGGTATTAGCACCCCGCGACGCCCGTAAAACGGTACCTTTAATTGTTTGAAAATAGTTGTTTGCTATTAAATAATTTATTTCCCTCAAAAGTAAGATTCCTAATTATTAACTAATGGTCACAAACAAATTTCAGTCAGCCAGATTAAGAGCAAACACTTTAATTTATTTTTTGCTTTATATTAAAAACAGAACCCATAAAATTCAATTTACTTATGATTTATATTATTTTAGACAAAAACAAAATAAATGTAACTTTCAGAGATTTATTTAAAAAAGTGTAGATAAAAAATATGAAAACTTTCTTTATTGCTTTTATGCCCCTCTTAATGGGAAATTTGCAATTCGGTCCCTACAAGGTTTGGCCCCATTGGGAGGCCAAACCCTAACACTAGCTTCGAGCCTCACATGATGTAAAATGAGAAGATAAATAAAAAACTCAGCAGCAACAAATAAACACGATCCAAATAGAAAGATAAATAAAAAGTTAATAAAAAATAAAGCAAGCTGAAAAAAATACAATAGAATAGATTAAGGCTAACAATTTGAATTGTTATTACAGATCAAAAAAAAAAAGAAATAAGAGAAGGAGATGAAACCTGGGCGAACAACTCGGGATCTAGAAATTTACAGGGAAAATCCAAAGAGGAATTAAAAAAAAAATCTAAACCTATATTGTTTGATTTTTTTTTAGGTCTCTCTCTTCTTCTCTACGCCTTGCTTCTGCTGCTTCTTTTCCTTTCTGGATTTCTTGCTCTCACCCTCCCCTTCTATGACCTTGAGGCTGGCTTTTATAGCCTCTCACGAATCTGTAAGAAAAAAGGAAAATAAATCAGAGGAAGGAAATAGAAAAAATAAATGGAATAATAATAAAAGGGGTAAGAATACTTCCTGATTTGCTTTGAATCTGGTTTCCTCTTTTTCCAGCCGAATCTCTTTGATCATAGAACATGTATCTGGATCGGATCTTGGAGATATACTTCTCTCATGTGTAACCTACCACGAGATCATGGGATTTCTTGGTTGAATATACGGATTTGGAGGATTTGGTTCGGATTTGACAGATTTGGAGATGAGGGCACCGCAGTCATGAGGTTTAGGGTTAGGGTTTGAGAAGGCAAAAAGGAAAGAAGAGGTTGAGAGAGAAGGAGGAGGTGGTGCGGCCGCTTGGGTGTGAAGGGTTAATAGGAGAAGGATTAGGGTTTTGGTGAGGGTGAGAGAGAAAGGATGAGGCGAGGATGAAGGAGTGAAATTTAGGTTAGAGAAAGGGAGAGAAAAGAGAACGTGGGAGAGGGGGCGCGGCGGCGGCCTAGGGTTGGAGATGAGGAGGGATTTTCAAATGGAGGAAGGAGAAGAAGATAAGGATTGGTGCTGCGGCTGGTGAACGAGTTTTAGGGTTATGGAAGGGAAAGAAGAGGAACGAGGGAAAGAGGGAGTGGTGCTGCGAGAATGGTGGAGAGGATTGTGGGAGGAGAAGAAGAGAGAATGAGGGAGAAGGATGTTGGAGCAGCACAAAAGGAGTGAGTGAGGGAGAGGGTGAAGGAAAGTTAGGGTTAATGGGTTAGGTTAAAAACGGGTTGGGTTAAAGTGTGTGTGTGGCCTGCGTGGGTTTAGTGGGGTGTGAGGAAAAAACGAGGTGCAAGAAGCAAGCAGAGGAGTGAGGCGCAGGAGTGTTGAACAAAAGAAAAGGGGGTGCGCGAGTAACAGAGGGTGCAGCGCACAGCTGGGCTGGGTTGCCAAGCTGGTGGCCTGCTTAGAAGTATTGCACCTCCAAAATTTACAATTTGCAACCCTTGTTCAATAAATTTTATTTTTCCTTTTTCACCTTATTCTCTTTTTTTTTTCTTTTTTACTCTTTCTTCTTTTTATTATTCTAAGACTAAAAATATTATATTTATTTTTATTACAAATTTAAAAAGTTAAAATAAATAACGAAAAATAAAATAAAAGGCAAGACAAAATTAGGATACTACACATCTCAATGTGTTTCGTGCGTTCGTGAAAAACTGGGTTGGCGGCAATGTGAAGTACAGACTTGTTGTCACAATAGATGATGACAGGAGAAGAATGAGGAACATGGAAATCATGGAGAAGATAGATCAACCATTGAGCTTCATGAGTGGATTGTGCTAAGGCTCTATACTCGGCCTCTGAAGAGGATGTTAATACAATGGATTGCTTTTTACTTTTCCAAGAAAATAATGATGAGCCTAGGAAGAAACAGAACCCAGTTGTGGAGCGACGTGTGTCCGGGCAAGAGCCCCAGTCAGAGTCAGAAAAACCTTTTAGAATGGAAGAAGATTTAGCACTAAAGAACAAGCCTTTCGCAGGGCTGGATTTGATAAACTTCAGAACTCGTAGGGCAGCAGTAAAATGCATATCAGTAGGAGAAGATAGAAACTGGCTTAATCGGCTTACAACATAAGAAATTTCTGGCCGAGTGTGAGTGAGGTATAAAAGTCTTCCAATGAGGCGCCTATATTGGGTAGGATCTTGCAATGGAGTGCCTGAAGTGCGCTGTAGATTAGTATGAGGTTCCATGGGTGTAGAACAAGGCTTTGCACCTAGTAATCCTGTCTTGAATCAAGTCTAAGGCATACTTCCTCTGACAAATAGAAATGCCCTTGCGTGATCTAGCAACTTCAAAGCCTAAAAAATACTTTAAAGTGTCAAGATCTTTGATATTGAATTTGCAATCCAAAGTCTTTTTCACTTGCTCAATTTCAGGGAGATCATTACCAACAAGTACTAAATCATCCACATATACTAATATAGCAGTAAAACCAGTGGTAGAAGACTTAGTGAATAGGGAATAGTCAGACTTGCATTGTGAGTAGCCCAAAGCAAGTAGTGTGTGAGTTAATTTTGCATTCCATTGTCTACTGACCTGCTTAAGGCCATAAAGGGATGGTTCAATTTGCACATTGTATGCTTATCAGAAACTACAAGACCGGGAGGAACTTTCATGTATACCTCTTCATGTAAGTCTCCATGAAGAAAAGCAGTATTAACATCACACTGATATAGATGCCAATTTTGTGAAGAAGCTAAAGCTAGGAGGATCCTAATAGTAGTCATCTTTACAACTGGATTAAATGTCTCAAGATAATCAATTCGTGCCGTTTGAGTAAAGCCCTTCGCCGCTAACTGAGCTTTATATCTTTCTATGGAGACATCAACATGGAATTTTAATTTGAAGACCCATTTACATCCAATAGCCTTCTTGTTGGGAGGAAGAGTAGTGAATTCCCAAGTTTTAGTCTTCATAAGTGAATTCAATTCGGATTGTACAGCTTTCTTCCAGTTATCATCACACATAGCAGCCTCATATGAAGTAGGTTCGATGAGAGTGGAAATGTTTAAGCAAAAATGTTTGTGAGTGGAAGAAAGTTGATTATAAGAAATTACCTGCGATAAAGAATATTGACTGCCCGGATTAGATGAAGAATGAGCTGCTGAATCATGGATTTGATTTGTAAGTAATGCACAATGGTAATCCTGCAAGTAAGTAGGTGGTTTTTGGTTCTGGAAGAAACTCTAGTAGGAAGCAGTGCAGGAACAACATTAGGGACAAAAGTAGAATTAAATGCGGTGGGTGCATTAATTCCATTGGGAATGGATGCAGTAGGTGCATCAGTAGCGGGTGGTGATGGAGAATGCATAATGTGTTGTGTAGATGCAGTAGGAGATGCAGAAATATGTTGTGTAGATGCAGTAGAAGATGCAGTAGAAGGCAAAAGTTGTGAATTTGGAGAAGCATGTTGTGAGCGAGGTAATGTAGAATCATTAAAGAAATCATAAGTGAATTTAGGATTGAGGATGCATGTTGATGGAGAAGAAGAAGGCATGGATGCAATCATGTTAGATGTTGATGTAAAAGGAAAAATGCTTTCAAAAAAGATAGCATCTCTAGAAATGAATAAATTTCTAGAATGCAAATCAAACAAAATATGACCCTTGACACCTTTTTGAAAACCAAGATAGATGCACTTTCGAGACCTAGGATCAAATTTCTTCCTGTTGGCCTTCAAAGTGGATGCAAAGCTTAAACATCCAAATACTTTCAAAGAATGAAGATCAGGCATAGATTGATATAAAGCTTGAAATGGAGATTTGAAAGAAAGAAATTTGGTGGGTAATCTATTAATTATGTAAACAACATGATTAGTAGCATGAGCCCAAAAACAAGGAGGTAAATTTGCTTGAAAAAGAATGGCCCTTGCAACACCTAATAAATGTTGATGTTTTCGCTCAACAATGCCATTTTGTTGAGGGGTGGCAACACAAGAGGTTTGATGTTCAATACCCTTTTCAGCATAAAATTGTTTGAGAGAAAACTCACAGCCATTATCAGATTGGTTGCATTTAATGTGGAAATTAAACTGAGTTTGTATCATAGAAACAAAATTTTTAACAAGATTTGAAGCGTCAGACTTGAGTTTCATAAGAAAGACCCAAGAAAATCTACTCTTATCATCTATAACAGTGAGAAAGTACCTGTGACCAAGCAATGAAGGGATAGAAAATGGTCCCCAGATGTCCATGTGTACCATGTCAAAGCAATGGTTAGCAACATTAGAACTAAGGGGAAAGGGTAACCGTTTCTGTATTGCATAAAAACAAGTGTCACAAGGTAAAGTAGATTTAACAGATTTAACAACAGGAAGATTTTTATTCAGATGGACCAATTTCTCATGAGAGGGATGGCCAAACCTCATATGTCATATGTCACAATGATTATTGGAAGGGAAATTGAGAATGTTATTTGCAATGTTGTTCACAAAAGATTTAACTGTTGGAAAATGGGATTTTTGAACATATGGTGATTCAAGAAAGTATAGTCCATTATTCAGTTTAGTTGCTCCAATCGTCCTCCGGGTAGATATATCCTGTATTACACATTTCTCAAGGTCAAATGTTAGATCACAATGCAATGTGACAGTCAGTTTAGAAACAGAAATTATATTAAAAGAGAAAGAAGGAATGAACAGAACATTACTGAGATAGAAACTGTTATTAAAGAAAACAGTGTCTGCTGATTTAGCAATTATAGAATTGCCATTAGGAAGTTTTATGGAAATAGGATTTATGTTTTGAAAAATTGAAATGAGGACCTGGAATGACAGATATAATCTGTCACACCAGTGTCCAAAAGCCAGTGATCTAATACAGAAGGATGCAGTGAGGAGTGTTACCAATTTACTTCAAACACAAGAGGGGGGTGAATTGTGATAGCGGTGCTTATATAAAAAATTACAGAAAATAAATGACCGAATAATAAATAAAGAACAAAAATAAATAAAGTGCTTGAATGATAAAGAGACAGAGAGCAAAGAAGAGCACGACAATTTATAGTGTTCGGCCACCAAACACCCGTGGCTCACGCCCCGTCCCCCAAAGCAAACCACTATGGGATTTTCACTAAATCACTAGCTTTTAAATCAGGTTCAGCTAGAAACCTTTACAACTCTATATCAGAGCAATACGCTCAAGAGATATCACCTCTATGAACACCTTGGGATTCCTACCCAAAAAGAAATGATTTTCACAAATAAAATGAGATGAGAAAGATACACTCAATAGTGCAGATATAACAAATTGAAGCTCAAATAATACAACTCAAATTATGTAGAATAAAAAGACTCTCAAAAATTGTGCTCAAATAAGTGTGAGTGATGAAAAATATTTGACAGAGTTTTTGGCACAAAAATTAAGCACTGCGTTGTATTGTCGTGTTGTAAGAAAGAGCACAGCGTTGTTTATTTATAGACCGACCGAGGAGCGTCTCACGCACTTAAAAAAAATGTCCGTTGAGGATTTGCCCGTCGAAGATTTGCCCGTTGCGTTGATTATTAAAAGGATTTGTCGTTGCAGGAAAATCTGGCCGTTGCGTTTTGAAATAAAGAAATTGAAAACACGGAGACGGCTCGGCATACGACCTCGAAGGCGGCTCGGAGGCGACCTCACGAAGCGGCTCGGCAAAGACCTCGGCACACGGCTCGGCATACGACCTCCTCATCGCTCGGTTCTCATAGGCTCGGCATACGACCTCCTCATTTCGGTTCTCATGGCTCAAGACACGACCTCATCATTTCCGACACGCGACCTCCTCCTCGATTCGACATCGACTTCCTCCTCGGCTCAACATCCGACTTCCTCCTCGGCTCGACATCAGGCTTCCTCCTCATCGACATCCGAGGCTTCCTCGAGAGCTCGACATCCGGCCACGAGATATGCATGTCAAAATATTTTGTGCATGTGTGATTTAATTTTAATTGAGAGCTTTTTATTACTACTTACAAATTGTCTTAATAAAGATAAATAAATACCCGTAACCCAAAGACTTGAGAAACAATCATTCTTGATACTGCGTCTTGGTATTTGTTCGAAACGTAACTTCAGAGGATGACCTGAGGGAAGCGGTGCAGGTTGTTGCCGACGGAGGACTACGGCGGGTTGGTGGTGGTACTGCAAACACTCCGGCGCTCAAGTCGGTGTGTGTCGAGGTGAGTAAAGAGGTGGTAGAAAGATGATTACCTCACCGCTCGACGCGTCTTCTTTAAATATGAGTCGAGGAGTTCTATGACTGCATCGCCGAACGTAACCGCCTGAAACCAAGCCGGCATTAAATCCCATTAATGCACAAAGCCGGTCGGCCACGTTGAGGGAAGGGAGAGTACGCGGACGACGTGGCATTGAGGGAAGCCGCTGGGCCTTTGTGTATGTTGGATCTCCGGATTGGGCCTCGCCACCCGTCGAACAATGATTCTCCACGGTCTAGCTCAAATGTCGAGGTGGTGACTGGCAGCCGGTCGTTGATGTCGGATACGCCGACGTCCACGCTCGTTAAAGTGAACCGCAAGTGTCGTCATGTCGTGCTTGTTCATTGTCTGCTCGGGACCTTCGTGGTTCCACGTCTGCTGGCCGAGCTTCGACACGAGGCTCGATGTGCTTATGCAAGACACAAGGCTTTATCATGAGCTCGTACGCGGCCTCGTGACGGGTCGATCTCTTCATCGGGTAGCTTGTGCCCGCGGTCTCCGACGAGGTCGATCTCTTCATCGTGTGCTTGTGCCGCGCTAACGCGAGGCTTTATCCCGAGCCGTGCACGCTGGCTCGTGACGCGAGGTCGATCTCAGGTGCTTGTGCCAACGCACAAGGCTTTATCACGCAGCCTGCGTGCACGCTGGTCCTCGCACGCAGGTCGATCTCAGTTGCTTGTGCGCTAACGCACAAGGCTTTATCACGAGCTCGTGCACGCGGTCTCGGTGACGAGTCGATCTCCGTGGCCAGCGACAAGCTTTTTATCCCGAGCTCGCGGCGCTACGGTCTGTGACGCAGGTCGATCTCTTCATCAGGTGCTTGCCCAGCACAAGACAAGGCTTTATCCGGGCGCGCCGTCTCGTGACGCAGGTCGATCTTCTTCATCAGGTGCTTCGCTAACGCAGACAAGGCTTTATCACTGCGTGCACCCTGGGCCTCGACATCAGGTCGATCTCAGTGCTTGTGCCAATGCACAAGGCTTTATCCGCGAGCCGTGCACGCCGGTCTCGGCACGCAGGTCGATCCAGGTGTGCTTGTGCCAACGCACAAGGCTTTATCCCGAGCTCGTGCACGCGCGGTCTCGCGACGAGGTCGATATCTTCATCAGCTTGCGCGCTAATGCACAAGGCTTTATCACGGGCCTGCACGCGGTCTCTGACGAGGTCGATCTCTTCATCATGTAGCTGTGTGCACGCTGGTCTCTGCACGCGAGGTCGATCTCTTCATCAGGTGCTTGTGCCAACGCACAAGGCTTTAACATGAGCTCGCACGCCAGGTCCTCGTGACGAGTCGATCTCTACATCGGTGCTTGCGCTAACGCATAAGGCTTTGATAATAAATAAATCTTTGGTTGCGATTTCTCCAATCATACTTCATTGCTTCCACATTTATGTGTTTAGAATACATTTGTTTCAACTATAATATTTCTTCATCTTTCTTTGCTCCAAGTTCTTGGAATTTGCCGCCCTTGCAGTTGTCTCGAGGATGTAGGCGCGTGTCTTTGCGACAGTGCATGCACGCCTTCCCAATTGGGTGCAAGTTTCGTGTGGCGTTCTTCAGCCAACATCACTCGTCAAGAACTAAGTCTCCAGGCATGAATTCCTAGGTACAACACTTCAAGTTGTATCTGTCAGCGATTGCTTTATCGCGAAGGAATTGAGGCCGCATTTCTGCATTCGCTCGAGAGTTCTTCGTGATCACTGTCAATGCTACTCTGGGGATGTAGGTTCTCCAACCAAGTTCCCCAATCTCGCCAGAATGATGGCCTCCGGCCCCATATGTGAGACGAAAAGGGAGATTCTCCGTCAGCCGAACGTGGAGTAGTTCGACACGCCCAGTACTTTCGGGAAGCTCTTCCGCCCAGCTTTCTTAGCCTCCTCCCTCTCGGACCTGTGAAGATAACTGTTCGCTACCGCGCTTAAATGCTCGTCTGGGGTGTTCTACCGAGGTGAAGTGCTGTTTGATGTCGAGATCTTCCAAGGTTTTCTAATCCGCGACCGGAATTCGCGCTCCGCTGTTGTCGGTGATTTACCACCCAGGGAATCCCAACCTTGTCGAATATATCTGAAGAACTTAATCGTTCTTTGCGATTATCTTCGCCAGGGCTCTGCCTCAACCCATTTGGTAAAGTAATCTACCGCCGCACCGGTATTTCACCCGTCCGAGCCATTGAAAAGGTCCAAGTATATCAATGCCCCACCAAGCAAAGGCGGCGCGGTGATGTCAGGGGATGTTAACTCATGAGGAGCTAAGTGTAGATCGCCATGTCTCCTGGCATTTGTCGTGATTTCTTCACGAACGATATCGCTGGTCTGCTCGTGGTCGGCCAGAGTACCGCTGCGGAGGATTTTCTTTGCCAAGGAACGCCCTCAAGGTGTTGCCCACATATGCCTTCATGCACTTCAGCAAGTGCATATTGCGATCGGGTATCGCTGACGATTTCAACAGGGGGTGGAGAACCCTTCATATAAGATACCGCCGATCATAGAATACGAAGATGCCTTTTTCGGATTTTTGCGGCTTCTTCTCATCATCAGTGTAGCCGATCAATTGAATAAATTCTTGAATCGGTGTCATCCAACCGCTTCGCCCATCGCGATCATCGACGCTTTCGAAATCGCAGCGCACTTGGAAGTTTCCTCAAGACTCTCATCAAGTGGTATCAACCACTGTCAATGCTAGGCGGCCAAGTTGTTTCTTGTATTACCGATCCGTTGTTTCTGAGCTTCGTCGGGCGAGTTTAGCCGATGCATCGTCACCGACGCTTTGTTCTCTAACGGGCGTACGATCTCCACGAGGTGAAGTCGCCATTTTCTTCTTTACCAGGGCGAGGTATTTTTGAAGAAGTGGATCTTTAGCCTGGTATTCTCCACTTATCCGGGACACAACTAGTCGAGAATCGCCCGAGCTACCTCTTCGGCCAAGGTCTCGAGCCAAGGTGAGGCGGCTAAACACGCTTGATCACCTGGTTGTTGGAGGTGGGAAAGGAGAATTCACGAAAATTGGACGACCGCTGCTGCGTTCTCGAGCAACAAACCAGCGCGCTTGGAATTGACGATCCGCCGACATGGAGCGCTCCATTTGGAACATCGTTTATAGCTCCAGGAGTCATCTCGGCAATGAAATCCGCCAACACCGGGCTTTGATAGCTTTGTCTCGGCTCGAAGTAACTCCGACGGACAACTCGACCGACCACTTGATCATACGGCCCGCTGTGTAGAATCTGCTTTGATTGGTGGCCGTTGGACCACTACTGGGATGTGCTAAGAAATATTGTCTCAGCGTCGAGCGCACGATATCGCTGGCGGAGTGCGACTTTCTCGATTTTCTTCCGGTATCTCACCGCCCCGGGCCGTTGTTTTGCTTATAAAATAGACGGCTGGTCCTCGTCCGCTTTCGCGAATGAGGATTGCACTCGAGCTTCGTCTCGACACGCGCCAAGTAGAGATAAAGGACCTCCTGGAGACGGCCTCGTCAACATCTGGCGGTTGGGATAGTATGCGTTTACTGTGTTAAGGCTTCTTCGGGTGACCATTCAATCGAATTCCCTTCGAGTAAGCGGAAGAAAGGCAATGCATGTTCTCGCAGATTTTGAGATAAACTCGTCAAGGAGGCTAGTATTCCTGAGGCTGCTGGATGTTTTTCTTTGGCGATGGTTCACTGCCGATCTCTATTACACCGACATTTGTCGGGTTGGCTCGATTCCCTCCTTGCTAGGTAGAACCGAGAAATTTTCCCGATTCGAACTCGAAAGTGCACTTTTCCTCGGATTGAGCCTCATATTATGTCTTCGATTTCAAAGAAAGACTTTCTAAGATCGACGGCGTGGTCGACTTCTTTTCATTGTTTTTACTATCATATCATCCATATACCTCCAAAGATTCTCACCGATCTGGTTGGCGAAGACTTTGTTCATCATACCCGATATGTCGCCCAAGGTTCTTAAGGTCAAAAGGCATTACGTTATAGCAAAGAATTACCTTTATCCGTCATGAACGCGGTTTTTTTCTTGATCAACATGATGCATCTAATCTGGTTGTACCCAGAGTATGCGCCCATGAAAGACAACAATTGAAAACCAGAGGAATTGTCGACGAGTTTGTCGATATTAGGGAGGGTAGGGCGCTTTGGGGCACGCCTTGTTAAGATCAAGTGTAATCAACACACATTCGCCACTTTCCATTAGATTTCTTAACCAATACAACATTTGACAAATGCAAGTAGTATATTTGACCTCCTAATGAATTCACCTTAATTAAGTCTTCGACAGCTTTGGCAATGGCTTTTGCCAGAGCTTTACTTACGGCGCCTTTGAGCTACCCAATGAGCTTTGGGGTCGAGTTGGTGGCGTATAACATCCGGAGAAATACCTCGGCATGTCGCCACTGGCCCAGCGAAGAGGCGGCATCGACTTCGGCACTCGTTATTTGCAATTTGACCTGCTTCAGGGAGATCAACACCAAGCTTCATGCCTTCCCGGGTCTTCTCTAGTTGAACCTGGATGAATTCTCCATCGTATCGTCTTTAATCTTTTGGTGGAGCTCGCGGGCGAGGTCGTCTTCCCAGATCTCATCCTCGAGCTCCACCGCGCCGAATCGGGTGAGATTGACGTCTGCAGCGACTTCTCGCAGGATCAAGTTTCTTGGTCAAGGGGAGTTGTTCCTCTTCCTTTTGCTCTTCTACTTCAAAGACAAAATATAACATCTCCTCGCAGCCTTCTTGGTCGGCCGATGGTGACGACTTT
Source organism: Calophaca sinica (assembly GCA_037113605.1). Classification (NCBI taxonomy): domain Eukaryota; kingdom Viridiplantae; phylum Streptophyta; class Magnoliopsida; order Fabales; family Fabaceae; genus Calophaca; species Calophaca sinica. Next base: position 10,202,490 of record CM073732.1, on the reverse strand, counting down.
GTCTCGCCATCATGAAAACGCATTTTCAGTGTGAATCGCCGAGGTTACAGCCCTAACTCACCCAAAGGTCCGGGACGATGCAGCTTGTAAGCAGATTTGCATGGTAACACGATGAATTGGACCTTCACGCTTTGGAGATTGGTTGCTCCAAAAGTCACCATCAACTCCACATAGCCCAACGCTTTGTTTCGAACCGCTGAAACCGGTCGACTGACCGGCAGACGAGATCTTTTTCTCGGTAGTTCTGGTTTTAAACAGGCCAGAACATGATATCCGCCGAGCTCCTTGGTCTATCAAGATTCTTCCGACGTCAAAGTTAGCCATAGGCTTTCACCAACAGTGGAATCAAATAGTTGACCTTCCATTCACCAAGTCTTCGGGAAAAAGGCCAGGGGTGGTCTTCCCTTATGCCGACTTGATGAAGGAGAACAAAGAAATGATCATCGCTTTCAACTTCGCTTTGTCTGAATTGATGCTCGCCTCCCTTATCCGGAGAATCCTCCGAGAAATGACCACGCCATGGCGAAGGGAGGAGGACGAGGTCTCTCCTCGATGCACGAATCGCTCCTTCGTTCGCGTCCGGCGAGCCCTTTGAGGTCGCAGGTGATCTAGATCTAGACCTTCTATCTCCAAATCTCGGTTTTCCTTTCACATATTTGGCCAACCTCGCCTTTTTGGATCGCTTGTTTATGACGCCTTCAAGTGAAATTCATCTACCGGCCTGCGTGTCTGGCACACGTGAAAGTGGCGTGACCTCGACTTATCAAGATTCGGCTTTCTTTCCCTTCTCGGGAAATTTAATTCCAAGATCACTATTGGTGTTCGCGCACTCATTCAAGACGCTAGGGTAGTGTTCAAAGCGGGTATATTCTGGCTATCTCTCTTTGTCGACCGACTTTCCTTCTCCTACGCGACTGCTCGTTGTCCACCGCCTCCTGGGTTTTACCTTTGGCTTTCGATGCCATCAAATTCTCTTCGTAATTCAGAATTTTTGAGCTCGCCAGGAACTCTGGCCGGGGATCGGTCGACACCAATGTCGACTCAGACAGGCTTCCTTCGACCAGGCCTGCTCTAGCAAGTATAATTTCATCCGTCGAGCATTTTTTCACCAAAATGGCTTCTTTGTTGAAACGCCGACATAGTCTCCGAGGGATTCTCTTCCTTCTCCGAATCGCGGCTAGAGTCGCTGTCGACTGGGTTGGACTTTAGATGCGTGGAATGTGCGAGAATCGCCGACGAGCTCACCACGATCCAATGGAATTTCTAAGAGTCCTGAACCAAGACAAGGCCGAGCTTCTTCAGAGCGAGGAAAGATCCCCGACTTTATCGGCTTCGGGCGCTTTATAGTCCATGATAAAGTGTCAAAGCGTGAACATGTCTGCTTGGTTCGGTGGTCCCATCAGTGGGAGTCCAACGAGGCGCTCAAGATGCTTCGAATCGAATCTCATAATCTTAGGCGGACGAGACCAGGCCTTGCACGTGTCATCTGTGTCCATCGCTCTACGAAGGGGTTGATGAGACAGAACGCACTACGGCACGGTGAGAGGTGCAACAGAGATTTTACTCGCCGCTGAGGCCGAGGCGCTTTGGGGGAGTGTCGCCGTGGTGGTACTCGGCGAGACGCGGCGCGAGTCGGCGATATGGCGCGGTGGAGAGTGTGGCATATCTGATTCAGGGAGAAAGACTGGAAAAAACTCTTCCACGGTGTGTTTGCTCATGTCTTCGCTTTGAGGCAAGCGGACACCGGATCTGTGGCGAGGTGGAGACGATCTACTCAAGTGTTACGGCGGCTTGCTCTATGCCCAGAGCGGTGTTGAGTCGCGGCCTCGGTGGTGGTGATGAATGCACCTGAGATTTTCGGATTCCTTCGACCTCGAGAGAACGAGAAACACGATATTCTCTGTTGACCGATCGTGTGGCAACGCGAACGGAATTTTCTTCCATGGCGATTCTCCATTCGATCGAGACGTTGATTCTGAGCCCGCATCGGCATGGCCGGATGAATTCGCTGAACTCGCGAATGAGGATGGCGTGGTCTCGCTCCTCGTTTGGCAACAACGATCGAAGGCCATCTTTGAGAAGTGGTTGCCGGAGCTATCGGCTGGTTTGGTTGTTCAAGATCTCTGCGTCGCATGAGTGGAATCGCTGAGTCGCGACCGACACTTCGATCCACCATCGTCCGAAGAAGGGAGACTTCGACAAAGAAGATGGAATCGAAACGATTCCCACAGACGGCCGCCAATGTTCAATGTAACTCAGGAGGATGACCTGAGGAAGCGCGATGCGGTTGTGCTCGCGATTTTGAGGACGACGGGTTGGTTGGTGGTGTACCTACAAACACCCGACGCTCAAGTCGGTGTGTGTCGAGGTGAGTAAGAGGTGGTAGAAAGATGATTACCTCGGCCGCTCGACGGTCTTCTTTAAATACGAAAGTCGAGGACGGTTCTTGTCGATGTGTAACCGTCTCCGTGAAACCCTGGAGCCCGGCATTAAATCCCATTAACGCACAAAGCCGCTGGCTCGGCCACGTTGAGGGAAAGCGGAGATGCACGCGGACGACGTGACATTGAGGGAAGCCGCGGTCTGTATGTTGATTCCTGACGGGCCCAAATTCGCAAAGATTCTTTTCCACTTTTTGCACGGTTGACTATTTGCAAAGCTCCCTTTTGTCAATCATCAAAACCATCCTGTCAAGGCATGTATTCACAAGGAGGAAATGGATTTACCTACTGGAGGTGCAGGACATGTGGTAAGATGATTGATGGAATAAGGCTGAGATGTGCTTGATCCTTGAAGAAGAGCCAACAATGCGTTGTGCTGTTCAGGTGTGAATTCTAGTTTACTTGTTCCCTCAAAATCCTCCTCTTGACAAGCTGACTTGAATGATTTGGTATCCTCCTCAGTGTCATCAGTATCAGCAACACAATTATTAACAGCAGCAGAGTTTCTCTGAAGATTTGGAGGATAACCATGCTTTTTAATAGCATGTATCCACCATGTGTCCGGTCTTGTGACAGTAACTACAAATTATGGCGCCTCTGCCTCTTCCATAGGAAGACCTGCCACCACGATCAGACTTAGACTTTGAAGTTCCTCTGCCATTATTGGACAACTGAGCAGGAGCCCAAGATTCATCAACAGGAGACTGAAACTGTCTCTCTTGTTGGATCAGCAAAGAAAATACTTTGTTAATATTGGGAAGAGGATCCATAAGCATGATTTGCGACCGAACAGATGCATATTGATCATTAAGGCCTTTCAGAAATCTAATGATATAGTCACCCTCTATGTATTCCTTAATCTTTGGAATCAAGGTACACGCACATTTCACAGGACAAGTGCATACATGAATGGGATGAAAGTTCTCCAGCTCTTGCCAAAACTTCTTCAGCTTAGTAAAGAATGCACTAATAGAAGAATCACCTTGTTTAAGGCCAAATTTCTTCTTGTAAATCGGAGATGCGAAAGACATCATCATGATAATATCTATCTCTTAAGTCTTTCCATACCTCAGCAGCTGTGTCCATGAACATTACACTCTGCGCTATTTCTGGATCTACAGAATGAGTGATCCAAGAAACAATCATAGTGTTGCAGCGATCCCACGCCAAAGATTGGCAATCATTGCCATCAGGTCGAGGTAGAGTTCCATCGATGAACCTCAATTTGTTCTTAGATTGCAATGTAACAAGCATCAATCTTGACCAAGAGTAGTAATTCTGATTAGTGAGAACAGGGGAAACAAGTGCAGTCCTAGGATTATCACTGGGATGCATGAAATAAGGATCTAGCATATCCTGTTGATAGGTGCGATGAGGAACAGGATCGACGGTGCGAGGAATAGGAATAGTAATAGCAATAAGAATATCAAGATCCTCACGAACAACTGAACCATCAGGCGAAGCCATGACAACCATGACCAAAGATCACAAATCACAAACAGAAATCACAAATCGCGAACAGAAATCAGAGATAGGGATCGCGAACAGAAATCGCAAATCGCGAACAGAAATCGGAGATAGAAATCACAAATCGCAAAGATCGCGAACAAAAAAACAAAGACCGCAAATCGTAAAGATCGCGAACAGAAATAGGGATCGTGAACAGAATCGCAAATCGCAAATCGAACTGAAACGAAGATTATGAAATCACAAAATGATATCACGAAGAGCACCAGAAAGCAGAATCCAGAAAAGAAAAAAAAAGAAGAATTGATTGTATAAATATCGTTGATTCAATTCAGAGATGAAAGCGGAAAAGATTGTCTCGAAGAAATTCAACTGATACCATGTAGAAACCCTAAGGGACTCGGAGAAATCAAAAAAAGCATTGTGCTCATTTTCATTAAGAAACTCAGAATGAATCAACTCACTATTTATTACAATGTGTCCAGCTTATATACAAGGCTGAAAGAGAAAGTTAAGAAGTAAAACTAACTAAGAGCTTGATAATAATTAACTAACAGGCCGTAACTAACTAATAATTACACACGTGGCTATTTACATTTATCACAATCCTTATAATTTAACAAATAGTTATAAATAATTAGGGCCATTTTCAAAAAAAATAAAAAAGTTGGGGCCAGGTCACATTTGTACCGATGTCAAAATAGAGTGCGTATCCCCCGCATAAGATTTGTAATGTCGATATCGTTTTATATCTTTATAAACTAATCACTGAACAAGCATGAAGCACCAGTGGTCTAGTGGTAGAATAGTACCCTGCCACGGTACAGACCCGGGTTCGATTCCCGGCTGGTGCATTCGTTTTTTTTTTTGGGTGAAATTTATTTGTGCTTTGCTTTTTTTTTTTCCGTGAAATTCTGTCTTTTGTTTTGCTACTGCTACTATACAGTCACATGTTTTTTTGGTCACAAACCACCAAAAACAAATCTTTCCAGTTTGAAGAATTTACTATCATTTTTTGTGGGCAGATTAGGCTTTAGTTGGCTGCAACCAAGAATTAGATACGGATTTTCAAACGAAAAAATTAAGAAAGAAAGAAGATTGAAAAGAAGGAAGAAGGAAATTTCGTTGCGGATAATTTGACCATTGCATTAACCATAACTTGAAAAACACATTATATTGTCCTTGAAACACGTGGGGGACCACAACAAACGTAAACTGCAAACTAAACTAACCACAGGAGCTGCGAGTGCTGGACTCAGAAACAATGAAAAGCGTTAAATGAAGGGGTTTTAGAACTTCAGATTATTCTGAAAAGTTCTCCAAGTCTACCAACTTCTGTATATATCCCTTTTGGTAGCACTGCACTTAGTGTTGATTGTGGAAATTGTTCCTTGTTGTGTGGCTAACCATCCACCTTAATTTTTAAACTAATTAATGGAATTTCATTAGTGGGGTGCCCATTCTGATCGTCCCAAATTCTTTAATGTCCACACGTGCGATGACAAATCTCAAAAATGGGTGCCCAATCCCTCATTCTTAATGATCCCACGTGTGATGACAAATCACTGTTTAGGTTTTGCCAGGATATATATAAAACCCATGTGCCGCTATAATTGATGAAAGGATGGCTCATAACCACATAATTATAATCCGTGAACAACCTTGATCTGCCTTCATGTAATAACACATCGGCAATTTGTTTTTATGGTAAAAAAAAAAAGGCTTATCACTTGTTCCTACTTTTGAAATGTTTTGGGTTAAAGAAGAATATGGCCACATATTTATAGTCATGCATGTCTCTCTTGTTCTATTTGAGATCATGATATATATACTTTTAAGGTCTTGTCATGACCGAATATTATAATAGTACTATTTTTTCTAGACACCTGTTAATGTATCTATTTTTTATAATGAATAAAAAATACTGTGATGAGATTTGTTATATAATTAAATTTTTTTTTGACAAATTTGTTATCTTATCAATAAAACTCATAATTTTTTAAAAAATAATAAAACTCATAAATTTTACTTCACAATAAGGAGTGTTTAAAAAAAAATGAATCCTCGAGTTGAAATTTTCCATATCCATCTCCCGTTCACTCGAGTGTGTTTTCAGTATTTCCGATCGAGGAAAGATTGCCTCCGTGCAATCCTCGAACGAAGACTATATATGCTCCATTGAGAAAATTATATATGTATGTACATGTGTACCTGTCCATGTGCGTCCATGCAACAGGTGGACACATACAGTGGTCTTGGAATGTTAGAGCATCCACAATGGTAGGCCCCAATATGGGATGCTTAAGTGGGTCTCAGTTGTCAATGTCACTCATATTTATCCCTTTTAATTTAAGTATCTCATAAGCATTCTATCTCTCCAACAGAGCATCTCTTAAAAAAATCTTAAATGAGTCCCACAAATAACCTTACATCTATATTTATTAATAGTTTATTTATTAATTTATTATTATCTGATTTATGAAATAATTAAATTATAAAAATTATGAAATTTTTTTTCACAAAATATTTTTACTAATACGAAATAAAACTAAATACATAAAATTAGCTAAAATTACATAATTAAAATTACATAAATAAAATTTATTTAAAATGGCTAAAAATTGCTAAAATTACATAATTAGAGCAATAATTAATTTTGCTGATTATCACGTCCGAAATGTTTCCAGATATGCTCCACAAGGTCTGCTTGAAGTTGATGATGCTTTTGCCTATCATAAAGAGTTACACTCCTTTGTAGATATGATCGAATATCCGAATGAGCAACATTATGTACGTAGGTTGTTGAGATATCATTGTTGGGGTGATCATAAGAAAAATCAAAATGACCACTATATGTGTGTCGTTCGTCTTTCACAATCATGTTATGCAATATAATGCATGCATATAATATATGATTGATTGTATCCGTGTGCCAAGCACGCACCGGGCCACGTATAATCGCAAATCGAGATTGAAGCACTCCAAATGCATGCTCTACATCCTTTCTTGCTACTTCTTAATGTTGGGCAAACAATTTTCTTTTATCACCTTATGGCATTGGGATGGTTTTGACAAGCACAACCCATTCTGGATAAATAGCATCTGCTAGATAATAGCTCATATCATATTGTGTTCCATTTACCATGTATTGCACCCTAGGGGCTTGACCCTTCAAAACATGATTAAACATAGGAGATCCGTTTAGCACGTTGATGTCGTTGTTTGACCCTGCAACCCCAAAGTATGCATGCCAAATCCATAAGTCTTGTGACGCCACTGCTTCAAACATGATAATAGGTTTTCCATGATCACCACGACAAAATTGACCTTTCCATGCTACTGGACAATTTTTCTATTCCCAATGCATACAATCAATGCTACCCAACATACCTGAAAAACCACGTGCCTTCGTTATTTGCAGTAAGCGTTTGATGTCATTGTTGTTAGGTCTTCTTAAGTATTCATCTCCAAATATCTCATAGACACCCCTTACAAACTTATCCAAGCATTCAAGTGCAGTGCTTTTGCCAATTCGCACATAATCATCAACACTATCAGCAGGCGATCCATAAGCCAATATACGAATTGCTGCAGTGCATTTCTGCAATGGAGAAAGACTCATTCTTCCAGTTGCACTAGCTCTCATTAGAAAATACTCATCATGATTGCCAAGGGCTTCTACAATGCGAAGAAAAACATCCCTTCGCATTCGAAATCTTCGTCGAAATTGCTGCTCTGTGTATACTGGATTACTAGAGAAGTAGTCATTGACCAATCGAGCATGCCCTTCTTCACGACTCTTTTCTATATGAGCTCGTCTACATCTACGTGGACCGGCTTGTTGCATTTGTCTCTCTGCCACCAATCTCAAATATTGTTCTTCGTAGTCTTCATTTATGAAATCCTCAATGATTTCCCACTCGAGATCTTCTTCACGAGAAGAATTGTTGGATGTATCCATTTGTAAGTGTCTTTGTAGAGTTAGTTTTCATAGAATTTGAGAAGAAGATGAGATTTGTTTGCACAATTGAGAGGTGTGAAAATCTTCTTATATGTGAAGAATATATAAAGAGCAACACAACGGCTAGTTTGACTAATAACGACTAGTTTGAATAATAACGGCTAGTTTGACTAACAAATTAATTTATATTATTATGAAATAAAAATTTAAAAACTTCTAAGCATAGCTAACAGCATTACATTAACTTACGACTAATTTGATAAACATAGCTACTCAAGTCCATATTTTTCTCTAATTATGTTACACAACTTGTAATGATCTCGTAGTTGTCTTTCCATCATACTAGATGTATCCTTGAAGAGGAACTGTAACTCGAGCTCTTTCTCCCTCTTTGACTACAACTCGAGCTCTTTGTCCTTCATCTTCAACTAGTGCTCGAGCTCTTTGTCCTTCAACTTCAACTGGTGCTCGAGCTCTCTGTCCTTCATCTTCAATGCTTCCTCCTTCAACATGTTACGCTCATGCTTGGCACGAGCCAAATCTTCTATAGCTGAAATTTTTGACTTCTGTGTCTCTTCCATTGTTGTTAGATCAACATGTGCCAAAGGTGTCTCGTTTACATCTAATTTTGCCTTTCTTTTTGCTGCTTTTGTCCCCATTAGACGAACCACAGTAGGTGAACTTGGGTTGTATTCGAAGCTTGATGGCGTGCCCAGATTAGAAGAGGACGAGTATGCTCCAGATTCTGATTTCTTTGTTCTCTTATTATCTCCTGCAACTGATGTGTTTGACTATTAGGTTCATCTTTCAGCAATTGTCATGCATAATCTAACTTGAATCGATCTCCCTTTTTAGAATATATCAGATGTGCATCTCTCAATATGTCAGCCTCAGAGCTACCGCTTGTCTTTCTTACAAATGCTTGGTTGTAGCACCTTGCAAATTTTTGAATGGTAACATTCAACTTCTGCCACCTATATTTTAGTTGGTTCACTTTTCTTGCTTGCAAATGGCCACGATACTCATTGTATCTATCTTTAATTCTTGACCAAAAGTAATTTGCTTTTTGGTTTACCCCCACAACTACATCTTTGGAAACATTTAGCCATGATTGAATGAGAAGTTTATCTTCCTTCGGGACTCACCTCACTCTTCTTTGAGTTGGTTCTTCTTCTTCTTCTTCTTCATCGAGCACAATATTTTCCAACCCAATTTGCGTGATTGATGGTGGGGTTTGTGATGGTGGAGTTTGTGATTCTGTCGCAAACTCAAATGCCGCTTTTTGCTCTTGTTCACAAGATTGCCCACCACTTGTACCAATTGAATTCCCATGATCTATGGAGGGGTTAGCTGGTGATGATTGAAACATGAGATATTGATATGAAAATGGGAGTGTAGGGTATGAAGGTGGTAATTGAAACATGGGTACTTGGTGTTGATTGCCTGTATTTGGGATATTTTGTGGATTTGGTAAAAATGAAGGATTTGGAAAATTTGGATTGGTGGGAGCTTGAAAATTATTTATCAAATTTAAAAAGGAAGTGATATTGAATTGGTTTGGATCCATTGAGTGAAAACAAATAAAAGAGGAAGTTGAAGATTTAGAGTGTGTAAGTAAAAAAGATGAGAAAATTTTGAAAGACAATATGAGAACAAAAGAGAGAAATTTGAGAGAGTTGATTGAGTAAATTTTTTGAGATTGAACACATTTATATAGATTTTAATTAGAATATATAAATAAATAAAAAGAAACACTAACGGATAAAAACGGCTAGTTTGTCCATTATTATTATAAACAAAACCCAACGGCTAACCAACGGACACATCATTATATTTTTTTTAAAAAAAGAAGAAATGGGTCCACTTTGAAACGCAAGAGCTGATGCTCAAATTGGCATCAGTGCTTTTTTTAGCACTTAGTGCATTATCTCTCCAACGGTGAAATTTTTTTAAGCATCGAATCTTATTGCAGCCGCTCGAATCTAACCCTCCCGTTAAAGATGGTCTTATTGAACTTCTCAAAACGTATGCAGGTGCCAACTCCGTTCGGAAGATTTCTCCTGGCGGGTTGAGTTCGTAACAAATGAGAGAAGACGATGAATTTCAAAAACAACTAGATGTGAGAACTCGTACTAAACACGAGTGGTGAAGAAAAAAGAACCTATTAAGTTTCTTATTAGAAAATAGTTTTTGGAGACTTTTGACACATGTTCTTAGTATAGTTAATTTTCTTAAATAAATAATAGATAGATAGACGAAAAATTCACACCTTAATATTTCTCTATTTTCATAACAACATCTATCTATTACATGACTATTAATACATACCGTAAGAAACTGTAACATGATACACAGGTTCTGTGAGTGGCATACATCACATTTGCACCATCAATTTCCTGTGTCACACACACACACACACAAAGCATAAATCAAAAACGAAAATGTAATTGCCAATGATGAATGAGGTGCCTCCTTCACACGTGGGAGGCAAACCTCAGTGCCTTCAATTCAAAGATGGATAAAAATTAGTAGTGGACTCCAACATGGAAATGCCACGGTCATCAAAGTCTCACCCATATCCCTCTACCTAATGGAAGTCGCCCGAAAAATATTATACCCAAAAATTTTATGTTAACTTAATAGCTCTGCTCTATGAGTCAAAATTGGTGATGACTTAATTGCATGCGAAAAGGCGCACTTAGATATAAGTCACTCTTCCTGGAAAAATCCTAATTAAAAACGGCACTTACAGCTTGTTTAACAACAATTATTGATTAATTAATTTAATTGAATTTTTTCCTTCACATAAAATACCTTGATGCCGACATACAACTAAAATTTTTTAATTAATTTTTATGCTCTTTAATGCATGCCTAACAAATTATCTGGCTTCTTCAGTTCCTTTTATAGATTATATTTATTGAGTGGTTTTATGCTCCACCATAGCCACATTTTCCAGTTGGGTTCTCTAGCTCAAATCTCTATGATACATCGCTGAAGCTGAAGCTGATTGGGTTTAAATGCATTTTAATACAAAATAAATGAAGGGTTTATATTTAACTTGCTTTCTCAGGAGCATGATGGCAAAAGGAATCAAGGAAATTAATGAAGGAAAGCAGGGAAACTTGGCATGATCAATCACTAATGCATGTGAGAATATCACAGCCACCGATCCAGATCAGATTTTTGTATCCAATGAAAAATTATAAAAAGATATATTAAGTGTCAAATTAATGTTGACGCGAGTGCACTGCCCCAAATTTCATGGCTCCATGGGGGAACATATAAGTTGGTCTATCTGATTCTCACATGCTATAGATGTGGGTTTACATAAAAACCAAGTCCAAATTTAGTTGGTTGTTGTCCCTTTTTAATGAAGAAAATGCCAAGTCATATGACTAGGTCTACTTGGAACCGGTGAACAAATACTAGTTCCCTACTATTTTATATCCACCCAAGAAGGTCCCTAAAAATTGAGTTTGGTCTATTGTTTCATCATCTCCACTAATTTATAGACTAATTAGGTTGAGATTGCGAAACACTGGCAGAGAAGACTCATCTCTCAACGTTAGTCCTTAGTGATATTGTACCAAATAGTATATCTAAAAGAATGGCAATATAAACCATGGACTACTAACAACTAAAACTCTACAATAATGCTATTATATATTATTATTATTATATATTATTATGTTAGTTCAAATATAGTCAGAACTGCATAAAAAAATAAACTTGCACTTTTTCTTTTAATCAAGTTCAGGTACAAAAATCTTTATACTTGCATAAATCCATTAATAAGTGAATAATTTGAGATCTTGTGTTATATAATATCCACTATTTACATTAAAATGGGACAGCTCTGTTCTCTGCATGTGCTCTGTGCTTCCCCTGTATTTTAAGTTCGCAGAGCCCTTCAAATAGTTTCTCATCGATTCGCTTTCTCTCTCTGTCTCCAAAGTCACAAACAGAACAAACTATAAAAGAACCAAAAACACCAAACACTTTTTTTCAATATCTAGCTTTGCCCTTTCCTCCCTTCACAAATCTAACATGTCAACTCCTTCATCATCATCATCTTCTTCTTCTTCTTCTTCTTCTTCTTCTATTTGGGTGTTGTCTAACATAAAGCTTCAATTCTTTGCACGTATCAGACGGTTTCTCCAATCGAAAGCAGCCCGAAAGCGCTGCGACCACTCTGATCGGTTCGACAAAGCAAAAAGCAGAGCTGAAAACAACAAGGTTGAAATTGAAGAGCTTGAAACAGTTCAAGTTATGGAGAAGCATAAGGAGGAGGAAGAGTCTGCAATCGTGTTGCAGAGGACAGTGAAGATGCTTCACTTTGGAAGCTGGGAAGAGAAGGAGGTGGCTGCAAAGGAGATTGAAAGTTTAGCTAAAGAAGATGTTAAAGTTAGAAAGTTGATAACAGAACTTGGGGTGGTGCCGGTGTTGGTTTCTATGGTGGCTTCACATGTGGCTAGTCGCCGGCGAGCAGGGTTGACGGCGTTGATCCACCTAGCAGATGGAACTTACACGTAAGTTTTGAAAATTCTATGTTCTTCCTTTGTGTCTTATTAGTTTTGCTATGCATTACTTTCTGAACTCTGTTTTTTATTTTTTTGATAATCTTAAATGCTGGTTTGATTAATTTTTTAAAAACAGTTTTTTACTTTCAAAAATTAAAATAGAACAAAGTTTGTTTCTTATTAAGTTTTATAAAACATAAAGTTTTTAAAAAATCAAATTAATCAGACCGTTAGATCATGTTTGATACACTTTTTAATAACAGTTTTTTTGTTTTTGAAAATAGACAAAGAACAAATTTTGTTCTTGTTAAGATTTTAAAAACAGAAAAGTGTTTTTAAAAAAGTGTAATCAAACAGTCACTTAGTCTTTTTGTTTATTTTAAAAAAGACCAACAAGAAACAAGCAGCTAGATGTGAAACTGTGTTTAATTCAAGTTTAAAAACTTGAGGTTTGCTCAATGAGTTCTTGTTCTTTAGATGTTAGTATTATTGAAGTGTTGAGTTGATTCCCTATGAGACGATCTTAAGGAGTCTAAATTGTTGGGCGTGGCTAACTTTTGTTCATATTCAGAATCGGTGTCAATCCAAAGGCACAGAAAGATAAAATGAATGATTAAAACTTGAAACCAAGATTTTATTTTTAGAATAACATATTGTGAGAGAAGAAATTATGGAGGTATTAGAGCTGAATTTGTACATGGATTAAAGACGACTAAGTTGAAATCATGCACAAGGGGCATGAATTAGTATTGATTCTCATACTATGCTGTCCTTTAATTTCTCATATTGTTTGATATCGACAAATATGTAATGATATTATAAAGAAATTGGTGAGAGTGGAGGCATCATGGGTATTGAATAACCGCTGATTTTGACTTTTGGGGGGCTAAGGACAAGATTGATGAGTACAAAGTGCTTGTTGTTGGCTTGGCGGGTTTAGTTCATGACTCCACAGTAACCACAACCAAAATGTTCTTCTACACATTCCCACAGAAAAAAAAACAATTAAAAGGAACATTTCAAACAGGAGGCAAAGACAATAATGGTGGTGGGTGCAATCAGCAATGCCTCGCTTTTAGAGTCACGTTTCTTCCATACAGACTGTAGAAACATGAAAGTTAGCATCAAATTAATTAAAATTGCTTTCATGACATTAAATCTGAGAATGGAATTTTTAGCCACTATTTTCGGATCAAATTAGTGTGCCTATGCCATTGCCAGGAGTATTAGTCGGAAGAAATGATCAACGTGCATTAATTATTTTTTTACAAAATTATCTCCTATATCAAGATGTATTAATTATCTCTCTTTCTTTTAATAGTCTTGGAAGATGAGAATGGTAACTTGAAAAAAATAACATACATTTTGTACAAATTTAATATTAATAACTAACAAAACCCACTTTTTTAAATGGCATGAAATAGTCAAAAGGGTCCTATATTAAGGGATGAAAGGAGTAGTAATTAATACCATCACCAAAATGTGCATCGAGTGTCAACTGGGTTGTTGGGTCTTAGGGTAAACTACAAAGAGACAAAGTTTATGTTGAAGCGACAACTTTGTCTTAATAAATTGCGTAGTTTATCATATTTCATGATCTTAATGACAATTGTGTCAAAAAAAAAAAAAAAGATCTTAATGACAATCTTATGTCTTCTGTTGACCTTCATTTTCCAACATATAGTATTAAAAATTTCAGATTCTCGTTGACTTCACTTTGCTATAAATGATACTTTTAATTTATGCACTAATTGCATTATTCGGTCATTCCCATCAAAAGAAAAAAAAAATGAATTGAAGAAGGAGAGCTAAGCTGTTGATTAGTTTATGCTGACCTAACTTTGACCAAGTTGAAACATGCTTTCCTTCTTTACCTAACGTGTGTTTCTTTCTTCAGGAACAAGGCTTTGATAGTGGAGGCAGGAATATTTTCCAAATTGCCTAAGTCAATTGACCATGTAGATGAATCAACAATTAGTGAGTTTGCAGAGTTGCTTTTATCATTGTCATCTCTTGCAAACACCCAATTCCCTTTTGCTTCATTAGATTTTCTCCCATTGCTTAGAGACATTCTTGAGAAAAACTCAAGTTCTGATACCAAACAATCATGTTTGGGAGCCTTGTACAACCTCTCAACCATGTTAGAGAATGCAGCCCCTTTAGTTTCTAGTGGGGTGGTCCCCACCTTATTGGAACTTTCCTTGGTCAAAGAAATTTCAGAAAAAGCACTTGCCACTTTGGGGAACTTATTAGTGACTCTAATGGGGAAAAAAGCAATAGAGAACAACTCAATGGTGCCAGAAACCTTTGTTGAGATATTGTCATGGGAAGATAAACCAAAATGCCAAGAGTTATCAGTTTATATTTTGATGATTCTAGCACATCAAAGCTCATCACAAAGACAGAAAATGACACAAGCTGGAATTGTTCCTGTGCTTCTTGAAGTGGTTTTATTGGGGAGTCCTTTAGCTCAAAAGAGAGCAATGAAACTGTTGCAATGGTTTAAGGATGAAAGGCAAACAAAGATGGGGCCACATTCAGGTCCACAAACACCAAGATTTGCAATTGGTTCACCCGTGAATCAAAGAGATGTAAAGGAAGGGAAGAAACTGATGAAGAGTTTGGTTAAACAAAGCCTGCATAGGAATTTGGAAATAATAACGGAGAGGGCAAATGTAACTGAGGAGTCCTCAAAACTCAAGTCTTTGGTTGTCAGCACAAGTTCCAAGAGTTTGCCTTACTGATCAAGTCTTCGATGTTGACTCAGTTTTAGACTTTGATAGTGAAAATGTTACCTTGACATTTCATGTTGTACAACATAATGAAAAGTTTCCAATTACAGAATAGTGATCCAATTTATTAGTGTCATCACGTTAGATAGTATTTTTTTTTTTTTGGGTAACACACGTTAGATAGTATTTAATAATATGTTGTTGAGTGAGTATTTGGTATGTGAAATGTTTTTACGTCTACACGTTGGATAGTGGCCCTTATGTGCCTGCATTTAGAATTCTACATTAGACATTAGATAAATCCAAAAAAAAAAAATTAATATAAAAAGTAGTATACTTATAAAAAAAAAAGTAGTATACAAGCAGAATAAAAAGTTCAACTCATGCCACAGTTGTGGAAGGGAAGAGGAAACAATTTTCCATGTGATTCGAGATTGTCAATTTGGTACTCAAGTTTGGCTCAAAATTGTGCCTTTGAACCAGATAGAGGAGTCCTATTCACATAACCACAAGGATTGGGTATTTGCCAATCCGAATCCCACCCCCCCGGCAGGGATCCAAAATATATCATGGAGTACTAATTTTATGGTTGCTTGTTGGTATCTTTGAATGTGGCGCAATCTAACAATTTTTTAGCAGAAGTTCACTAGACCTGCACGAGAAATTCTTATATTGGTACATACCTAACATTTAACGTTTTTTCGCAAAACCGGCGTGATAAGTGACTTACTACAGCGATTTTGCAAAAAATCGGCGTGGTAAGTCCCCCCCTTTTTTTTAAATCATCCCTGCAACTGATTAAGACAAGCAGAACCACAACATCACAAATAGCACAAGCAGAACAAGGCTTACAAGAAGAGAAAAAAAGCGGTGGAAGGATACTTAGGCATGTTAGGATCCTTGACCTTTTTCCCTTTCTCAACCTTAGCCCCTTTTGCATTTGGCTCTTTCGATTTAGGCTTCTTCCTGCATGATTTCAAAAGAAAAAAAACCCCAATTAGAAGCCAATAGAATCCATGTTAAACGTTCAAACAAACAAATTGAAGAGAAATTTCACCTCTCGGACTTCTTCACTTCAGTAGGCTGCTCAACAACTTGAGCATCTGAACAAACAAATAAAATTAAAACAACTCAGAAAATGAACAACCGTATTTTTTTTTCAATAGGTTCATTTTGATTTTAGCTTCAAGGCTACAACTGTGCAGGCTAATGAGTACCACTGGCACATCCTTCTTGCACTCGCCGCTAGGAAGAGGGAAAAAAATTGAATAAATAAACAAAAAATAAACAAATCGAAATTCTGAAAATAAGCGTAAGGCGAATCAAGTAGAAGAGGAAGAAAAAAACCATCGAGAGAAAGCGCTGCCATCTTTGGCGCGAACGAGGACGGAAGCAGAACGGGAATCAACAGCATCAACACTCTTTCTCCCCTCTGCGTTCCCTGCTGCCGCCACCCCTTTCCCAGACCGCCCTCGACCTCCCTCCTCCCTCCCCCCAAAGTGTCGACCTTTTTCCCTCACCTCATGCGCCCCACCAAAGGTCAAACAAGGCTCCAATCTCAAGAGATTTGAGGAGGGAAACCAGAGTCAGCAGAGTCAGCGCTGTCGATGACGAAAGCGATTCTGGGATAGAAGGGATTAGAGGTGGAAAGGAGAGGGAGGGATCTAAATTTTATAGAAGAGGAAAGATCGAGGGAACAGGATCGATGAGTGAAGGAAGAGGAAGCGCCATTGGGGTTTGCGCCTTCGGTGGGCTTGGCAGAGAAGGGCGATGAGAAGGTTTCAAACAATTCTTGTGGTTGAAGTTATGGACAGGGTTGAGTGCGTATCCGCGTCTGATATTGGTAAATACACTTTTAACGCCGGTTATCCTACAAACCCGGCGTAATAGACCTGAGACCTTTAACCACGGTTTTCCTTAAAAACCGGCATGATAAGTTTTACTCCCAATTATAACGCCGGTTTTATTTAAAACCAACGTGAAAACCTGAGACCTTTAACAACGGTTTTATATCCAACCGGCATGAAAACATTTACATGTTTTTATGCGACCTGGGATCACACTTATAACGCCGGTTTTGGAAATAATCGGCGTAAAAATTGATGCGTTAATTTCAAAAATACTACCGCGTCACTTTTTACGCTGGTTATTACCAAAACAAGCGTTATAAATATATTTTTTAAGTGTATTTCGCACTTGTGGATTCAACGAGATGGATAAAAGGGGTATACCCAAAAGCTTGGGCATTGTGAGGCTCTTCAGGCTGAGATGTGAGGGATGTATTTGGGAATGAAATTGACTTGGAGGGAAGGTACAAACATGTTGATTGTTGAAAGTGATTCTAAAACTCTTATTGATATGGTTAATAGGCTAGCGGAGCAGAATAAGGAGCTCCATTTTTTATTAGGAGAATTCAAAACTTGGCTTGTAGTCAATAGTAGGTAATCTTTACTCACACTTGGAGAGAGAGTAATTGAAGTGCGGACTGATTCGCCAATCATAGTTTGGACCAGATAGTTTGGAAGAGTAGGAGGTGGTGAAAACTTCAAGGGAGCTTCAACAAGTTGTTTTTTATGATAATTCTGGGGTCTTCTTACCTAGGGATGAAGGCATTAGTTAATTTCGTTTTGTACCCAAAAAAAAAAGTTCAACCCAATGAAAATATTGCTTTCTATTTATAAAAAAAATGAAAAGAATGTTTTCTTTATATATATATATATATATATATATATATATATATATATATATATAAAAAGAGAAGTTTTGCCACGTGGACCCATGCCACATGTCAAGACCTCATCATTCAAATTCCCGCCAAAATGCAATAATTATTTTATTTTAATCATAATTTAATTTATATTTTTTGATTGATTCATTAACCACTAATTAGAATAAACCAATAAATCAGATTTGTGATTCTATTTTGATTTTGATTTGTTCCATCAATTAATTTCATCAATTTTTTGATTTAATTTATATATTCCATCGATTTTTTTTTGACTGGATTGATTTATTAATTTCATTGATCACATATTATATATTCCATCGATTTTTTTTGACTAGATATATTCCATCGATTGAATTATCCAATATCTTATTACAAATTATTCATAAAAAAATTATGTAAAAGCTTATAAACATATTCCAAAAAAACAAAAAACATATTTGATTCTCAAATACCCTATTACAAATTATTCATAAAAAAACAATTATATAAAAGCCTACAAATGTAATCCAAAAAATAAAAATAGAAAATATATTTAATTCTTCTCCTCCTCTAAACTTCTCGTAAACCTGAAACCAAAATAGAATAAAAAAAATCAGCTTATTATAATATTTTTTTGACAATTTCAACCAAATATTTTTTTTTCTGACAAGATTTCACCCAAATATAGAATTAATTGTAAACAGATCAAATTATTAATTACCTAGATTTAAATTGGTCAAAGGTAAGATTTTAATTCATATTCAAAACCAAATATAAGACATAAACATTCTGATGAATGAGACACATATTTCAAAATATTTTAGTTGGAATTAAAATATCTAATATGATACATTACTATTTTAGCATCATCACTATCTCAACTATAAAGCCAAGATATTCCAATATCATGATACGTTTCTTCATTGCACAAATACACAACAACAATGCAAAACATGTCTGCCACTTTTGACACCATTGCAGACATTAAAAACAAATACACTAGCAAAATATGGAAGTTGTGGGTAAGCATAATAAGGCTGTGACGATTTCAAAATTTTGAACAATAGCAAGAACCAGAATTAATATAAATGGTTTTAATGGACGATAAGATTTGTAACATTTAGACACATTCATTTATTCACTTAAATGGTTTTAATGGACAATATGTTTCCATTAAATTATTTTATTTTCCTATGCATCTTGATAATATTCAATTATAATTATAAACTTTAACATTTTTGACTAAACCATGGAAGTTGAAAATTAACTGATGTAATTTTTGCATATATGAGTAGATTAAGTGTTTACATATTTATTATATATGTATGTATATGAATATATTTATAAAATAATAAATTTACTTTTTCTAATTAATTTTTTGTAAAAAAATTATAACAACTGTAATAATACATATACATTTCAAACTATTTAAATATATATTGATACCTATAAGTATGTATAAAAATATGTGCAAATATTGAATAAAAACAAAATATATGTGTAGGTATTCATATTCACGTCTATAAACACATATATTTATGGTACAGTAAAAAAAAATGTAAAAACACATTTATAAGAGGTATGATGAATTAAATATCAAATATATGTAATTATTTAATTAAGTCCTGTGTAAGGCACGAATAATTACGCTAGTTACATAATATATAAGAATATTTAAGTTATTTTATTTTAAATGATTTAGGGTCTGTTTGGTTCAAACGAGAGGAGAGATTTTAATAGAAATGAAAGATTAATTTATCTATATATCCTTATAATCATTTATATTATTACATTTTATATACGGTTATTTAAGTCATTTTATTTTAAATGATTTAAGCTTTTATCCCCTCCAAAAAACCCAACTTTGAATGGAAACAAAAATTGAGTTAAAAGAAATTTTGCTCTCATCCCTCATCTCTTCAAAATTAAACCAAACATAAAAAAATTAAAATAATTCCACCTCTCTCCTCCCCCACTCCTCCATTTTCCTCCTAAACAAACGCTATGTTAAGCTCTCCTCCACCCCACTAAAAAAGGGCAAAAAAAAAACAAAAGCTCAACGAATAGGACCCGTTGCTTGTGTTGGAAGGTGACACATGGATATGGTGGAGTGGAGTCCGACCCTGGAGACTGCACAGTGGACACAGTCACAAAAGTAGTAAAGTGTACGAGAATAGATTTCCAAATATGGTGGACACATGGTTGGGTCCCGCGTTCCGTAACATTCTTCCTGTCACATTCCCAAGCTCCGGCAGGATTCGCCCTTCTTCTTCAATGGCCTCCTTTCCAATTCCATCTTCTCAGCATCGCCATCATCGTCGATGTTACTCAAACCCTAACCCTCCTCACCCCGAGCCTGCTTTGCTCGTCTTTTCTGGCGGGACTGCCTTCAACGGCGTCGTCGAAGAGCTTAAAAACTTTACCACCCGCGTCGCTCACGTTCTCCCCGTTTCTGACGACGGTGGAAGCACGGCCGAGATAGTTCGCGTCCTCGGTATTAATTAATTGTGTTTCTACATTTGGGGATCCCAGAATCAAATTTTGGGGGACGAATAAAGTAATGCTTTTTTAGGGATTTGATTGATTGGGTGCGTGCGTGCGTGCGTTACAGGTGGTCCTGCTGTTGGAGACATACGTTCCAGGTGTCTGAGATTGTCTGATCAAAGTACCGCTGAGGCTCTTGCGGTTCGAAATCTGCTTGGTCATCGTCTATCACTTGGCCCTTTGCAAGCTAAATCAGAATGGTACCATATTCTCACTTATTGCTACTCAATGCCTAATACTTCTGTTTCAATTATGTGTAATTAGTTGCTTTGAAAGGTTGTTGTGTTGGGCGTAGTGGGTTAGTAGTGTGCTAATTGCTAATTTGCTAACTTTTGGCAGCTGGGGGTGGTGCTTTTATTTTGTTATTATCTAAATCTAAATAGGAAGTCACGGTCTCCACAAAATTTGTAAAATTATTACATATTCTTATACTATTTGACCTTTATTTGTATAATATTGACTGGATTGGTATTGGTACTCTTAACTTATTCTTATATTATCTATCTGCATCAATTAGTTTCTTTTTTAATCTTGTTTTAGGTACTCTATTGTGGAAGGTGATCACGTTTTATGGAAAGGTGTGTCAAAACCCTACAGGGAGACTATTCGAGCTTTTCTGGTTTATTTTCAGAATCAGGTGACTTCTACAATCAAACCCATGCTATTTCTAAAATGCTGATTATTTCTTGATTGCCTCTTAAATGGCCTGTTTGATTGCAAAATATTTCTTATGTCAGTGTTATAAATTTTGGTTTCTTTCTTTATTTATATTTTAATAATTTTGTTTTGGTGGAGTTAGTAATTTTCTAAAGAGTTATTTGGTCGTGAAAATTTATCATTTCTCATACTCTGTCTGTATATATGTATAATGTGTGTATATAGATGGATGGATGGATGGACATTTTCTATTCTGTTTTTAGTTAAAATATATTATTATGATCATTCTGTGTGATCAAGCCTTTTCAACCTTTTATGCTTTTATGATAATTTGGGCTATCTTTTTGGTCTTTATGCAGATTCTGCGCCGATCTGAAGAATCATTTTGTTTCAGCAATGGAAGGTCCTTTATTTCTAATTCAGCAAGATGCTTGCTCTGATTTTGTTTTTGTGCCATAGCCCCCTACCCCCAATATAAGCTTGCTTTTGTTGATCTTATTCTTCATGATATAAAGACAATAGTGACATCCCATTGCATTACAGAAGCAGGTCAGGCATAATGCCTGGTGTCTCTTAACCGTTGTGTTTTTTTTTCTTTCTCCTTTGAGTCCTTTCATTTGTGGATAGGGTTTTAAGTTCTAGATTTTGGCATGTGGCTGTTGCCGATGGGTTAAGCTGTGAATATTGCATTCATATTTATAACCTGCGGCAAGATTCATCAGATATTAGTGTTTGGTTCAGAATAATTTTAGGTTTATTGTATTGCAAATTTATTGGAGAAAACTCCAATAAAATAGATGCTTCTATTATTTTTTATGGGTGTGTTGTATTTTTCATTGCCTGCTTCATGTTTGGTTTCTTGTAATTCAAGTATATCATTCCAATGGCTTACATATTTTTTGTTTTATGAGTTTAGTTCTAATTAAGAGGTAAGGAAAAATATCATTTAACTTGTTGGTATTTGGATTTCTTGAAAATTAAAAAGAAAACTACACACACACATATGCATATATTCTAATACATGCAGCTGGCCCCACCTAGTGGGAATAGACTTGATTGTCGTTGGCGTTGTCGTTGTCGTTGTGGTTATTGTACATGTGTGTGTATGTGTGTATAATCCAATGTTTTGAAAACCGGACCGGTCACTGAATCGGAGAAGGGACTGGTTTAAGGTTTAACGGTCTAACTGTAGTCAAACTGTTAGTAATTAAATAATATTTATACATATTTTTAAATATAATATTAAGTATAGATATATTAAAACTAACATACTTTCTTGTACCCAAAAAAAAAAAAAAAACTAACATACTTTCACAAATCTGGTGGTGGTGTAGCGGTGTTCGAATCCTTGCAAACTCATTTTCTTATTTTATTTGCTTTAAAACGGTAAAATTACTACATATATCATAGATTGCGTGACAATACCAAACAAATGTTGTGGCCTAGTGGTAAAGAAGCGCCCCCAAGACGACTTGAGGGTCGGGAGTTCGAATCTTGTGTATCCCTCTTCCGAATTTTTAATACAAGTACGCTAAAAAAACAAATAGAGTCAAACTGGAACCGGGCCGATTCTTGCCGGTCAACACGGTTCGATGATGGTTCATCCGGTTCTAAACCGGTTTACTAACAGCGCGGTTCTTAACCTGTGCCGGACCGGCTTTGGTCCCGGTTCACGGTTAAACCGGTCGGACTGGCCGGTCCGGTCCAGTTTTCATAACAATGGTATAATCTAATACACTCTCCTTTTAAAGAATTAGGTTTTTCAGTAAAATATAAAAAGTAGACGCGTAAAATGCCCAATACCTAATTCTCATAGGCTACAGTGGCTGTCCACAATCGTACCTGGTGACATACACCGACTTCCTGCACAGAAAAAAGTCAAGTGCTAGAGACGTTATAACTGCTAGGGTTACTTCTCTTCATCACAATGTCCGTTTTCTTAAGTCGTTTGACCCTAACTTTAGTTTGAAGGCTTGAATCCTTGCACACTTTTGAAGAGGCTGATTCTCTTTTGGAAGTATGCCATTAAAACTTAATTGACATCTGATATGGAGGAACATAATTTTTTTTTTTTAACAAAAATGAGAGAGAGAGAGAGAGAGAGAGAGTTGGGAATGAGTTTAACTGCTTTCAAGATTCTGCCTTCCAAAAATATAAATGATATCTGGTCATGAGATTGCTGATGTTATATTTTTGTTTTTCAAATTGTAATATATTGTTAGACAACTTCTGTTTTACTTTGGTGATAAGCTGGTATTGCCATGCTGATTCTATGTCCAAATTAATATAATAATATTTCCTACTAACTAACTTCTTGGCGTGCCATGTGCGACATTTTAGCAACATAACTGACTTTTATAAACTATGCAGCATTGGGAATTTCTTTTTCGCAGGAGCACGGATATTCTTTCAGTCCTTGGATGCGGCAATATTTTTGTTTTCAAGGGTTTCAGATATTCCCCCTGAAAGCCTGGTTCTCCCAGTGATCTCGACCAATGACAGACTTACATTAGGGTGTGAATTATGGGTATGTTATACATCTATTTAACCGGGAAAATATCTGATGGTTTCATAGAGGTTAAATACTACTCTTTAGGGAAACTTTATTTGTTTCTGTTTAAAAAACTTGATATAGAAAATCACAAAGATGATTGACCTTTTATTTTATAAGTTGTCACTTTATCTTCCATTATTCTCCAATATCCATATAGGATGGAACTGTTATACGGGGACAAAATGAAATTTCTCATCCAACCAGTGGAACAATGGATCCTATTAAGAAGGTAAGTCAGTGCATGTGTCATGACATTAATTATACCTACCCATACTATAATTTGTTTAAATTTCCATTGATAATGAAAAGAAATTGCCTGAGTTAAAGCTTGCATATACTTTTGAGACTCTTATTGGAAGAAAATGAGCACCCGTTTTTAGGTCAGTATTGATGTGCAGTGTATGCTGATGTTGCATGAATGTTGCATTGGCATTTGGAAATATTAATGGTAGGGTGTTAATTTTCAAACAGACGAGTAATTTAGAAAGAGAGAATTTCAAAATTAGTTAGTTTATTCCATTGATTTCGCCTTTTCTTTTACAAATTTTGGTAAGGGAATTTCACCTTCCAATCTGATGATGGATATTGATTTTAAATTGAAATATAGAAATTGTTTTTTCATTCACACTCAATAACTACATAATAGTGATTGGTGTGTCCCATGAAAGTCAAAGTCAATAATTTGTTGATTCACTTGATTGATATTTTACACTGTGCTGCTACTTCCTAGCACTTATATATTGAACTTCTATTGAAATTTTACAATTTCATGCACTTATATATTGAACTTCTATTGAAATTTTACAATTTCATGGGTAGGAAAGCTTTTCAGCTCCAGCACTGCCTTCAAAAATAAAACGGGTGTTCTACATGTCAAGCATTTAATAGTGACTGGCGTGTCTCACTGAAAGTCAAAGTCAATAATTTGTTGATTCACTTGATTGATATTTTACACTGCTGCTACTTCCTAGCACTTATATATTGAACTTCTATTGAAATTTTACAATTTCATGGGTAGGAAAGCTTTTCAGCTCCAGCACTGCCTTCAAAAATAAAACGGGTGTTCTACATGTCAAGCGAGGGAAAAAATTTGCTCCATGAGGTAAATGATTTGTCCCGTTGGACCAACTTGTTTCACATTTTGTTGAAGGCCGTTTGCCATGTATGACTCTTACATTGTGTTACTCATTGCTAACAACAACAACAGGCGGAAGAGATAAATGTGTTATGGAAGATGCAGCTAGAGAGGGCATTTATTTAAGTAATTTTATTGTAGATGAAAATTTTGTAAAAAGGAAAAGGGAAAGTTATTTAATGATTGGCAAGGACATTTATTTCATGCCTTTCTGCAAAGTATTTCACATAAAATTTGATTAAACAATTTTTTTTTGTTGATGGATAAAGAATAAATTTGTTAAGCAAGAATAAAGAAGCCATACAGGATGGAGGCTATGACATACGCTGTGACAGAAAAAACAATAAAACAAAATAAAAAGATATCTACAAAATAGAAACGTCTTTCCCATTTGAATGTCAATGAGAGAAGATGCGGAGGAGAGGCCAGTCCTAAAATCCAGGCTATTAAGAAGGGATGGGATCTATTTTAAAGGGGATTTCCCTGTCTAACATCCAGCCAATATGGGAAAGAGTGGTTCATCCTTTGATACCATTTGTTGTATAGGGGTGCCCACTTCTAAAAGGCAGGCTATTAATATAGCAAAGTCTCTCTACAGATAGGAGTTAGGTGTCCCGTCCAGCCGATATGGGATTTATGCTTGTGCATCAGAACCCCTCAACTCTAAAAGCAGGAACAATGCGGAGAAGCCAAATGAACTACTTTATTAGAAGCAACTGTGATTTATGAGGTGATTTTTTTTTTTTGAAACAGACCGCATGTCCCTTCTACCTATATCTTAGATTTATAGTCACCATCTGTGTTAATCCTTCTCATTTTGCTTAATAAAATTCTGGATTTTTGGATTACAACTCGATGGCTTAATAGGAAATCCACAATTGTTCCTTTTCCCTAGTCCGCTCTGGGAAATGTCTAGTCATTCCCTCTTCCCTGAGTAAAATTTATTCATGTCCTTCAAGCCAATGAGCAGTATAGTAAATATTTTAGAAGGGTTTCGGTTTGTTTGTACTTATACAGAGAGATTGAATTTGACGCGCTTTGCAAACTTAATATGTTTTTGTGTGTTTTCTTTCGGAGGATATCTTATACTCTGCTTCTGAGCTTCATCCTGTCTTTTTTCTGATGAATCATTTCTTACAAAGTAATATTATGTAGTTAAAATGGATCTACTTGAAAATTCTTTAAAAGTCAATGTGTATAAGCTCTATGGAGCTTGAGCATTTGAGAGAGTATATAAACATTTTTTTGGGTTTTAATATATTGGCTAGTGCCTATATAAACATTCTTCTCGACCAGAAATTTGGTTTCTGTACTGTTACAAGGCTCTCTTTTTTAGAGTACTTCAAAGTTCAAACTTAAACTAGGAGAAACACACACTTTTACCAAGTGGGTGACTAAATGCGACTAATTCTGCAAGATAGTACTAAACATGTTGTATTTTGAAATCCATGTGGCTGGGTGCTATTTTGCTTGTTTTCTTCTGTTATGAAAATATCAAGTAATACTGAACAACTTTTAAACTTGCTCATCTTACTGTACGAAATCTAAATTTGAATTTGGCTATTGTGTTCCTAATCACTTGCTATTTGTAACTGAAACTTCTTCAATTCTTTAAATAGGTCTTTCCCTCAGCTAATGCGGCTGTATTAGAACAGTTAACTAATGTGGACTGCATTGTCTATGGCATGGGATCCCTTTTTACTTCAATCTGCCCCTCATTGGTAAGATTCTCAAATTAGCAGTGATGATTTTTGGCAATCACATATGGTAATGTTGGCCTTTGCAAATGGCAACGTTGATGATTATATATACTCAAAAACCCTCCTACGTAAACATTTGAGCAGTTTGGGTTTATATACCTGGCCTTCTCTTGGATATTGTGAACATATTCAGATTGTGTCTAAAAAAACATGATTGTTCCCCTCTCCCAGTGTTTTTTTTTAGGCAATTTTTGCTAGATTAATATGTAACTTTGTTGGAACGTCATCTAATTTTCATTCTTTATGACAATTTTGTTCTCCCATTAGATATTTACTGACTTACAGATGATTCTAGGTATTACTGGGAATTGGAGAGATTATTTCTTCAAGGTCCTGCCTCAAGGTATTCCATGTCATGTTACTATTCATATTTTCTTTGTTATTTGTAGAAAGTATGATGGACTTTCTACCCTGTGATATTTGAGTAATCTGGACTTAACAAGATTGCCTTTTAATGTATTTAAATGAAATCATGTACCCTCTCTTTGAAGAAATAAGGTTTCCAGTTGGTCCAACCGTAGCTTGACTGCACACATTGAGGCAAAATGGATCATAAGCAGATGTCTTTTAATATGGACACAAATATTTGGTCCCATAATCCTTTGCTTTCTGATGCTGATGAGATTTAAACCGTAAAGTATATCCATATGGTAGCGCAAGTGTGCTGCCATCACCAAGTCACATGCCTTTACTTTCCAACTTGTTAAGCCCATGTTTCTAGATACACAAGGCATGAGGTTATTAAGTGGAAAATAATTAATGTTTTCTTGCATAATTAGTCGTCTGTTATTTTGGTCTTGTAATGTTGGGTTAGATTTCGCTATTTCAAACATTCAAAGCTATCTACTTTTCAAGCTCAATTTCACTAATTTTATTGGGAAAAAAATGATAGGTACTTATCTTAAATGGCACACGTGACCGTGAGACTAATGGGTTTTCAGCTTCTTGTTTTGTAACTGCTATTACGGATGCCCTAAATCGAACATATGGAGAACCTAGCAACCGCTTGCAGAATCTTGTGAGTGCACACTTTTTATCCTGTTGTAATTGGTAAACTGTTGATAAATTCTGAAACGATTGTCTGGGCTAAGAAATTTAAAATGATTCTGGGCTATTTTGACAAATTTAACTATCCCCCCCCCCCTTTCCAGCTGAAAATATTGCATCAGCGCAGCATTTACATATTCTATAATTAATTTGTTTTTTACTTTTTTGGTGGCACAACAAATTAGCTTTCCTTAGTGCCAAAGCCAATTGAGAATCACAATTTTTATTTTTTAAACAGGAATTATATTTGTTTAAAGGAGTCACTAATATCATCAGCATGAATTGTTATATAAAGTGTAGTTTACTTTTTTTGTTGTTATTATTAATATTGGGTTTCCTTAAAAACTTCACATAAAATAAAATTTTGGGATGCCAATTAGCTTATTTCTATTACTCTAATCTAATTTCATTAGTTTTATCATTTGTTCCTTGTCTCAATTTCTTTTCACGTCTTTGACTTAATATACCAGACAAGCCTGAGTAAATGACGACTATATCTGTTTCATTGGTGTTTTCTTAATTCTTAACATATTTCTTCCTTGATTCAAGATGAAATATTCCGTGCTTAAGATACAATTATAATAGAAAATAAAAACCAAAAAGCAGTACACTGAATAATGTCATGAAAGTATTTTATATGCTGTTTATATTTGATGCAGCCAAGTCAATATATCAATACCCTTCTGGTGCCAAGAAATGGTGAGATTTCTGTTGATGTTGATTCTTTGGCTGCCCAAGGAATATTTGATGTGGTATGTCTCCCAAATCTGTTCATTATGCAAAATAGAGTGTATAGAATTTCTGCTGTATAGCATGATTAATATATTTCTGAGATGTCATCTTTTTCTTTGAGGTTTCATGTGGCATGAATAGAGCTGGCATTTTGTCTTAAGAATTTATTTATTTATTTATTTATTTATTTATTTATTTATTTATTTATTTATTTTTTACTATCAATGTAAAACTTGTTTAAGCCATGATTTGAACTCTTTTATTGATACTGGCAACACATAATTAGATGATTAATACAAAATAAAAAAAAATTATGCATTTAGAGTGGATAAAGTTAAACTGTTTAAGAGTTATTAGTGTGACAGCCTTGAGTCATTGGAGCGACATTGTAAAATTGGCTTGCTCAAAAGTCAGACTTTAAGTTGGAGTTTATATGCTCATATGTTTTATGAGAAAATTGTAGTAGCATCTTTGATGTGAAAACCTTAATGGTATCCTCGATAGTGTTACAGATCAGTGATGGATCTGTATATTCTTATTTTGGTATAGGATCTATGGTCATTTTATGATGCAGTTTACTTTGTTTGTGATCATCCTATTGTTCTTCTTTTTGCAGATAGTCGTTGACTCCCTTCTTGATCCTAAAGTGGGTATAATTTATGAGCCGAAGTCACTGATAAAAGCGCTTGCTGACCTAATAGACAGATGCATGAAGTCGCAGGTCAATGGCTTAATTCATTGATACCAGAGGATATTGAGGGGCTAATCTAATTATTACCAAAATATTGACCGCGGAATCATACTTTTGAACTGTGTTCTTCACAATGTACATGGTATGAAATTCTTATTCTTTATCAAGAGCAACTTTTTCCACTCCTGCTGTCCAATTTTTATACTGACAATTAATTAGGAATTCTAGGTGAATTGGTCTATTCATTCCCTCCCATCAAAATACAGAGATTGGTGATAACAGTCAAAAGTTCTCTTGATTGCCATGCTATTTTTGTGAAAATTATTCGAGTTTGTTGGGATGATCCAATTGACGATAAACAAAGACATGTAGGAGTGATATTGTATTATTAAGAATATTGAGAACAAAACAATCTCTAGCTACTGTTGTGTATATCATGTACATTAATTTGTGCCGGTCCATTAATATCATGTATAGAGCTTTAGTTTTTTAAGGGGTTCTCTTATTCTTCCATTTCTTGTTGACTTGAGTATGTTTTCTGCTACTTTTCCTTTCTATTCGCTCCAATAACAATAGATTTAAAGTCTGGTTCAATGAGTTGCAAACAGGGTTCTTCATACTGCAACGCAAGTGCTTTTCAGTTGTGTGTATAAATATGTTCTGAAATTGGCTAGTCTATATGCTTGGGCCAATTGGTATAGAAATGGTTACGAGGCATGAGAGTTACAAACCATAATTCATTTTGAGCTTCTTCACATGTATTTTATATACAGGTGAAAATATATGCAACACCTGAATATTCAATTATTGAAATTGAAATTAAGAGTATGTATCTTTTGTTAGGAAACTCGTTTGATTCAAAGTAGATTCTCGCAAATTCAGTAATAGAGAATAGAGATACTGAATATTATCTATTGAATAGTTGAATATGAATGGAAGAAACACAAATGAGCCCTCTCATTTCTCCACTGGCTTAACCCAGTACAAATTTAGCTCTTCTCTGCCTCTCTTCACAACTCAACTCCCCTATTTATACTAATCTATCCTCCCTAAATAAATCCCTAACAAATCCGAAATAAATCTCCAACAAATCAGAAATAAATCCCTATCCTTAATAGATAAGATAATCCTAATAACAAATCAAAAATAAATTCTTATCCTATCCTAATAACAAATCTTTGAATTCAAATTGAAATCCTAACAGAAAAATAATTAAACTCCTAATAGAAAATCTTAACAGATAAACTTCATCCCCTTCTATTCCTTCTGGTATAGACTTGTTGAATACTTGGTTTGGTTGGATCGGTTGCTTGCCTAACAATACCTCTCTCCTCCCAAACAACTTTGTCCTCAAGGTTGAAGTCTGGGAATTAGTCTCTAATTGTTGAGGCATCTTCCCAAGTAGCTTCCTCGGGATGATTGTCTTGCTATTGCACTAAGACCTGTTGTACCAGCGTTCCATACTTAGTAATTGCACGGGTTCCCAATATTTGCTTTGGTTGATAACTGGCCGTTTCACCCTGAAGGTCCGTGGGCAACTCTGTTTCCACTTGATGATCTCCAGTCGCTTTCTTCAATTGAGATGCATGAAAAATAGGGTGAATGCGAGCGTTTTCGGGTAGTTGCAGTTGAAAGGCCACTTCTCCTATCTGTTTTACCACCAAGTAAGGACCATAATATCTGGCTGAGAGCTTTGGATGGAGTTTGGTGGGCATTGAAGCCTGTCTATGAGGTCTGATTTTTAAATAGACCCAATCGCCTGGTTGAATCTTTACTGGTTTCCTTTTAGCATTTGCATAGTTAGCCATTTGGGCTTGAGCCCTCCCCAAGTGATATTTCAAATTGCCTCTGCCTCATCCCTCGCCCTTCAAGTCTTGAGCCACCGCCTACTAATGTTTCTCCGAACGTGCCTTGCCAAAGAGGCTGAGGCCGCCTGTACACAACCTCAAATGGGGTGCGATGGGCATGACTGCAATCGGTATTGTACCAGTATTCAGCCCAAGGAATAAACTCGGCCCAAGTTTTTGGTTGCTCAGAACTAAAACATCTGAGATACGTCTCCAAAGTCCTATTGAGTACCTCTGTTTGCCCGTCCGATTCTGGGTGATAGGCCGTACTCATCCTCAGCTTAGTACCCTGCAACTTGAACAACTCTTGCCAAAAGTGGCTGATGAAAGTAGGATCTCTATCACTAACAATTGATACCGGCACCCCATGGAGTCTAACAACTTCCCGAACAAATACCTCAGCAATGGACCTAGCTGAGTAAGGATGCTTGAGCATTATAAAATGCCCATATTTACTCAACCTATCAACCACAACCAACACTGCATCATAACCTTTGGACTTCGGCAGTCCCACAATAAAATCCATACTAATTTCTTCCCAAATTGTATTCGGAATTGGTAGTGGTTGAAGTAGTCCTGCCGGCGAAGAAGCTTGATATTTACTCCTTTGACAGATATGACAAGCTGCTACATAATCCGCCACAACCCCCTTCATTCCAGCCCAGTAAAGTGATTGAGCTATCCTCATGTAAGTTCTATAAACACCCGGATGTCCTCCCGTAGGGGAAGAGTGAAACTCCTGCAAAAGCCTTAGGATCGAAGTTGAATTAGCAGCCAACACCAGTCTTCCTTTATAATGCAACCTCCCATTTTCCAAAGTGTATTGAGGGTGGGAATCTGGGTCCTCTTCTAACTCTTTTATAATTTTAGCTAACTCTGGGTTAGCCTTGACCTCTTCATCAATACTAGTTATGTCTTGCCAAAAAGGCCTAGAAATTGCTTGCAACTCTTTCTCCTCCTCTTTCCTCGACAAAGCGACTGCCACCCTATTAGAGGCCCCTACCTTGTACACAATTTCGAACTCGTAACCCAGTAACTTGGCTAACCAGTTCTGTTGGTTTTGGGTGGTGATTCTCTGCTCCAATAGATACCTCAGGCTCTTTTGGTCAAGAAAAGCGTAAATTTCCTCCCCAAAAGATATGGTCTCCAATGTTGGATGGCCATTACCAATGCCATTAGCTCTTTCTCATAGATTGATCTACTGAGAGTAGAATCAGATAGAGCTTTACTGAAATAAGCAATAGGTCTCTTGCTTTGGGTCAGTACCGCTCCAATCCCTTTCCCAGATGCATCACATTCAATTGAGAAAGGTTGATCAAAGTCAGGCATTGCCAACACTGGTGCTGTAGTGACTGCTTTCTGTAATTGCTGAAATGCTTCCAAGCTTTCCTCCTTCCACTCGAAGTTCCCTTTTTTCAGCATATTAGTCAGCGGCCGTGCTACTTTCCCATAATTGCGAATGAAACGTCGGTAATAACCAGTAAGGCCCAGGAATCCCCTCAAAGTTTTAAGTGATCTAGGAAGTGGCCAGTTCAAGACAGCTTCTACCTTTTGCGGATCCATGGACACCCCTGTTGGAGAGATGATGTGGCCTAAGTAACCTATCTCCCTTTGTCCGAAACAACACTTCTTTAGATTGGCCACCAAACTATGCTGACTCAATGTTTCCAACACTCTTCTTAAGTGATTCAAGTGCTCTTCTCAAGATTTATTATAAACAAGTATGTCGTCAAAGAATACTAGCACATACTTCCTCAAAAATGGCTTCAAAACCGTGTTCATCAAGCATTGAAACGTAGCTGGCGCATTGGTTAATCCAAAAGGCATGACTAAGAACTCATAATGTCCTTGATGTGTCCGAAAGGCTGTCTCAGAAATGTCAGGCTGGTGCATTCGAATTTGATGATAGCCGGATTTTAAATCAATCTTTGAGAAGTAGGCCGCTCCATTCAATTCATCTAACAACTCTTCAATCACAGGGATGGGGAACTTATCCGGAATGGTGGCTTTGTTAAGGGCGCGATAGTCCACACAAAAATGTTAACTCCCTTCCTTCTTCTTCACTAGGATAACTGGGCTCGAGTAGGGGCTGTTACTTGGCCTTATAACTCCATTTGCTATCATTTCTGCCACTTGCTTCTCTATTTTATTCTTTTGCAAGTGCGGGTAGCAGTATGGGCGGACATTTATGGGATCTGTACCCGTCTTAAGGGGTATTCTGTGATTGACTTCCCTAGTAGGAGGCAAGCCCTTTGGTTCCTTAAAAACTTGAGACATTTCCTCCAGTAAACCTTGTAATTGCTTCTCTTGGGCTTCGGGTAAATTGATGCCATTGTTCGCTGCTTTTCTAGAACCCACAACATTGAGGCTTTTTCCACTTCTTCCATAGCTAATTTTTTTAAGGCTTTCACTGAAATCACCGATTTCACCAAACTAGGGTCCCCTTGGATTCTAACAATCTGTCCTTGATGCTTAAAGGTCATGCTTAATGTAACATATCAATTTTTATGAAATTTATTTTATAGTTCCAACTACTTGAAAATAAATCATAGAGATTGATCACCTTAATGGTTGGTAAAAGTACGAAGAACTACATAGATTTATTGTAAACAATTTACTGTTTTAGTAATTAATTCAGATTAATTCAGATTAAGAGACAGTGTAGACGTATACTGTTTTTAATATGAATTAAGCTTGAAAAAAATGTGAAAATTGTTGTTTGATTAAAGAAAAATATTTTATTGAAGGAGAAATAATTTTTAGGACTTAATAGATATTTATAAGTCACAGTTTGGATTTTCAATGTTTAGTTAATTATCAAATTGTCTGTTTTATATCATATTTAATATGACTTTTATTTTTATGATTTTTATATTGATGATTTTATTGTTTGAATAATATCTAGATGACAAGAGAAATTGAAATTAGTGATCCTCACTAATTTACAGTTTTTGTTACGCTGCGAGAATTCTGTTGAATACTACCGTAACTAGGCTATTAGGTGAGTTTCTAACTGAAACATGCCCAAACGTGATCCAAAATTTATAAAATTTTAGATCTTAACATTTTCCATTATTTAGGATTTATTGGAAATTTTTTTGAAATTTTTGGGCATCAGAAAATAATTAGTGTATTGTCTATGCCCAGAACTTCATTACGGTAACGTTTTAACTCGTAAATCGAGAAAACGACATTCATAGAAATACTTCTAATATTTTTGAGGACATTTTGGTTGATTAATAATTTCTGAGTATAGAATAATTTATTAGATTTATTTTTGGAGTTTTTGGTACAAAAACCCTAATAGACGTGGAACGCCGCGCTCCCGGTTGATCGATAACGCGCCGAAGCGAAACCCTTTGATTTTTTTTTTTGGGGATGTCGACCAAAATGGACCAATGGGAGGCCAGCCATGTGCTAGTAGCCTACAATTTGGAAATGGAGCCTTTTGATTGACTTATGTGTAATTGGTAGTTAGTTTACTTAGTTAGTTTGTAACTAGATAGTTAAGATCCAACTAAATGAACAATTTTTATCTCTTTCTTGTCCCTTGAGATCTCTATAAATAGGAGATCAGCCCCTTCATAATTTTTCCATTTATGCTTGGTGGAGAAAATTCTAGAGAGAGAAAGTGTGAGAAATCTTGAAAAACTTAGTGTTTTTGAGTGCAAACTTCTTTCCTTTGTTCTTGATTTTTGATCAACCATCCTTAGACTTCTTGGTAAGCCTTCTAACCTATGTTATTTTCCTCTTAGGTGCCATGGAAGAGTTCTTCAAGGTTTTAGTGTTGTTTTGTTTAGAAATTGTTAGATCTTGATGTATTAGCTTGATTAATCTTTAGATCCATCTTTTTCCTCCATGATTAAGCTTGTTTAGTGTTTTTAAAATTTGAAAACTTCAACTCTTGGTTTTGGTAGAATTTATAGGGCTGTTGGGGGCTTGATGTTGGCTTGATTTTGTTGATTTGAAGTTAGTTCTTGGAGGGTTTTGAGTAGTATGTTTGAAAACTAGTCATATAAGCATGTTTTACAAAGTTTTGGAAAAAAAAATTTGGTTGTTTAGGGGGCTAGAAACCGTGGCCTCTAAGATGGTTTTGGGGGATATTTTAACTTGATTTTAAAGTATGTTAGATGTTATGGAAGTTAGTTTAAGTTTTAAGGATTTAAGTGTGGTTAAATGATATGTTTTGGAAATGAAAAGTTGAAAATTTTGGGTTTGTTTTAGGGCACCAAAACCGTGGCCCTTATGTTATTCTTAAACATTCTTTTAAGTTGTTTTATGTCTCTAAAATATTGTAAAAGTTGGTTAAGAATTTGGTTTGGCAAAACATTTCAAATAAGTTTGATTTTGGGAAAAGATTTAGTTTATGTTTCAATAATTGTTTTGAACTTGTAATGAAATTGTTTCTAAAATTTGGTGACATGTTTTAGTGTTTTAAAAAGTGGTTCAAAGTTGGGAAAACACTATTCAAAGTGGTAAAACACTATTCCAATTGGTAAAGTTTTGGGTTAGGTACTTTTCTAAGTGTGTAGTGTTTGAAAAATTTCAAAACTCAGATAACTTTGACTTGATTCATGACATATGACTAGGTCTGATTCAAGTGGGATTAAATGAGTAATTCTTAGGCCTTTTAGGGACCCAAACCATGGCTGTCATAGGGTGTTAGGACTTGTATTTTCTGGTTCTAATTGCATTAAGTTTGTGTTGTTAAGGTTCGTGCTTAAGGTTCGCGCGAGGTACGACTTGACGATAGTTTGGAATTGCCTTGCTTGGATTGTTAAAGCGCCCAAAGTAAGGAAAATTCTTACATAATGAGTTTGGGCTTTTCGCCTTGTTTGTTGAGTGGTTTGATTGATTGTTAATTGTGCGGTAGTAGTTGTAGTATTACTATGTGTTGTAGAGATATTGTAGCATGTTTTTGGCCTCGTGTGGCAACAATGATCTGGATTTTATGTCTTAAATCAATTATGAATGTTTTGATTTGAACTTGGAATTGATTAAAGTATGCATAAATAAGGTCAATGATGATGGATTAATTAATAATGCGACGATCTACTATTATTGGTTTGACGATTTACAAACGGTAAATCCGATGCGATTCCATAAGCCGAGAAAAGGTTTCATAAAAGAAATATTAAGGGGCATTTTGACTTAAAAGTAAGCGTGAGGATTTTAGTAAAACTAGCCAAAGCTTGCAAAGAATTTTTCAATGGAACCGTAGTAGAAAAAGAAACTTGAGTAAAATTTGCGAAAATGGTTGAGTTGAATGATGCGTCTGGGAAAATTCTGGCTAGGAAAGACTTGGTAATTAAGAGTGTTTGCACCGCCTCTCTTTCTTGGGAATTCCTTAATGACTTATTTAGCACAATTAGGGTTCCAACGACCTAAGCTCAAAAGCTATTTCGCACAATATCACTTAGATGTGACACCAAACCGAGATTTATAAATCCATTAAGAAAGTGAGGACTCGTTCATCCGCATTGATTAAAATAAATTATGTCTCAGACGCTCCTTAAAGATAAGTGGGTTGTATAAAAAAATTGTTTGAATGCATAATCGACCATTGAGCATCGACATCAGAGCGTTTGATTGTCTTAAGGACTTCAAAAGGGCGGGTTGTCACTTCATTTGCCACCTACCAAGCGGTACCCATTGGACCAGAGGTAGTAGTTGGCAACACGGCCTAATGTGTGGCTATACCCTTGGTAGGGAATTTGTTCTGACCGAAAAGGCTTTCCTTGTTCCTATTGCTGTCCTTGTTTAAGGCTGCAAGTGTATACACAAACTTGTTCATAATGCATTGGCATGCATGGCTAAACACATTTATGATATGTGATGAATTGTTTGATGAATTTGACATTATGATGACTAGATCATTGATATGCTGATAGAACTGTTTGCTCACATGCAATTGTTTAATATTGTGGTGACTTGATTGTTGATCTGATTGGTTGATTTGTCTGTTCACATGCAAATGCTTGATATACCATGATGATGTGTGCGGTCTATTAAGTATGTATATGTATATAAAGGCGTGTTGTTGTATTATATATATATATATATATATATATATATCTTGTTTGCATGCGACATAGCCTATGATAAACTCGTGGACAAAGAATTTACACTTGCACTGTTGTTGGATTGGACATTCTTATGGATGTTACCAGATGGAGTGTCACATTGCTGCTGCTGTTTCGTCCTTCCTGGATGTATTAAAGAATGAGCCAGTGGAGGAAGATTCCTCTGAGTGCTTTGTGTTGTGATCTTGCCTTATAATTACACTCTTCGAAAAACTCACCTCAGTGCGAAATGATAATGTTATGTCTTATGTGATCTAGCATTAATTGTGATGTGATATACTCTGATATTTGCAAAAGACTGATTTGGCATCATTTAGAAAACTGCAGTACTCTTTATGTCTCCATTTTTTAAAAGGATTTCAAGGAAAGAAAAAGAAAAAGAAAACTCTTATTTTCCATTGCGAAATACAGAAGAGTACTTTTTACTGAAAGCATATAAGCATTAAATGTTTTTCAGCATTAGATTGGGTTGCACTGTAGCGCTCCGAAAATGGGGTGTTACATTAGTGGTATCAGAGCCGTTTGGTTCTAACCGGACCGCTTTGTCTAAGCTGGCCTAGATTGTTGGGAATTGTCGGGTATAAAGTTGTTATGTCTAGGTTATGTAAATCTTGTTTGTGATTGTCTGTAATGTTTCCTAGTTGAAACATGTGACATTGTGTGAAATTGTTGCAATCATCCCCGATGATTGATCTTGTTGTGGGGTTCTGGTTAGTTTACATTGTAGCAATTAGATGCCTTTGAGACGAACGAGTCTTTCTGCTAGAGCTAGTAACTTAGATGTGAATCACGTAGTCCAAGTGATAGCCAGGATGGCAATTGCTGTTACCCAACAGATCGCAGCAGAGATTCAACACGATTTGCTAAGACGACAAGGGGAAGAGCGAGCTAATGGAGGGCCAGTTAGTCCAGATTATTGGGACAAAGGATAAAGAGGAAGACAACAACCAGGAGTTATGAGTGGATAGAGATTTACGAGAGATTATCCGTAGGAGACGCTATAATTATCGTATTATGGTGTGTGCATGGTTCTAAATATAGACCACATAAGTGTTATGACTCTATGACATATTTTACTATTATATTAGATTCCAAAAATCCAGATTTATAAAATACTTTTGGTATTACAAAATATGTTATTGTGATTATTTGTATAATTAAGTGTATGATTATTTTGTGAGCGTATTATTATACGCGAATATTTTTAGAGCTCATTGAATTAAATTTCTCTTGATAATTTAATTTACGCAATTTGTCGCCAATTGAGCAACCGATTACGCGACTACCCTGACACAGCGAATTAGTGCGACGTTGAGACCATGAGGGTAAGTCAAGAAAGCATTTTGGAGTAGGTGAAAATTGATTAGTGGGAATCTAGTGCGTGATGAGTAGTTGGCTAGACATTTTTACAAAATCCTATTCCACCTTGTCTTTGTCCTTAGACACATAGATGACTTAGTAGAAATTTTGGGTGGGGGTCACTTTTCCCTTCCTTTCTTTCACCGGTTCCTTCTCAATTATAGAGGGGAGAATAAGTTTCCTTTAGTGTTTTGGTGTTGGTGGGGAGAACTTTAGCTTCCTTCCTTTTTATTCCCTTATGAGCCTTGAACTATTTTGCTACAAAACCTCATTTTTCCTTCATCCTTCTCCTTACTTGTGCTCAACTGTGTGGTGGTGAGAGTGTTAGAGCTTAATCTTTCTTCCATTTCCTTCTTGAGAAACCGCGAGCTTTAGGATGATCTTTGGGATAGATCCTCTTTCATTTTTGAATGTAATGATGGTGTTGGTGATATTGTTCTTGTTGGTGATTTTGAGAACTGTCCTTTACCCTTGATGTCTTACAACCATGGGCCTTAGAAGTATTTGTGGGTGAGTATTTCAAAGTATTTAAGCTTTTGATTTTATGTTGTTTTAAATTATTTTGTTGATGGATTTGAAAAACTTTTCTTTTCTTTTGATGTATGAAGACCGTGAGTTATTTCATGATTTTTCTTGTTAATCTTGTGTTGAAAAATGTTTTTGATCTTGCGTTGAAAAATGTTTTTGATCTTGTTTTGCTTGGAAAACCAAAATTTCATGTAAGTAGTGTTGAAACAAATTTTTGAAGTTTGATGTTAAATTGGAAGCATGAACCCGTGACCACATTTATATGTGTGAGGTTGGATTTCAAGTTTTTCCAACTCAAACCTTTGATGATTTTGTGTCTATTGTGAATTGGGAATTTTAGATAAGGGTTTTAGTATCAAGCTTTTGTTAAAATACTTTTGAGTGTGAGTAGAATGATTTTGAGAAATGGATTTGAGTGTATTGAACGTGAACACAAGAAGGGGGATTGAATTGTGTTGAAAACTTTTCGCAAACTTTAAGTTTAAAACACTTAGAACACAGGTTTTTCAAAACAGTTTGTTAAACGGACGCTGAAAATAAACCGGACGCTGAAAAGCAGTTTGTGAAAACTTGTTTTTAACAGAGCAAGATAAAGATAAATAGAAAGCAGTAAAGCAAGAGACACAGAGATTTATACTAGTTCACTACCAAACTGGTAGCTACGTCTAGTCCCTTCTGCTCTCAAGGATTTTCCACTATAATCAACTGATTACAATTTCCTCAAGAGCATTCTTGTCACAAGCTTGACAATACTCTCAACTTCTCAAAACGACTCAAGACAAATGAGCCTTTGAGGGAACAGCCTTAACTAGGCCAAAACAACTTTTACAAGTTAAGTTGAATACAAGTATAAATAACTCTCACAGAGAGGATAAAAATTAAGCTCAATATAGAAAAGCTTTCTAAAAGTAAGTGTCGGACGCTGAGTTCAGTTCTTGTAGTCCAGAGACTTGGCTCGAAACTTGATTGCTCACAGAAGCAGTGCTTTCAGAGTATTGACTCTTTGTAGTGTATAGCAACAGAGCTTGTTCTTAGTAAATGAAGCAATATTCTCTTGTAGAGTTTCAGCAGTTTCTTCAATGGATACCTTGGGGTATTTATAGGAGTTCTAAAGGATATTACTGAATTCTGATAAAAATGGCTCCTTTCCATTGAGTGAGGTAATTTCAAAAAGTCATCTCTTTCTTCCTTTCCAGAGAATATCTCAAGAGTACATATTACGGTTTCAGACTACCTTGCTTTTCACAATTGCTTGTACGATTTTTGTCTTTTAGCTAAAGGTGTCACCTTTGATACCTCGTACAACAATTTTGGCGCATAAAATCAAATTCGAAATCCGTTCCAGAAACTTCTGAGAGTAAGAGCAACTACGTGACCAACACGTGATTTATAATGAAGTTCAGACGCTTGCTCAGAACGGAAGATCGGACGCTCAAAGAAAATGGATAAGACTAGTGTCGCGAGAAGATAATTCCAGACGCTCAAAGGACAGTATACTAGGATGAGCCGGATGCTGACACATGAAGTGTATCCTTCTCTTGAGAGCTTCTTCCTTCTTGTTTAAGTGGCTTAGAAATATATGTAATATTAGTATTTGCACACTTCAAGAATTGTTAGAACATATAAATTGTTCTCTTGTGAATATTTTGTTATCATCAAAATTAATGAGGGTCTAAACTTCTCAATCGTTTAGGTTCCAACAATCTCCCCCTTTTTGATGATGATAAATATCTAAGGTTGATGAACAATTTAGTTTCAAAATGACATCAAGGGTCTCCCCCTGAATTTAACAATTTTGATATATAAGATAATTCTAGTATTTAGGCGATAGTTGATAAACAAATTCAATTAAGTGATCGCAAAACAAAATACGTAGATGTATCAGAGTAAGATCGGATGCTGATCAAAAAGATTGATTTAATCAAATTGTACCAAATTTATTGATCATTATAAGAGCACTAGTACCAAATTTATTTATCATTATAAGAGCACTAGAACAATGAATATTAGCACATTAATGAATAACCACACAAATGCTATGTATGAAATGTTATGCATGATACTTCAGTTCCAGCGTATTCATCGGAGTGTGAACATCAGACGGTGAGTTAGTCAGATTTTCACGTGTTCATCATACCTTTCTTTTACTCCCCATTTTGTCATCAGATAAAAAGAGTGCAAAAACACATCATAGTCAAAATAAGACTTAGAAAAATTTGAAT
Source organism: Calophaca sinica (assembly GCA_037113605.1). NCBI lineage: Eukaryota > Viridiplantae > Streptophyta > Magnoliopsida > Fabales > Fabaceae > Calophaca > Calophaca sinica. The sequence continues at coordinate 10,161,500 of CM073732.1, read as the reverse complement.
ATAAGACAGATAATTAGAGCAAAAATAGTGTATATATATAAATGTATCAACAAAAATAAGAAATATCACTTAGTGCAAAAAAAAATATAAAGCAAAACAAAGTTTAAGGGTTTGGAAGAGGTGGTGGAGGGATGTTGAGACGTTCATATAGTAATTTCAGAGCAGTCTCCAGCTGAGTGACTTTCATGTTGGTGGCCTTCATCTCTTCAAACTCTGCTTTGGGAATAGTGACCATCTCAACTGTAGAAGTAGAAGTAGAGGTTCCAACTTCTGGTACAGGTGCAGGTTTCATCTTCTGATGCTCTGCTAGCACCCAGTTGGATAGCTTAAGTCTCAATTCCTTCTTCTTTTGAGCTCTTAGAAAAAATGCATCATTTGGTAAAAACCATTTGATGAGATTTCCAAGTTTTCTGAGCTCAGATTCGGTTTGAATTTCCCATTGATACTTAACATCTTCTGGAAACAACAAATTCATGAAGATGATTTCTCTGTGTAGAACAGCATCAGTAGTGAAAGAATCAAACCTATTTCCAGCTTCTTCTCCTCATATACTTTTGATAAAGACACTCAAGGCTTCACAAGTGAAAGAGAGTGCTTCATTTTCTGCCAGGCAAATTCTTCGCAGATTTTCCCTGTCATCTTCTTCTAGCACTAGAGGGACGAGGCATGGTAATATGGCTTTGTCTTTCCAAGACTCAGACCATTGACTCCAAGTAAATCCAATGTCGAAGTGCTTGGTCACAGCAGCCCATTGGTCATATATCTTCATGCAAATAAAAGGCCTGACATCGAGCATCCGAACATATCATCGAAATAGACTGTTCTAAGATTGATGTCGAATTTCGCTGACAGTGCTAACTGTTGGAATAGTGGCCTTCTCAAAGATTGCAGCAGCTTTGAGGAGCCGCTTCTCCATTCATCTTCCTTCAGAGAATTTAGGTAAAACCTTCGACATGATCCTCAGAGATCTTGGCACCGGAAGCTTAGAGAATTCCTTAAGGTTGTACTTTTAGGAGCCTTCTCATATTCCTCGAGCCCAATCTTGTTTGAATGGTCGCTGTCTTGAGCAGATTCTTTCCTTTTTCCTGAGGATAGACCAAGGTAGCCACCTTTGTCTATCCGGTACTATCTTTCTTGAAATGAAGAAGGATCCTCAGCATCGTCTGACATTTCAATCTTCTTCATCTCAAGACAGTGTGCCATGAAGGCAGCTTCTTCATCTGTGATCCACCTTCCGCATTCTTCCAATGTGAGCGGTTCATTTTGTGGTAGGGATCTAGGAAGATCAACAGAGAAGGGAATCGCTCTGCTTCCAGATGCTGGTCTCAATCTTCCTTTAAATGACATCTGAAAGTGGTCTTCTCCATCCTTGAAGGTAGCACTTATTGGAGAGGCAATTTCCAATCTGGCAGCTCCAGAGGTGAAGGTTTTCAAATGCCATGTGGAGGGACGATTGTAGATGCTATGATATATCTCATACTTAACAAACTGTGGTTTGTATGAGACATTCTTCCTTCCACTAGCGTCTGTAGGTTTATGGGTAATGGTGAGTAAGGTGGGAGTAGTTTTGGTGATTTTGTAGGTTTAGGTGTGTAGGGTTTGAAGGGATTAATGAGAGGTATTTTGAATAATAGATTAAAGGGATGAGAGTGAAGTTTGGAGATATATGTAGTCAGTGAAGTATTTGAGGAAATTTGTGGTAGGTTAAGGTTGAGTGTAGTGGATGATGATTGGGTAGTTTTAGAGAGAGTTGAGGTTTGTTGGAGGCTCATTTTGGCTTTCCTGGTTTGTGTTTGTGGTTGTGAAACAGACAAAGGTGGTGCAGGAATAACATCATGAGCATCAAACACAGATACTGATTCATCAGTAGTAAAATCAAGTACCTTTGGGTCAACTTCTGATGGCTTGACCAACCTTCTTTTGGACCCTCTGGTGATAGAACAGCAGGAGGAGGAGGAGGGATTTGCTTCCCTTGACCGGACGCTGAAGCATCTTTTTCAGTTGCTGGTCTAAATTGTTTCTCCAAGACCTTTCTGATGGGAATTCTATCCTCATCTTCTGGTTCTTCAACAGTAGGTGCAGGTGCCACCTTCTGCTTTGTTCTTACGGTCTCCCTTGAAGGGGACTCAGCAGGTCTTTTCACACCAGTTATTGAGCTTCTGGTGGTTTTCTTTTCAGCTTCTCCTTCCTGTTGCTCTATTTTCACCTTCTTGATTATGGAGCCTGTAATAAGCTGCATCCTGACCAAACTGTTGACTCCAAAAACTTCTGGACGAACAACAGCACCAACACCAAAGTATTTTTCCTTTTCCTCTGTGTTGATGGAGTCAGTCAGCTTCCTTACAATGCCGTCTTTGATCATCATAATGGAGAGAAGAACTCCATATGGGATTGTCTTAACGATATTCTTCTTATCAACATTCTTCCTTGAGAAGACAAGGGCATTTATCAGATTGTTGATAATCAACCTTGGCAGATTGATTTTCTTCCCATCCATGTAGTTCCTCATAATGAACTTTTGCTCGTAGTTCACTATGTCGCTTGACCCAGCCTTCAGAATCACGCTCTTGGCGATGATTTTGTGCAGTACACGGTAGTGGCTTTTCAAGTCTTTAGCCGTGGGAGAGATGTTCTTCTTCTTCAGTTCACGGTAGTTCTCAAACAGAGCTTCATTGACTCTTTCAAGTCCTCTGTAAGCATCAGCCCAGTTTGAATGGTAACTGATTCCTTCACACGGACATTTGATTGTCTGAGCAATAGAGTTGATAGTGAAGCGTAGTTTGAATCCTCTGATGTGACCTTCTATGATTTCCCCAGGAAGTAAGTTTGCACTTCCCCAGAATTCCTTAATAGCGTAGCTCAGTACGTCCACTGGTTCCCAAATGAAGTAGTTTTTCCAGCCCAGTTTCTCAAGACCTTCCTCAAAATCAAAACCATATAGCTTGAAGTTTTCGAAATCAACCCGGTTCTCATTCAGAAGTTTTGCCTCAGAGAAGACATCGAAGGCAGCAGTGTATTATCCAACCTTTCTGTCGGCCATTGTAGCAATTGAAGAGAAGGTGATGGAGGTTTTAGGGTTCGAAAACACACACAGAGAGAGATAGAGAGAAAGAGAGAACGAACACGGTTTTGTAGAAAACGTATAGTGGAGCAAAAAATGTGGAGTAGTGGGAAAGTTAATAGAGAATTGTACAGTCCTTTTTTTTTCAAAATATCGCTTCGTATTTCCACATAAAAATTAAATCAAAAAGAAAAGAAAATAAAGATTCGCCTTTTCATTAAATGCATACGCCAAAAGAAAAGTAAAAGATTTTATTGAAAACGTAAATAATCATGACTCAGTAGATATGATGAGACGCTTGAGTCCTTAACACGTGTGACACGTGTGGGTGTGCTCGGACGCACGCAACCGATTCACCAGACGATGAGTTATGATGCATATGACAAATAAGATGCTTATACACATACATGCTTATGTCATATCAGATGCTGAGATTAATCATTCTTCTATAAGATGAAAGTTTAAATTTCTTCTTATAAAATTGAATCTATCTTCAGCAAGGGGTTTTGTAAATATGTCAGCCCACTGATGATCAGTGTCTACAAATTTTATTTCTAGAATACCCTTCTAAACATAGTCTCTTATAAAATGATGCTTAATCTCAATGTGCTTTGCTCTAGAATGCAATATAGGATTTTTAGTAAGACATATGGCAGATGTATTATCACAGAAGATAGGAATGTTACTCTCTTTTATCAGGTAGTCTTCAAGTTGATACTTCATCCACAGAAGTTGAGAACTGCAACTTGCTGCTGAAATATACTCAGCTTCTGCCGTTGAGAGTGCAATAGTGCTTTGTCTTTTGCTTGACCAAGACACAAGATTAGCTCCAAGGAACTGGCAGCCTCCACTTGTGCTCTTTCTTTCAATTCGATCTCCAGCAAAGTCAGCATCACAGAAACCTACTAATTTGTAATCTTTTGATTTCTTATAAAGCAAACCAAGATTAGTAGTTCCTTGCAAATATCTGAATATTCTTTTAACAGCACTTAGGTGTGATTCTCTAGGATCTGATTGAAATCTAGCACATAGGCAGACGCTGAACATAATGTCAGGTCTTGAAGCCGTAAGATAAAGTAGAGATCCAATCATACCTCTGTACATTTTCTGATCTACCTTCTTACCAATTTCATCTTTACTAAGAGTGCAGGTAGGATGCATAGGTGTACACATAGGCTTACAATCCAGCATCTTGAATTTCTTCAATAATTCTTTTATATATTTGCTTTGATGTATATAGATACCATCACCGCATTGCTTGATTTGTATTCCAAGGAAAAACTTTAATTCTCCCATCATGCTCATCTCAAATTCAGCCTGCATAAGCTTAAAAAATTCTTTGCAAAGGCTTTCATTAGTGGCTCCAAAAATGATATCATCAACATAGATTTGAACAAGTATGAAATGCTTGTTTGAGGATTTTCTGAAAAGAGTAGTGTCAACTAAACCACTTGTAAATCCATTTTCCATTAAAAAGGAACTTAGTCTATCATACCATGCTCTAGGAGCTTGCTTAAGACCATATAGAGCCTTTTTAAGTTTAAAAACATGTTCTGGAAGTTCAATATCTTCAAAACCAGGAGGTTGTTTAACATAAACTTCCTCAGTTATAAAACCATTTAGAAAAGAACTTTTCACATCCATTTGATATAGTGTTATCTCATGATGTGCTGCAGATGAAAGTAAAATGCGAATAGCTTCTAGTCTTGCAACAGGTGCAAAAGTTTCAGTGAAATCAATACATTCTTCTTGTGAATAACCTTGAGCAACTAACCTTGCTTTATTTCTCACAACTTTACCATCTTCATCAAGCTTATTTCTAAATACCCATTTAGTACCAATAGCTTGCTTATCTTCTGGTAGAGTGACTAGCTTCCATACATCATTCCTTTGGAACTGATTTAGCTCATCTTGCATTGCTAGAATCCACCCTTCATCTTCCAAAGCTTGATCAATCGTCTTAGGTTCCATCTCAGAAAGAAGTGCAAAATCAGCATGATCCTTGAAAGAGGATTTGGTCCGAACTTTATCACCAGGTTCTCCTATGATTTGATCTTTTGGATGATTGGTTTTGTACTTCCAGCTTTTTCTTGCTTCAGCTTCTGCTTGAGTAGAATTCTTCGTCTTGTTACCACCGGATGATGAAGATGCATGTTCACCGTCTGTCTTGTCACCGAGGTTTAATTCTGAAAATAACTCATCTAGCTCTGACATAGCAGTGTCAGGCTTCTTATCATCAAACTTGACATGAATGGACTCTTCAACTGTCAAAGTTTCTTTGTTGTATATTCTAAAAGCTTTAGATCTTTCAGAGTATCCCAAAAAGATTCCTTTGTCAGCTTTGGAATCAAACTTACCAAGCTGATCTTTAGTATTCAAAATATAACAACTACAACCAAAAGGATGAAAGTAAGAAATGTTTGGTTTTCTACCTTTCCACAATTCATAAGGAGTCTTATTCAAAATAGGTCTTATAAAAATTCTATTTTGAATATAACAAGCTGTGTTTACTGCTTCTGCCCAAAAATGTTTCGCAATATCAGCTTCATTGATCATGGTCCTGGCCATTTCCTGGAGGGACCTATTTTTCCTTTCTACAACACCATTTTGTTGAGGTGTTCTAGGAGAGGAGAAATTATGGGAGATGCCATTTTCTTCACAGAATTTTTGAAAGTTTTCATTTTCAAATTCTCCCCCATGATCACTTCTAATAGAAGAAATACAGATGTCTTTTTCATTTTGAACTGATTTGCAGAGAACAGTAAATACCTTAAAAGACTCATCCTTGTGGGCAAGGAATTTAACCCATGTCCATCTAGTAAAATCATCAACAATGACTAATCCATATTTCTTTCCAGTTAAAGAGGCTGTCCTTGTGGGACCAAAAAGATCAAGATGTAAAAGTTCAAGTGGTCTCGAGGTTGAAACAACATTTTTTTAATGAAATGAAGTTTTAACTTGTTTTCCTCTTTGACAAGCATCACACAGGGCATCAGATTGGAACTTAAGATTTGGTAAGCCTCTAACAAGATTGTGCTTGTTTAACTTTGAGATTAACCTCAAATTGGCATGACCCAATCTTTTGTGCCAAATCCATTGCTCATCTTCAACAGACATAAGACACTTGACATCTTGTTTTGCAAGTTCAGAAAGATCAACTTTATAAATGTTTTGTTTCCTCTTTGCTGTAAAGAATATAGATCCGTCTTTCTTGCTTTTTACTAAACATCCAGTTTCTGTAAAGATGACTTCATAACCATTGTCACATAATTGACTTATGCTCAATAGATTATGTTTCAGTCCTTCAACATATAAAACATTATCAATAGAAGGAAGAGAGCCTTTACCTATGCGACCAATTCCAACTATTTTACCTTTCTGGTTTCCTCCGAAACCAACGAATCCAGCTTCTCTAGGTCTTAGTTCTTGGAACATATGCTTTTCTCCCGTCATGTGACGCGAGCATCCACTGTCTAAGTACCAAGATTGGTGTGTTGACTTTGTTGCTAAGCAAGTCTGCAACATAGACTATTTTATCTTTAGGTACCCATATCTTTTTGGGTCCTTTCTTGTTAGTTCTTGAAGGATACTTGTCCTTCTTAGTTGTAAACACAGTACATGCACTTTTCAAATGACCAGATTTATTGCAGTAAGTACAATGCAAGCATTTACTATGATTATTTGATTTATCAGATGCTGAATCATTTTCCAAAATAGGTTCATCTGATATATATATAACCAAGACCATGAGTTGTCATTTTACTGACACCCCAAATCATAGAAGCTTGCTTGCTTCGAGTTACACTCTCTGCAAGAAACTTTTGAAATGCATGTTCATAGTCATTTGATTTGCAGTTAGGATTGCTGTAACTCTGAGCTTTTAACTTGAGAGCTCTCAAACGGTTGCTTGTTGGCTTCCAGACGCTGGTTATCCACCGACGCTGATTTTCGGTTTCGCCACTGGTTCTCTTCATTGAGTACAGAGTTTTCATTGTGTAAAGAATGAAAATCTTGTAATAGTTTTGAAAATTTCTTTTTCAAATTCTTATACTCAATAGAGAGAGTGGCAGAATCCTTTAACAAATCATCAAAAGCAAGTTGAAGTTCAGAATAAGAGTCATATATTATTACCTCTTCAACTTCTTCTTCTGAATCAAGATCAGTGTCTGCCATGAGGGCAATGTGAGCTTCTTCTTCTTTATCTTCCTCAGAGGAGGATAAGTCAAGATCTTCCCATGTTTCCATGAGACCTTTCTTCTTTTTCTTGAAGGAGCTTCTTGTGGACTTTTCCTTAAGATTAGGACACTCAGACTTGAAATGTCCAGGCTTCTTACATTCATAGCAAATGACTTGGGCTTTGTCCTTGTCTTTGCTTTCCTTCTTGTCCTTTGTATCTTTCTTCTGAAACCTCTTTCTGAAGTTTTTCTTCTTCCACATTCTCTGGATCTTCTTAGATATGAAAGCTAGCTCATCATCTGATCCATCATAATCTCCTTCTGAAGCTTCATTATATGATTCTTCTTCTTCAGCCTGAAAAGCTTTAGAAGTACTAGGTTTATGTTGATTAACTCTTAAAGCAATAGACTTACTCTTCTTGGTTGGTTCTTCTTCATTTAGCTCGAGTTCATGAGCTTTCAAAGAACTCATAAGATCTTCAAGCCGAAGGATATTTAGATCTTTTTCTTCTTGAATAGCAGTGACTTTGGGTCTCCACTGCTTAGTCAAACTTCTCAAGATCTTTCTCACATGATCAGGTATAGTATAACTTTTTCCAAGGGCCTGCAACCCATGAACAAGTGTTTGGAGCCTTCCAAACATAGTTTCAATGTTTTCTCCATCTTCCATTTTGAATAGCTCATACTGGCGAACCATCATGCTAGCCTTTGTTTCTCTTACTTGGGCAGAACCCTCATAAGACAAAACAAGAGAATCCTGCATTTCTTTGGCGTTATCAAACTTACCACATTTATCATATTCTCTTTCTGTCATAGCACAGATGAGAATAAATCTAGCCTTCTGATTGGTTTGATATCTCTTTTTCTGATCATCAGTCCAGTTTTCCCTAGGTATTGCAACACTAAGGGCATTAGCGGGAGAAATGTATCCACTTTCAACTATATCCCACAAATCAAGATTTTGTGCCTCAAGGAATGCTTTCATCTTATCTTTCCAGTAATCAAATTTTTCTCCATTGAATAGAGGAGGACGGTTCATATGACCACCTTCAGCAGACATGTTCACAGTAGGATCTTTACTCTTAACACTGTTAAGTGCTCAACCAAGAGGCCGCGCTCTGGTACCAATTGAACGTGAACACAAGAAGGGAGGGTTGAATTGTGTTGAAAACTTTTCGCAAACTTTAAGTTTAAAACACTTAGAACATAGGTTTTTCAAAACAGTTTGTTAAACGGACGCTGAAAATAAACCGGACGCTGAAAAGCAGTTTGTGAAAACTTGTTTTTAACAGAGCAAGATAAAGATAAATAGAAAGCAGTAAAGCAAGAGACACAGAGATTTATACTAGTTCACTACCAAACTGGTAGCTACGTCTAGTCCCTTCGTTCCTGAAGGATTTTCCACTATAATCAACTGATTACAATTTTCTCAAGAGTATTCTTCTGTCACAAGCTTGACAATACTCTCAACTTCTCAAAACGACTCGATCTGATCGAGCCTTTGAGGGAACAGCCTTAACTAGGCCAAAACAACTTTTACAAGTTAAGTTGAATACAAGTATAAATAACTCTCACAGAGAGGATAAAAATTAAGCTCAATATAGAAAAGCTTTCTAAAAGTAAGTGTCGGACGCTGAGTTCAGTTCTTGTAGTCCAGAGACTTGGCTCGAAACTTGATTGCTCACAGAAGCAGTGCTTTCAGAGTATTGACTCTTTGTAGTGTATAGCAACAGAGCTTGTTCTCAGTAAATGAAGCAATATTCTCTTGTAGAGTTTCGGCAGTTTCTTCAATGGATACCTTGGGGTATTTATAGGAGTTCTAAAGGATATTACCGTTACAGTAAAAATGGCTCCTTTCCATTGAGTGAGGTAATTTCAAAAAGCTGTCTCTTTCTTCCTTTCCAGAGAATATCTCAGTAGTACATATTACCGTTTTCGTACTACCTTGCTTTTCACAATTGCTTGTACGATTTTTGTCTTTTAGCTAAAGGTGTCACCTTTGATACCTCGTACAACAATTTTGGCGCATAAAATCAAATTCGAAATCCGTTCCAGAAACTTCTGAGAGTAAGAGCAACTACGTGACCAACACGTGATTTATAATGAAGTTCAGACGCTTGCTCAGAACGGAAGATCGGACGCTCAAAGAAAATGGATAAGACTAGTGTCGCGAGAAGATAATTCCAGACGCTCAAAGGACAGTATACTAGGATGAGCCGGATGCTGACACATGAAGTGTATCATTCTCTTGAGAGCTTCTTCCTTCTTGTTTAGTGGCTTAGAAATATATGTAATATTAGTATCTGCACACTTCAAGAATTGTTAGAACATATAAGTTGTTCTCTTGTGAATATTTTGTTATCATCAAAATTAATGAGGGTCTAAACTTCTCAATCGTTTAGGTTCCAACATGTATGTGTGTGCAAGCCGTGAGGCTCTTTGAGAAAACGAAAGGGATTTCAAGTTCTAATAATAGGTTCTTAGTGATTTTGTTGTTGTTGATGTTTAAAAGCTTTCAGAGAAAGTGTTAATTTTGATCCAAGTATATTTTCATGACTTAAAATTTTGCTGTAAGTTTTAGTTTTGATTTAAGTATGTCTTGATGATTTTGAGATAATGACAAACCTAATCTCAAAAGAATCATAGTGTTCTTGAGAAGGTTGAGTCTTGAAGAGATCAAGTTGCGATTTATGCAAATGGAGTATTGTTTTGTGATATTTTTAGAAGTTAGATGTTTTTAAAAGAAAAGAGATTTGATGTTGGTTTTTGTGTTAGGACGACGTTTGTTTGGGTGTTTTGTGAGTGTGATGTTTGGTTGGTGTTTAGGGTGTGGTCGTGGCTTAGGAGCTGTCGTGACCGTGTTCGTGATCGTGCATGAGTAGAGATCGTAGTTTGGAATAAAGCGTCGTTTGCAAAGTCTTCTTCCACGTGGGAGCTTATCATTGTGTTTTGTGAATGTTGAGCTGAAGATGTAGTGTTTTAACACGTTACTGATATATGAATAAAATGTATGCTTTGGTGCTAGATTGTTTGAGTGTAATAATTACCATGTTGTATTATTCTTCAGAGTCCAATATTTATGATACGTTTTTAGTATTAAGTTATGATTTTCCTGAATTTCTAATTTTGTTTTGGTTTATAAGTGAATTTTCGGGGACGAATTTTTTTTAAGGAGGGTGGTAATGTAACATCCTAATTTTTATGAAATTTATTTTACAGTTCTAACTACTTGAAAATAAATCATTGAGATTGTTCACCTTAATGGTTTGTAAAAGTACGAATAACTACAAAGATTTATTGTAAACAATTTACTGTTTTAGTAATTAATTCAGATTAATTCAGATTAAGAGACAGTGTAGACGTATACTGTTTTTAATATGAATTAAGCTTGAAAAAATGTGAAAATTGTTGTTTGATTAAAGAAAAATATTTTATTGAAGGAGAAATAATTTTTAGGACTTAATAGATATTTATAAGTCACAGTTTGGATTTTCAATGTTTAGTTAATTATCAAATTGTCTGTTTTATATCATATTTAATATGACTTTTATTTTTATGATTTTTATATTGATGATTTTATTGTTTGAATAATATCTAGATGACAAGAGAAATTGAAATTAGTGATCCTCACTAATTTACAGTTTTTATTACGCTGCGAGAATTCTGTTGAATATTGCTGTAACTAGGCTATTGGGTGAGTTTCTAACTGAAACATGCCCAAACGTGATCCAAATTTTATAAATTTTAGATCTTAATATTTTCCATTATTTAGGATTTATTGGAAATTTTTTTGAATTTTTTGGGCATCAGAAAATAATCAGTGTATTGTCTACGCCCAGAACTGTATTACGGTAGCGTTTTAGCTCGTAAATCGAGAAAACGACATTCATAGAAATACTTCTAATATTTTTGGGGACATTTTGGTTGATTAATAATTTTTGAGTATAGAATAATTTATTAGATTTATTTTTGGAGTTTTTGGTACAAAAACCCTAATAGACGTGGAACGCCGTGCACCCGGTTGATCTATAACGTGCCGAAGCAAAACCCTTTTATTTTTTTTGGGGGATGTCGACCAAAATGGACCAATGGGAGGCCAGCCATGTGCTGGTAGCCTACAATTTGGGAATGGAGCCTTTTGATTGGCTTAGGTGTAACTGGTAGTTAGTTTACTTAGTTAGTTTGTAACTAGATAGTTAAGATCCAACTAAATGAACCATTTTTATCTCTTTCTTGTCCCTTGAGATCTCTATAAATAGGCGATCAGCCCCGTCCTAATTTTTCCATTTATGCTTGGTGGAGAAAATTCTAGAGAGAGAAAGTGTGAGAAATCTTGAAAAACTTAGTGTTTTTGAGTGCAAACTTCCTTCCTTTGTTCTTGATTCTTGATCAACCATCCTTAGACTTCTTGGTAAGCCTTCTAACCCATGTTATTTTCCTCTTGGCTGCCATGGAAGAGTTCTTCAAGGTTTTAGTGTTGTTTTGTTTAGAAATTGTTAGATCTTGATGTATTAGCTTGATTAATCTTTAGATCCATCTTTTTCCTCCATGATTAAGCTTGTTTAGTGTTTTTAAAATTTGAAAACTTCAACTCTTGGTTCTGGTAGAATTTATAGGGCTGTTGGGGGCTTGATGTTGGCTTGATTTTGTTGATTTGGAGTTAGTTCTTGGAGGGTTTTGAGTAGTATGTTTGAAAACTAGTCATATAAGCATGTTTTACAAAGTTTTGGAAAAATAAATTTGGTTGTTTAGGGGGCTAGAAACCGTGGCCTCTAAGATGGTTTTGGGGGATATTTTAACTTGATTTTAAAGTATGTTAGATGTTATGGAAGTTAGTTTAAGTTTTAAGGATTTAAGTGTGGTGAAATGATATGTTTTGGAAATGAAAAGTTGAAAATTTTGGGTTTGTTTTAGGGCACCAAAACCGTGGCCCTTATGTTATTCTTAAACATTCTTTTAAGTTGTTTTATGTCTCTAAAATATTGTAAAAGTTGGTTAAGAATTTGGTTTGGCAAAACATTTCAAATAAGTTTGATTTTGGGAAAAGATTTAGTTTATGTTTCAATAATTGTTTTGAACTTGTAATGAAATTGTTTCTAAAATTTGGTGACATGTTTTAGTGTTTTAAAAAGTGGTTCAAAGTTGGGAAAACACTATTCAAAGTGGTAAAACACTATTCCAATTGGTAAAGTTTTGGGTTAGGTACTTTTCTAAGTGTGTAGTGTTTGAAAAAGTTTCAAAACTTGCATAACTTTGACTTGATTCATGACATATGACTAGGTCTGATTCAAGTGGGATTAAATGAGTAATTCTTAGGCCTTTTAGGGACCCAAACCATGGCTGTCATAGGGTGTTAGGACTTGTATTTTCTGGTTCTAATTGCATTAAGTTTGTGTTGTTAAGGTTCGTGCTTAAGGTTCGCGCGAGGTACGACTTGACGATAGTTTGGAATTGCCTTGCTTGGATTGTTAAAGCGCCCAAAGTAAGGAAAATTCTTACATAATGAGTTTGGGCTTTTCGCCTTGTTTGTTGAGTGGTTTGATTGATTGTTAATTGTGCGGTAGTAGTTGTAGTATTACTATGTGTTGTAGAGATATTGTAGCATGTTTTTGGCCCCGTGTGGCAACAATGATCTGGATTTTATGTCTTAAATCAATTATGAATGTTTTAATTTGAACTTGGAATTGATTAAAGTATGCATAAATAAGGTCAATGATGATGGATTAATTAATAATGCGACGATCTACTATTATTGGTTTGACGATTTACAAACGGTAAATCCGATGCGATTCCATATGCCGAGAAAAGGTTTCATAAAAGAAATATTAAGGGGCATTTTGACTTAAAAGTAAGCGTGAGGATTTTAGTAAAACTAGCCAAAGCTTGCAAAGAATTTTTCAATGGAACCGTAGTAGAAAAAGAAACTTGAGTAAAATTTGCGAAAATGGTTGAGTTGAATGATGCGTCTGGGAAAATTCTGGCTAGGAAAGACTTGGTAATTAAGAGTGTTTGCACCGCCTCTCTTTCCTGGGAATTCCCCTAATGACTTATTTAGCACAATTAGGGTTCCAACGACCTAAGCTCAAAAGCTATTTCTGGCACAATATCACTTAGATGTGACACCAAAACTGAGATTTATAAATCCATTAAGAAAGTGAGGACTCGTTCATCTGCATTGATTAAAATAAATTATGTCTCAGACGCTCCTTAAAGATAAGTGGGTTGTATAAAAAAAAATTGTTTGAATGCATACTGACCATTGAGCATCGACACTGTAGCGTTTGATTGTCTTAAGGACTTCAAAAGGGCGGGTTGTCACTTCATTTGCCAGCTACCAACGGTACCCATTGGACCAGAGGTAGTAGTTGGCAACACGGCCTAATGTGTGGCTATACCCTTGGTAGGGGAATTTGTTCGGACCTGGAAAAGGCTTTCCTTGTTCCTATTGCTGTCCTTGTTTAAGGCTGCAAGTGTATACACAAACTTGTTCATAATGCATTGGCATGCATGGCTAAACACATTTATGATATGTGATGAATTGTTTGATGAATTTGACATTATGATGACTAGATCATTGATATGCTGATAGAACTGTTTGCTCACATGCAATTGTTTAATATTGTGGTGACTTGATTGTTGATCTGATTGGTTGATTTGTCTGTTCACATGCAAATGCTTGATATACCATGATGATGTGTGCGGTCTATTAAGTATGTATATGTATATAAAGGCGTGTCGTTGTATTATATATATATATATATATATATATATTGTTTGCATGCGACATAACTTATGATAAACTCGTTGACAAAGAATTTACCCTTGCACTGTTGTTGGATTGGACATTCTTATGGATGTTACCAGATGGAGTGTCACATTGCTGCTGCTGATTCGTCCTTCCCAGATGTATTGAATAATGAGCCAGTGGAGGAAGATTCCTCTGAGTGCTTTGTGTTGTGATCTTGCTGAATGATTTTTCAATAAAGTTTATAGTTGTTGGCTAGCTTAGCTTAGGGTTTTGTTTTGATTATTTGCGTATTTAAGTATTGCCTTGTAATTACACTCTTCGAAAAACTCGCCTCAATGCGAAATGATAATGTTATGTCTTATGTGATCTGAAACATTAATTGTGATGTGGTACACTCTGATATTTGCAAAAGACTGATTTGGCATCATTTAGAAAACTGCAGTACTCTTTATGTCTCCATTTTTGAAAAGGGTTTCAAGGAAAGAAAAAGAAGAAAAAAAATTACTCCTATTTTCCATTGCAAAATATAGAAGAGTACTTTTTACTGAAAGCATATAAGCATTAAATATTTTTCAGCATTAGATTGGGTTGCACTGTAGTGCTCCGGAAACGGGGTGTTACACTTAAAGTCCTCCAATTCACTTTTACGGTCCCCAAGGTAGCTAACCAGGCTACTAATCTATTCTCCACTGGCTTAACCCAGTACAAATTTAGTTCTTCTGCCTCTCTTCACAACTCAACTCCCCTATTTATACTAATCTATCCTCCCTAAATAAATCCCTAACAAATCAGAAATAAATCTCCAACAAATCAGAAATAAATCCCTATCCCAAATAGATAAGATAATCCTAACAACAAATCAGAAATAAATCATTATTCTATCCTAATAACAAATCTTTGAATTCAAATTGAAATCCTAATAGAAAAATAATTAAACTCCTAATAGAAAATCTTAACAGATAAACTTCATCCCCTCCTATTCCTTCTGGTGTAAACTTGTTGAATCCTTGGTTTGGTTGGATCGGTTGCTTGCCTAACATCTTTCCACTATCTGTTTAGACTACTGCTATGTCATTTGTTTCGTCATATGGAAGAATATACAGAATAATGTTGACAAAACCCACCTTCTTGTTGACAAAGCTCACATGCAACTCATTCCCCAATATCCAACCATTTCATTTATCGCATTGCTTGACTATTTACATTTCCATCTCCATTATTTTTCTTTGCAATTTGTTTGTTTCCCCATTGTATCCAGCTAATGTTTGGTCTCTAAGCTCACTATAAATAGGGCCAAATACTCATGTATCAAACATTGAAGATATATGAATTGAGAGTGTTTAAAAACAGAGTTCCCTCTGTTCTTTACTGGTTCTGTACCATTTCGGTATTCAGAGCTCAGGTTCAGTGAGTTTTTGAGTGAAAGTGAGAAGAATTAATCTTAGAAGAGAGCAATTTTTGAGTGAGGAGCATATGCACCAAAAGCCTCGAAACCTCTATTTCCGATCCCATTTTGCCAAAACTAACACTGCCATCGTGTTCAGAAGGCCCAAAACCTTTCGTGTACGAAATTTCACGGCGACCGGACAACCTACGCGCTCTCACGCGCCTTAACCAGAGTCCCACGTGTCGCCTCTGCTTCATCACGCGCTGCACGCGCCAGTCCAAGGAAGAAGACTAGCCACATCAGCGTCCACATCAACTGCCACGTCACTTGTCTATCCAATCATTGACTGCGACGTGCCAAAATAGCCATGTCACCTCCCAGTCAGCGTTGGCCAGACTGCCACGTCAGCATATTTTTTCAAATTTGCAAATAAGTCCCTAAAATTTTAGTATTTGTAATTCATTCCCCAAAACTTTAGAAATTATAATTTAGCCCTTATAGTTTTAAACTTGCAATTTGGCCCCTAAAATATCCAAAATTGTAATTTAACCCCTATAGTTTCTGAAATTGCAATTTGGCCCCTAAAATTTTCAAAATTACAATTTAGCTCCTGATATTTTTGAAATTATAGTTTAACCCCTGGGTTTTGTGAAATTACTGTTTTACCCCTATATCATTGTTGCTTTCCCTTTTTTTCTGATTCAAAAAAAAGAGGCCTAAAAAAATGCCTCCAAGAAGACAAAATGATCACACTCTCCGTGATATTCAATTTGAAGAAATGAGAAGACAAATTCAACAATTACAGGAAACGGTTAACGCGCAACAAGCCCTATTGGAAGCATGACAAATACCATCAGATGTTGATGACTCCAACAGTGATTCATCATCATTGAGGCACCACCGCCCGCAAAGACAACCTTTTAGAAACGATGACATCAAGGTAGAAATCCTAGATTTTAAAGGGAAACTTCACCCAGATGAGTTCGTTGATTGGCTTCAAACTGTAGAGCGAGTCTTCGAGTACAAGGAGATTTCAGAAGAAAAGAAAGCCAAGATCATTGGTGTGAAGCTAAAGAAGCACGCTTCAACATGGTGGGAGAATCTTATAAAGAAGCGAGAACGTGATGTTCAAGATGCCTTTATTCAGCTACAAAATTTTCGACAGAGGAATTTGACTGTAGAAGAATACACAAGAGAGTTTGAGAGGTTGATAATGAAGTGTGATGTTCAAGAGAGGGAAGAGCAAACCGTAGCTCGATACCTCGGAGGATTAAACACCAATATTGCCAACCCAGTCGAACTCCAACAATACTGGACCTTAGAGGATGTTGTCGAACTAGCCATCAAAGTGGAAAAACAATTACCCAGAAAATCCACCTATCGTCTTTTTACCAACACAGATAACCCCCTTCCACAATCGCAACACCACCACCAATAAGCCAAGCACATCCACAGCACCACCCCCTAAAAATACCACCAACAACAAGAATAAGGCCACAAAGTGCTTCAAGTGTCAAGGTTGCCGAACTAGCACTATCATCAAAGGAGAAGCCTATGAGGTCTCCGAAAAAGAAGCTCCAGAAGAACCTGAGGAGCCCGAGCCCGAGCCCGAGCCCATATATGGCAAAGAATTCACCCCTGCTGATCATGGTGAATCTTTGGTGATCAGAAGAAGGCTCCATACGATGTCAGACAAAGGAGAACCATGGCTACGGCACAACATTTTTCACACTCGTTGCACCACCGCCGGAAAAGTATGCGATGTCATCATAGACAGTGGGAGTTGCGAGAATGTTGTATCTAATCATATGGTAGACAAGTTGAAGTTACCAACTCAAAGTCATTCTCATCCCTACAAGCTACAATGGCTCAACAAGGAAAGCGAGGTAAGAGTCACTAAACGATGTCTGGTGTCTTTCTCAATTGGCAGGAAATACCAGGATGAAGTATGGTGTGATGTTATCCCCATGGATGCTTGTCATCTACTCCTTAGAAGGCCTTGGAAATATGATCGTCGTGCCTTATACGACGGATATACCAATACATACTCATTTGTCAAGGAAGGAGTAAAAATTAAGTTGTCGCATTATCGCCAGTTGAACTCAATGAAGGTAAGAAGGAATCAAGACCTTTGGTTTCTTTGGTGACAAAGGAGCAGCTCAACTTGGCCCTAGAAGAAATTCCTACCGTGTGTTTGATTCTATTGTTTGAACCAAACAAAGAAGCAAGCATCCCGGACGAAATTCGGCCATTACTAGCTGAATTTCTAGATGTTGTACCAGAAGAGATTCCACCTGGACTTCCACCTATGCGAGATATTCAACATGCCTTTGATTTTGTTTCAGGAGCTGTCATTCCCAACCGGCCTGCCTATAGGATGAGCCCCCAGGAGCATGTCAAAATCCAGCGGCAAATTGAAGAGCTGTTGCAAAAGGGATTAATAAAAGAAAGCGTCAGCCCTTGCGCCATTGCTATAATTCTAGTCCCCAAGAAGGATGGAAGTTGGAGGATGTGCGTTGATAGTCGAGTTGTTAACAAAATCACAATCAAGTATCGATTTTCGATACCACGACTTGATGATTTACTTGATCAGCTGCATGGTGCCACCATTTTTTCAAAGATTGATTTGTGAAGTGGATCAGATCAAACTCAGACCCGGAGACGAGTGGAAAACTGCCTTCAAAACTCGAGATGGTTTGTATGAATGGACTGTGATGCCTTTTGGCTTATCTAATGCTCCTAGTACATTCATGCGATTGATGAATCAGGTACTTCGACCTTTCATTGGTAGATTTGTTGTTGTCTACTTTGATGATATTTTGATATACAGTAAGGGTAAAGAAGAGCACTTAGTTCATCTGCGACAAGTGCTTCAGGCTCTGAGAGAGCAAAAACTGTATGCTAACTTGAAGAAATGCTCATTTTCAACCATTGAAGTTATTTTCTTGGGTTACAACATCACAAACGAAGGCATTCGAGTCGACCCAAGCAAAATTGAAGCAATCAACAATTGGCCCACTCCGAAATCTATTCATGATGTACAGAGTTTTCATGGATTACATCCTTTTATCGCAGGTTCATCAAAAATTTTAGCTTTGTTGCTGCACCCCTCACCGGAAGCCTGAAAGGAGACCAATTCCAGTGGACAGAGCAAGCTCAGGAGAGTTTTGAGGAGTTAAAAAGGCGATTGACAGAAGCACCTGCGCTCGCACTTCCAAATTTTGATCTGGTTTTTGAAGTCAATTGTGATGCTTCAAACACAGGTATCAGTGCTATTTTAGGCCAGGAAGGTCATCTGATAGCCTTCTTCAGCGAGAAGCTCAACAACGACAAACTCAAGTACTCCATGTATGATAAAGAGTTCTATGCCATTGTTCGTGCCCTTCAGCATTTGAGTCATTACTTGCTTCACAAGGAGTTTATCCTCTACTCCGACCATGAAGCACTCAAACATCTGAGTTCTTAGCAAAAGATCAACCGCAGACATGCTGCTTGGAGTGAGTTTTTACAGGCTTACCCATTCTTACTCAAGCACAAGGAGGGAGTTCAAAACACTGTAGTCGATGCTCTCAGCAGGGGACAGACTCTCGTCTCAACTCTCCAAACAAAGGTTATTGGATTTGAAGCTATCAAAGAGTTATATCATGATGATCCTGATTTTTACAAGTTTTGGAGTACAACAGAAAAACAGTCGTTCCAAAGTTGCTACAGGCATGACATATATTTGTTCAAAGAAAAGGCATTATGCATCCCCAAGTGTTCCCTTCGAGAAGCAATCATTTGGGAGGCCCACGATGGAGGATTATCCGGACACTTTGGACGAGACAAAACTGTGGCTCTAGTCAAGGAAAATTTTTATTGGCCAAAAATAGAAAAGGATGTCAACATGCACATTCAAAGATGTCGAATTTGTCACTTGGCCAAAACCACCAGTCAGAATGTTGGTTTGTACATGCCTCTTCTAGTTCCTGAAGCACCTTGGGAAGATGTTAGCATGGACTTTGTTCTTGGACTACCTCGAACTCAGAGGCAAAAGGATTCCATCATGGTGGTTGTTGACAGGTTTTCCAAGATGGCTCATTTTCTTCCTTGTCAAAAGACTAATGATGTTGTGCAGGTTGCAGATTTATATTTTAAGGAAATTGTGCGTCTTCATGGGATACAAAAAACCATCATTGTTGATCGAGATGTTAAATTCTTAAGCCATTTTTGGAGGACTCTCTGGAAGAAGATGGGAACTAAGCTTCAGTTTAGCAGTGCTAGTCATCCCCAAACCGATGGCCAAACAGAGTCAATAAACAAGCTATTGGGAAATCTTCTTCGTAGTTTTGTTGGAATAAATTTGAAGCAATGTGATCTTGTTCTTGCACAGGTCGAGTTTGCCTATAACAACTCTACCAGTCAGGCTACTGGAAAATGCCCATTTGAAGTGGTTTATGGGATGCGCCCTTTGAGTCCGCTAGACTTGACGCCTTCGTCTAATGTTCGAGCTTATAGTACAGATGCCGGTGAAAGAGCCAAAGAAATCAAGAATTTGCATGAAAAGGTTCGTGAGAAAATTCAGAAGCAAAACACTAGGCGCAAAGCTCAACGAGACAAACATAGGAAATTGCAGGTATTCAAGGAAGGAGACTTAGTATGGATACATTTGAGAAAGGAGCGGTTTCCTAAACAAGCAAATTCTAAGTTATCTCCTAGAGCTGATGGCCCTTTCAGAATTGTACAGAAGATCAATGACAATGCTTATAAAGTAGCACTACCCAAAGATCATGGGGTTTCAACAACTTTCAATGTCGCTGATCTTTCACCTTATTTTGAATATGAAGCTGAACTCGACTCGAGGACGAGTCCTTTCTAACCAGGGGAGAATGATACAGAATAATGTTGACAAAACCCACCTCCTTGTTGACAAAGCTCACATGCAACTCATTCCCCAACATCCAACCATCTCATTTATCACATTACTTGACTATTTACATTTCCATCTCCATTGTTTTTCTTTGCAACTTGTTTGTTTCCCCATTGTATCCAGTTAATGTTTGGTCTCTAAGCTCACTATAAATAGGGCCAAATACTCATGTATCAAACATTGAAGATATATGAATTGAGTGTTTAAAAACAGAGTTCCCTCTGTTCTTTACTGGTTCTGTACCAGAAGAAGTCAGTATGAATAAATTTCTTTACAATTATTTATGAAAAATATATCAGAAGACCTTTACCATATTTGAATTTTTTAAACAAAAATTTTTCATGTAAATTGAAATTAGTATTTGCATTTTAATTTTTTACAATTTTTTATTATATTTCGTCAAAAAAATTATAAATTTAATAAACAAATTCGCAAGTAAGGAATCAACCTTATATATATATGTGTGTGTGTATATCATAATAATTTTTTATACTTTATTGATTGAATACAAGCACGGTGAAGCATGAGCTTCATACCATGCAAATAGGTAGACGAAAACGGAGTAGCTGCAAATAAGGGAATGACACGACAAGAACGTTGACTAAGACAAAGAAAAAGGAAATTAAAGACAAGATACAAAAACTTATTATAAAAGCGCGATCGAGTTGACCGATCCTATAGATTTCATTTGAGAGGTATGGTACTAACACACTATTTAACACTCTCTTCCCAACGCACTCTCTTATTGGTTGAAATTCAAGTGGATTTCACTAAATAATATGGTCCCACATTAATTTGGTGGGACTCATAAGAATTTCATCCAATAAAAGAGAGTGTGTTAGAAAAGAGTGTTAGAGAGTGTGTTCCTAATATTTCTCTTCATTTGAAACTAGATAGTGGGATAAGAAGCTAGCATAGTAATGTCACAATGACCTTGAGGTAGACCACTTTCCCTTAGCAACCTCATGTAGCCACGTTCGCCCCAGTTTTCACCCCACGAATTCTTGATCAACCAATACTTGGTGCCATCTTCACTTGTCCCATAACCAACTGCAGTAACCCCATGGTTGATATTGGGTCCGCATGTTCCTGTATAAATCCCTCCCTTGTATGATTGAAATTCATCACTGACAGCAATGCCAACTGACACCGGTTGCTGGGACACGAACTGTAGTAATTGTTGTTCATCATTCTGAGGCACATCTTTAAAACCACTTATTTGAGCTGCGGCTGTCATTTCATTTTGTTGGCATGTTTTAGCAACTCCTTGGTATTCATAATTGGCTTCGCTAGCAATACCATTTTGTTCTATATATTGGTAGGCATGATCCATATAACCTCCACCGCACCCTTGGTTCTGCTCATCGCTCGCGCAGTCCAACAATTGTTGCTCTGATAATGAGATCAAATTCCCAGTTTTGATTTTCACAATGCCTTCTACAGCTGCCACTGCTGAAAATATCCAACAGCTTCCTGCAACACAGATTAAACATATATCATATCATAGGATACAATTCCTTTAATCTTAAAATTAAAACTCAATCATCACGTCGGCACTAAACGTGGATATCTCTTCAAGAAATTTGAATACTGATTCGCTACGTTGTTGGGCAGGGCCAACTCAATAATATCCAATAAAGCAAATTTTAATAAAGATATTTTTGCTTTAAATTAAAAAACTTTAGGTTGGACATTTTGTCGGCATAGTCTTTTTTATTTATTTATAAAAACTAATTACAAATAATTTTTTTTAGTGGGCCTAAAGACTAATAAAACTATGGCTTTAGTATCCTTATTCTTGGACTAGCCTCGTTGTGGGGACCAACCACTTGTGTTAGACCCAACCCGTGTCGGTATATAAGAAAACACATTATTAACAAAAACAAAAACAAAAAAACAAATTTTGTTAATATAATTAGGCAAAAGGATCATTAATTAGTTACCACAATCGCCTTGGTACTTAACACCGGTGACAGCTCCTTGGTCTCTCCAGTCTAAGCTTGCAGGAGCATCCTCACTCAGGTTTAAGGGTGCAGCTGATGTCATCTTGGAAGAATGAGGTTTGCTTGGAATTTTGAGTCCGGTATGTGAAGCAATAAACTCTTCACTAGTTAGATCAGAAAATGGATTGAGGCCAAGCTTGTAACTCTTGTTCCCAGCATTGTTGAACTTCTCTATGCGTTCCAAATTCTCCATGAATATCTGTAAGCGTTTCTCCATCTCAGTGTCATCTGTGTAGGAGCGTCCATATTGCAACATCCATTGCTGGTGTGTTTCAGCAACAGATGATTCATACAGCACTCGTGACATCGCTGGGTATGCACATGTCCAGAAGATAACGCAAACAGCAATAAGATGCTTCATTTCAACTGTATTAGTAGCCATTTTTTTTTTTTGGGTAGGAAGATAGAATAGAAGAGAATGTTTTATGAAAAGGGCTTTTAGTGATTGTTTAGATATGAAGAAAAATAACGTAGATCCTGCTATTTATAGAATTCAAAATCTAGTTTCTGGCGTAACAAAAAAAGAAATATCATGTTCCATGCGATAATCTCGGCATGCATACATGACTATTGTTCCAGCTCCTCCGTTACGCTGGTCATTTACTTAAGGTTGACTTGAAAATATGAATCACGTTTTTTTTTTTTACATAAACAGGGCTAAGCCATTTCATTAATAATCAATGAATGAATACATCTTGGAATATCAATGAAGATGTGGGAACTAGCTAAAGATGGGGCCACTCTAGCTAAATTATGGGTAACGTTATTGACTTGTCTCCTAGAAAACTTAACATGAGAGTTTGTTAAGAAAGAGGACAAGATATGAATCACGTACTTCTATGCATGTTTCATTCAAAGAAAAATAGTGGATTTATTTACTAATTGAAAAAAAAAAATAGAGTGCTTTGATGAAGGAGTTTAACTCCAGAATTTTTCCTTGACGTCCTAATTTTAATTTTCTATCTTATAGTGAACAATCAATGAGTCCAGGTAGGCACGTTCAAGCTACGTGTATACTGCTAGACATATTTTTTAAGGGCGTTTAGTATGCGAAGTAACTCTTTTTTTTTTTTTTTATCCGTGACGATCATATTCGCTAGGTAAAAAATTGTAACAACTTATGACAAATATTGAAGTTTGATTCAGTTGGTAAGAATACGGCTTATATTCCATAAGATCGTTAGTTTGAATTTTACTGTCGACGTAAAAGACCTCGATGATAGGTAATACATAAGTACTTCTATAAACAATCTTGGCTAAATTACAAAATTAGTCCTCTATGTTTATTTTAGGTTTCAATTTGGTCCTCTATGTTTTATTTGTTTCGTTTTGGTCTCTTACGTTTTAAAAGTTACAACAGGTTGGTCCTTTCCATCACTAAAAGCCAATTGTCCGTAGCTAAAAGCCAAATTCTAGCTACGGACAATTGACTTTTAGTGACGGAAAGGACCAAATTGAAAACTAAAATAAAACGTAGAGGACCAAAACGAAACAAATAAAACGTAGAGGACCAAATTGAAACCTAAAACAAACTTAGAGGACCAATTTTGTAATTTAGCCAACAATCTTTAAGGTATGACGCATTCCCCGACTCTTCTAAGTCCCCATAATCCAACTCAACTAAACTTCTATTTATTAAAAAAAAGTGTAACATCTGTTAGGCATGTCTAAAATATTTCTAAAAAATCTGATCATTTAACGATCATAAAATTCCTAGATTAAGGTGGATTTTATCAGAAAATTAATAAGAAAAATTAAATTGTGGAAATATTAATTTCTTGAAAATATTTGTTTTTCTAAATACCTATATCAAACTTGCCAATCTAATCAAAACTTTCAAATTAAAATTCGTGAAAAAAAAAATTAAAATAAAATTAACCCCCAGCTAAACACCACCTAAATATTATCTGTGGTTCATATTATAGGAAACAAAACCATAATTCACATAGATTAAAGAAATGCATTGAAACTTGTTTTTTCTAATTAATACTTCTAAAAAGAGTTTTCTTCCAAAACTACCCCTTTTATAAAATGGTATATAATTAATGCATAGAAAGATGGTGCACCCCATTAATATAAGTATCACATAAAATAAAGGGATAAAAATAAAAATTAACAATTAATACATTATAAAATGATATTTGTTTCCTATAATATGGACCGGAAGGAGTATATAGCTATTGTGATAACATCCGTATCAATTAAATTCAAGTGTCTTTAATCCCTTCATTCAGTGATTTTTTTTTATAGGGAAATGAAGGGGAAATTCGATTACTTTATCTTGTCTAATGGTTATTTTATTTTAAAAAATTATTAAACTATACTATATTTTACCGACGCTATATCATAACGAATTCGAAGCGTTACATACGCGTCATTTTTTTTTACCATGTTATTGGTGCGCAGTATCCACCGGTTTTGTCGGTGACTAATCTACACCGAAAAACCTGATTGGTCACATTTTTTTACTCGGCTTTGCCGATCCATGTGATTCTCCCCTCTCATTTAACTCCTCTAACATATACTCTCTCCGTCTTATTATAAATATCACATTTGTAAAAAAAATTAGTCCTAAAATAAATGTCTTGTTAAGTTTTCAATGTAATATTAATTAATTTTTTTCAGTTTTACCCTCAATTTAATAATGAGTATATCACTCTCAAGCCATTTTACTCTTCTATGTATTTATGACAATTGTTAATACCCAATGACTAATAAGAATAATTTTGTAAAATTATTACACTCTTTCATATATTTTTAACTTCTCTTTAGTGTATAAAACTTTTTAATATGACACTTATAACGGACGAAGGGAGTACACAGGGCCGACCCAACACTTTTGGAGGCCTAAAGCGAACTCCGAAGTGAGGCCTTTTATGCCCATGAAATTTTTTATACAATTAGTTATTATTATTGGTTATTAAAATATACTGATACAAAAAAAAAAAGAATAAGCCGATACATACAGGAAAGCAAAACTTATCCATCTGAAAAAAAATATACAAAAGTACAAAACAAAATAGATCAATTCTTTAAAAAAATAATAATACAAAAAATAAAAGAAACCGTGTGACTCTCAGTTTGTCACTGTGACATGTCATTCACTAATCCTCCAAAGTCCAAAATAGGCAAACGAAAAACATTGACGCAGAGACACTTACGTGACTCAGAGCATAACATGCTTCTTAAACGCAAACGGAAAGAAACCGTCTGTGACATGTCATTCACTAATCCTCTAAAGTCCAAAATAGGCAAACGAAAAACACTGACGCAGAGACACTTACGTGACTCAGAGCATAGCATGCTTCTTAAACACAAACGGTAGACGCAGCACACAACCACAGAGAGATAGTGAGAGAGCTGGAGAGTCGCACCGTTGCACCAGCACCGCACACCTCCTTCCGGTGCGCCGCACAGAACACCGCCCATAGGCCGAAATGCACAGAACACACACGGACTCATGGAGAGGCCGCAACCGAGAAGAACAGAGCCTTTCTTAGTTTCTCTTTTCAGAACAGAACCAGTGAACCATAGTGTGAGAGAGAGAGAGAGGCGACGAGAGTTGATTAGAATTAGATGGAGAGTGAGAGTGAGAGGCCTTTCTCTTTCTGATAAATGAGGAAAACTCGAAATCTGGAATCAGGGAGATAAATGAGGAAAACTGGAATCAATGAGATAAATGAGGAGTTGAGGACACGAGAAAGGAAAACCAAGAGTCAGGAATTAATTACTGATTAAGAAAACATGAGACAATAGAAAACGACTAAATGAAATGAAGGAAACCAAAAAGTCAGATGATGCCTTTTTTCTTTTGATAATTTTTTTTTTTTGAGGCCTAAAGCTCTAGCTTTAATAGTTTGGGCCTTGGCCGGCCCTAGGAGTACATCATAGCAAATGACAGGTTTGTTAAGATAGTGAAACGATAAGACGGCAAAATCAATTTAAGAAACTTAGCATAAAAACCAAAAAAAAATAAAAAAAATTCTGTGTGCTGGAAAAACGCCGTGAACTGCACGCAAATCAATCAAGGGATCTTACAAATACAAATCTAGTCTGGAAACTCGAATATAAGGCCTGGAGAATTTGCAGTCTTGCGGAGTTGATAGTGGCCTTGATCGTCATATACTGTAATTGACTGCCAAAATCAGCTAGACCAGACTCCTGTTTTAGGAGTAGGAATACGGTACAAATACGTCAAGACTCAAGTTTGATATAGATTTAAAAAAAAATATATATTTCCAAGAAATTAATATTTCCACTCCTACGTAGGGGTGGTCGGGTGGAAATAGATCTTCTCATAAACAGTTTAATTTAGTTCAATGTAAAACGGAAAAATTAAATAAAAACTAAATGTTCAAAATATAAAAAAATTCTTTATTAAATTGGAATAGTTTTTGGAACTGATATTAAAAATCGATTCAATCCAATCCATTCAAACTAAACTTTTATATAATATGTTTGTGGTGCTTAGCACAACCCAGCGATTTGCCGCTGACGCTTAGCGGGTTCAACCCGCCACGCCCCTTTCGCAGCTCTTTGGAGTGCGTAGAGTCATTGCGCCATAAGACCAAAAAAAAACTTTTATTAAATTGGAATAGTTTTTGGGTCTGATATTAAAAATCGATTCAATCCAATCCAATTCAAACTAAACTTTTATATAATATGTCCGTGGTGCTTAGCACAACTGGCAAGGTATTTGCCGCTTGGACACCTGGGCGCGGGTTCGAACCCGCTACGCCCCCTTTCAGCGCTCTTTGGAGTGCGTAGTAGGCCGCTGGGCCATAAGACCAAAAAAAAAACTTTTATATAATATATATATATATATATATATATATATATATATATATATATATATATATAATCATATCACTAATTAACTAGTGTAATAAACCGTGCCTAGGGCACGGACACGGGCGTCGACTATACAATATTTATTTTTTACTTTTTTAATTGTGTTGTACACTATTTTTATGTTTTATAACATTTTTTTCTACCAATTTTTTTTGAAAAGTAACTTCAATATATATGAATATCAATATGCGAATACTTATATAGTTTTATCTAACTAATATAATGTACATATGTCTTATATTATCATAAGTGTTATAGACATATATTTTAATAAATATAAAATTATAAAATCATATTAAATATTTAGGATTAAATATGTTTTTAGTCCCTATAAAATTATGACTTTTCAAATGTAGACCCTAAAAAAATTTATTCATTTTTCGTTCCCATTTTGAAAACTTTTTATAAAAATAGGTGATTTTAGTCCCTCGAGGGACTAAAAAAATAGTCGATATAAAAGAAAAATAGGGACAAAAAATATATTTAACCCTAAATATTATAGATCTAATCTAATATTAAATAATATCACATTTCCAACAATAATATCAACCATCATGTTCTGTCACTCTTGCCAAATAATTCTTTGATGGACAACCACGATATGACTATCGTGATTTAGAGTCAAATGTCTTCCACTACTCCTAATGTGACAAACCAACCATCCTGTAATAAAAATAATCATCATTTAAATATCAAATACATTTAAAAATTTAATCATTTTATGCTCAAGTATCTAATACTAAATAGAATAAATGATACGTCAATCCTAAAAAAATAACAATAAAGTATTAAATTGTTGATGAGAGATAATGCTTATAACTATATAATATAAATGGTTAATAGTATAGATATTTACAAAAATATTCATGATATAATGATATTCACAAATGTAAGATTTAAAACAAAAAAATTAAATAAATAATAATTTCGAATTTGAACAAAATCATACATACATTTACTCAAAGTCTTATTGGTCATAAGTAAAGTTTAAAAAAAAAAATCTACTTTTTTGTGTTAACAAAAAGTACCTTATCTTATCTACTGTAAAAAAAAAGTAACTTATCTATTTGGGGATAATTTAAAGGATTCTTTTATTCAAAAAAATTGGCATA
The DNA here is from genome assembly GCA_037113605.1 of Calophaca sinica. Lineage (NCBI taxonomy): Eukaryota > Viridiplantae > Streptophyta > Magnoliopsida > Fabales > Fabaceae > Calophaca > Calophaca sinica. Next base: position 10,133,254 of record CM073732.1, on the reverse strand, counting down.
TTTGTAAAAGGATATCTTTAAAAAGTAGGATATTAAAAAAAAGGTTTCTATAAAATTAGAATATAATGTGATGACCCACATAGTAAACTGATTTTGTAGAATTGAATATTTTAATTAGAGACTAGATTTTATGAAAAACAATATTTTTATCTGAAACAATATTTTAATATTTCATTTAATCACATTGTAGAAATAACTCTTTAAACAAATTTGAAAAAACTATTTATGAAACCTTATCATAATATTGTGATATAGCAATACATGTTGATATTTTTTCAATTCTGAAATTGTTTTGTAAATAGACATGTTTAATAAGTCATTTTCCAATGAATATGCTGGATCTATAGCCAACTTGGGTGGTGTGCAAGACATGTATTCTAGGTTGAGATTTAAAAACCTAACAAAAGTTTCATTCAAAATTCAAAATTCATATAAAAAACATAATGTGGAACTATATATAAGAATATGGTCTCTTGCATTGAATATTAAAACTAATACCTGGAACGGAGTTGCTCAATTTCGGGAACATCAACATTTATTAATAGTTTTGAATTATATGATGTGTTTGATGCTCCTATATTTTCTAAAATTCCAAAAAGTTACAATATTTTTTTTTGATGAAGGAAAAGTTACAATATTTAATAGACTACAAATAGATAAACATTATAAAATATGATAGTAAAAAAGATAGGATACACTTTTTAAAAATTACTATTATATAATTTCATTTTGGACAATTGTAATATCAAAATCACTAGAATATCTGGATTTTTAGAGAGATGTTTTAGAAGTTGATTTGAAAATTCCCCTCATAACGTGCATATTAACTTATCTCCTCCTCTACAAAGAAAATTTGAATCACAAAATAGGAAACTATACTCAGTTGAAATAATTAAATAAATAAAAATACATGAAAATGTTACTTACTCGAGATCATCCAATTCAACAACTACACAGCAAGTTGGTCTGCCATTTCATTTGTATTCTATGAGTTCACCTTTTTGCAACTAGTAGCCCAATGATATCTATACAAAACATATCACATTTGACATGAAAATCTATTGAAAGTATGAGATTGTTGTTAAAAGAACACAAATAAATATACTTTAGATGTACCAACTAAGTGTGAATCCTCCCTATCAGCTTGAAAAATATCGATATAAGGTGTAAACTTGAATACATAAAAAGAAACATATGAATCATCAACTGGCTTTACTATCATCATCATCTTAAAATTGAGTCTGTATTGGTGGCACATTGGTTTGTATTTATAATTGTTAATAGCAACTGAAACATTTTCTATCTCGTAACATCTGCCCTCAATCAACTTAAGTTCAAATCTCTCGACATGGCTGCTCCGCAATGCATTGGATTTTTTTCCAGCTAGATAAACATGGAAAGAAGTTAACAAATAGATTTATAATCATGTTATGAATATAAATAAAAATAGAATAATTTGAGACATACACTCTCATCCATGAATATTATGTCGATAAAATCTGGTTGGTTTGGTTGTTTAGAGTTTGACACTTTCCATAGCCAAATGATCCTAACCCTAAACCTCTATAACTTTCGATCATTCTTAATGTTTATGCTAGCAATTTGATCATATTTAAAAGACATAATTTATGATGGAAAATGGTTGCTATGCAAGAATGAAAATGGTGATTTGAAATGTGAGGATGTAACATGTCCCGTTTCGTATTTATAGAGCCATAATTATTTTTAAAATAATATTTAATTTAAACAGATTTTGTTTTAATATAAGAATTGTGGTGTTTACACGTGAGATAACAGCTTATAACAAAATATTAAATTTCAATTTCCTTTCAAATATGTCTATGGTGAATTTATTCTCCAATATCCATATAGGATGGAACTGTTAAACGGGGACAAAATGAAATTTCTCATCCAACCAGTGGAACAATGGATCCTATTAAGAAGGTGAGTCGGTGCATGTGTCATGACATTAATTATACCTACCCATACTATAATTTGTTTAAATTTCCATTGATAATGAAAAGAAATTGCCTGAGATAAAGCTTGCATATACTTTTGAGACTCTTATTAGAAGAAAATGAGCACCCGTTTTTAGGCCAGTATTGATGTGCAGTGTATGCTGATGTTGCATGAATGTTGCATTGGCATTTGGAAATATTAATGGTAGGGTGTTAATTTTCAAACAGGCGAGTAATTCAGAAAGAGGGAATTTCAAAATTAGTTAGTTTATTCCATTGATTTCGCCTTTTCTTTTACAAATTTTGTCAAGGGAATTTCACCTTCCAATCTGATGATGGATATTGATTTTAAATTGAAATATAGAAATTGTTTTTTCATTCACACTCAATAACTACATAATAGTGATTGGTGTGTCCCACTGAAAGTCAAAGTCAACAATTTGTTGATTCACTTGATTGATATTTTACACTGTGCTGCTACTTCCTAGCACTTACATATTGAACTTCTATTGAAATTTTGCAATTTGATGGGTAGGAAAGCTTTTCAGCTCCAGCGCTGCCTTCAAAAATAAAACGGGTGTTCTACATGTCAAGCGAGGGAAAAAATTTGCTCCATGAGGTAAATGATTTGTCCCGTTGGACCAACTTGTTTCACATTTTGTTGAAGGCCGTTTGCCATGTATGACTCTTACATTGGGTGGCGTTTAACCTGGACAAATCGAAAATCTGTCCATCATGATCAAATATTTTTTTTACCGGCACCAGACAGTTTTATCGGTTAATTAATAATTTCACATTTTGCCCATTGTTTCATTTATTCATATATCGCCGTTCAAATATTTGTAAACGTTACCCCTTCACGTGAGTTAAATTTTATTCCATTTATCCGACAAGTCCACAACCAGTCATACGTACAACTCCAACAAGGTTAGGCTGAGAAATAAAATTGTGTTTTAATCTGATCATAGATTTTAAATCCGGATATACTGAAGTTAAGATGGTATATATGGATTTAATTTATATCCACGTGAATGTAAAAATATTTTATACACCATTCAATGATGTGTTGCAACTCTATTTAATGAGTATAACAACTCATTTATTTTAAAATTGTTGGCGTTTCCAGCCAACTGCTTTGACTTTTCAAAGCAAATTTAAATTATGTGGTTGAGTAGCAATTATGAATGGAAGTGGTTGGTTGTTGGCTGCAACAATTCAAAGGCAGTGCAAACCAACGGGTTTTGCTTCAACGCGTATGCATTTTATTTCCTATAAATAGAGGATGCAGGACAGAAGAAAAAATTACACCGTCCACAACTAAGTGCAACAAACATTAGTTAGAGAGAGCCTTAGAGAAAGTTTCTAAGAGAGAAAAATAGAGAGAACCAATTTGTGAGAGTTTTAGCCACAAATTGAGAGTACAATTTTATTGTATTATTTTGAGAGAGATAACCTAAGAGTGAAGTTTGTAATCCCATTATTGTTATAGTGGAAGTTTAAGCGGCTTATGGGTCCCGTGATTTTTACCTTCACTTTGGAGGGTTTTCCACGCTAAAATCTCTAGCGTTATTATTGTCTATTTATTTAGATAATTATTCTGGCTGAGAATTATTATTGGGCTGTGGTAATTTATTTTACACTAGTAATATGCAGACTTTTCCCAACAAAGTGGTATCAAGAGCCAGGTCTGTGTACTATTTATAAGAAAATTCTTAGTATGCTCTGTGGTTGCAGAATTGTCTGATCTTCCACATCAGAAAAGAATTGTTCTTGTTGCTGGAAATTAATTGTAGTTGTGAAAGTTGTGCATGCCTAGGAAAGTTCTGGCTAAGGAAAGATTTGGTATTTAACTTTGTCCATTGGTGACCCGTCTCTCTTTCTTGGGAACTTACCTGGTGCACTATTTATAGACTATGGTTACTGTTCCAGTATAAGTGGTACTATTCATAGGGCACTATTCATTACCGAAGAAGTTTCGAAGCACAGTGAAACTTATTGACCTGCCATCCCAATGGAGGGGAGCACCGGTAATATGATAAAGTTAACTGCATTTAATTATGCAATGTGGAAGCCAAAGATGGAAGATCTTTTATACATTAAAGATCTATGGAAGCCGATCGTTACGCCGAAGGAGAAAGCAGCAACTGCAGCAAAAATTTCGTCAGATGAGAAGACTGACGAAAAGGCACAAAAACCACCTGACACTTCGACTAGCACATCAGACAGTGACTGGACAGTGCTAAATCGGAAGTGTGCTGCTCAAATCCGTCAATGGATTGACAAGAGCATTTTTCAGAATTTTGCTAATGAACATGATGCTTACGTTCTTTGGCAAAATTTGGAGAAAATGTATGCAAGGACAACCGCACAGAACAAAGCCAATCTGATGCGACGTTTAGTCAATTTGAAGTACAGAGACGGGAATAGTGTATCGGAACACATGAGTGAGTTCCAAGGCATTGTTGATCAACTCAACTCAATGAAGATGACTATTGATGATGAGCTACAAGCATTGTTGATGCTAAGTTCTCTACCAAAGAGCTGGGACACCCTAGTTGTTTCAGTCAGTAACTCCGCTCCTGAAGGCACGCTTACCATGGATATGGTAAAGGACATAATGTTGAACGAGGAGTCTCGACAAAAAGATGAAGGATACAATCCTGAATCTAAAGCTCTTGTCACTAAGAAGCAAGGCAAGCAAGAAGGGCGAGGGAGAAGTAAAGGTAGAGATTCTCAAAACCAAAACTGACAAAGAGGACGATCAAAGTCCAAATCGAGGCATGACAAGAAGTGTCATCACTGTGGCCTTCCCGGACATTTCATTCGAGAATTCCGGAAGTTGAAACAGTTGCAAAAGCAGGAAGCAGAAAACCGAACAAATGACACGGCAACAGTCTCTGAAGATGTTACCATTGTTCAAGATGCAGATTACATCAATCTTGCATGTCAAGACTCTACCTGGGTAGTTGACTCAGGTGCTTCCTACCACGTTGCCTCAAAGCATGAGTTCTTCTCAACCTAGACTCAAGCCGATTTCGGACGAGTAAGGATGGGAAATGATGATGCATCCCAAATTGTCGGCATCAGCATTCTTTATCTGGAGACCAACCTTGGATGCAGGTTACTTTTGAAAGATGTGAGGCATGTTCCTGATATACGCCTCAATCTGATCTCCACCGGAGTACTTGATGATGGTGGCTACAACAGTTATTTTGGTGAAGGGAGTTGGAAGCTCACCAAAGGCAACCTGGTAGTAGCTAAAGGTAAGAAAGATACTTCTCTCTATTTAACACAAGCCAAGTTATGTAGAGGAGAAGTAAATTCCACTAAGAAAGAAGTTACGACCGAGCTATGGCATAAACGGCTCGGCCACATGAGTGAGAAGGGTCTCAGAATTCTTTCCAAGAAGGAGCTCTTGCCAGAGATGAAAGGTACTTCATTACGCACTTGTGTTGATTGTCTAATGGGAAAACAACACAGAGTTGCATTTCGAAGTACTCCACCATCTAGAAAGATGCATATTCTAGATTTGATACACATTGATGTATGTATGATGAGTGATAAGTCACAAGGAGGTGCACTCTATTTCGTGACTTTCATTGACGACCATTCCAGAAAAGTTTGGGCCTTTGCTTTGAAAACAAAAGATCAGGTGCTAGAAGTTTTCAAGCAATTTCATGTGAAAGTTGAAAGACACACTGGCAAACGATTGAAGTGTGTGCGTGCAGACAATGGCGGCGAGTATCACGGGCCATTTGAGGAGTACTGTAGAAGTTTCGGCATCAGACTGGAAAAATCAGTACCAAAGACACCTCAGCACAACGGTGTTGCTGAGAGAATGAACAAAACCATCTGTGAGAGAGTCAGATGTATGCTCTCAAATGCAAAACTGCCAAACTCCTTTTGGGCAGAGGCACTCAGAACAGCAGTTGGTCTAATCAACTTGTATCCATCAGTTCCATTGAAATATGAAGTACCAGAAAGTGTATGGACAGGAAAACACATTTCCTACAAACACTTGAGGGTATTCGGCTGCAGAGCATTTGTTCACATACCAAAAGATGAGAGGTCTAAACTGGATGTAAAAACCAAGCAGTGTATTTTTATGGGTTATGCCCATGAAGAATTCGGCTACAGACTTTGGGATCCTACTAGCAGGAAGATCATTAGAAGCAGAGCCGTGGTGTTTTTCGAAGATCAAACAATCAAGGATTTCGAGAAATCAGAAAAGCCACAGTCAGATGAAAATCCAGTTGATTTGGAACCAGTCTCTCCACCAACAGATTCTGATGACGGGGGAGCTACTCCAGATACTGATGATAATGATCCACCATCCAGTTATTCAGAACCTGAGCAGGTCCAACTAGAAGCACCAGTGAGGAAGTCTTCTAGAGAGGCAAAACCAAATCAGAGGTATTCTCCTAACGAGTATGTATTGCTCACTGACGGGGGAGAACCAGAGAGCTATGATGAAGCTCTTACCCACCAACACAAGAATGAGTGGTCAAAAGCCATGTTAGAAGAAATGTCTTCCTTACATGAGAACCACACATTTGATCTGGTGAAACTGCCACAGGAAGGAGAGCACCTGCAACAAGTGGGTATACAAGATAAAAAGCGAAGAAGGCAACTCACAACCACGTTACAAAGCAAGACTGGTTGTGAAAGGATTCAGTCAGAAGAAGAGAATTGATTTTGATGAAATATTTTCACCAGTTGTGAAAATGTCTTCAATCAGAGTTGTTATAGGCTTGGCAGCTAGCCAAAACCTGGAGGTTCAGCAACTTGATGTTAAAACTGCCTTCTTACATGGTGATCTTGATGAAGAAATCTACATGCAGCAGGCATAAGGTTTCCAAGTCAAAGGTAAAGAGAAGTTGGTGTGCAGACTAAAGAAGAGTCTATATGGTCTGAAGCAAGCACTGAGACAGTGGTATAAAAAGTTTGACTCATTCATGGAGAAAAATGAATACAATCGAACAACGTCAGACCACTGCGTCTTCATCAAGAAATTCTCTGATGGAGACTTCATCATTCTTTTGCTTTATGTTGATGACATGTTGATTGTTGGCCGAGACAACGACAAGATTAGCAGGTTGAAGAAAGAGTTGAGCAAGTCCTTTGCAATGAAGGACTTAGGACCCGCTAAGCAGATTCTTGGCATGACGATTACCCGTGACAGGAAAAATCACAAAATCTGGCTATCTCAAGAACGGTACGTAAAAAAGGTTCTTGAAAGATTCAACATGGACAAAGCAAAATCTGTTAGTTCTCCACTGACTAGTCACTTCAAACTCAAAGTGAGCCAGTGTCCTTCAAGCAAGGAGGAGAGAATAGAAATGACCAAAGTACCATATGCATCGGCGGTTGGCAGTCTAATGTATGCTATGGTATGCACTAGACCAGACATTGCGCATGCAGTTGGTGTTGTGAGTCGATTCCTATCAAATCCTGGTAAGGAACATTGGGCAGCTGTCAAATGGATACTTAGGTATCTCAGAGGTACTTCTAGTCATAGTTTATGCTTTGGTAATGGAAAACCTGTATTAGAAGGATATACAGATTCAGATATGGCTGGTGATGTGGATACCAGAAAATCCATATCAGGGTACCTAATAACATTTGCAGGGGGAGCTGTCTCATGGCAATCACGCTTACAAAAGTGTATTGCTTTAAGCACCACAGAAGCAGAGTACATTGCAATCACTGAAGGTTGCAAAGAGATATTGTGGATGAAAAAGTTCCTACAAGAGTTGAGTCATAACCAAGAAAGCTATATTCTCTATTGCAACAGTCAGAGCACAATACATCTCATCAAGAATTCAACATTTCATTCAAGGTCGAAACACATCGACGTGAGGTATCACTGGATTCGTGAAGTGTTGGAAGGTAAGCTGCTGAAAGTTGAGAAGATCCACACCGACGACAACGGGGCTGACATGATGACTAAAGCTCTGCCAAAGGACAAGCTAGAAGTCTACAAAGAAGTTGCAAGCTTAGCATCAACCCCATGTTGATCCGAGAATAACATTTCCCCATTGGCTGGAGGGGGAGATTTGTTGGCGTTTCCAGCCAACTGCTTTGACTTTTCAAAGCAAATTTAAATTATGTGGTTGAGTAGCAATTATGAATGGAAGTGGTTGGTTGTTGGCTGCAACAATTCAAAGGCAGTGCAAACCAACGCGTTTTGCTTCAACGTGTATGCATTTTATTTCCTATAAATAGAGGATGCAGGACAGAAGAAAAAATTACACCGTCCACAACTAAGTGCAACAAGCATTAGTTAGAGAGAGCCTTAGAGAAAGTTTCTAAGAGAGAAAAATAGAGAGAACCAATTTGTGAGAGTTTTAACCACAAATTGAGAGTACAATTTTATTGTATTATTTTGAGAGAGATCACCTAAGGGTGAAGTTTGTAATCCCATTATTGTTATAGTGGAAGTTTAAGCGGCTTACGGGTCCTGTGGTTTTTACCTTCACTTTAGAGGGTTTTCCACGCTAAAATCTCTGGCGTTATTATTGTCTATTTATTTAGATAATTATTCTGGGCTGGGAATTATTATTGGGCTGTGGTAATTTATTTTACACTAACAATATGCAGACTTTTCCCAACAAAAATCCATTAAATGATGTGAGAATATCTCATTCAGGGACGGAGGCGGTGAAGCTAATCAAGGGCCTGGGCCCTGATATTTTTTTTAAATTCTAAAGTTCTAATAGTACTATGTGTGTGTTTGTATTATTTCTACTATACCACTTATTCCATATATGTGTTTATTTATGTATCCATGTTATGATGTGACTGTGATAAATAAGTAACAAGCGGTCATGAGGCACAAAAACATCACCGAGTATGTTTTCTCTTAGTAATTTTAGGAAACAAACTGACTAATAGAAGACACATTTAAAGACCAACCTGACTAATAAAAGACACATTAGAGGACCAAACTGATTAACAAAAGACACATTCGAGGATGTTTCAGTAATTTTGATACATTTAGGGATTATAGTGACAGTGCCTCACACATTTAGGGACCAAAATGACTGTTTACTCAATTATTTTTTTTAATTATAAAAAATATTAGTTATATATGAATTTTTCACATGAATTATACATGTGATTTTTTTTTTTTACAAAGTCATGTTTTAATCTTGGTCCCTATGGAGCAAAAATGCTGGCTCCGTCCCTGACCTCATTGGATGTATATGTAAAATATTTTTACACTACTAGTGCGTATAAATTAAACTCTAGCATATATTCATGTATTAAAAATTAGCATATATTCATGTCTCCTAAAATCATATCCCCTTTTAGAAAAAAAAATTTCCCAAAAATCACTCCATAAATTTGAAATTCATATCAACGATGCACTCGAAATATACTCATAATATTCCCAGGATCAGGATCTTCTCCTGTCACAGGAGGGTCCTGTCCAATGTTTGGGCATTTAAAAATAATAAAAGATAAAAGTTTTGAAAAATAAAAAACATACGGGAGGTGTTGTTTCAAGCTGGGAACATGGTCAACAGGACCTCTCCTATTGAGTTGAACAGGAGAGGATCCAAATCCATATTCCCATATTAATTTTTTAGGATAAATATGTTTTTAGTTCATATAAATATTTGAATTTAAAGTTTAGTCTTTATAAAAAAAAATTCGAAATAGTCCACTTGGCAAGGGAGTCAACAATTTTATTATTTTTATAATATTAAAAACTTTTTAACCATTTAACTAAACTAAAATAAATCAATTAAGACAAAATAAATTAAAAAAATTAAACGGGTCTTTTTAGCGTACTTTGTTCTCACTTAGATGCTTTCTGGGAAACTTCCCAAAAGGTCACTCATCCCACAAGTGCTCCAAGTCAAGTACACTTAACTACAGTCACAGAGTTCTTATGTTCTGGGCTATTAAAAAGATGCGTCTTGTTGGTATAAGTAGTACCAATCAATTCTTTTAAGCCTTCCTTCAACTATGTGTTGTCTCATACCTGCACAGTCTCATGATCTCTCTCATTCCGGTGTGAATTCGGTTCATTCACGTGTCCCATAGCCTAGAAGCTGTCAGGAGCCGCTCTTTGTCTATGCTCAATGCACCGACAATCACTCCCCTTCCTCGTCAGCCTCAGGCGTCACATGACGTGATAAGAGATCCCTACAATGTGCCACTATACTTCCAAAATATTATAGTTTGAAAAATATTACTCTCACCAGTTCTTATTATAAGGAACCAAACCCTAATTCACACGGATCAAAGAAATATATTGGAAATAGTTTTTTAATAGTCCTAAAGATTTAATTTTTTTTCTCCTAAAAACACATCTTTTATGAACCAACCCACTTACAAAGGAAATAAGTGTCTTGTATTAATATAAGTCTTACTATAAATAAAGGTATAATTAGAAATTAAACATTTAATGCATTTAAAAATTTATGTTGTTTCTTATAATTAGGACCAAGAAAATAGACTATTTTGTTTCTTATAAAAAAATCAGAGGGAGTATAAGTCTCATAATATTTACACACCTGATACCGTAATAGTTAATATACGTTTAACATAGTTGTACAATTATTCGAAAATGTTTTATTTAGCAAAACAAAAATTACCATCCAAAATACTCTCTTCGGAATGAATTATAAGCAAAAAAGAGTCACGTTTGGTGGTATAAAATATAAGTAAATTCTAACTAACTTCATCTTATTTAATGATATTATTTCTAAAATACCCTTAAATTAATTAAAATTTAATTTTTCAATAACACTTTTTTATTCTCATGAAACAAGTTCTCATAAAAAATTAAATGAATAAAAAGAGTAGTATGAGAAATGCAATTATTTTTTCCATTACATCAAGAAAATTAAATTAAGTTAATCAATATTCTTAATTAGCATGAATTTAGTTAGTTTTGCTTATATTTCATTCCAAAGAGAGTAAAACAATATGAAAATACGATTGCTTAACATAATTCAACTGAACTATTTTTATCCCATATTTGAACGACAATGTAAGGAAACTTAAAACATTAAGGGTAAATACCTAAATTGGTCCCCAACAAAAATTACGAAAACCAATTTAGTCACTGAGAAATAAAAAATACTAATTTTGTCCTTAAGAATCTCAAATATGGTTCAAAATAGTCCATAATAGGGACTAAAATATCCCTAAAAATTATCATAAAAATGACTAATTTGACACACATTTGAAATTTTTGAGGACTAAATTTGTATTTTTCATTTCTTAGGGACTAAATTAGTCTCCATAGTTTTTGTCTAAGACCAATTTGGATATTTGTTCAACAAATAGTATTACGTAATTACATAACCCCTGCTTGTAAATAAAAAAACATGAACAAACATTTGTGTGTCAGATAGCCTAATTTATATCATGACCATTGATTATTTAAGTATTATATCAACGCTTAAAAAGCCATTTGACCATGAGAGACAGATTTTGCAATTTGTCCGGGTTAAACGCCACCCTTACATTGTGTTACTCATTGCTAACAACAACAACAACAACAACAGGCAGAAGAGATGTGTTATGGAAGATGCAGCTAGAGAGGGCATTTATTTAAGTAATTTTATTGTAGATGAAAATTTTGTAAAAAGAAAGAGGGAAAGTTATTTAATGATTTGCAAGGACATTTATTTCACGCCTTTCTGCAAACATAAAATTTGATTAAACAAATTTTTTTTTGTTGATGGATAAAGAATAAATTTGTTAAGCAAGAATAAAGAAGCCATACGGGATGGAGGCTATGACATACGCTGTGACAGAAAAAACAGTAAAACAAAATAAAAAGATATCTACAAAATAGAAACTTCTTTCACAATTGAATGCCGATGAGAGAAGATGCGGAGGAGAGGCCAGTCCTAAAAGCCAGGCCAGCCCAAGCCCGCCCAAGCCGTCATAGATCGAGTCGGGCTCAATATCTCAACCCATAATTTGTTGGCGGGTCGGGTTGAGCTAGTCCGTTTTTACGCAGGCTCACGATGGGCCGGGCCGGGTTGGGCCGGACGGCCCATTTTGCCATCCTTATGCCCACTTCTAAAAGGCAGATTATTAATATAGGGAAGTCTCTACTATAGATAGGAGTTAGGTGTCTCGTCCAGCCGATATGGGATTTATGCTTGTGCGTCAGAACCCCTCAACTCTAAAAGCAGGAACAATGCGGAGAAGCCAAATGAACTACTTTATTAGAAGCAACTGTGATTTATGATGTAATTTTTTTTTTTTTGAAACAGACAGCATGTCCCTTCTACCTATATCTTAGATTTATATTCATCATCTGTGTTTATCCTTCTCATTTTGCTTAATAAAATTCTGGAAAATTTATTCATGTCCTTCAAGCCAATGAGCAGTATAGTAAATATTTTAGAAGGGTTTCGGTTCGTTTGTACATATACAGAGAGATTGAATTTGACACGCTTTGCAAACTTAATATGTTTTTGTGTGTTTTCTTTCGGAGGATATCTTATACTCTGCTTCTGAGCTCTATGGAGCTTGAGCATTTGAAAGAGTATATAAACGTTTTTTTGGGTTTTAGTATATTGGCTAGTGCCTATATGAACTCAATTACTCGTCAGCTTATAGCATTTCATCTATTCTTACCTATGCAGTCAAACTCCCCTATTTCGTCTTGACCAGAAATTTGGTTTCTGTACTGTAACAAGGCTCTCTTTTTTAGTGTACTTCAAAGTTCAAACTTAAACTAGGAGAAACACACACTTTTACCAAGTGGGTGACTAAATGCGACTAATTCTGCAAGATAGTACTAAACATGTTGTATTTTGAAATCCATGTGGCTGGGTGCTATTTTGCTTGTTTTCTTCTGTTATGAAAATATCAAGTAATACTGAACAACTTTTAAACTTGCTCATCTTACTGTTCGAAATCTAAATTTGAATTTGGCTGTTGTGTTCCTAATCACTTGCTATTTGTAACTGAAACTTCTTCTTCAATTCGTTAAATAGGTCTTTCCCTTAGCTAATGCGGCTGCATTAGAACAGTTAACTAATGTGGACTGCATTGTCTATGGCATGGGATCCCTTTCATTCTTTATGACAATTTTGTTCTCCCATTAGATGTTTACTGACTTACAAATGATTCTAGGTATTACTGGGAATTGGAGAGATTATTTCTTCAAGGTCCTGCCTCAAGGTATTCCATGTCATGTTACTATTCATATTTTCTTTGTTATTTGTAGAAAGTATGATGGACTTTCTACCCTGTGATATTTGAGTAATCTGGACTTAACAAGATTGCTTTTTAATGTATTTACATGGAATCATGTACCCTCTCTTTGAAGAAATAAGGTTTCCAGTTGGTCCACCCGTAGCTTGACTGCACACATTGAGGCAAAATACGGATGCCCTAAATCGAACATATGGAGAACCTAGCAACCGCTTGCAGAATCTTGTGAGTGCGCACACTTTTTATCCTGTTGTAATTGGTAAACTGTTGATAAATTCTGAAACGATTGTCTGGGCTAATAAATTTAAAATGATTCTGGGCTATTTTGACAAATTTAACTATCCTCCCCCTCCCCCCCTCTTTTTCCAGCCGAAAATATCCCATCAGCGCAGAATTTACATATTCTATAATTAATATGTTTTTTACTTTTTTGGTGGCACAACAAATTAGCTTTCCTTAGTGCCAAAGCCAATTGAGAATCACAATTTTTATTTTTTAAACGGGAATTATATTTGTTTAAAGGAATCACTAATATCATCAGCATGAATTGTTATATAAAGTGTAGTTTACTTTTTTTGTTGTTATTATTAATATTGGGTTTCCTTAAAAACTTCACATAAAATAAAATTTTCGGATGCCAATTAGCTTATTTCTATTACTATAATCTAATTTCATTAGTTTTATCATTTGTCCCTTGTCTCAATTTCTTTTCTCGTCTTTGACTTGGTATACCAGACAAGCCTGAGTAAATGACGACTATATCTGTTTCATTGGTGTTTTCTTAATTCTTAACATATTTCTTCCTTGATTCAAGATGAAATATTCCGTGCTTAAGATACAATTATAATAGAAAATAAAAACCAAAAAGCAGTACACTGAATAATGTCATGAAAGTATTTTATATGCTGTTTATATTTGATGCAGCCAAGTCAATATATCAATACCCTTTTGGTGCCAAGAAATGGTGAGATTTCTGTTGATGTTGATTCTTTGGCTGCCCAAGGAATATTTGATGTGGTATGTCTACCAAATCTGTTCATCATGCAAAATAGAGTGGATAGAATTTCTGCTGTTTAGCATGATTAATATATTTCTGAGATGTTATCTTTTTCTTTGAGGTTTCATGTGGCATGAATAGAGCTGGCATTTTGTCTTAAGAATTGATTTTATTTTTATTTTTTATTTTTATATTTTTACTATCAATGTAAAACTTGTTTAAGCCATGATTTGAACTCTTTTATTGACGTGGCAACATATAATTAGATGATTAATACAAAATAAAAAAATTTATGCATTTAGAGTGGATAAAATTAAACTGTTAGAGTTGTTAGTGTGACGGCCTTGAGTCATTGGAGTGACACTGTAAAATTGGCTTGCTCAAAAGTCAGACTTTAAGTTGGAGTTTATGTGCTCATGTGTTTTATGAGAAAACTGCAGTAGCATCTTTGATGTGAAAACCTTAATGGTATCCTCGATAGTGTTACCGATCAGTGATGGATCTGTATATTTTTATTTTGGTGTAGGATCTGTGGTCATTTTATGATGCAGTTTACTTTGTTTTTGATCATCCTCTTGTTCTTACTTTTGCAGATAGTCGTTGACTCCCTTCTTGATCCTAAAGTGGGTATAATATATGAGTCGAAGTCACTGATAAGAGCGCTTGCTGACCTAATAGACAGATACATGAAGTCGCAGGTCAATGGCTTAATTCATTGATGCCAGATGATATTGAGGGGCTAATCTAATTATTACCAAAATATTGACCGCGGAATCATTTTTGAACTGTGTTCTTCACAATGTACATGGTATGAAATTCCTTTTCTTTATCAAGAGCAACTTTTTCCACTCCTGCAGTCCAATTTTTATACTGACAATTATTAGGAATTCTAGGTGAATTGGTTTATTTATTCCCTACCATCAAAATGCAGAGACTGGTGATAACAATCAAAAGTTCTCTTGAATGCCATGATATTTTTGTGAAAATTATTTGAGTTTGTTGGGATGATCCAATTGGCGATAAACAAAGACGTGTAGGAGTGGTATTGTATTATTAAGAATATTGTATTACACGTGTACTTAATTAGTGAGAGATTAGTTAGTTGGTTAGAGAGGTTAGTTATTTTGTTAATACACTGAGTCAGTTACTTTATTTCCAGCTTGTATATAAGCATATACTGTGTACAGTTGTAAAAAAACTCAGTTTTCATTTTTCTCTCAATGAACCAATCGCAGAGCACTTTGCTCATTCATGGAAATTCTAGGTTTTCATTTCAGATTCATAAGTTCAATCTGGTATCAGAAGACTTTGAGTTTCTTCCGCATTTTCTCAAATCTTGAATTCTTTTCAACGATTTCTCATTTTTTTCCTTCCAAATCGCGATTTGCGATTTGTGTTCTTCTCGGTCGATTTGCGATTCACGATTGCATTTCCTCTGTTCTTCTCTCTCCCATTTTTGCATTTGCGTCACTCTGATTCATGGCGGATCAAGCCGCGAATCCTTTTTTTCTACATCATTCTGATCATCCAGGCCTCTCTCTGGTTTCGCATGTTCTTACTGATGAACATGACAACTACGCCTCTTAGCGTCGATCGATGCTCATCGCTCTTGGTGCGAAGAACAAGATTGGCTTCATTGATGGTTCTATTCAGCCTCCAGGTGAGGGCGATCCGAATTATGCTCTCTGGCTTCATAACAATAATGTCGTGGCATTGTGGATCTTGAATTCGGTTTCGAAGGAGCTCACTGCGAGCATTGTCTATTTTGCTACTGCTGCGGAGATTTGGCATGATCTTCAAGAAAGTTTTATGCAGAATAATGTTCCACGCATGTTTCAGTTACGGAAACGTTTCATCACCTGCACTCAAGGTGATCTCTCTGTTGGTAGTTATTACTCCAAGATCAAAGGTTTGCGGGAGGAATTAGCTGCTTTTCGCCCTATGCATCACTGTGTTTATGGTGGTGTCCAACCACTCACTGATCACATTCATAGAGAGTATGTGCTCACTTTTCTTATGGGCTTAAATGATGACTTCAACAATGTTCGTGGCCGAATCCTTCTCATGGATCCGCTACCTAGCATTGGTAGGGTTTATTCCCTTGTTGTTTAGGATGAGAAGCAACGTGAGGTGAAGCATTTGCGTGCTACTGGTTCAAATGATCAATTGGCCTTTGCTGTTCAAGCCAATAATGCCTCAAAACAGAAATCTGGCAAGCGTGATAGACCTATGTGCACTCATTGTGGAATTCTTGGCCATACCAAAGATAAATGTTTCAAGCTCCATGGTTTTCCTCCTGGCTACAAGAAAGGGAAACCGGCTCACAATGCTTCTGTTAATGTGGTCATTGATCAAGGTTCGGATCTTGAAGCACCTCTGAGCAATCAGCAATATCAGCACATGATTGCTTACATTCAAAGTCAGATGGCCCGCAATGTCATCACAAGTTCATCTCAAGGAGATAACAACATCATTGGTATGAGCTACTTTGCTTCTTCCACTCCTTTAATTTCTTCTGTTCCCTGGATCATTGATTCAGGAACTTCCTCTCATATATCTTCATCTCTCAGTTTCTTTAGCTCTTATAGGATTTTAGACAACAAATTTGTTTCACTTCCAAATAAGACTAAAGTTTCAGTTTCAGCTATAGGTACAGTAGCTTTAAATCCACATTTAGTTCTTAGAAATGTGCTTTATATTCTAGAATTTCATATAAATTTGGTTTCTATTGGTTCTCTGTCACAAGACTTGAAATGTACTGTTATCTTTTCTGATAAGAGCTTTATGATTCAGGACCAAGAGAAGGAGAAGGTGATTGGCAAGAGGTGTCAAGGCCTTTACTTCCTCAAGGCTAACTCTTCTTCATCTTCACAGAATTCTGTTTCTGTGCCATGCTCCTCTTTAGGATTGAATAATCAAACTAGTTCTTTGCCATATGAAAATAGTTGTTGTTTTGTTAAGTCAAGTTCTATTTCATTGTGGCATGCTAGATTAGGCCATTTGTCTGATCAAGTATTAAAACTAGTTCTTAATAAAGTTCCTACTTTGTTTCCTTCAATGTTTACTTCATGCTCAAATTTGTGTCAAATCTGTCCCTTGTCTAAATTTCATAGATTACCCTTTATTGCTCATAACAATCATGCTAAATCATCCTTTGATTTGATACATTGTGATGTGTGGGTGCCATTTCAACACCCTACTTATAATGGTATGCATTACTTTTTAACCATTGTGGATGACCACACAAGCTATACTTGGGTTCATTTGATGAAGTTTAAATCTGAGGCTACACAGTTTATTCAGTACTTTTTCAAGTTTGTTAAGACCCAATTTAACAAACCTATTAAGGCCATCCGTACTGATAATGCCAAGGAGTTGCAGCTTGATTCTTTTTTGCAGAATCAAGGCACTTTGCATCAATTCTCTTGTCCACATAGGCCTCAACAAAATTCTGTGGTGGAACACAAGCGTCAACATCTTCTCAATGTTGCCAGAGCTTTGCTTTTTCAGTCCAAGATTCCTCTACACTTTTGGGGTGAGTGCATTAACACTGCCGCTTATCTTATTAACTGCACACCTGCTGTTGGATTGGATAATGCATCACCATTTGAGCTTCTCCATGGAAACATACCAGATTATGCAATGTTAAAAGTATTTGGATGTTTGTGCTTTGCCTCCACTATCCCTTCCCAAAGGAATAAATTTTCACCAAGATCCAGTCCTTGTGTTATGCTTGGATATCCATCTGGAGTTAAAGGATACAAGTTGTACAATCTTGACACCAAGAAATTTTTGGTTTCTAGAGATGTCACATTTATGGAAGAGGTGTTCCCTTTTCATTCTATTTCACCTCAAGGCTCCATTCCTAATCCTTTCTTAGATGTGGTCCTTCCTAAACCACTATCTGACTTCCCATTTCACAATTCACCTGAGCCTCAACCTCTTTACTCTCCTGCTCCAGCATCTACAGTCTCCCCTGCACCTGCAGAGTCCTCTGCTTCTGCACAGTCTACTGCAGAATCATCTGCTTCTGCATCTTCACAGTCTACTGCAGAGTCTTCAACACCAATACCTCCTCCTAGAATGTCCTCTAGGATTCATAGACCACCTGCATATCTAGAAGACTACCAATGTCATAATGTCCAATATCCAATTCAAAACCATTTGTCCTATTCAAAACTAACCCCTGCATACAAACAATATGTTTGTCAAGTATCTAGTGTGTTTGAGCCTTCCTTTTATCACCAAGCAGTTGGTAAACCCGAGTGGAGGCAAGCCATGGCAGAAGAATTAGCTGCATTAGAGGCAAACAATACTTGGACTCTTCAACATTTACCTCCGGGCAAGAAGACTATTGGGTGTAGATGGGTTTATAAAGTCAAATACAAGGCTGATGGTACTTTGGATAGGCATAAAGCAAGGCTTGTGGCTCAAGGCTTTACTCAGCAGGCTGGTGTGGATTTTTTTGGACACTTTTTCTCCTGTTGCTAAACTCACAACAGTGAGAATCCTTCTTGTTGTGGCAGCTCAAAGAAATTGGCAATTTCTTCAATTAGACATCAATAATGCTTTTCTAAATGGTGATCTAAGTGAAGAAGTGTATATGCAACTGCCCAAAGGTTATCCAATTCAGGGGGAGAAGCTAGTTTGCAAGCTCAATAAGTCTTTATATGGCTTAAGACAAGCATCAAGGCAATGGTATCAAAAATTTAGCTCCACTATCACTCAGTTCGGTTTTCTGCAGTCAACAGCAGACCATTCATTGTTTTTTAGTGGTTCTGGTTCATCTTTGGTTCTTCTCTTGGTCTATGCAGATGATATCATCTTGGTTGGCCCTAACCTTGTCCGGTTCAAAGAAGTTCAGACCTTACTTGCACAAAAGTTCAAATTAAAAATCATTAGGGATTTGCATTATTTTTTAGGACTTGAATTTGCAAAGTCCAACAAGGGTATTCACTTGTGTCAAAAGAAGTACACCTTACAATTGCTTCATGACACTGGTTTCATTTCAGCCAAGCCCCTTCCAGTCCCTATGGATCCTAATATTGCCTTGAATGCCACTGATGGAGACTTATTAACTGATTTTTCTGCATATCGAAGGTTAATTGGAAGGTTAATGTACTTGACCATTTCCAGGCCTGATATCACTTATGCTGTGAACAGGCTAAGTCAATTCATGCAGCAGCCTCTGTTGCCACATCTTCATGCTATCCATTCAGTTATGCAGTACCTTAAAGGTTCACCTGGTCAAGGTTTGTTCTTCCCTGCTGCCTCTTCTCTTCGGGTCACAGCTTTCACTGATGCGGATTGGGGAAGTTTTCAGGTTACGCGCAAGTCAAGTACAGGTTTTTGTGTGTTTCTTGGCGATGCTTTAATATCTTGGAAGTCAAAAAAACAACCAACAGTGGCCAGATCTTCTGCTGCAGCCGAATACAGAGCTTTAGCCTCTCTCACTTCTGAATTGTTATGGATTCAGCAGCTCCTTCGCCCATTTGAAGTCTCATTATCCTCAGTAATGGTTTATTGTGACAGCAAGTCTGCCATTCAGCTTGCCAATAACCCTTTAAGCCATGAAAGGACCAAACATATAGACATTGATTGTCACTTTATAAGGCAATATGTGTAGTCTCAGTTTTTGAAGCTTGTCCATGTCAAATCATCTCAACAACTTGCTGATCCACTTAGTCAGGCATTGCCAAAGCATTTGTTTCAGTCACTTATTTCCAAGTTGAGATTGTTAAATCTATATCTTCTAACTTGAGGGGGAGTATTACAGGTGTACTTAATTAGTGAGAGATTAGTTAGTTGGTTAGAGAGGTTAGCTATTTTGTTAATACACTGATTAGTCAGTTAGTTTATTTCTAGCTTGTATATAAGCATGTCCTATGTACAGTTGTAAAAAAAACTCAGTTTTCATTTTTCTCTCAATGAATCAATCGCAGAGCACTTTGCTCATTCATGGAAATTCTAGGTTTTCATTTCAGATTCATAAGTTCAATATATTGAGAACAAAACAATCTCTAGTTAGTGTTGTGTATATATCATGTACATTAATTTGTGCCGTTCCATTAATATCATGTATAGAGCTTGAGTTTTTTAAGGGGTTCTCTTTTTCTTTCATTACTTGAGTATGTTTTCTGCTACTTTTTCTTTCTATTCGCTCCAGTTTGGTGGTGAGAAGAGAAACAATAGATTTAAAGTCTGGTTCAATGAGTTGCAAATTAACAGGGTTCTTCATACCGCAAGTGCTTTTCACTAGTTGTGTGTAGAAATAAGTTCTGAATTTGGCTAGTCTATTTGCTTGGGCCAATTGGTATAGACATGGTTATGAGGCATGAGAGTTACAAACCAGAATACATTTTGAGCTTCTTCACATGTATTTTATATACAGGTGAAAATATGCAACTCCTGAATATTCAATTATTGAAATTGAAATTAAGAATATGTATCCTTCCACCATCCGTTTAGACTACTGCTATGTCATTTGTTTCGTCATATGGAAGAAGTCAGTATGAATAAATTTCTTAACAATTATTTATGAAAAATATATCAGAAGACCTTTACCATATATTAATTTTTTAAACAAAAACTTTTCATGTAAATTGTAATTAGTATTTGCATTTTAATTTTTTACAATTTTTTATTATATTTCGTCATAAAAATTATAAATTTAATAAACAAATTCGCAAGTAAGGAATCAACCATATATATATAACATAATATTTTTTTATACTTTATTGATTGAATACAAGCACGGTGAAGCATGAGCTTCATACCATGCAAATAGGTAGACGAAAACGGAGTAGCTGCAAATAAGGGAAATGACAAGACAAGAACGTTGACTAAGACAAAGAAAAAGGAAATTAAACACAAGATACAAAAACTTATTATAACATTTGAGAGGAATGCTACCAACACACTCTTTAACACTCTCTTATTGGTTGAAATTCAAGTGGATCAAGCTAAATAATGTGGTCCCACATAAATTTGGTGAGACTCATATGAATTTCATTCAATAAAAGAGAGTGTTAGAGAGTGTGTTCCTAACATTTCTCTTCATTTGAAACTAGATAGTGGGATAAGAAGCTAGCATAGTAATGTCACAATGACCTTGAGGTAGACCACTTTCCCTTAGCAACCTCATGTAGCCACGTTCGCCCCAATTTTCACCCCATGAATTCTTGATCAACCAATACTTGGTGCCATCTTCACTTGTCCCATAACCAACTGCAGTAACCCCATGGTTGATATTGGGTCCGCATGTTCCTGTATAAATCCCTCCCTTGTATGATTGAAATTCATCACTGACAGCAATGCCAACTGACACCGGTTGCTGGGACACGAACTGTAGTAGTTGTTGTTCATCATTCTGAGGTACATCTTTAAAACCACTTATTTGAGCTGCGGCTGTCATTTCATTTTGTTGGCATGTTTCAGCAACTCCTTGGTATTCATAATTGGCTTCGCTAGCAATACCGTTTTGTTCTATATATTGGTAGGCATGATCCATATAACCTCCACCACACCCTTGGTTCTGCTCATCGCTCGCGCAGTCCAACAATTGTTGCTCTGATAATGAGATCAAATTCCCAGTTTTGATTTTCACAATGCCTTCTACAGCCGCCACCGCTGAAAATATCCAGCAACTTCCTGCAACACAGATTAAACATATATCATACCATAGGATACAATTCCTTCAATCTCAAAATTAAAACTCAATCATCACGTCGGCACTAAACGTGGATATCTCTCCAACAAATTTGAATACTGATTCGCTACGTTGTTGGGCGGGGCCGACTCAATGATACTCAATAAAGCAAACTTTAATAAAGACATTTTTGCTTTAAATTAGAAAACTTTAGGTTGGACATTTTGCAAGCATAGTCTTTTTTTTATTTAATTACAAATAATTTTTTTAAGTGGGCCTAAAGCCTAATAAAACTATGGTTTTAGTATCCTTATTCTTGGACTGGCCTCGTTGTGGGGACCGACCACTTGTGTTAGACCCAACCCGTGTCGGTATATAAGAAAACATATTGTTAACAAAAAAAAATTGTTAATATAATTAAGCAAGAGGATGATTAATTAGTTACCACAATTGCCTTGGTACTTAACACCGGTGACAGCTCCTTGTTCTCTCCAGTCTAAGGTTGCAGGGGCATCCTCACTCAGGTTTAAGGGTGTAGCTGATGTCATCTTGGAAGAATGAGGTTTGCTTGGAATTTTGAGTCCGGTATGTGAAGCAATAAACTCTTCACTAGTTAGATCAGAAAATGGATTGAGGCCAAGCTTGTAACTCTTGTTCCCAGCATTGTTGAACTTCTCTATGCGTTCCAAATTCTCCATGAATATCTGTAAGCGTTTCTCCATCTCAGCATCATCTGTGTAGGAGCGTCCATATTGCAACATCCATTGCTGGTGTGTTTCAGCAACAGATGATTCATACAACACTCGTGACATTGCTGGGTATGCACATGTCCAGAAGATAACGCAAACAGCAATAAGATGCTTCATTTCAACTGTATTAATAGCCATTTTTTTTTTGGGTAGGAAGATAGAATAGAAGAGAATGTTTTATGAAAAGGGCTTTTAGTGATTGTTTAGATATGAAGAAAAATAACGTAGATACTGCTATTTATAGAATTCAAAATCTAGTTTCTGGCGTAACAAAAAAGGAAATATCATGTTCCATGCGATAATCTCGGCATGCATACATGACTATTGTTCCAGCTCCTCCGTTACGCTGGTCATTTGTTTAAGGTTGACTTGGAAGTCTTGAAAACATGAATCACGTAACGTTCCAGCTCCCCCGTTATGCTGGTCATTTGTTTAAGGTTGACCTGAAAACATGACTAACGTTCTATGCATGTTTCATTCAAAGAAAAATAGCGGATTTATTTACTAATTGAAAAACAAAAACAAAAATAGAGTGCTTTGATGAAGGAGTTTAACTCCAGTATTTTTCTTAGATGTCCTCATTTTAATTTTGGCTAAAATATTGTTTTAGTCCTTTATGTTTATTTTATGTTTTATTTTGGTCCCTTATGTTTTATTTGTTCCGAATTGGTCCCTTACGTTACAAAAGTTATACCAAAATGGTCCTCTGCAATTAATGCTTGTAGTCAAAATCTTTGAGTTGTGGTGAGTTGACACGTTAGGGACCAAATTGAAACAAAAAAAAAACATAAGGGACCAAATTGACACCAAATAAAACATAAGAGAAGGACCAATTTGGTGTGAATTTGGTCCCTTATGTTTTTTTTTGTTTCAATTTGGTCTCTCAACGTGCCAACTCAACTGCCAACTCAGCATTTTGACGGTGCTACTAACGGTAGGACTATTTTGATATAACTTTTGTAACGTAAGGGACCAATTCGGAACAAATAAAACATAAGGGACCAAAATGAAACCTAAAATAAATATAAGGGACTAAAACAGTATTTTAGCATTTAATTTTCTATCTTATAATGAACAATCAATGAGTTCAGGTAGGCATGTTCAAGCTACGTGTATATAGCTAGACATATTTTTAAAGGGCGGTTTAGTATGCGAATTAGTCACTTTTTTTTATTCGCGATGATCATATTCGCTAGGTAAAAAATTGTAACAAGTGTTGACAAATATTGAAGTTTGATTTAGTCGGTAAGAATACGACTTATATTCCATAAGATCGTAAGTTTGAATCTCACTGTCAACGTAAAAGACCTCGTTAATAGGTAATGTGTAAGTACTTCTATTTCTATAAACAATCTTTAAGGTATGACGCATTTCCCGACTCTTCTGAGTCCTCATAAACCAACTCAAATAAACTTCTATTTATTAAAAAAAAAATGTAACATCTGTTAGGCATGTCTAAAATATTTCTAAAAAATTTGAGCAATTATTATAATTAATAAGTTTTTAACGATCATAAAATTCCTAGATTAAGGTGGAATGTTTTATCAGAAAATTAATAAGAAAAATTAAATTATGGAAATATTAATTTCTTGGAAATATTTGTTTTTTTAAATATCTATATCAAACTTGCCAATCTAATCAAAACTTTCAAATTAAAATTCGTGAAAAAAATTAAAATAAAATTAACCCCCTGCTAAACACCACCTAAATATATAGCTATTGTAATAACATCCGTATCAATTAAATTTAAGTGTGTTTTTTTTTTGGTACAAAAATTTCAGTTTGTTTAATCCCTTCATTCAGTGATTTTTTTTAATAGGGAAATGAAGGGGAAATTCGATTACTTTGCCTTGTCTAATGGTTATTTTATTTTAAAAAATTATCAAACTATACTATATTTTCCCGACGCTATAGCATAACGAATTCAAAGCGTCTCATATGCGTCATCTGTATAAATAGGATTTGACTATACTCCATCCGTCTGTTAATATAAGACCTTTTTGGTAAAAAAAATTTGTCCCTTAATATAAGACAATTTTCAAAGACCAAGGTGCATTAAATTTTTTTATGACAAAATTACCCTTATACCAAGATGTATTAATTTTCTCTCTCTTAATAGTCTTGAAAGATGAGAATGATAACTTGAAAAAAATAACACATTTTATACAAATTTAATGCTAATAACTAACAAAACTCATTTTCTTAAAAAACGTGAAATTGTCAAAAAGGGTTCTATATTGAAAGACGGAGGGAGGGAGTACATCATAACCAAGGTTTTAAAAACCGGACCGGACCGGCCGGTTGAACCGGTTGAACCGGGAACCGAGCCATGGTCCGGTCCGATTCACCCTTAAAAACTGGTTGCCAGAGAACCGGGGGGTTCTGTTGAAGAACCGGTTAAGAACCGGACCGGACCGGGACCGGCCGGTTCACAATTTTTTTTTTTTTTTTTACATTTTATATTTTAACTGTTTTTTTTCCTGCGCCATTTTGCTTCTCAAACTCGACTACCTGCGCCATTTTTCATATTTTGTGTTATTGAACGTAATAGTTATGTCATATTTGAGATGGATGAATGTGTGATTTTTTGTTATATGTCGACTTATTAAGAAAATATTAAGTGAAGTATAATTTTTATGATGTAAAGTTATGAATATCAGTTTATTTTTTGTTTATTATTTATTTATATATTGTATTAAATATTTTTTTAATAATATTTAATCGAACCCGGTTTGACCCCGGTCTAACTCCGGTCGAACCCAAAAACCCTGAACCCAGGCCCTCTTCGGTTCAATGCCCGGTCCGGTTTTTAATACCTTGATCATAACAAATGACAGATTTGTTAAGATAGTGAAACTATAAGACGGCAAGATCAATTTAATTAAGAAACTTAGCATAAAAACAAACAAAAAAATAAATTCTGTGAGCTGGAAAAACGCCGTGAACTGCAGGCAAATCAATCAAGGAAGCTTACAAATACAAATCTAGTCTAGAAACTCGAATATAAGGCCTCGAGGATTTGCAGAGTTGATAGTGGCCTTGATTGCCATATAATTGATTATTTTCAATGCCAGAATCAGCTAGACAAGACTCGTGTTTTAGGAGTAGACGGTACAATTATCAGTAGGGGTGGTCGCCGGTCGGGTGGAAATAGATCTTCTCATAAACAGTTTAATTTAGTTCAATGTAAAACGTAAAAATTAAATAAAAAACTAAATGTTTAAAATATTAAAAAAAAATTTATTAAATTGGAATATTTTTGGATCTAATATTAAAAATCGATTCAATCCAATCCAAACTCTACTTACATATATATACAAATTTTATTTATAACTAATCATATCACTAATTAATTTATTATAGTTCTATATATTATCTAATTTACAACTTATCATCTTAATATATTTATAAGTATATCAGTTTTAAATTAGTTTGAAACTTGCTTCCATGGCTCATGTATATTCTTTTGTTATTATATAGTTTTTGTATCATATATTTATAAATAAGTTTCAATGAAAGTGTGTAATAGAGATAAACAAAATTGATATTAATAAGTATACCACTCTAGATTTATTTTATCCATATTTTATATTAAACAAAATTTAATTAATGCTATTTATATTAAAATAGTAGTAGTATGTTCCAAAGAACGTGTTTTACCAGCTCTTTTTTTTTTTTTTGGGGGGGTGGGGTCAATACAACGTGAGTTCCAAAACCCCACTTGACGCAAAAGTTACAAATAATTGATGTGGACTCAATGGACGACCTCTCTACACGCCAACCGAAATACTATAACTCGTTCATTTTATCCATCCATTGCTATAATATACTACTGCAATATATAAGCAAAATTCAGACAAGACACACTTTTTAAGAAAATGGTCACGTTCATTTAATAGTCTTAAAATTTCAAAAAAAAAAATTGTGTTTCTTAAATTATCCTTGATATTAATGTTACAACTCTATTCTCTTCACCTTAGAAAATACAATTTAAATTTAATTGAGGGTAATCTGGCGTTAACAGTATTTAATAAGGTAAAAGTAGATGAGTTTTGCTTATATTTTGTAACAACAATTTGAACCTTTTTTTTGCTTATAAATTGTAATGGAGGGAGTAATTTTATTTTTATATACCAAAACAATAACTCAACTTACAGAACAGCTGAGACACCTTGACAACAGTGTGACATTTCTTCCCAGTTTAGTGGTTAACCCTTACTACTGAACAAACATCTGCTGTACTAAAAAATTATGTCTCTCTGTCTTCCACCAATCAAAGGCTTGGAATATACTTAAGTGTTAATAAGTTATAATTTTATTTTATTATGTGACAAATTGTCATTGATGGGAGACAAAAAATGTAACAGAAAAGTGAAACAAAAGATTTTTATCCCTTACTACCATGACCACATAGCATTCTGTAGGTTTTGTTATGATACTTTTTTTTTTGAATGACAAATGTTAGTTGTTAATTGTTATGTTAGTATTTTCTCTTTTACAGGGGTTTGAACCTCAGTCCTCCTTCTTCCAACACCTTATGTCCCAAGCTCTTGCCACTTGAGCTATCCAACCCGGACGGATTTGTTATGGTACTATTTGTTGAAAGCTAAACCTAACCGAATTTTATTAGATACTGAATCTAAAACAAGGTCGTAACTAGTATCGGACAATTTTACAATCAACCAATCATACAGGAACTAATAAATCAAATGGCTTAAACATCCCTTTGAAAATACTGCTCCACAACTTCAGATAAGCATCCTCTTGGAGGAACATAGAGAGGAGGAATGAGAGGGAATCTCTTCATTGAGTATGACTTGAATCTCAAGTCAGTTGTCGACAGCACCCACTACTGTAAAAGAGGGTGATTTGACAATGTTCACAACAAATAATGACTCAATTAATGCCGGTGAAAGATCAGTTGCAACAAACGAAAAGCGGTTAAAGGTGTTGGAATACAGAAGAAATATCAACAACCGAAACATACACTCGATAATTTTATTTTTTTTAATAAAAATTGACATACAAAAGCATCACAATAAAAAAGAGATCTCAACTACGTTGGCACTTCAAACCTTATCCCAACTATCTACATTAAAAACACACATACGCTCACGCAATCAAAAAAATTACAAGTGAAAATAAGGTTATCATAGCATAAGAGATATTACTATACACGCAAACTTGACAATTTTGTTTGTCATTCCATCAAAAGTCTAATTTGTGATTTATTTGCAGCATACTGGATCAAGCAAGTATATATGCATCTTAGCAAGAAATGTAGATGACAAAGATTTTGCCTTAAAAAAAAATATTTTTGAATCTAAAGGGTACAAAAAACCATTGTTAGGGAAAAAACAAAGAAAAGGAAAAGCTTGAAATGCAGACAAGTTGATAGGAAATAATACAGTTACCCAAGGAAATAGAATAAATTTAAGCCGTTAGTGTGACTATTTGCCACTATTTGGGTGGGTCTTAGTGCAAAGGACTTTCCGTCCCTTGGCACGTCGTCGCTTTAAGACAGCTCTTCCACTTGTTGTGCTCATTCGTTTGCGGAAACCATGGGTGCGTGCCAATGATTTTCGTGATCTGCTTCTCTTGGTTAGACAAAGAGCAGTCTTGCCTGCTGCTCTCACAACCAGGCCACGGCCATTTTCTCTTCTAACCCCAACATTAGGTGTCAAATCCAATCCCAATGACAAACCTGAACATTGAGAAATCAGTTGAGATCAAGTCAAGCTAAATCTGAACAAGAATTTTAACTACATACATGCAGATTAAACAAATTCACCAAACAACTCAAAGCTAGTCAGCCATTGTTACAAAATATTTACGAGCTCTGTTCTATTTTTCTCCTTTTTCCACTTACAGATTCTCTTTTTCTTTGCCAAGTAATTTACAAGGAATCCTTGGCAGTTGGCAAAGTATGTTTAGTTTTCTAAAGAGTGAGGTATTGCTCGAGTTTCCTAATGTCCTCAATGATGTTTACAAAGGATGTCATTGAGGTATTCCTGCCTGACACAGGTGAATCACTGTAGTCTCTTTTCTATAATAACCTACCAAAATTCTTTACTTTGAGCCAGGAAGAGAGCAAGATGAACAAGGAGTTGAGCCATCATATTAGTAAACCAGCCCACCCCTCCAAAGCCAGAGTAATACCAACATTAATGCTATGGATACCAAAAAGCAGTACTAGAACCAGATCAAAATCTTTATAGAAAGTAGAACAAGGATTTTCATTGCGCCAGTTAAAAGCATTGCTGCACTCTATCAGCCTCTTAAAAAATGCAATTGATGGATACTAGTATTGAAAATTAACTGGTTCTGCTCAATCCGGCCGTCCAAATGGTAGCCGTGGAAAAGGCAGCATGGGCATTGGATAACTAAATTACTTTTAAGACTTGACAGACATCTCTAATAGTATTTCATTCGAAAACCAAAAGGCCAAAACGTGAGCATGTTACATTCTTATCATCATCAATTGTAAATAAAAACAAAAAGCCAATATGAAAAATATGTTGTTCTTATCATCAAATTAGCATACATACGGGCTTGCATTCAGAAGAAGTAGTAGCAACAAATCCCATTAGTCTTATATATTCAAAGAAATATAAATTTCATATAAAACCCAGAAATGGAACTTCCTTTCCAAACTGTTACCATGCTCAAGTTCAATCAAACGCAACAACATCAAGGGAGAGAAAGAACAAGAACCCACATGCCAAAATCTCAAATAAAACGGTGTTTGAGGCAAGAACTGCAAAATTAACACTCCCCCCCCCCCCAAACACAAAAAAAAACCTAAATGGCCGAAATGCAAGCATGCTTATTATCATAGTTAATCATCAATCTGCTATTTAATTACTATGTCGCTTAGATTAAAACAAAATAGAAGGAATTTCCAATTACAAACCGCAATTGTTTCCAGTAAAACCGCTATTAAAAAGAAAATAAAAAAAAATAACAGAGTTTGAGGGAAGGAGTACCTGAAATGGAAGAGGAACGGAAAGAGAGAGAGGAAGGAGAGGAGGCGAAGGAGCAATGAAGCAAGGGAGAGCGAGCGTTGGAGCAATTCAAAGCAAGTGAAGTTGGTCTTGAACCAGTGAGAGTGAAAGACGCTGAGTGGGTGGAGGGGGCTCTCATGGATATCCAAGGAGAAACCGATAGCGAAGCCATTATCCTCTTTTCTGTTCATTCGGCTACATGTTTTCGGATTATAAACCAACCGACGAGGATTGTCGCTACATGAATAAGAATCATTAACAAGCCCCTTCCAGCAACATGGGGATGTAGCTCAAATGGTAGAGCGCTCGCTTTGCATGCGAGAGGTACAGGGTTCGATCCCCTGCATCTCCAATGCTTACAAGCAAGTCTTTTTCATTTTTTTATTTATTTGTCTTTAAATTAATTCAAATTGTGCAGACGGTTGAGAAACACTTGATCACCATTTTATTTATTTTGAGTCAAAATCATGAGCTCGTAGTGCTGCGCGTTTTAATAAATCTCATTCAAGAGGGTCATACATTTTGTTACGATTTAGTTTCATAGTCATCATCAAATGTTTCCCCTGTTGTGCTCTTCCTTATTAGCTTATGGAAGGAAAGCCTCGTAAGGAACAAAAGACACTCTGATTACTCTAATTTTTAGATACCATACGGTCCATACCACTTTATCCATCAAACTCTTCATTTCCTGGATATTATCTACTACTCCGGAACCATTTTATAAATGATTCCAGAGGGAGTATCTTGTATATAAAATTGCACGGGCCTCGATTGATTAATGCTCTATGTAATGACACACCTTGGAGATGAGGACGACTTGGATTTCATTAATTTCCTTCTACTTCTAACCTTCCTCAAAGAAACTGAGCGCAACTTTAAAAATTTATCACATCATGTGTTGCCTCACGCAGGAGTGCTGTGCATTGAAAAATATTAGAATTATAAATAGAATTTTAATTTAGCACTCTAATATTTAGACTTCTATCTTTTTATTTTTCTTTTCTTTGCTCTCTGTTATCTTTGTATTTCTCTTTCTTTAGACATGTATAAGGGGGTAGGAGAAATGCAATTTTGCTCTAAATATTTTTCGGGGCCATCAATGTTGTCGTAGTTTTTGTTACAGCAAGTCCCACATCGGTGGGTTCTTGCTTTGGTGAAAGCTTTGGAGCCTATATAAGGAGGCTTAGTAATGCTTTTATAAATCATCCCAAACATTTCTCTTCTTCCTCTTTTATTATTTCTTATACTCAACAAGAGTATTGTGAGAGTATTTGTGAGGTATTTTGTGAGAGGTATTCTTGTAATATTTTCTCACATCGAAATCTTTCCGCCTTGCCGTGGTTTTTCCCTTTATTTGTTGAGGGTTTTCCACGTAAATTTTGTGTGTTCATTTCTTATTTTCTCGCTCTCTTATTTTAGTGACACCATTCCGATTTACTCCGGCACTCCAACAAAGGGTATCGAGCTCCAAGGTTGGTGATACTATTCCACGGCCACTCTAGGAAGGTGCTCGCTTCTAGTATGCTCGTGGTCACAGATTGTCTCGATCTTCCACATCGAAAAGAATTGTTGCCGGAAATAGTGTGGCAGTGTAGAAGTGCATGTCTAGGAAAAGTTCCTCGCTAAGGAAAGACTTGGTATTTAAGCGTGTCATTGGTGACCCACCTCTCTTTCCCTGGAACTTACCCGTGTACTATTTACGGCCTACAGTCACTATTCCAAAGATACGATACTATTCCCATATACGGTTACTATTCATACGTGTGGTTGTATACTTTACAAAGAATTGTTAACATATAATCGGATTTGTTCTCGCATACGGGATACGTTGATAACATTCGCTACGATATCGCATTATTCACGGTATGAAATAGTGTAATCCGGTTTGGTTCGTGTACAACCATGGCACAAAATTTGAGATAGAGAAGTTCAACGGGAGTAACTTCTCCCTGTGAAATTGAAGGTGGCGAGTTTGAGGAAGGATAATTGCTTGGAAGCAATTGAAGGCGTAATCACGATATGATCGATGAAAAGTGGAAAGAGAAGGATGGCAATCCTGTTGCCAATTTGCACCTAGCAATGGCGGATTCAAGGTTTGTCAAGTGTTGCGTAAAAGAAGACTGCAAAGGAGATTTGGGATGTACTTAACAAATTGTACGAGGTTAAGTCACTTCACACAAGAATATTCTTGAAGAGGAAACTCTACACTCTTCGAATGAGTGAATCCACATTGGTGACTGATCACATTAACACTCGAACACGCTATTTGCGACCACAAAGATTAGATTTCAAAATAGCGAGAAATGAACGCGGTGTAACTTTTACTTGAGTTTACCGTGATTCTCAGATATGATTAACTCATCATCAACATTACAAACAATAATGTTGGCGACCGCTCTTCACTTTGATGATGTTGCTGTAATTCTTGAAGAAGAATCCAGCGCAAGAATAAGGAGGAAAGGTCGAAGTTCAAGCAAGCGTAAGCTTTATCGATGACGAGAGGCAGATCAATCTGAACGTGGCCCAGGTGGGAGCCAAGATCATGGTAGATCAAAATCTCAAGAAGAAAGAATCTCAAATGCTAAGCAACCGTGGCATGAGAGGGCACTTGAAGAAGGAGTGTTGGAACAAGAAGAATGGAGAGAAGACCTCGTGAGTATCAACTCGAGTTGTGTTGCTGCAAGTACCTCGGATGATGGAGAAATCAGATATGTGAGCAAAGAAGTTCTAAAGGTGGAAGGAAACTCAATGATGTTTGGATAGTGGATTCAGTGCAAAGCATATGGCACATGACTTCACACCGTGATTGGTTTTGTACTTATGAGCCTGTCTCAGGGATCCGTGTTTGCGGGGAAATGATCACGCCTTTAGAAATTGTTGGAATCAGTCTGTGATCGCCGTAATAAAGATGCAAGATGGTAATCGTCGTAAGATACAAGCGGCAATGGACGTGTGAATGGCTTGAAAAGGAATCTATTGTCCAATCGGGCAATTGGATGACTCTCAGTGCAAAGATCCATATTGAAGGTGGAGTCTTGAAAGTAGTGAAGGGCAACCTTGTGGTGATGAAAGAAAAGATCACAAGCAATCTATACATGCTGGGGAGATCGTTGCAAAGAGGCGGATGCATCGGTTGCATCAATCGAGCCATGAAGAATCAACGATAATGTGGCATCGCAGGCCAGGCCATATGTCGAACGTGGTTTGAAAGTTCTTACTAACGCAATCTTCACCCGGCTCAAGACGGTAACTTTACCCTTCCGGTGATAATCGTGGTGACAAGTAGATAGATTGAAATTTGCAAAAGTAGCTACCGTAAGCAAACGCATACTAGACTTGATACATTCGATGTGAGTCACGGAAACATCCATGGGGAGCAAAGTATTTTGTATCATTCATTGATGACTACTCCAGAGATTGTGGGTGTAATCAAGAAGAAGTCGATGTGTTTCAAAGATTCAAGGAGTTCAAAGCACAAGTAGAGCTTGAAACCGGGAAGAAAATCAAGTGCTTGAGACGATTACAATGGAGGAGAATATGTAGATGGTAACTTTCTATCATTCTCTGCAAGCAAGAGGGTATTACGAGACACCATCGCTGTACATACACCTCGGCAGAATGGTGTGCAGAACTGGATGAGCAGGACTTCCTAGAAAGTTAACAAGAGCTATCTTGAGAACAAGCAGGATTGGCCAAATCTTTTTGGCAAGCGATCAAAATCGCCGTTACGTGATAAATCGATCGCCATCAACAGCATTGGTTCAAGTCACCAATGGAGATGTGGAAAGGAAAGTTGTTCCAGAGATTATTCTTCTTTACATGTGTTTGGATGTCCTGCGACGTACGTACAACTCCCAAGAAAGAACAAAATTGGATCCAAAAATCCGTAAAATGTATATTCGCGGGTTATGCCGACAATGTCAGCGGGTATCGCCAGGGGACCCCACTACCCGCAGTTTATTGTTAGCAGAGATGTAGTTCTTTCAGAAAATGAACCGCGCAAAGTGAGCAGAAAATGACAAAGATTTCCAAGGAGACTCGCTATAGTGCAGTTGAGAGAAAGACTCAAGAAGATGATTCTTCCGAAGCGTAACGAGCACATACAGAACAAGAACCAGGATTGAGGTCAATGATGAAGGAGTTCGGCGATTTATCAACGTCGGATAACGGCACCATCGCACCTTTCGTATCATGTTATGGCCCTTTGCCATGATGCATATTGTCTTTTGACCAGAAGAAGGTGAACCATCACTCTTCAAGAAGCGTTGAAGCCTGGGATGCTTTCTCAATGGATGACAAAGAATGCAGGAAGAAATGGAAGCCCTACATAGAAATAAGACTTGGGAACTTGCTGAACTTCCAAAGGGTCTGAAAGCCATCGGAACAAATGGGTGTTCAAAATTAAACGAGACGGCAATGATCAAGTGGAACCAGATCGTGCCAGACTTTGTAGTCAAAGGTTGCTTTCAAAAGAAGGATAGACTTTCGACGATATTTTCTCGGTTGTCGACTTACTACTATCGGGTAGTGTTGGCAATGTGTGTCGCATTTGATTTACATCTTGAGCAGTTGGATGTAAAGACCTGCTTCATGGAGGCTTGAAGAAGAAATTTATATGTTCCAACCAAGGCTTTAAAGAACAAGGAAAAGAAACTTGGTTCAGAGGTTGACCAAATCTTCAGACGGCCTAGCAAAGCGAGCCAGGATGTTGGTACAAGAGATTTGATTCCTTCATAATTAGCCTTGGTTACAATGCATCGAGTTCGCACTATCAGACATACTACAAGAGGTTTGATGATAATGATTTCATCATTTTGTTGTATGTGGATGACATGTTGGTGGTAGTCTCAACAAAGATCGAATCAGGAATTGAAGGCATTGGCTAGGAGTTTGATATGAAGGACTTAGGACCCGCAAACAAGATTTTAGGGATGCAAATTCACCGAGACGTAAATGATAGGAAGATTTGGCTTTCAAAAGAATTATCTAAGGAAGGTCTTGGCGCTTCAACATGCAAGGCGTAAGCCAATTTCTACCCCGCTTTCTGTCAATTTTAAATTATCCTCGGTATGAGTCCTAGCAATGAAGCGGAGAGGATGGAAATGTCTCGAGTAATCGTGATGCATCATGGGAAGCCTTATGTATGCCATGATATGTACAAGACCGGACATACTGCACAAGCAAAGGGGAGCGTTTGTCGCTTATGGCAAATCCGTAGAAACATTGAATATCATAAGAGGATCCTAGATACATCAAAGGAACCTCGATGTTGCATTATGTTACGGAGGATCGTACCATCGCTGGGGTTATGTTGATTCAGATTTTGGTGATCTTGATAAAGGAAATCCACTACCGGGTATGTATTCACAATTGCAGGGGGAGCGGTGAGCTGGTTATCTGTTACGCATCGCTGTAGCTTTGTCTACTACAGGTCGAGCACATGGCAAATACCCAGGCTTGCAAGGAAGCTATCCTGGATTAAAGGTTTAATGGAGGAACTAGCACAAGCAATGATGATTACTGTATCAGGATACGAGTTACCTTGCACATTGCAAGGAATCCAGCCTTTTCATTCCAGGACAAAGCATATAGATACCCAAAGATCACTTTGTTCGTGAAGTGGTAGAAAGGAACCGTGGATATGCAAAGATTCACACCAAAGATAACCTAGCGGATGTGATGACGGCCAATCAATGCCGACAAGTTTATTTGGTGTCGATCCTCCTACGCCAATCGTAAACGTAGTTTACATGGAATGGCAAGAGAAGAGTGGTGTGAAGATATGATTGGCTCAATCAAAATCTTCAAGTGGGAGAATGTTACGAAAGTCCCACATCTATGGTTCTTGCTTTGGTGAAAGCTTTGGAGCCTATATAAGGAGGCTTAGTAATGCTTTTATAAATCATCCCAAACATTTCTCTTCCTCTTTTATTATTTCTTATACTCAACAAGAGTATTGTGAGAGTATTTGGGAGGTATTTTGTGAGAGGTATTCTTGTAATATTTTCTCACATAGTGAAATTCTTCGCCTGTGCCTTTCCTGGTTATCTATTTGTTGAGGGTTTTCACGAATTTTGTGTTCATTTCCTTATTTTCTCGTCTCTTATTTTAGCTGTGTGACACCATTCCGTTACTCTGGTACCTAACAGTTTTGACCTTTCAAATAGTAGTCATGTGAATCTTGGCAATAAAACTAGAATTGAACAAATACACGTACGCACACCCCAAAATAAAAGCATATGAGAAGAGAAATAAAAGATTTTCAAATCCTTAACCAGAAAACGGTTTTGGTCGTTAGAACAAACAATAAAGTCGCTAAGTTGGAAATAAATAAATCCATCAAAGAGTCAGAAAAACCAAAACCAGATAAAGAAGTGTGGACTGATACATTTAAATCCAAGTGAGTAAATTAAATGACTTGAAATCATGACAGTGATTAGTTGTTTTGATTGTCAATAACATCCATCATTGAGTTCCTGTTTGGATTACATGTCATTTATTGATAGCACAGGTATAACAATCACTTGGAATATCAATCATTGTTCAAGTTCTTTGATCTGAATGATGTCCATGATGTTCAATCTTCATAATCTGCATTCAGCCATTTGGTTACGTGGCTCACGTGTGTCAATAAAAAAGTAAAAGGCCAGCATTATTATTTTGGCTAGCATCTTTGCAATGACTGGTTGGAATTACCCCAAGTGCAAAAAATATTATCTTTCTTATGTTATACTTATTTTCATAATTTGTTGATATATACCTTCATCTTTTCATCAAATTAAGACACCAGAGTCAATTTGAGATCAATACAATGACTCTTGCATTAGACTTGCAGAAAAAGTGTCAAAAGTACTAAGGGAATTGGCCAACAACATAAGGAGCAAAGCTCAATTCTCCCCTGAAGTGCTGTCTGATAACATCAATCAGAAATAACTCCTGATTTGTGATTGAACTATTTTGACAATTTTTTATTTGATAAGAAATGTATCAAAGAAAATAAAAGTTTATATCTTCTACCCCTTACTACTAATGCCAGTGTGTTTTTTTTTATGGTTTGTTTTTCTGTTGATTTTGGGGATTTGATTAGTAAATGGTTTTCTAATCAAATAATTTATAACTCAATTCATCACCGACTCAATATTTAAAACTACTCATGAAACACGTGTGTTGACTATTGTCATACATGATTTAATTATCATGATTATTATTCAATTAACATTTTTTTACTTTTATTATTACAACTGAAATGTAGTATATGATTTGATATCATATTAAATAATTTATAACTCAATTCCTCACCGACTCTATTTAAAACTACACATGAAACACGTGTTTCCTATTGTCATATAACATATGTAATTTCAGAATCCGTTAATGATGTCATGTGCGTTGCCTACTGTTATCACTAACTCAATTTCAAGAACTTCAAAAGAAACCCGTACATTGCACGGGTAATATAACTGGTAGGATATCTTGGTAGGACCCAAACTCCTTTAAGGTGAGGATTTTCAAATACTGTAGCTGACTGAATTACAATATGATATTTACCACTAGCGTGTGGATGCACTGTCCCACAAGTAGAAATTAAAGCATCTGCATCTAATCCCAATTCTCTTTTCACCTGATTTGTTCTAAATATGTCCCTCTTATGTAATTCATCATTAACAGACATTACTTATGGAAGCGTACGATAATTAAAACTTTTCCATAGTCTGGTAGCAGCATCAAAGGTAAATAACAGACCTATCCCGTCCCAAAAGATGAACACACCAACACCGTACATAAAAACGGCAGTTTTAGTTATAATAAAACATGTATGGTTGCGCTTGTCCCACATGTTATCCCCTCGACAAAGCATCTGCATTTCTAATACATAATCACCGTTGTGGTTAATCACGACAACAATGCAATCATGAGAAGTGGGAGCAGATGAAAATGCTGCAATATGGTTAGTTAATTTTGTGAAAGGACAATTTGGCAGCTCTATTTTTGCTCTGGAGAAGGGACAAAAGAAAAACAATGAACCATCACGAAAAACAAGCAGCCATCCTTCATAAGATGCATGGCAAGTTGCCCCAACCAATTCTGGAATATTGTCAATAGCGTAATAGACTTTGTTATCTTTGCTGCTTAGCAGAGAACACTGAGAACCTTCCCCACCATACAGCAGAAACCAAGGATCACAACTATCTCCATGGGAAGCTTTCAAAGTAGCAGCATTGCACCAATCTTTGCAAACACCACGGAAACTCAGAAACTCAATTAGTCCTCTGCAATTCGTGAGGGCAAGTCATGAGGCAGATTTGACCATTCTCCATTCCTTGTCTTCTTGCATACGGTAGGATCAACCTTTGACATCTTGCTACTCACAAAACTCTGCAAAAATAAGTTTACAAGTATATTGAAAATATTACTACTACATGTAAAGTTAAGAACACTTATAGGACTCAATAATTCATAAAAGCACCAAACACCACAACAAGTGAAATAAGTATTTCTGATTCGGCATATTAACGAAAAGCCGATAAATATAGAAGTGTATTTGTAGATGACAGTAGTTTGCCATCACCATTTTAATTATTTCTATACCAAGCAAATCACTTGGCTTATTAATAGAGTAAATGTATTCAAGCTTGTAATATACTT
Organism: Calophaca sinica; assembly: GCA_037113605.1. Lineage (NCBI taxonomy): Eukaryota > Viridiplantae > Streptophyta > Magnoliopsida > Fabales > Fabaceae > Calophaca > Calophaca sinica. The sequence continues at coordinate 10,095,059 of CM073732.1, read as the reverse complement.
AACCATACTTCAGTTGCGTTAAGTATAGTTGAGTTAGTTATGATAATAGTGAGTTAGTTATGTTAGCTCCTAGTTAATGCCCTCGTGGCCTGATTCATTACCTGTATAAATACTCAGTGATATAATAGAATATGTAACTGCTTGTCATTCAATCAAGACTTCACAACAATGTTCATCTTCTTCTCTCTCGCATTCTCTCTATTATGGTATCAGTAGCGGACATCGATCCAGGGCCTCGTCCCTCAAAGGCGCATCTCTGCGTTCTTCCCTGCACACTCTGAGCAGTTCGTTCTTTCACCTTTCTTCCGTTTGTTCATCAATGGCGTCGAACGGTTCGTCCTTTCAAGCGATGGATCTTGATCTTAACAATGGAGTCTCGGCACCAAATGCAAAATTACTCCTTCGGTCCTACCTTATCAATAAAATTGGAGGACAAAAATTTCTTGCTGTGGAATCAACAAGTTGAAGGTGTAATCGCCTCACGCAAATTGCACAGGCTCGTTGTTAATCCAGTGATTCCTCTAAAGTTTGCGAACGAAGCAGATCTCCAATCGCACACAGTATCTGAAGAATATGAGAAATGGTCAGTACAAGATCAAACTTTCTTTACCTGGCTGTTAACTACACTATCCGATTCAGTTTTACCTAGGGTTCTTGGATGCAAACACTCTTTTGAGGTTTGAGACAAAATCCATAAGCACTTTTATGCACACCTTAAGCCTAGGTCAAGACAACTCAGATCTGAATTGAAAAATACAAAGAAAGGAAATCGATCAATTTCTGAATATGTACTTAGAATTAAAGCAATTTCTGATTCTCTGTTGGCAATTGGAGATCCTATCTCTGATCAGGATCAGATTGACACGTGGATGGTTTACCTGAGGAGTATAGTCACTTTGTGATGATGATTTATAGTAGGCCTGATGTGAATTTACTCTCGGATATTGAAGCCTTATTGTTTGTTCAAGAGGCTCAATTGGATAAATTTAGGCAAGAATTGGTTGTTACTAATGTCTCTGCTAATGTTGCACATGATGCTCAAGCCTCCTCAGTGCAGGCTTCAAGCCAGAATTCACACACACCTGGCAGTAATTTTCGAGGCAGAGGCAGAGGTTGTTTTGGTAGAGGAAGAGGCTATGACAGAGGCCGTCGCTCTGGTGGTGCTCGACCTACCTGACACAGTCGTAAATTGCTGGTATCGATTTGATGAGTCTTTTGTGCCTTTTGCACCATGACAACAACAATCTATTGCACCTACCAATCAGCAACAACAGGGCACTCAATTCACTGTCAATGCTGCTTAGTCAAATGCAGCTCCAGCTGTACAAACTTCTGCTTCTGCTAATCCTCAGCCAAATGCTTATTTGGCTACTTAGGGACCTCCACCTCAAGCCTATACTACTGAACTGAATATTCCTAGGGGCCTTGATTCACAGGCTTGGTTCCTAGACTCAGGTGCATCTCATCATTTGACAGTTGATTCTTCAAACTTGCAGAATAGTGCTTCTTATGTGGGATCACATCAAGTTCACATGGGGAATGGGCAAGGTCTTAACATTGCTTCAATTGGTTCATCTACTTTTACTTCTAATTTAATTCCTCAAGCAAACCTTGCCTTGAATAATCTTTTGCATGTTCCCTTAATTACCAAGAATCTTATATCTGTCTCTCGATTTGCAAAAGATAATCATGTCTTTTTTGAGTTTCATCCAACTTGTTGCTTTGTTAAATCTCACGAATCTAAACAGGTTCTTCTTGAAGGCTCCTTGGATGATCAAGGCTTGTATAGCTTCAAGCATTTGTCATTTCCCAAGGCTCCTTCAATTCTTCACTCAAGTGTCCAGCCCACTTCTTCCAGCAGTGTGGATTCTGTCTCCACTGATTCTGCTTCTATCAAATCTTCTAATGTTGAAAATGTTCATTCTATTTGGCACTTTAGACTAGGTCATGCAAATTTTGCTGCTATTAAAAGTGTACTTCAACTTTGTAATATCCATGTTTCAAATAAAAGTGCCAATGACCTTTGTATTTCTTGTTGTATAAGAAAGTCTCACAAGTTACATGCACCTCCATCTTCTACTGTACACACCAAACCATTTGAACTAATACATACAGACTTGTGTGGACCTTCCCCTTCTCCTTCTAGTTATGGTTATTACTATTACATTGCTTTTGTTGATGCATTTACCAAATTCACATGGGTTTATTTTCTGAAAAAACAAGTCTGATGCCCTTACTGCATTTAAACAGTTTCAGTCACTTGTAAAAACACAATTTATGTTGACATAAAGGCTATCCAATTTGACTTTGGTGGGGAATATAGGCCCTTTACCAAGTATCTTAATGAGTTAGGCATTATACATAGGCTAACATGTCCCTATACCTCTCACCAAAATGGAACTGTAGAACGGAAACATAGGCATATCGTTGATATGGGGCTAACTTTACTTGCTCATGCCTCTCTTCCCGTAACTTTTTGGGATCATATAGTTTTACTACAGCTGTCCATTTGATAAATAGGCTACCTACCTCAGCTTTAACCACATTTTCCTCACCATATCGTGCCTTGTTCAAAGAAATTCCTGACTATAAATCCATCAAGATATTTGGATGTGCATGCTTTCCCTTGTTGAGACCCTATAACCAACATAAACTTCAATTTATAAGTGCAGAATGCATTTTTCTGGGCATTTCCCCTCAGCACAAAAGCTACAAATGCATGAGCACTGGTGGAAGAATTTACATCTCTAAAGATGTACTTTTCAATGATTTTAGATTTCCCTTCCCTTTTTTGTTTCCTTCTCAAACAACTTGTCAATGTCCTGTTTCCTCTACTAGTCATTCTGTGTTTTCTGAATTGAATTCGGTTTACCCAAATATTGAGGGTATTCTACCCACTCCCACACCTGCTGAGATATCTTCTGATAATACTCCAATTTCTCATAGTCCCTCAAATTCCTCTAACTCATCTTCAACTTCAATAAATCCACTTGGATCCAACTCTGTAGTAAATTCTGCATCTGAGTTCCATTCTGCAGAAAATTCTGCATCTCCGTCCCACTCTGCAGTAGATGCTGCAGCACCACCAGCAGCAACTGCAACTCTTGATTTTCCCTCATTAGTTACAAATAATCATCCAATGATTACAAGGTCCAAAATTGGAAGTCTTAAACCCAGACTTTTTCTTGCCTATGCTGAACCAAGCACTGTGAAACAGGCCTTAGCCCACCCCAAGTGGCTTGAAACAATGCAGGCCGAATACATGGCACTTTTGGCAAATAACACTTGGACTCTTACATCACTACCCTCTCACAGAAAAGCTATAGGCTGCAAATGGGTATTTCGAGTAAAAGAAAACCCCGATGGTAGTATAAACAAATACAATGCGCGACTAGTTGCGAAGGGGTTTCATCAACAACCCGGGTGTGATTTTGGTGAAACTTTCTCACCAGTTATGAAACCTACCACAATTCGTGTGATACTTACTTTGGCTCTAACCTATAAGTGGGATATTCAGCAAATTGACGTGAATAATGCATTTCTTAATGGTCTACTCCATGAAAAAGTGTACATGGTACAACCACCAGGCTTTGAAGCCTCTGATAAGTCCCTGGTTTGTCACCTAAACCGGTCTCTTTATGGCCTGAAACAGGCACCTCGCGCATGGTATGAACGCTTGACTCAGGCCTTGATTCAATTCAGCTTCACTGCTAGCCATTGTGATCCCTCATTATTTGTATATCATCACAATGGAGTTACTCTCTATGCCTTGGTATATGTGGATGATATATTGGTCAGAGGTTCTTCAACTCAGTTGGTCAACAATTTAATAGACAAGCTACATGCCAAATTTGCTCTCAAAAAGCTTGGTAAGCCCGATTACTTCTTGGGTATAGAAGTCAAATATCTGAAAACTGGTTCACTACTTCTTACCCAAACCAAATATATTAGAGATCTCTTGCAAAAATCAAACATGTTAAATTCTAAAGGAATCTTTACACCAATGGTTAGCAACTGCAAGTTGAGTAAACATGGCACTGATTCACTGTCGGATCCGCATCGTTATCGCTCTATTGTGGGAGCACTTCAGTATGTTACTCTAACCAGACCGGACATAGCATTTTGTGTCAACAAGGTTTGTCAATTTCTCTCTTGTCCACTTGATTCTCATTGGCGTGCAGTTAAGCGCATATTGTGCTATCTTAGTGGTACAACCCATTATGGTCTTTTGCTGCAACCTGCTCCAATTGATGGCAAATTCTCTCTTCGAGCTTATAGTGATTCGGACTGGGTGATCAATGCATTTTAATGCACCTTTTATAGCTTTACACTTTGTGTTTTTAGTTGTGTGTCACGTCCAATAACTACTTCTTAACATGGTTTTATGTCTTTGGGTCATAATTGGGCTTTAGTGAAATTATTTGCTAATTTTTGAATTTTGTTACATCTTGACTCATGTTCCTTCTACAGGCCATAACTTGGGCTATACTTGTCCGATTTCAGTGATCTTGGTGGCGTTGGAAAGCTAAGAAGCATAGCTACAACTCTTATGTCAGTACCAAAGCTCAGTTCTAACATTTTGAAGGCCGAAAATCCATTTTACTAAGGCTAGCGAGTTATGGATCACTTACCCATGTAATTAGTTGTTATTGGGCTAATTATCCTTTTTTAGGCCTTTCTCTTTAGTCATAAACTTCTGATTACTTAGGTTAACCTAGAGGATATTATAAATACGTTTTTAGAGTTAGGTTATGAGCTTTTGATTACTTGTGAATCTTGAGCCGTTTTGCGAATTTTAATCTTTGTTTTATTTTCAGAACAATCTTTTCCCCTTCCCTCTTTCTTAATCACGTTTTTGGCAAGACCTTCCATGGAAGGCTAAATCTTTTAGATCAATTCACTGGTTAAGGATTTCCTAGAGGATCTTGAGGTTTGTTATTAATTTTAAATTCGATTTTGTGTTTCTATTTCTTTTCCTTTTGATCTTTCGTCTCTTTAATTTCTGTTTGCAAACTCGTTTTAGGTATTGATCCTTAATCATATCAATTTCATTTTTGCTCTCTGATTTGAGATTATTTGAATTGAATTGAACACTTGTTTTGGTTTATTTCGAATAAAGATCAATAGGATCCAAGGATCCATAATGCTTAGTTATAGGTTTGATTGAATTTGGTTGTTAAATTAATCATGTTTCTGTGACGCTTGTTCCTGATTCATGATTAATTGAATTCTGTGATGCTTAATCTAGTAGGAATTCGTATAGGTTTAATCAACGCTTGATTGGTTAATTCTGTGATCAAACAAGAATAGAAACACGAAATAGAATACTCTTTTGAAACCTGTGATAGATTCGAGTGGAAGTTCCTGTAACCAGTGGATTGATTGTTTGTTATCAATTAAATTTCTTCATTATTGCAATCTGTTTTCAACCGAACCCCCTAATTCTGTTTCTTTACACGTTCTTGTTCTTGGTTATTGTTAATTAGAGATCCTTGTGAGACGACCAAGATTGAATTGCCTTGTTACTACATTACTGTTTTTAATTATTTGACCCGTGCGCGACATCGGATCACTAGGCAAGTGATCCGGATGATAGGCGATCAACTTTCGGGTCATGCATCTACTTTGGACCTAACTTGGTGTCTTGGAGGTCGAAGAAACAGCCCCTTGTTGCTCGCTCGAGTGTTGAAGCTGAGTACAAAGGACTTGCACACAAACTTCTGAACTGCTGTGGCTGTAGTCTCTTCTTTCTGAGTTAGGAATCTCATTTCATACTCCTATTCTTCTATGTGACAATTTAAGCGCCGTGTTGTTGGCACACAACCCTATACTCAATGCTAGAACAAAACATATTGAATTAGACATTCATTTCGTGAGAGAGAAGGTTGTCTCCATGGCTTTGGTAGTGCAGCATGTTCCTGGTTCTGCACAAATAGCTAACTCTTTAACCAAGCCACTTCCCACGTCTCAGTTTGTGGATCTTCGTACCAAGCTCAAGGTTGTGTCTGCACAACAACCTCCTTGATCTTGAGGGAGGAATAATAGAGTAAATGTACTCAAGCTTGTAATATACTTAACCATACTTCAGTTGAGTTAAGTATAGTTGAGTTAGTTATGATAATAGTGAGTTAGTTATGTTAGCTCCTAGTTAATGCCCTCGTGGCCTGATTCATTACCTATATAAGTACTCAGTGATATAATAGAATATGTAACTGCTTCTCATTCAATCAAGAATTCACAACAATGTTCATGTTTTTCTCTCTCGCATTCTCTCTATTACTTATCAATGAATGATCAATCTAGGAAACGTAAATATTATATAAGATGCATGAAAAATTACCAATAAGTGCTTCACTATAACATAAAATGAAATAGCTAGATAGGACTTATTTTTTGCCTTTGCTAGCGCATAAAAGCGCTACCTATTCAGCTGCTAGTGATCCTGGTTCAAAAAGACAACGTTTTAAAAGCGTTAGTGAAAACTAAAATCGCTAGCGCATCCTTGAGAAAGCGCTATCTATTCTCTGCTAGTGATCCTGGTTCGAAAAGACAGCGTTTTAAAAGCGTTAATGAAAACTGAAATCGCTAGCGCATCCTTGAGAAAACGCTATCTATTCTCAGTGAATAGATAGCGCTTTCTTGAAAAAGTGTTATCTATTATCATAAATAGATAACGCTTTCTCAAGAAAACACTAGCTATTCTCCTCTTTTTTTTATAGTAGCAGTATATTCTCCTCTTTTTTTTGTTTACAGTAGCAGTATATATATATTATAACATAAGTAGTTGTATAACAAATGTTTCAAATATATTAAACTAAAATTATAAAATCATAAAACATTAAATTCACAACAAATAATAATTTTGACACAAACCATAACCTACCAAATGCAAGATGCAGGTAGCATTTTGTATCAATGATACATGTATAAAAAGTGGTAATTACAAGGGGGATTTAGCACAGGTACTCATGTTGTACCTGTGCTAAGTCCCCTTGTAATTACCACTCTTTTATATCACAGTGGTAGAAACATTTCAGTATTAATTACCTGCACAGGTACTCATGCAGTACCCTTGTAAGTCACCCTGAGTTGATTAAGTCTGTCCCTCCACAAAGCTGGAGTTACATCTTCATCATCATCTATATATGTTTCATATCCATTTGCTTTTTATGCTCAGCGTTTTTAGAATGCAGTTGTTCCTTTATTCTGGATTTTAATTAAAATAGGAATAACTACATTCTAAAAACATTGAGCATAAAAAGCAAATGGATATGAAACATATATAGATAATGATGAAGATGTAACTCTAGTTTTATGGAGGGACATACTTAATGAGCAATTGGTTGGTACCAGGGGTTCAAAAACCATGTACTTAAGCCCTAAGGGCACGGCTCGAATCCTTGGAGAGGCAAAAACTCCACTAATTTGGCCAAGGCCAAGGGGGTGGAGAAGTCTATGACTAACAGCAGCTGGCTTGGCAGCCCATAGTGGACCCAATGCCGCGGGTATCCCCAACTGGCAGCCCAAAATGGGACCCAGGTAAGGACCCAGGCTGTCCGTTACACAAATATATAAACATTTAAAGATGTGCTACCTATATACCAAAGCATCAACAAAATAGTTTCCCACTCAATCTATAATTTGCAGTCCATTAAACACTAAAATTAACAGTGGTATAAACATTTCAGTAGTAATATATATCAATAAACCAATCAAAATCCCCAGTACTGAAGCTACCTCGTTTATATCACAATGTTCTGCCCTGAGTTGATTAAGTTTGTCCCTCCACAAAGCTGGAGTTACATCTTCTGCATCGTCTATGTGCTTCATATACTCAGTGATACTTTTAGTTGCCGAGTCTCCGATTCCAATTTTTGTTTCGTATCCATTTGCTTTTTATGCTCAACATTTTTAGAATCCTGAGCATAAAAAGCAAATGGATATGAAACAAATTTGGATACCTCTACAAATAACACCATCCACCGGAAATAAAATTCATCAAAAAACTTAATGAAACAAATAAGAACAAAGCGAATGCTTATCACCTGCTTATCACATGAAATATAGGCAATTATGTCTTATTGTCTAAAACATGAACATGTTTTTGTAAAATTCTAACAGTTTTAGCCAATAAGACACAATTCCTATATTTCATTAGGCCTTCAAAGCTGCATTGTTTCTCTTGGGTTAGGGTTGATAGAAGAAAAAAGGAGGAGGAGAGAGGAAGAGTGAGTGGCTGTCGCGGCTATCTCCTAGGTTAGGGTTTAATGGTGGAGGGATGAAGGAAAGAGAAAAGAAGAGAGAGGAGGGAGGATCTGAAAATGGAGGAGAGAATGGGGGGAGTGGCTCTAGATTCAGGGGACCCGATTTGCAAACTGGCGATGAAGTTTCTGGATTGGGATCGAATGGCCTCTCTTTTGGAAACGGCAGGGGTTTCGAGGAGGATGCCGCTGCGGAAGAGGACATCGCAGTCGGTGAGATGGCGGTCGAGGGTGGCGAGGAGGCTCTGGGTAGTGGGACTGTTGAGGGAGGGAAGTGGCGTTGTGGAGGGTGTGGGAGATGGAGTGGAGGAGGTCGAGGGAGAGATGGCGTGGGAGGGAAGAGATTAAGAGGGAACGCGTGGGAGGGAAATAAGGTTTCAGAGCGAGAGAGAGCAAATTAGTGAGGGAACGCATGGGAGGGAAGGTTAAAATCTAGTGATCAGGTAAGGATATTAGCTAGCGATTCCTTGGAGAAGCACTAGCGAAGACCAGTCACAGAATTCTAGATAGCGCTTCCCTGCGCTTCCCTAGGGAAGCACTAGTGAAGATCAAATAATTGATAGCACTTCCTGGAGGAAGCGCTAGCGATATCCTTATGCGTATTTTTAGTAGCGTTTCACCGAAGAAGAGATGTCTATTTGTTCGTTTTAACTAGCGCTTATTCTAGAAAACGCTAGTAAAGGCCCACACATATTTTTAGCCAGCGCTTTCAAAAAGAAGCACTGTCTAAGGTGGCGCCATTTTTTTAATAATTTGTTGTAGTGCTTCGTGGCTATTTCTTTTCTTCTATAATAGTAAGAAGTGATTGCAAAATGGCCAGCAGATTCTACTTTTTTTTTTGGACGAACCAGCTGACTCTACTAGTTGCATATATATTGTGATATACATAAAAATATTAGATTTCACTTTGATTAATTGTCTATAACAAAGAAAATGAAAGTGTAAAGAGTCACAGCGAGGAACAAATAAATTATGGAGATCAAATTTCTGGGGAACAATTATGACAATAGGACTAAAATAAATAAAAAAGAAAGAGTTCGAGTGTTGTTTATGAAATTAATAGGCACGTGGTAACTCTAAAGATGAATCATTTATTCCAAACAGGGTATGTAGCACTGGTCCCAACTAGGTAGCTCAAGTGATGAGCTAAGCGATGCTAAGAAGTATGTAGCACCAAGTAAGGGATCTGGGGTTCTATCCAGGGTTCAGGATTCTATCCCTGCCTACCCCACTAACATAACAATTAACAATAAATATTTGCCATTAAAAAAAAAGTATGTAGCACCGATCCACAAAAATCATGCATTTCTTACAATATCCTCAAGAAAGATTTATTGAACAATAACATGCACAATTTAGGGGTGGAGAAAATATAAAGACTGCCATGATCGATCGTGTTACTGTGTAGAAGGTCGGACAATATTAGTGAGAAGGAATTTAACAAGCAATGATTTATTGTGATCACTTTGCAGTTGCAGAAATTTTGAAGTACGAACACATCAAACCTGGAAGAAAAGGAGAGTATTATTACCTTAGGGTTTTGGAGAAAGGAATCAAGAGGAGCAGAAAACCTATATATTTTTTCCTGTCAGGATTAATTGTTACTTTCACTATTTATCTTCATGTTAACCTCGTACGAATTACGAAATCTTCGTAAAACAATCAACAAAGACCTTTTTCTTCGTGAAAAGGTTTTGAGGTTTTCCTCTGCTAGGGTTTTCCTTCCAGCGCCACTGCTGGCTTTTTACTCCCTTGTGGATGCCTCCTCTTCCCACTATTGTTGGGGTTTTTCTTCTTCTTTCTCCTCCTTCCTCCTTTCCCTCCTTCCTTCCATTTCATCCCTCATCTCTTCTGTTTTTTCCTTTGCGCCCCTCCCACCTAGCGTCGCCACTGACCCTCCACCCTGACTCCTAAGTGCCGCCATGGAGCTCTTTTTGACACCAAGCCCAAGCCTCCGACGAGATCCTCTTCGACTGTCGAGTTGCTCTCATTTTTTTCCACGCAGCTTCTTATGGAAGACATATCCCCATCGATCACCCACCTCCCACCGCCACGGTCTCTTCTCTGGTGGAGCACCCTACACTAGATCCACCGCCCGTGGTTCCTATCAATCACCCACCTGCAGATTCGGGCCTGAGGCGACCTCCTCCAAAGCCACTATGGCGAACTTATGGCTCAGTCTCACTACCACTCCCTGGTTTGAGATCTAATAATTATATGTTTGATTGTGGTTTTATGATTCCTCTGTGTTGCTTCTAGTTTTATGTCTTGTTGCTATTCTTAGTTTGTTTCAATTTTGTATCCTCTGTGTTTGATGAAAAGCCCTATAAGTGATTGGCCTCTTGGAATTGTTTTTTCGGTTCAGTGCTAATGGTGGTCACTGTCAACCTCAAAATCATTTCCTCCCTACAAATGGCTCCTGAGCATGTGATTTGATTGGTCATATCTGAGACCACCTATAGTCAATTTGAGTCTGCACATGGCAAAGAAATGGCCTGTAACTGGATGAGATTAAAGACTATGGCTCCTCATTTCTCTTTGGCCATTGACCATACTTGGAAGCATTTGTTTTGGCTGTTAAGATTGAGATAGCTTGGTAATGCCATATTGCTTCTGTTCTGATTAAGTGTTTTATTATCGTGTACTTGACTGACTTAGATATTCGTGTTGATTTTCAATTGTGGTTGGGGAATGCCCCAACACATTCTGTTTAATCTGGGTGTATGGATCTTTTTTTTAATTATCCACTTACTTTTTTTATATAAAATTATCCACTTCCTTTATTTTGCGCGCAACAAAAAATTACGAAGGAGAATATAATTTCTCTATTTCCTAAGTTGACTATTATGTCTCCATCAAAAAATTAAACCTTTTTTCTTCAAGCGAGCTTGGGAAGCAGTTCGAGCCATGTATGGAGAAACCTGTGGCACACCCGGCCGATCATTGATGCGGGCAGTAGATGGCGCATTGGTGACAGTAGCACAATTCCAATCTGCCACATTCCGTGACTGAGAGGTAATCAACCAGGCCGCATTGCTCAATCATTGTCATCGGTGCTGGAGACAATGTGTGTCCAAGATTTGATGCTCCCAGGTCGTAAACAGTGGAACGCTCAGTTGATTCATAGTCTCTTTGAGGAGCCAATAGCAGGTGATATCCTTCGTGTTCCCCTTTTGGATACAGTGCAATCAGACTAGCTTATTTGGAGGCTCAACAACACCGAAAACTTTACGGTGAAAACAGCTTACCACTTGTGTTGTGAACTCTTTCCACAGGTGGAGCACTGCACTATCCCGGGGAATTGGAATGCGTTGTGGAGATTGGATGTTCCTCCGAAGATCAAAAAAAAATTGTGGCGGCATAGGCAGGTCTTTGAAGGGACATAGGGGAGCCTTGGCTCCCCCAAACTTTCTTAAAATCTTATATACATACATATCAAAATATATAAAAAAAAAATATTATGTGTGTTATAAAATGATTGAAGAGGAGTCCGTGGTGCATAGCACAACTGGCAAAGTATTTGTTGTTTGGACGCTTGGATGCGGTTTCGATCCCACGTTGCCCTTTTTTAGCCCCTTAGGGGCGTTTGATGAGCCATTAAGCTCCGCTGACCGAAAAAAATGATTGAAGAGGAATTCAATTTAGGGGTGGACTCCTATTTAAGTGGGAAAGCCTTGTAGAGCTGATGGTGACAACTTACATTTCGGGGGGAATTTTGGATTTTTAGACTTTTATGTCATTATTAAATGCCACCCTTTGTGTGATAAATATTGTTATCAATACCTAGCTTAGTTACTACTCCCTCCATTATAAGGGAAAAAACCTACTTCACACCTTTTAAGAAAAATAGTTAGTCTCATTTAATTTTCTTAAAGTAATCAAAAAAAGAAACTGTATCTCCAAAATTGCCCTTCACGAGAAATTATTCCACGAGAATAAAAGAGTTATTGGAAAATAAAATTTGAATTAATTGAAGAGTATTTTGGATAAGACATTGTTAAAAAGAGTAACATTAGTTATAATTTGCTTAAATTTCGAATCACTAAACTTGGATTTTTTGTTGTTGCTTATATTCGAAAATAGAGGGAGTAACTTTCAATTGTATTCGGAGGTACTCGATTGCATGTGTTATCTTAAGAAATCGTGAATGTGCATGATCCTCAAATTGGATACCGGTAATGTGACAATTAAATGGGAAAAGAAAGAAAATAGAAAACAGATAAAATTAAAAAAAATCATATAATATGAGAAAGACAAATAAATTAACAAATTTTTTTGGGAAACTTGGGGTCGATGGACAAATTTTTGGCTCCCCCAAGTTTTAAGTTCAAGCTCCGCCACTGTGTGGCGGTGTTGCCGGAATGTCCTCCCAATGAGAGATCGATTGTTAACAAGAGGAGTGCAATGTCCAAGTAACTACCTTAGATGCCAAACAGGGTCCGAATCTGTCATGCATATCTTCACCTCTTGTTCTTTTAGCAAATTAGTGTTGGTCAAAGAAGGGCTTTGGAATGCTATCTCGGTGTGTCTGGTGCGACATGCTTCATTTCTGGACTTATTTTTTGATCTTTGCTCTTCCTTGGCAAAGCCTCAATTCACCAATTTTGTAATGGTCCTTTGGAGTTTATGGCTAGCCCGAAAGATGCTGCTTTGCGAAGGAATTGAGGAAAATGCTGCTGCGGTTATTACTCGAGCTAGAGTTTCGTGGGATGAATGGAAACTGGCGGCAATGAGCTCTCCTTTTTCTCCGGCACGGGATGGTAGCAGGCAGAGCAAAACTTGGAGAAAGCCCCCGGCGGGTTATGTGGCGTGCGAAGTTGATGCAGCTTTCCCAAATGATTTGATGGCTACTGGCATTGGTATGTGATTATGAGGTGAAGCTGGTGATTTCTTGTTAGCAAGAACGGCATGGCAATTACAGAGGCTGGACATTAAAGAGGGTGAAGCTTAGGGTCTACTACAAGCTCTTCATTGGGCACAAGAGCTAGAATTATCCCACGTATTTTTTCAGCTAGACTCTAAAATAGTAGTGGATAATGTTCTTTCTAGCAAAATAGATATCTCTGAATTTGGTTGTCTTATTAAACATTGCAGGGATATCCTTTCTTTTTTTTTCCAAACTTTAAGGTCGAGTTTATTAGAAGACAAGGAAATGTGGCAGCTCACTCCTTGGCGAGGGCAGCTTCATCCTGGGCTAGTCCAATGTTTTTGAGTCAGTACCCACTTGTATTGGTGCTATTATTGATTTAAAAATGCAATGATTCTATTCCAGTAAAAAAAAACTATTATGTCAACGATATAAATTTGTCCGTCACTCTTGTAACCTGATACTTCATCAGCTACTTATTACTACCTTTGTCTTATATTTATGACCTTTTTTTGGGTACAAAAAGAGGGCTAATGCCCAACAGGAAACAAACAAAGAAAATAACTAGCAAGACTAATATTCCTGGGCAAAGCTGCCCCAGAATAGTCCTCAAATATCAAGAGTTGCAACTCCCGCGACGCTTGATCCAAGACCTGAACCTCCCAAGAAGTTACTACTTTTACCAATACACAAGAATTAAGGAAACTAGTTTTTACATTAAATTTGTCAACAATATATATTCTCTTTCTAAAATTATCCTTCAATTATATTAAGAGAAAGAAATTGTTGGTCTTTTAATTCTCTCCATTTAATTAGGGATATTTTTGTAAAAAATAATTAATACATCTTCTAATTTGAAAAGGGTTTTATACAAAGGGATAAGAAAATTTTACAAAAGGTTTTTATATATAGGGACAGAGATAGTATAAAAAACAAAATCCTAATTCACATAGACCAAGGAAACGCATTGGAAATAGTTTTTTTCTAATTAATACTCTTAAAAATTTAATTTTTTCCAATAATACTCCTTTTATGAATCAACTCACTTGTATGAGAAATAGGTTATCTCATTAATATAAGTTCTACTGTAAATAAGAGTATAAATATAAATTAAACATTTAATCAATTCAATTATACATATATAAAAGATAGTTTTGTTAAATTCAGTTATGCCACATGTCACCACCATAATGATTTCAATTATTTATTAAAAAAATCTATTTGAATCAATTATTATTTTAAAACGAATTCTATTTAAATTAATGTAATGATTTTCAAATAAATTAAAATAAATTAAAAATAAATTCAAGATAGGTATATTTTTAAAATAAATTGATACGATTTTTTAATTATTTTTCAATTTTAGAAAAATAAAAAAATTATTTTAAATTTAAACAAGTAGATAAATTTAATATTTTTAAATTAATATGATTTTTTATTTATTTTTCGGTTTTTTAAAATAAATTGAAATATTTATTTTAATTTTAAACAACTAGATGAATTTAATATTTTTAAAATAAAATAAAACTATTTTTTAATTATTTTCTAATTTTAAAAATAAATTAAAATAATTTAAATCGAAACAAATAGATTAGTTTATTATTTTTAAAATAAATTAAAACGATTTAAAAATAAATCTACGATAGATATAATTAAAATTGAAATTGAAATTTTAAGCTTTGTTACAAGAGGTTATGCTATCTAAATCAATTATTATTTTAAAACAAATTTTATTCAAATTGATTTAATATTTTAAAATAAATTAAAAATATCTAAAAACAAATTCATGGTAAACAACATTATTTAAAACAATTTTTTAATTATATTTTCGATTTTTAAAAGTAAATCAAAATATTTAATTTAAATTGAATCAAATAAATTAATTTAATATTTTTAAAATAAATTAAAATGATTTAAAAATAAATCTACAATAGAAATAATAAAAATTGAAATTGAAATTTTAAGCTTTTTT
Organism: Calophaca sinica; assembly: GCA_037113605.1. NCBI lineage: Eukaryota > Viridiplantae > Streptophyta > Magnoliopsida > Fabales > Fabaceae > Calophaca > Calophaca sinica. Next base: position 10,079,959 of record CM073732.1, on the reverse strand, counting down.
ACAAGAGGTTTTGCTATCTAAATAAATTATTATTTTAAAACAAATTCTATTTGAATTAATTTAATATTTTTAAAATAAATTAAAATATTTAAAATTAAATTCATGATAGACATAATTAATTAAAACAAAATTTTAATTATATTTTATTTTTTTAAAATTAAATCAAAATATTTAATTTAAATTAAATCAAATAGATTGATTTAAATTAAATCAAATAGATTGATTTATTATTTTAAAATAATTTAAAATGATTTAAAAATAAATCTATGATAGATATAATTAAAATTTAAATTTAAATTTAAAGCTTTGTTACAAGCAGTTACACTATGTAAATCAGTTATTATTTTAAACCAAATTCTATTCTTATAGTTCTATAAATACGAAACAAGACATGTTATATCCTCACCTTACAAATCACATTTTTCATCCCTGCATAGCAACCATTTTTTTTTCATAAATTATGTTTTTTAAATATGATCAAATTGCTAGCATAAACACCAAGATTGGTCGAAAGTTATTGAGGTTTAGGGTTAGGATTATTCGGCTATGAAGAGTGGCAAACTCTAAACAACCAGACCAACCAGATTTTATCGACATGATATTCATGGATGAGAGTTGTAACGCCCTGAATTTTCAAGGCATTAACTCGTCTATTCTAATAAAATCGGCCTATATTTTTTTCTTGAAATAAAAAGTTACCTTTAATAACTTACAAAACGTTTGATAACCGCAGAAGTGCTTTATTGTTGATTATAAAAAATTTAATTAATAACAAGGGCCCTACTTAATCACTAAATTAATTTTAGTCTAACTGAAAATTTTATTTTATTTTAAAATAGGTGAAACTAAATTAATAAATATCTGTAACTACTCTACATCACAACTAAATTATAACAAAAATTCTGAAACTATAAATTATAAAGAAAAATAACCAAAGTTTAAGTTATCTTAATTACTTAACGGGAAAAACACCATGTCCGCAATAAAAAAAAATATCAAGTTCAATTTGTGTGAAATAACGTTAACGTTTAAAAAGTAGCACAGGGCATCTAACACCCATGTACCCACAAGTATTCGTCGACGGCACGACCAACCAAAATGCAAACAAATTATGATTGAGACTTCTCGAGTTCACTTGTACCTAAAAAGTGGTGTATGGGTCAGTAAATATGACAAGTTGTAATAAGCTAAAATATGGAAAATTGCTCAGATACGATTTATACATTTTTTCCACATTTAAATAAACATGTATAAACAAGGATAATCATATTGAACACCAATAAGAAAATACATTCAGATTTAAGTACGAACTTGAAATTAAAATAATCACGTTTAAGACATAAGAGAATTTATTCACTCTTTTTTATACTAACTCACAAAGCAAATAATCACGTTTTAAACAACACAAAAATCAACATATTCAATGTTAGTATGCATGTCTTATGCAAGACTCTCATGATCGCGATATAGTCATCCCATACTAATGGGGAATTTAATTTAACACTGCCACGAAGGCCTTAACCACGAAGGTCGTCCAAAAATAATAGTTACCTTTCATAGCAATGGGGAATCAAAACATATCACCGCCACGAAGGCCCTACGCATGCCACTCTACATGATGCATGTCATTTAGTCAAGTCAATTCATGTCACGATGAGTAATTCACCAGAAAATCCATCACACATTATATCCGTATAACACATATTTAAATTTCTTTCACAAACTACCATCACCATCTCACGGTTTAAAACAAACAAGTACACATCTGTTCCGGACTGGGCCGAGGCCCAATCCGGAGATCCGCTGCCTTCTCGGCCCATTTCCGCTCGTCGATCCACCTTCCCTCGATGCCACGTTTCCACTCGCCTCTCCGCCTTCCCTCAACGCGGCCGACCCAACGGTTCTCAGCATTAAAGGAATTTAATGCCGACTGGAGTTTCACGGACGGTTACACATCGGCGAACCGTCCTCAACTCATCATTAAAGAAGAGCGGGCCGAGCGGTCGAGCTAATGATTTTTCTACCCCCTCTTTCCTCACCTCGACACACCCTGACTTGAGCGTCGGAGTGTTTGCAGGTACACCACCCAACACGCCGTCGTCATCCGTCGCGAGCACAACCGCACTGCTTCCCTCCGGTCATCCTCTGAAGTTCTGTTCAGAACATTGGCGCCGTCTGTGGAAAATCGTTTCTGATTTCATCTTTTTTGTCGAAGTCTCCCTTCTTCACTCGACGATGACTGGGTTGAAGCATCAGGTCGCGACTAGCAGTTCCACTCCTGCGAACGCAGATCTCGAACCACCTCACCATGAACCTGTTAATTTTATCGGTGAGTCACGAGGACGAGAGGAATAACCTTCCGCCTCTGCATCGACATGACGCCGTTCCGATCGTTGCTACTCAAACCGATCTTGCCGAACAGACCGCCGCCGTTCTCATTCGCGAGTTCCGCGAATTCATTCGAAGCCATGCTTAAGCGATGCAGGCTCAGAATCAACGTCTCGATCGAATGGAGAATCAGCAGAAGGGAATTCCCGGTCGCGTTGCCACGCAGATCGACAACAGAGAAGGTCGTGGTTCTCGTTCTCCTCAGAGATCGAAGGAATCCGAAAATCTTAGGTCTGTTCATCACCACCACCGAGGCACGACTCAACACCGCTCTGGGCATAGAGCAAACCGCCGTAACAATTCAGTAGATCGTACTCCACCTCGCCGTCACAGATCTGAGGTCCGTTTGCCTCAAAACGGAAGACATGAGCAAACACACCGCAGAAGAGTTTCTTCCAGAAGTCTTTCTCCTGAATCCGATATGCCACACTCTCCACCGCGCCATCGCCGCTTCTCGACGCGCGCGTCTCATCGCGAAGGTACCACCACGAGCAGCGACACTCCCCCAAGAAGAGCCGCCTCAGCCTCTAGGCGGCGAGTAAAATCTCCTGGCCGCACCTCTCACCGCCGCCGTGCTCATTCTGTCTCATCAACCCCTTCTCAGAGCGATGACACAGATGACGCGTGCAAGGCCTTTGGTCCTTTTACGTCCAAGATTATGAGATTCCCGATTCCGAAGCATCTTCAGAAACCGCCCTCGTTGGACTCCTACGACGGGACCACCGACCCCGGCGAACATGTTGGTTTGCTGACACCGTCATGGACTATCGGGCGCCAGGCCGATAAAGTGCGAATCTTTCCCTCACTCTAAAGAAGTCGGCCTTATCTTGGTTCCAGGACTCTTAAAAGAAATTCCATTGGATCGTGGATCGAGTTAAATCGACCAGTTCTCGCACATTTCACCGCATCTAAAGTCCAACCCAAGTCGACAGCAAATTTCTAGCCGCGATTCAGAAGAAAGGTGAGTCTATCGAGACTATGTCGGCGTTTCAACAAAGAAGCCATTTTGGTGAAAAAATGCTCGACGAGATGAAACTATACTTGCTAGAGCAAGGCCTGGTCGAAGGAAGCCTATTCGATGTCGTCATTGGTGTCGACAAACCGAGGTCCTCGACCGAGTTCTGAAGCGAGCTTCGTAAATTTATGAATTACGAAGAGAAGTTGATGGCATCAAAAGCCAAAGGTAAAACCAGGAGGAAGGCGGTGGACAACGCGAGGACAAGTCGGCGTAGGGAGAAGGAAAGTCGGGGTCCAGCAAAGAGGTATGGCGAATATACCCCTTTGAACACTACCCTAAGCGCATCTTGAATGAGTGCGCGACACAATTCGTGATCTTTGGAATTAAATTTCCCACGAAGGGCAAAGAAGACCCGAATGCTCATAAGCCGAAGTCCTGCCCCTTTCACAAGTGTGTCGGGCACGAGACCGATGAATGTTTTCACCTGAAGGACGTCATAGAACAACTGATCCAGAAGGGCAGGTTGACCAAATATGTGAAAGGGAAACCGAGATTTGGAGATAGAAGGTCTAGATCTAGATCACTTCGACCTCAAAGGAGGGCTGGCTTACGGGACGCAGACGAGAGCAGTTCGTGCATCCAAGGAAAGATCTCGTCCTCCTCCTGTCGCCATGGTCATTTCAGGAGGATTCTCAGATAAGGGAGGCGAGCATCAATTCAAAGAAACGAAAGTTGAGAGAAGCGATGACCGTTTCTCTTGTTTTCCTTCATCAAGTCGGCATAAGGAAGACCACCCCTAGCCTTTACGGCGAAGACTTGGTGAATGGAAGGCGAACTATTTGATTCCCTGTTGGTGAAAGCCTATATGGCTAACTTTGACGTCGGAAGAATCTTGATAGACGAGGAGTTCGGCGGATATCATGTTCTACGACTGTTTAAAACCTTGAAACTACGAGAAAAAGATCTCGTCTGCGTGCCGAGTCCGACCTGGCCCGGTTTCAGCGGTTCAAAACAAAACCATTGGGCTATGTGGAGTTGATGGTGACTTTTGGAGAGCAACCAATCTCCAAAACTGTGAAGGTCCAATTCATCGTGTTACCATGCAAGTCTGTTTACAACTGCATCGTCGGACGCCCGACACTGGGTGAGTTAGGAGCTGTAACCTCGACAGTTCACCTGAAAATGCGTTTTCATGATGACGAAGACAAAGTCGTCACCATCGAAGCCGACCAAGAAGCTGCGAGGAGATGTTATATTTTATCTTTGAAGGCCGAAGAGCAAAAGGAAGAGAAACAACTCCCATCGACCAAGAAGCTTGATCCTGCAAAGGCTGCTGCAGACGTCAATCTCACCGATTTCGACGCCAGGATTGAGCTCGAGGATGAGATACAGGAAGACGACCTCCTGGCGCGAGCTCCACCAAAGATTAAAAGACCCGATTACGATGGAGAATTCATCCGAGTTCAACTAGGAAGACCCGGGAAGGCGGTGAAGCTTGGTGTCGATCTCACTGAGCAGGTCAAATTGCAAATAACAGAGTGTCTCAAGTCCAATGCCGACCTCTTGGCGGGCCCGGCGACATGCCAGGTATTTCTCGATATTGCACGCCACCAACTCGCTCTCGATCCCAAGGCTGTTGGGTAGCTCAAAGGCGTAGTAAGCAAGCTCCTGAAAAAGCGGCCATTGCCAAAGCGTCGAAGACTTAATTAAGGCTGAATTCATTAGGGAGGTCAAATATACTACTTGGTGTCAAATGTTGTATTGGTTAAGAAATCTAATGGAAAGTGGCGAATGTGTGTTGATTACCTTGATCTTAACAAGGCGTGCCCCAAAGGCGCCTACCCCATCCCTAATATCGACAAACTCGTCGACAATTCCTCTGGTTTTCAATTGTTGTCTTTCATGGACGCATACTGCAGGTACAACCAAATTAGATGCATCATCTTTGATCAAGAAAAACCGCGTTCATGACGGATAAAGGTAATTCTTGCTATAACGTAATGCCTTTTGGCCTTAAGAACGGCTGGAGCGACATATCGGCGCATGATGAATAAAGTCTTTGCCAACGGATCGGTAGAATCTTTGGAGGTGTATATGGATGATATGATTGTAAAAACAACGAAAGAAATCGACCACGTCGTCGATCTTAGAGAAGTCTTTCTTTGAAATGCGAAGACATAATATGAGGCTCAATCCCGAAAATTGCACTTTCGGAGTACGAACTGGGAAATTTCTAGGTTTTTACCTAACCGAGAGGGGAATCGAGGCCAACCCCGATAAATGTCGGGCTGTAACAGAGATGCAGCAACCATCGTCAAAGAAAAACATCCAACAGCTCACTAGAATGCTAGCCTCCCTGACGAGGTTTATCTCAAAATCTGCAGAACATGCATTGCCTTTCTTCCGCTTGCTCAAGAAGGGAATTCAGTTCAAATGGTCACCCGAGTGCGAAGAAGCCTTAACACAGGTAAAACGCATACTATCCCAACCGCCAGTGTTGACGAGGCCGTCTCCAGGGGAGGTCCTTTATCTCTACTTGGCAGTGTCGAACGAAGCTCTGAGTGCCGTCCTCATTCGCGAAGCAGATGAGGACCAGAAACCGGACTATTTTATAAGCAAAGTACTTCAGGGCCCAGAGCTGAGATACTAGAAAATCGAGAAAGTCGCGCTCGCACTGATAATCGCGGCTCGACGCTTGAGACAATACTTCTTAGCACATCCCATAGTGGTCGGCCCGACGGCCAATCAAGCAGATTCTACGGGCGACGACCTGGCGGGCGTATGATCAAGTGGTCGGTTGAGTTGTGCGAATTCGGAGTTACTTTCGGGCCGAGACAAACTATCAAAGCCCAGTGCTTGGCGGAGTTCATTGCCGAGATGGCTCCTGGACCTACAGAGCAGTGTTCCAAATGGGCGATCCATGTCGACGGATCGTCGAATTCAAGCGATGTGGCTGGTTTGTTGCTCGAGAACGACGACGGGCTGATCGTCGAATTTTCATTGGGATTCTCCTTTCCCACCTCCAACAACCAGGCAGAGTACGAAGCGTGTTTAGCTGGCCTCACACCGCTCGAGACTTGGCTACAAGAGGTAAAGCTCAATCGATTCTCACTAGTTGTGTCCCGGATAAGTGGAGAATACCAGGCTAAAGATCCACTTCTTCAAAAATACCTCGCCCTGGTAAAGAAGAAAATGAGCGACTTCACCTCCGTGGAGATCGTGACACGCGTTCGAGAGAACAAAGCGTCGAGTTGACATTACATCCCAAACTCGCCAAAGACGAAGCTTCGAAACAACGGATCGGTAATACAAGAAACATTGGCCAAGCCTAGCATTACTATCGTGGTTGATACCATTTATGACGAGTCTTGAGGAAACTTCCAAATTCGCTGCAATTTCCCAGGCAAGTGTCGATAATCCGCGGATGAGCCCGACGGTTGGATGACACCGATTCAAGAATTTATTCAATTCGATTGACTACGATGATGAGAAGGAAGCCGCAAAAATCGAAAAAGGCATCTTCGTACTCTATGATCGGCGGTATCTTATATCGAAGAGGGTTCTCCACCCTGTTGAAATGCGTCGACGATACCCGAGCGCAATATGCACTTGCGAAGTGCATGAAGGCATATTGGCAACACCTTGGAGGACGTTCCTTGGCAAAGAAAATCCTCCGCGCAGGGTACTACTGGCCGACCCTGAACGCGGACGCGATATCGTTCGTGAAGAAATGCGACAAATGCCAGAGACATGGCTATCTACACTTAGCTCCTCCTACAGAGTTAACATCCCTGACATCACCATGGCCCTTTGCCTGGTGGGGTATTGATATACTTGGACCTTTTCCAATGGCTCCCGGACAGGTGAAGTACCTGGTCGTTGCGATAGATTACTTCACCAAATGGGTTGAGGCACCCTGGCGAAGATAACTGCAAAGAACTTGATTAAGTTCTTCAAAAGATATATTCTGACAAGGTTCGGGATTCCCAGGGTGGTCGTCACCGACAACGGAACGCAATTCACAGATCGCGGATTCCGAAAGACCTTGGAAGACCTCGACATCAAACAACACTTCACCTCGCTAGGACACCCTCAGACGAGCGCCAAGGCGAGGCCGCGACGAGTTATCTTACGAGTGCTGAAGCGAAGATTGGATGAGGCCAAGGGCAACTGGGCAGAAGAGCTTCCCCGAGTGCTCTGGGCGTATCGGACTACTCCACATTCGACGACAGGAGAATCTCCTTTTCGTCTCACATATGGGACAGAGGCCATCATTCCTGTCGAGATTGGGGAACTTAGTTGGAGAACCTCGCATCCCCAGAGTAGCGTTGACAAGCTGTCCGAGTATACGAGAAGAACTTCGACCTCCTTGACGAATGCAGGAGCTTGCGGCCTCGTGAGTCGCGGTGAAACAGAAAATCGCAGAAGATACAACCAAGTGTTGTACCCGGAAATTCATGCCTGGGGACTTAGTTCTTCGACGAGCTGATGTTGGCCTAAAGAACGCCCCACAAGGGAAACTTGCACCCAATTGGGAAGGCCCGTACAGAATTGTCGCAAAGACAGTCTGGCGCCTACACCCTCGAGACACTGCAAGGACAGCAAATTCCAAGAACTTGGAACGCAGCAAAGATGAAGAAATATTATAGTTGAAACAAATGTATCCTAAACACATAAATGTGAAGCAATGAAGTATGATTGGAGAAATACGCAACCAACATTTATTTATTATCAAAGCCTTGTGCGTTGGCACAAGCACCTGATGAAGAGATCGACCTCGTGCCGAGACCGCGTGCACGAGCGCGTGATAAAGCCTTGTGCGTTGGCGCAAGCACCTGATGAAGAGATCGACCTCGTCGATACCGCGTGCACAGAGCTCGTGATAAAGCCTTGTGCGTTGGCACAAGCACGATGAAGAGATCGACCTCGTCGCGAGACCGCGTGCGCAGCTCGTGATAAAGCCTTGTGCGTTGGCACAAGCACACGATGAAGAGATCGACCTGCGTCGAGACCGCGTGCACGAGCTCGTGATAAAGCCTTGTCGCGTTGGCACAAGCACTGATGAAGAGATCGACCTCGTCGAGACCGCGTGCACGAGCTCGTGATAAATCCTTGTGCGTTAGCCTGGCGCACGATGAAGAGATCGACCTGCGTCACGAGACCGCGTGCACGAGCTCGTGATAAAGCCTTGTGCGTTGGCACAAGCACCTGATGAAGAGATCGACCTCGTGCCGAGACCGCGTGCACGAGCTCGTGATAAAGCCTTGTGCGTTGGCACAAGCACCTGTGATCGACCTCGTGCCGAAACCGCGTGCACGAGCTCGTGATAAAGCCTTGTGCGTTGGCACAAGCACCTGTGATCGACCTCGTGCCGAGACCGCGTGCACGAGCTCGTGATAAAGCCTTATAAAGCCTTGTCGACCTCGTGCCGAGACCGCGTGCACTAGCTCGTGATAAAGCCTTGTGCGTTGGCACAAGCACCTGATGAAGAGATCAACCTCGTGCCGAGACCGCGTGCACTAACTCGTGATAAAGCCTCGTACCTAGCACAAGTACGTCAAGCCTCGTGTCGAGAACTGCCTCAGCAGAGGTGGAACACGAAGGTCCCGAACGAACTGATAAACAAAGCACGACCCGACGACGCTTGCCGTTCCTTACGAACAAAGACGTCGGACGTCGACATCAATGAACTTCAACAACAAGTCACCACCTCGACATTCGAGCTAGCGACTTGGGGGGCAACTGTTCCGGACTGGGCCGAGGCCCAATCCGGAGATCCGCTGCCTTCTCGGCCCATTTCCGCTCGTCGATCCACCTTCCCTCGATGCCACGTTTCCACTCGCCTCTCCGCCTTCCCTCAACGCGGCCGACCCAACGGTTCTCAGCATTAAAGGAATTTAATGCCAACTTCCGGGTTTCACGGGACGGTTACATATCGACAGTAACCGTCCTCAACTCATATTTAAAGAAGACCGCGTCGAACGGTCGAGGTAATGATTTTTCTACCACCTCTTTACTCACCTCGACACACACTAACTTGAGCGTCGGAGTGTTTGCAGGTACACCACCCAACACGCCGTCGTCATTCGTCGTGAGCACAACCGCACTGCTTCCCTCCGGTCATCCTCTGAAGTTCTGTTCAGAACAACATCCATCAAAAGAATAACAACAATCAACAATACCCCTATTAATAAAATACACATAACCCAATTTGCACTAAATTACAACATAAAGAATCAACCAATATCCATATTAACAATTTTACGCTTCCTATGAAACACATTTCCAGTTATGAGGCGCAAATCAAAAGCAATTTCATCAATAAAAAGAAACACATTGTGATTCAAAATGGCTGCACTTTTCAATCAAAATTAACCAAATGGAATCAGAACATATACATAAAAAGAAAACAAAAGCAACAAGACAACTTAAATAATGTCACAGATTAAAAAAAAAAACACATGACATCGCGTGACTTCAATGGATTCAAATACCAAAATAAAATCATCAACTATGTTCGAAAAAAATACATCGAACAAAAAAAAACTTTATGATGATAAGCAATTATCAAGCAGTAGCAATCAACAATAATTAAAATGAAATCGCGAAAATCAAAGGGAAAGGAAAGAGAATTGAGAAAAATAATAGTATTTAGACAACCACCAATGCTTAGCTCTAACTTGTAGGAGAAAAGCCCTTACCTTAGCTGCTTTTCTTCCTAACGAAATAACTCTAAGCCCACGAAATTGAATGGCACGAACAAGAGGAAATATCAAGGCTTTACTGAGAAAACTAAGTATTTGTGGCTTTCTAATGAGTGAAATTAGAAGAAGGTGATGGAAATGACTTACCTTTGAAGTTACCCGAAAATGGAAAGATAGAAAATTGTTCTTGCTGGACTAGTGAAGAAGAAGGGGAGGTATGATCAGTCCAAGAGAGACTGGGGTTTTGTTTTTTTTTAAAAAGGATGTGGAAGGCAAGACAAGGAGAGGAAATTTAATAGAATTCGTTAAATATTATTTATTCTATTAATGGTTTTATCAAATTATAAAACCAAGGATTTTAGCCCAAAACCAACGTGCAGGAAAAAGACAAGCCTTAAATCCAAATCAAAGCATTTTCCTTACCTGGTTGGAATCTTAAGAAAACTACGAACAGTGTATTTAAAAAAAATTAAAATCTTTAAATGCATTGTAACATATCCAGGAAATAATAAGAGATCAAATCAATTAGAATTAGTATCCACGTGAGAGAACAAAAAGCAATCCTCATTATAAAGATTGGTCAATTTTATAAATTAATCACTTAGCAAATAATCATGCAAGGAAACAATTATTATTTAATTGTCATGCCCAAAAATAATTAATTAAATAACAACAATAATTCTACTAGTGTAAATAAATAATAAAAAATAGAGGGTGTTACAAGAGTATATGTCTCAAATTATTCTATTTTTATTTATGTTCGTAACATAATTATAAATCTATTTGTTAACTTACCAGTATTCCAACCCGTGCCATGCACGGATATATGTGTCTTATAAGCTTTTCTATGAAATAGTTGAAACATTATATATATATATATATATATATATATATATTCTAAATATTTGTAAAAGGACTTGTATAAAAATTTATTTAATATTTGATTTATTCCAATCATGGATCACAAAGTGTAATAATTTACATATAGATATCAATGTTTTTCGTGTAAAATATTGATGTTTTCTTGTAAAAATGTTAGTCCCAGTGTGATATGATTTATATACTATACTAAAAGAAAATTGTAATTTTTTTTAAATAAAAAAACATTGATACTTTTTTTTACAATATATATGTATGCTCATGCTACGCACGGTATATACTTAAAAATTATAATCATACATATAGGATTTAGAAGAAGCAACATTCTATATACATTCAAACTCTCAATATCTAATCCTCCCTTTGATAATAGATTTAGATCATAGAATCATATTTTTTTTTACAATATATCTATAAGTCCGTATTGCGCACAGTATATACTTAAAAACTATAATCGTCCACACAGGGTATAGAAGAAGCGACATTCTATATACATTCAAATCTTCAATATCTAATCCTCCATTTGAGAATAAATTTAGATCATAATCATATTTTTCACAATATATTTCTAGGTTTTCCTTACTTTTAAAAATAATCATACACATAAGGTTTAGAAGAAGCAACATTTTATATACATTTAAGCCTTCAATATCTAAACATCCATTTGAGAATAGATTTAGTTCATAGAATCATATGTTGCATCCATTGCCAAAAGGATAACAATTAAATATCAGTGGAACAACAAATACTTTGCAAAATTTTTTATCCCATATCCCAAATATTTTAGATAATTTCAATGTTGTTGGACACTGTAATGAAATCTGACTTAACCAAACTTGTTGAGCACTCCTCAACTATTGACTAATGAATTGAAGCCACCTAATAATCAGACAATGAATCATCCAACTGAATTGAATGCAAGCTCTTCAAAATTGCTATATCTTGAAGCTACAAAGCCAAATGATGCCATAGTTCCCACAAGAACTGCAAGGACTGCATCAAAGAGCTGAACATTAGCAAAAAATTCACCACAAACCTCACACTCATTTGTTGGGTGAAAGTAAAATAAAAGATACTCTATACTGAATGTTATGATAACAATTAAACAAAAAGCATCTTCTGGCAAGTGAAGATACTACATAAGAAGAACAAATTAAAGGAGGACAATAATTAACCATAGTGTAAGGACAAATTTAAGTACAGATAAAGTCATATTAAGATATTTTTGCAATTAAATAATATATTGAAATTAGGCTTCATAGCTGATAAATAATCATAAACAGTGTCTGAAAAATAAATTAGACGCACCAACCTTTTGTTTTAATGCATCGTCCTAATGTTTGGTCTAGTTAATTATTGTTACCATCTTAAACAATGACAAAAATGTTAAAAACATCGTACGGGCACCACCGATGCATGCACCTTCCCCTTTCTAAGTTCTTCTTGGCTTCCCTATTCAGTCACCTTCTCTTCAATTTTCTCTTCAATGTACTTAATTAATCACAGTGTGAGTCCATATCATAAAAGGAAGTATCATTAGAAAATAATCAACTAAATTCAAATAAAAAAATCTGAAACAGAATATGTAATACCTATCAATTTTATGTAATGTCATAGAATATGTAATTGTTGAATTTATGTTTTTGTTTAAAACTTTTTGTGCCAAAATATAAACCAAAAATTATGTTTTCATGTAAAATATTCATCCTCTTTTTTTACAATATATCTCTAGTATAGAAGAAGCAGTATTTTATATACATTCAAGCCTTCAATAACTAAGCATCCCTTTGAACATAGATTTAGACCATAGAATCATATGTTGCATCCATTGCCAAAAGGCTAACAATTAAATATCAGTGGAACAACAAATACTTTGCAAAAATTTTAGCCCATATCCCAAATATTTTAGATAATTTCAGTGTTGTTGGACACTGTAATGAAATCTGACTTAAACAAACTTATTGAACACTCCTCAGCTATTGACTAATGAATTGAAGCCACCTAATAATCAGACAATGAATCATCCAACTGAATTGGAAGCAAGCTCTTCAAAATTGTTATATGTTGAAGCTACAAAGCGAAATGATGCCATAGTTCCCACAAGAACTGCAAGGACTGCATCAAAGAGCTGAACATTAGCAAAAAATTCACCACAAACCTCACTCATTTGTTGGGTGAAAGTAAAATAAAAGATACTCTACACTGAATGTTATCGCAACAATTAAACAAAGAGCACCTTCTAGCAAGTGAAGATATTGCATAAGAAGAACAAATTAAAGGAGGAAAATAATTAACCATAGTGTAAGGACAAATTTAAGTACAAATAAAGTCATATTAAGATATTTTCTCAATTAAATAATATATTTAAATTAGGCTTCATAGCTGATAAATAATCATAAACAGTGTCTGAAAAATAATTTAGATGCACCAACCTTCTGTTTTAATGCATTGCCCTAATTTTTGGTATAGTTAATTATTGTTACAATCTTAAAAATGAGAAAATGTTAAAAACATCATATTGGCACCTTCCCCTTTCTAAGTTCTTCTTGGCTTCCCTGTTTAGTCACCTTCTCTTCAATGTACTTAATAAACCATAGTATGGGTCCATATCATAAAAGAAAGTATCATTAGAAAATAAGCAACTGAATTCAAATAAAAAAAAACTGAAACAGAATATTTAATACCTACCAATTTTATGTAATGTCTTAGAATATGTAATTGTTGATTTCACGATTTTGTTTAAAACTTTTTGTGCCAAAATATAAACCAAAAATTATGTTTTCATGTAAAATATCCATCCTCATTTTTTACAATATATCTCTATTATGATGATCCATGCTACGCATGGTATATACTTAAATTTACAATGTATCTCTAGTTTAGTGTATTCAACTCTTGTGGTACATTTTTTGCTAAAATAAAAAAAATCTTGTGGCATATTTTTACTCCTAATTTATCATATTTGTATTTATCTTTTCTTTTAAAACTTAGATAATAAAATTCCTTCGTGTAAAATTTTCATCTCTAAGTTATGTGAGTATTTACCTTTTTTGAAGATGCAAATATTTACCACTTCTTTGTTATGTAAGTATTTACCTCTAAATCTCAATATGTTTCCATGTAAACTTTTTAGCTGTGTAAGATATATTTTACCTATTGGGATTTACATATTGTGACATAAGTACTTTATTTTCACTTTATTTCATATATTGATAAATAAGAACAAAAAAGTAATTTTTACTGTTTATTATACTAAACTACAACAATAAAAACAAAATAAAGTAAATTTCTATAATTTAAAACACAAATAAGAAATAACAACAAAAAAAATATAAAAAAGCAAACAATGGGGTAATATATATAAATTTTTAAAATAGTTACTTCCTTCTTGAATTTTCTTTAGTACGATGAAAGTTTTTTTTTTAAAGGAGGTGGAGAAAGAGGATATATTATTATTTCAGCGGCATTAATGACTATATTACATCTGTCCCCGAGGGAATTTGAACCATAGTACAATGAAAGCTAAATCAATAAAAAACAGATAATTTATTTGTTTTGTTTAAATTTTATTTAGTGGAAATAAATTGATTTTATGTGCATTAGTTGATTAATTGTTTAGAATAGTTTATCACAATTTCTTTTAGGATAAGAGCAATCTTTTCATCCAACTATTACATGAAGTCCTTACCGAGTTGATCATTGGCATCAAAAGATATTAAAAGATGGGAAACCGGCCGGTGGCCTCCCCACGAGTCATGATCATGCATTAAACAATGATTCAAGCAATGACACAATACCATAGAAAGACTTGAAAGATATTAAGTTAGCATATACCTTTATTGCTATTTAAGAACAAAATTGAAGTCAAGTGAATCCTTCCTTGAGCTATTTCCTCCACCCTCGTGATTCTTGGTGGCAGCCTACAAATGTACTTTTGTGCCTTTCATCCCTCACCCGAAAGTCTAGTTATCTTGTCCAACTTCCACCTCCATACCAATATATATACTTCTAAATTGACCCTCAACAAAAGCAAGAAAATTTGGTTTCATCCACGATCAAATATCATGCTTTTAAGTGAGTGATTGATGGATGGATAGGTAAATAAAGAGACGAAGAAATCGAGATAAGGATTACTCAATTCATGTGAGGCTCAAATGTAGTAGAGCATGTCATTGCATGATTGCAACCTCATCTGGTTTCCACCATTTAAGCTTGCTAAGGCTCCTAGTGAAGAGATAATCAGACCCATCAGGTACTGCATGTGTGAGAATAGCCTAAATATTTATGCTTCACCAATTGCTTTTACCAACAAAAATCATATAAAAGGTCTATCAAATGTAAAACGTGAGGGGGAAAAAAAGGAGTGGTTTCAAGTCAGATGTATTATTTATTTTAGCAGCAAGGTCCACAATGTGTTAATTAGACTAATTTTCAGGTGCAAAATCAACATGTAGGTTCTGGATTCTGCACTCAAAGAAAAGGCACACATAAATAAACTTCGAATCCATGTTATTTGGAACCATACAAAATTAAACCCTGTGACCTTCAAAGCCAGACTGCAAAGATCAAAAGAATAGAAATAGTCGGATGAAGTTAAGATAAAAAACGTAAGATGAGCGAAAGAAGAAAAAGAGTTGGGAATCTTATCAGTGAGCGAGCAAGACTGCAAGACTGGGGATTGAGCTTTTAGAGTTTCCAAGGCGATTCCCCAAATTATCGGCCAAAGCTTTTGAAGTTTAAGTGTTTCCTAATCACTGATCTAACACCATTTTGTGCCAACCAATCAATAAAATGGGTGGCACAAAATTTTCACCACAAAAAAAATAACTCACCCAATTGCATTTTGGTTGAAGAAGGAAAATTGGAGCTTGGAGGCTCTAGATGTAGGTGAGGTAACAGGGAGATAGTTGAATACAAACATTTGACTTTGAAAGGGAGCAAAAAAAAGGGGAGTCACGATTTGTTTTTGAGGTTTCCTTGTGTACGGATTAAATAGTTATACATCTTGATTCTATTTACCTTTAGCGCGTTATTAGTAATTAATTGTCATTAAGATGATTTGATTTGATTACACAAATAATTCTTACGATTATTATTCATTTTATTTTTGGTACAGATTTATAAAATGGTAGTACAATTGTTGATTACGGTACATAATACATTACGGTACACGCATTGTTGCAGTACGTGATATGCTTTATATGCCATATATTGGTAGTACACACACATATTAGTAATACACATTGAAATTAGACTTTTTAATTTTTATCCAATTATAACTTTAATTACCATCATCGTAATATTTTTTTTAATCCGGTCAACACTGTCTAAATATCAATAAAAAATGATAGCAATGATTATCAATTTTTACAAATTATTTTTTATGGAACAAATATTAAATTTTATTTAAAAATAGTGAATTTCCAAATTTTATATTTCACTCACTTTTTTTTGTAAATTATGTTAATTATTTTGTGTCATACATATTTTATAATAATACAAAAAATAATATGTTGGTATGTATTTTAGTTTTAATTTAATTTTTAGGGTGCTATTAAAATTATGGCGTGTATAATATGACATAAAAAATTAGTAATAATAATATATATTAAAATTTACTTTTAAATAATATTATTACACTTGTAAACTTTTATTTTTTTACTAATTTTAAAATATCAAAATATTTCACGTAATAGACAGCTTCTTTACCACTTGTGCACTTGATGCATTATAAATGTAAATTATTTCCTTAAATATTGTTACACATGGGCAGACATTTATTGAGATGTGGTGAATAGGATGACACTTAGAGCCATATTAAATGAGGTTTTCATGTGAGGGTGACACTTGAAACTGTAATCAATGAGGTTTATTCTTAATTGTATATAATATTGATTTCCATGTTTATGTAACTGAAAAAAAATCCAATGCACCGTGTGGAGCAGCCATACAAAGAGATTTGAACATATATTGATTGAGGGCAGATGTTACGAGATAGAAAATGTTTCAGTTGCTATTAACAACTATAAATACAAACCAATGTGCCATCAATACAAAGTCTATTTTAAGATGATGACGATAGTGAAGCCAGTTGACGAATCATATGTTCCTTTTTATGGATTTAAGTTTACACCTTATATCGATATTTTCCAAGCTGATAAGGAGGATTCACACTTGGTACATCTAAAGTATATTTATTTGTGATCTTTTAACAATAGTCAATAGATTTTCATGTCAAATGTGATATGTTTTGTATAGATATCATTGGATTACTGGCTGCAAAGGGTGAATTGATAAAATACAATCGAAATCGTAGGTCAACTTGCTATGTAGTTGTTGAATTGGATGATCTCGAGTAAGTAACATTTTCATGTATTTTTATTTATTTATTCTTATTTATTTTAATTGAGCATAGTTTCCTATTTTGTGATTCAAAATTTCTTTGTAGAGAAGGAGAGAAGCTAAGATGCACGTTATGGGAGGAATTCGCAAATCAGCTTCTAGAATATCTCTCTAAAATCCATATATTTCAGTGATTTTGATATTACAACTGGCTGAGATGAAATTACATAATGGTAATTTCTAAAAAATGTGCCTTGCCTTTTTTTACTATCATATTTTATAATGTTTATCTATAAGTTGTCTATTAAATATTGTAACTTTTTGGATTTTAGGAAATATGGGAGCATCAAGCACATCCTATAATTCAAAACTATTAATAAATATTGATGTTCTCGAAGTTCAACAACTCCGTTCCAGGTATTTGTTTTAATATTCAATGCAAGAGATCGTATTCTTATATGCAGTTCCACATTTTTTTATTTAAAATTTGAATTTTGAATTAAAGTTTTGTTAGGTATTTAAATATCAACTTAGAACTTACACACTACCCAAGTTAGCTGTAGATCCATCATATTCATTGAAAACTGACTTATTAAACACGTACGTCTACTTACAAAACAATTCCAGAATTGAAAAAATGGCAACAAGTATATTGCTATATCACAACATTCTGATAAAGTTTCATAAAAGTTTTTTCAAATTTGTTCAAAGAGTTATTTCTACAACGTGAATAAATGAAATACTGAAATATTATTTCAGATAAAAATATTGTCTTTCAGAACATGTAGTCTCTAATTAAATATTCAATTGTACAAAATCAATTTACAACGTGGGTCATCACATTTAATTCTAATTTCACAGAAAGCGTTTTTTTTAATACAACGATTCTCTTTTTTAAAGATATCCCTTTACAAATAGATCACTTTATTTGAATAAAAAAATTATTTAAAATTATCCGCAAACATATAAGGTACTTTTTGGTTTACAATAGATAAGATACTTTTTGTTAACGCAAAAAATAGATTTCTTTTTTTAAAACTTTACTCATGAATATTATGAATAGATTTCTTATATGTATGAATAGATTTCTTACATTTACTCATGAAAACTTTACTTGTTGTTAGCGCAAAAAATAGATTTCTTACATTTATGAATATTATTATATCATGAATATTTTTGTAAAAATCTATACTATTAACCATTTATATTATATAGCTATAAGCATTATCTCTTCAAAAATTTAATACTTTATTTTTATTTTTTAGGATTGTCGTATCTTTTATTTAATTTAGTATTAGATGCTTGAGCATAAAATGATTAAATTTTTAAATGGATTTGATATTTAAATGATGATTATTTTTATTGCAGGATGGTTGTTTTGTCACATTATAAGTAGCAAAAGACATTGACTCTAAATCACGATAGTCATATCGTGGATGTCCATCAAAAAAATTGTTTGGCTAGAGTGACAGAACATGATGGTTGATATTATTGTTAGAAATGTGATATTATTTAATATTAAATTAGATACATAATATTTAGAGTTAAATATATTTTTAATCCCTTAAAATTATGACTTTTCAAGTTTAATTCCTAAATAAACTTTGTTCATTTTTAGTCCCTATTTTTCTTTTGCTGGGACTATCTTTTTAGTTCCTAGAAGGACTAAAAGCGTCTATTTTTTCTAAAAAGTTTTCAAAATAAGGACTTAAAATGAATAAATTTTTTTAGGGACTTAATTTGAAAAATCGTAATTTTTTAGAGACTAAAAACATATTTAACCTTAATATTTATATGATTTTATAATTTTATATTTATTAAAAATATTTCTTTTTTAAAAAAAATATTTTTATAACACTTAGGATAATATAAGACATATATTAGTTAAACAAAACTATATAAATATTCACAAGTTTATATTCATATCTATTGAAGTTACTTTTCAAAAACTTTTGTTAGAAAAAAGTTATAAAATATAAAAATAATAAAAAACACAATTAAAAAATTAAAAAGTTAAAAAATAAATATTGTATAGTTGATATTACACTAGTAAATTTAGAAACTGTGTTATTTCTTATAGTTAGGACCAAGAAAAAAGACCATTATTTGGTTCCAACATTCATTAAATTCTCAGGTGAAAAAACATTCATTAAATCTTGTGTAAAAAAACATTCATTAAATCCAATTTTAGGAATAGAAAAAAATATCCAATTTTCGTCAAAAGAAAATCCAATTTTAGGAATAGAAAAAATAGAAAATAAAAGTAAATGAGTCCATGCTGCAAAGTAAAGAAAAAATGAAAAAAATTATGATATGATAATAATGTGATTGCAAAATCAAACTATTTAATTACCGATTCATTTTAAATTAATCAGCATAAATCTGGAACCGGAAGGGAAAAAAACACTACTAGTAACCATAGGCGGACTCATACACGCTCATTTTAAAAATTTCACTTACATTTCTATATAATTTTTTTGACCCCACTCAATTTAAATTTTTGCACACCCTGATTAATACACTTTTATCTCTCAACCCTCTCACTCAGATAGTCTTTGGTTGGAGGTGAATAAAGATAAGGAGTTATTTTAAATTTTTTATGCTTGGTTCAATTTTTAGTAAGGGAGCAAAATCTCTCCTAACTCAATTTTTTCTCTCATCCAATATTGGAGTTTTTTGGAAGAAAGGGGAGAAAAGCTTAAATCATTTAAAATAAAATGACTTGAATAATCTTATATATGTAATATAAATGATTATAAAGATATATAAGTAATATAAATGATGAATTTGTTTGTCGAGACACGCAACACAAAGTTGTAATCTAATACAATTTTGCATAGCTTAATTGTTTGAGAATGTTCTTATGGTTTTACTTTTTGTTACCGCTGCCGTTAGTCCCTTAATTTTTTAGCAATAATTTTAAAAAAAATTTGCACTCCCTAACGTGGGGTCATAAGTCCACCACTGCTTTTAACACTTAAGCCCAAATGCATTAAGATTTGGAACAAACAAGAAAAAAAATAACTACAAACCTATTTGTTTAAGATTATTTCCAACGTAACGGTGCCAAATAGTGGAGAAATTCTCCTTTCCAATGGAAGATTCACCAAAGCTTACTTTACTCACCTTTGGTCAAACGAGTTTTCTAAGTGCCACAAACTTATACAACGAGGCACTAGGAAACGTTATCAAATTGATGCTAAACTTTTTGTTTGAGACTAAATAGTTAATAAATTTTTTAATAAATTTTTCAACTGAATTTAATATACTTGAATTATTATTTAATACTTAAATCTTTTAATGTGTTCATAAATTAAATTTAGGTATAGATACATATATAAATGTTATAAACTTTGTTGATGCTGGAATTGGTAGGTGTTGATGCTGGGATTGACGAGGTTCTCTTCCTCCTCGGGATTGGGCGTTTCTCCTTCAGGGTCCGACGGCCCGGGTGGTGGTACCTGCAAAACACTCCGACGCCCAAGTTAGGCGAGGATTTGGAGGGAAGCGACGCAGATGTATTAGGGTTTTAGGGTAAGTCGAGCGTATCAAACCCGGGGGTCTAGCCCCTTTATATAGTGGAGTTGCTTGGAAGGAAGGAAACCTCCGATCCGATTTCTGCGGTAATCCCTCACGATAATTCGGGATTTAGCTGATCTCTTCCTGATATTTCGGCGACCTGGTGCAGATGAGCTCGGTTCCTTCTTACCCGAGCTCGACAAATTGCCTTCGACCTGAGACCCGCCAGACCCGACTTCTGGTACAATTTTAACGACGATGACGTCGAGCTAAGGAAGGGGCGAGCTAATCTGCACAAGGTCGGCAAGCGTACTAGGACTCGGCTCGGGACCGGTCCATAACACAAGCCCCCTAGACTCTTCGCACGAAAGGGCGGAGGGTCTATCCAATGTCCTTGGGTCGGTATCCGAGTCGAGTCACCAAGGTCGGGGGTGTGTCCCAGAAGCTTGTTTGTCTGAGGGGTCACGCTCCACGTGCTGCACCTTTACTCGGCGTTCTGCCACGTGATGGGACTCAGATGGGACGTCTGCTCGACAGTTCCTCTTCCCGCCGTCGATCATCCGATGCGGCCTGAACCGCTAGAACTATATCCAGTTTCGTAAATGTAGAGCTCGGATCGGTTCGGCTCGGTGATCCAGTTAGGAGCCCAGCTCGGAGGTCGGCCCGTAACAAATGTTCCGACCTCAAGTCCGCATCATCGTTTTCCGAGGTATTGTCCACTTTGGGCCACATGTAATGTGGGCCCTCATGGTTTTGTCCTTAAAAGGCGCCTCAGTGGGTTAAGGCATGTGGGTGTTTATAAACTCCCGTTGGCCTTGATTCCCAAGCAATGTGGGACTTTTTGGTGTATCCGAAACAGTAGCCCCCCAGTCAAGGCCAAGGAGCTAAAGGGCCGTCAGCCCTCGTGCGTGGCTTAGACCCTCCTTCTAGCGCCAATGTTCCGACCTCAAGTCCGCATCATCGTTTTCCGAGGTATTGTCCACTTTGGGCCACATGTAATGTGGGCCCTCATGGTTTTGTCCTTAAAAGACGCCTCGGTGGGTTAAGGCATGTGGGTGTTTATAAACTCCCGTTGGCCTTGATTCCCAAGCAATGTGGGACTTTTTGGTGTATCCGAATGCTGGAATTGGTAGGTGTTGATGCCGGGATTGACGAGGTTCTCTTCCTCCTCGGGATTGGGCGTTTCTCCTTCAGGGTCCGACGGCCCGGGTGGTGGTACCTGCAAAACACTCCGACGCCCAAGTTAGACAGGGATTTGGAGGGGAAGCGACGCAGGATGTATTAGGGTTTTAGGGTAAGTCGAGCGTATCAAACCTGGGGGGTCTAGCCCCCTTTATATAGTGGAGTTGCTTGGAAGGAAGGAAACATCCGATCCGATTTCTGCGCCCGGTAATCCCTCCCTGATAATTCGGGATTTAGCTGATCTCTTCCTGATATTTCGGCGACCTGGTGCAGATGAGCTGGTTCTCTTCTACGAGCTCGACAAATTGCCTTCGACCGAGACGCGGACGACTTACGGTACAATTTTAACGACGATGACGTCGAGCTAAGGAAGGGGCGAGCTAATCTGCACAAGGTCGGCAAGCGTACTAGGACTCGGCTCGGGACCGGTCCATAACAAACTTAAACTTTAGTTATTGACATTTATTTTTAAAAATACAAAAAAAATTTATCTAGAGTTTACTTCTCTAGTCATGTGGCCATTGAAGTCGCCGAGCTTGATTGATATTGCGAAACTAAGAATCTTGGAAACTTGTGAGCTGCATCACGGCAGTTGTTGTGTTGTGTCAATTGTCTTGTTGTGTCAATTGTCTTGGATGTATAATCGGTTCAATGACGTCAACGCCTAGAGAGATGATCAGATCGGTTATGGACCCGATTTCTTCTCAAACCGACCCAAGCACGGCACCCGTCAATTGTGGTGTGATTGACATGCTTGTGATTCCAGATTTTTTTTTTTTTTAAGGTAACCTTCTTTAATTTGACTAAGATCCGTGAATGGTGGACACAAAGACTCATTTGGTTCGTCGCAATGCAGGTTATTAACACCTCAAGAAAATAAACAACAACCGTGACCTGGATTCACCTCAGTCGATGAATCGTGCGGTCCTTACGATCAAAGCAACACCAACCATTTGATTTCTTTCACACTCAAAGCTCTTGATTTTTTTTTTTGTTACAAAGGATTTGATTTGTCCCAAAAAAGAAATATACAATTAAGAGAGATATAGACACAGGAAATCCTAATCCCAAGCCGATATGGGACACTGTTCAGATATACAAAGTCGTATTTTAGTTTATTCGGGTTTTTGCTTGTCAGCCATGGCAGCCAAATACATATATTCTGAAGTTGAGCATGTTATGATTGGGATTGGACAAATACAGTACATATATTCTTCCGCTCCACGTGTAGCAGAAGACAACAAGGATTAAGTTATTGCGAGTACCATTGCCATGCAGCTTCGTGAGAGAGAGCTTTTAAATGGCTACCCGGAGCTATTAATTCCTTTCGAGCTGCAATGCCTCTGATTACTGAAGTCCACTAATTAATATTACGGTCGCGATAAATGCAGACCCTTTTTGGGATACTGTCTTTGATACCGTAGTCTGTACGTGTACAGACTGTATGTTTTTTTTTTAAAATAAAAATTTCTTCAAAAAATACTTTTTTTTTCAAAAAAAAATATTAACCACTTACATAAACTGCGTTAACCACTTATAGAGCTGCAAGTAGCAGGTTAAAAAAATTGTATTAACGATTAGTGGCTGCGTTAACCATTTACATGAAGCAAGTAACTACTTGCATTTAATCACAAGTAACTGGCTTAAAAAAAGTTGTGTCTGTATTAACCACTTAAAAAAATCTATGTCTATTAATGTTAGTGGACTGCGTTAACCACTTACATAAAATGCGTTAACCACATACATGAACTGCGTTAACCAGTTAAAAAAATCTGTTTCTGTAAAAAAAAAAACCGTAAGGATTCCGTGCAGATCCGTACAAGTCCGTACCGTATGGATCGTACGGAAATACGGTGTCACCGTAGGTGTCCCATAAAACAGTGTTCGTTTATCATTTTTGTTAATATTATAGCTTTCTGCTTTGTTGCGAATGGACCATTTTTAGTTCAATTGGGTTTTCTACACAATTTTTCTCATAAATTTTTCATCAATCATTTTTAGATTTTACACAAAATATATTAATTAAGTATTTTCTGCACAACATTAGTTATACATGATTCACTAATAGTAGAGCATATACATCTATGTCCCAAATAAGGCAGCCGAGTGGTCAAGTGTTGCGGGATATTGAGAGCACGAGTTCGAACTTGCAACGCTCTATTTCTTCCCTCCCCATCCCCCGCCCCGTGACCATTTGTACTAAGAAAAAAAAGAGCATATACATCCATAATTATGATTTTATTCTCTTTAAAAAAATAGATAAAACTTAGTTCAAGTTTTAGTGACGTTTCTCTCAAAATGGGATGAAAGTTGTTTATATAATAGAGTGATGAGAAATTGGAGGTAATGAGAGTTGATAGAGAGATACAAATCATAATCTATTTTGTGAGGGGAACATGACTAATAGTGGCGGACCTACGACCTTGGGTTGCGGGGTGCAAAAATTTTTAAAATTATACATCATTATTGCTAAAAAATTTCTAATAACAAATTATTGCTAAAAAATTAAGGGACTACTGACAGCGGTAACGAAAAGTAAAACCATAAGAACATTTACAAATGATTAACCTATGCAAAATTGCATTAGTTTACAACTTTGTGTTGCGTGTCTTGAAAAACAAATCCATCATTTATATTACTTATATATCCTTATAATTATTTATATTATATATTATATAAGGTTATTTAGGTCATCTTATTTTAAATGATTTAAGCTTCCTTCCCTTCCCCTCCGCTCTATAAAACCCCAACATTGGATGTGAGCAAAAATTGAGTTAAGAGAGATTTTGCCTCCTCCTCTCCTAAAAATTGAATCAAACATATAAAATTTAAAATTACTCCTCCACTCCCCTCCATTCACCTCAAACTAAACACTATCTGAGTGAGAGTGTTGAGAGATGAAAGTGTATGGATCAGAGTGTGTAAAAATTTAAATTGAATGGGGTCAAAAAAATTATATAAAGGTATTAGTGAAATTTTTAAAATTTAACGAACAAGTCCGCCCCTAGTGACCAACTTTACCTAAACAACTTGAGGTAAGTTTTGTAAAAAAGCGCACACACCCACAATTACAATATATGCAGCCGCTAAATTTATAATTAAAAAAAAATCTCTGGGTTCGGCAATATATTAATGGAATTTTTTTTATTTGAAAATTTTAGGGTGAAGAGATAGAGCCTTAGTACAAGATAGAGAAGATCTCCGAGCTTTTTGAGACTTACGAAAGTAATTACACTTATCTCATTTCCAAGAGGACTAGTGGGGACTCGAACCCGCGACATTTCGGATACAAGTCCTGTTATCCTTCACTAGGCCAACCTCTTTTTTTTTGTGGTCAAAGTGCAACATTTCATTGAAAATGGGCAACGGCCACCAAAACATTACACCAAGTGCATACTAGCACAACCCACTAATGGGGCACAATACAACCCACTAAAAGGGCACAACACATGATTAATGCAGACTCCTAAAATTAGCAATTAAGAACATAGTTGCTCCTGGTCCAATAGACATCAAGTCAAAACATCTACTTAAGCAAAGAACCTAAAAAACAGCCCAAAACCAAAAAGCCACCAAACCAGCCTGACTGGCCTAGCACAACAGAGATCCAGACGTCCCAAGCAAAAGAACCAAATGTCCCTCTAAGGTCTGCTCTACCCAGCATGGTACCAGATTGACGATAAAGCAATGCCGACGAACAAAAAGCCAGCCTCCACGCTAAGCCGAGAGAAAAAGCACCAAAGGAAAAGGCAGAAGAACCACTTGTATTCCGTAGGGGAAAGATGGAAAGTTCAGTACTTTCCCCGTATTTGATGGCCAATTGGCCATGACGTTCCCCTAATCTTGAACCAAAGCTGCAACAGAGGGCTCACAGGGAAGGTTACAGAGGGACTCAGGATCCAGCAGTATCAATCTGGGGAGAGGATGGCGGAGGGATTTAGGGGTGCACAGGAAAGAGACAATGGAAACAACAACAGAACCAAATCCAAAGTGTATCACATGAAAACTAAGGGGAAAAAAACAGCACAACGAAACACCAACAGAAGCAAAAACAACAAAAAAAACGCAAACCAACAGCAGCCATCACAACAAAATACTCTTCGTCCCCAGAATCTTGCTTTTGTTGACCATGGAGACCTCTCATCATCTATCTTCAAGCCTAATATGCGTGAGGAAGGTCAAGGGATGCTCCGAGCTCTGCCGCGAACCACGTCAGACACCGTCTCTCCGGAACACCCCCACCGCACAGCTGCTAGATCTGCATCGCTCCAAGCCTCAGAGTGCCGTCACGCAAGACCACGGGAGATCGAAGTATTTTCTGTCACGGTGCTGCACCTAGGCGGCGGCGGCCGCACCAAAGCCCTAAAAGCTAGGATACCAACGAGAGAGACTCTCTCTCTCTCTCTCTAATTCCCCAACGCTTATTTCGCCTTGGGTGTAATATATTAATGGATTTTACTTTGAATTCTCTCTACAATTATGCTTCTGACTAGTTTTCTTGGCATGCACTCTCCGCTAGATATACGTATATATGCGTGATATCATTCACGTACGGTCCACACGCTTAATATTTAACTAATGAAAAGCTAGCTAGCCGATTATATATATTTTAAAGTGTATGGTAAAGTTAGTATTAAATTAGTTGATAAATATAAAATGATATACAAAAATATTTTTATATTATTTTTTGTATAAATTTTATTTATTTTCAAATAATTATCACTTTTAATATTTTTATTTATTTCAAATTATTTATCATCTTAAAAATTAGAGCATTATTTTTTAATTTTATTCTCATTTTAAATGTTATTATTATAAAAAATGAGTAATATAAATAAAATAACATGTTCATATAAAATTTTTATAAACGTTTTATTTTTGTTTTGTAGACAAAACTATATTCACTATTTTTATTATATATATATGTCATTAGTCAAATTTGTCATCAAAATATTATGTTTTTAATTAAATTAATTTTAATTTTTAATATGAGAATTTATTTATAAATACAAACATTTAGATTTTAAGTGTAATTTTTATAATTTAAAACTAAATATCTATATTTTTTGAAAATTAATAATTACTATTTTTTGTTCTACTTAATAGGGTGTAAAGAAGAAATCTGATTAAAATAATAAAGGTAAAAATAAGAGAAACATAACAAAATATTAGCTATAAACACAAAATGTTACTTAAAGTAGCGTTTTTTATAATTTAATAAGATAAATTTGTTTATTAAACATATATGATCGAACAAACTTATAAAAAGGTAAATACACTACAAGTTAATCGGAAGGTCAAGCAAAATGGAATCTATATTTTCATTATATTTATAAATAGGATTTGAAAGACTTTTTAAGTTAGGCGATACCTTTTTAGTCAGTATTTTTATTTTATTATTTGTTATTTTTAACTGTTGCATTAAGATAATATTTTAATTTTATAGTTTTTAAAAAAATACATTCAAGGAAAAATATATTTTATTTAACTAAAATACAATTAATGTGTTTGTGGCCCAGGTTTGGGTTAGCTTCTATCTTTTTTTTTGTTGGTTACACAATTAACTTCTATCTGATAAGGGTTCTTAATTTAAATAATTTTATGATTCTTCACTTATGAAAAAGTCCTTATAAGATTGTATGTTTTTGGAGAAGTCCTAAATTTAAATCAGGGAAGAAGTTATTGTTTAATTTAAAAAGCTCATAGTTATTGAAAGATTTTTTTATTATTTCTTTTTTCATAAGTGCTTTTTGAGAAGTTAATTAACTTTAGGCTCGGATACATATATAAATAGACATTTGACATGGATATGGGATGATGCTTACAACGTATCATTTTTTAAGTGATTTTTTTTTTGTTTATTTATTGTTTCTCACATGTATCCTCTATCGGAGGTAATTTTGTTTGAGACGCAGTCATTGGACTAATCATTGAGCTAGTCCCTTTTACTAGGCCAAACTCTAATTGTAAAGATGAGGTATGAGAACAATTTTTCAAATACAATTATACAACTTTTCAAGTTTTCAAAGATTAGTAATCAAATGATAAATATTTTGTTTTTTTACCCACAGTATTCTAGGAGAAAAGGATCATTAGATTAATCTGTGTTCGGTCGGTGGTAAATAAAGCTAGCTATGGATTGTTTCATCACCATGAATCAAACTCAGGTACCAGTCGAGCTCGTCTTTTTAGATGAAATGTACTAACTACTTGTGTCCAAAATCAAATGATAAATATAGTAGTTTTTGTTAGTTTAAGGGTTACTATATATAGCTACGCAATTTTTAACTTTGAGTGCACCAATATGATTAAAGAATGAAAAAAGCATGTATAAACTACATTAATTTCATTTATTTTTCACCCTCTCATACCTTCACTATTAGACCCATCCTGCTTATTATATTGGCAATTTTAGAAGTTCTGAATCATGACGCAAAGAAAAGAAAACTTAATTACATTCACGTATCAATTTGACGGAATACATATTATGATATTATTATGTAATTTAATTCTTTTCACTGATAGTGGATAAAACTCAAACTTATGATTAATCTGCTGTTGTTGTCTTGCAAGTGCATAAGATTATCAAGCAACGGAGAAGACAATTAATGCACTTTATTAATTGCAAGTTGCAAACATATATATTTTTTCGATTTTTCTAACGTGTGCAATGTTACACATGTTAAAAGAGTGTTAATTATTTACTTTTTTTCCTTATTAATCACTTACTTTCGTATTTATTTTATGTATGTAGTCTCTCTATTATTACCGATTAGGAAAGTGATCAATTAATAAGAAAAAATTTGGGTCATTAATGACCCTTAATCTGTCTAAGATTACACACGTTATAAAAACTGTTTTCTTTTTCTTTTTCCCTTGGTTCAATCAAGTGGCAAGCATAAGATGTGCAAGGCTTACCAGCCACGATATTGGACAATGATTGAAACCGGATGAAGCTGAAGCTGACAATGGCACACGGGCCCCATAGAGGGCCTATTACATGTGTGCTAGCTAGTGGATGAACCTAAGCTCTGGCCATTATGGGTTGCGTAGTGTAGTGGGTTTGTTGAGTACTCAGCCAGAAGGCAAAAAAAAACTCCTTTTACCTTTTGGGCTTCGGTGGGTGCAAGGTTTGTTGTTTTGTTTAGGAGAGCAAACCGACACTTCAACCCACCGATTAGATGGTGGCTCACTCCGAGGTTGGTGGCGGTGGTAAACTATTTACAAAGGTTTAACTATTTTGATTATTGACTTGTTGGTCACAAGGTGGAACCCAAACCGTGGTCTACCTTCCTGCGTTTTCTGCTATGTAAGTTTTCTTCGATGTTGTGGATCAGAAAAAAAAATTGGTAGACATGATCACTTGATCAGAAAAAAAATGTTGTCTTTGATGTTGATGAATTTATAATCTTGATATGTTTTCAATTTTTTAATATAGAAAAATAGTACAACTTTAATTAGTATTTCTTATTGCGATATAAATAAAAGCCACATAACTAATATATTTTAATTTTCTTTTACAAAATTGCTTCATGCTGTTTTTTTGGAGTCATAGGCCCTGGGTTTGCTTCAGTGGCATATCTAGAAATTTTTGTTAGTGGAGACAAAAAATAGTCTATAATAATTTTACCGAAGAAAAATATTTAAGCTTTTATAAAATACATAATTTTTTTTTACGACATATTTTTTCTTTTATCTTTTATAATTTTCTACTTTCATTTAAAAATGAGATTAAAGTTTCAAAGTAGTACTTAAGAAAAAAACACGAAGGCATATTCGTATTCGATAATCTCAAATAATGGTCAAATGAGTCATTTTTAAGATAATTTTGAGAGAAATTTTAGTCTCCAAGGAGTAATTTAATCGAATTTTGAGATTTTTTTTAGGACTAAATGAGTACTTTCTGTTTTCTTAAGAACCAATTATCTCTTCATATTTTCTCTCAAGAATTAATTTGAGCCATTATTCTAAAAAATATTGTCTTATGAAGGCAACACTTATTAATTTTTTTATGGGAGCAAAACTGTTTTTATTAAATATGTTTAACTAAAAATATTTATCTCGTGGATTCAATTGCCCCATATCCTATGACCTACATCCGCCACTGGTTTGCATTAGATTAGAGTAAGGTGATAAAACTAACTATAAAGAGAAAACCAAAAACAATAACCATAAATATATTGTGTCGGTAACAATCAAACAACTTGCACTGAAATTTGAAAAATTGAAAAATTAGTAAACAAAATTGCACAAGCTTACAAAAGAAATTAATAATTTTGCAAACTTGTGCTGCTAGTCCTTTCGTACTAATTGACGTGGATGTAGCTATTTTGTCCATTACAAAGAAACAATTTTGATATCAACACAAATAAATTTTATTATGTACTAAGTAAAATTATTTTTTTCGCGAAACTTCACCACAAAGCATAAAAATAAAAGATAAAATATAAGGCAACAAAAAATCAATACACAAGAATAAATAATTTACCCTTATAAGTTAAAATATATACTTTTTAGAGTGCTCTGATTTTTACCTTTTATTTTTAAAGAACATGACACGCCATTTTAATTTTTGTAATTTAAAATTTTCTAGCCATACTTTTAATATTGTATCTAAATTATTTCTACACAATTTTTTACATCTTTAAATAATTTTATTAAAACTTTTTAAAATTTATTCTAAATTTAAAAATACATGGCACTGTGTAACTGCTAATGTTTCTTAAAATTAAAATGTAAGACATGCATGTTGATACCAACTCACAAGTCAACAAGACAATAGAGCTACTCAGCAAGTGAAGCCTGGGCTAGGAGCATATCACCCAAAAAAAAAGTGAATTGTTCAAAAAAAAAAAGTGAAACCTAGGAGCAAGTGCAGTTGTCAAATTTGAAAAGCCTGAGAATTTGCAAATATTAAATCTGTTATGATCACATCTTTTTTGTTCTATCAGTCTAGAGAGTCTAGAGGTCTTCGACCCTGTTTTGGTGTCCAAAGAAAAAAGACTCTGACTAATCCGGAATTCAGTCGGAAGATAAGTAAAACTTAGTCTCAAGTTATTTCATTGTTAAGAATCGAATAGGGTACTAATTGAATTTATCCCTTTAAATTGATTGTGTTAACCACTCGCCTCCATATTCGGAGTTATCGGTTATTATCACATATGATTGTAATAGTAGCTTTTATTCATTTTTAA
Source organism: Calophaca sinica (assembly GCA_037113605.1). Classification (NCBI taxonomy): domain Eukaryota; kingdom Viridiplantae; phylum Streptophyta; class Magnoliopsida; order Fabales; family Fabaceae; genus Calophaca; species Calophaca sinica. The sequence continues at coordinate 10,048,793 of CM073732.1, read as the reverse complement.
TCAGCCGATGCAAAAGCACATGATCTCTTCACATGCGCGTTATACATCAATTTTATTTTAAAAATTACAGCGTAATATTAGTCTGTATTAAAAAATATTAACTATTTTTTGTACCAAAAAATAATAATAACAATTTTTTTGGCATCATTGTCTCAATAGATAATAGTAACTACTTTTTGTCAAAAAAAATAATAGTAACTACTAGTATCGTTTACATAAATTCAAATTCGTTACGTCAATTCTTCAACTAACTTAATGACTTATATAAAACGATGTAATTGAAATGATGCATCAAATTCAATCATTTTTTTTTGCACAGAAGAAATTAATTATATTTTATTATATCACCAGAAGATATCAAATTTCTTTCTAAATGACATAAACCATCTTTATTATATTTTTGTAATTTGGTTAAGTATTTTCACAAATATAATTATGAGACTAATTCTCAAATCAAGAGCGGTGAAAAATGACAAATCTCACAAATAAACATGGCTTTTTTTTTAATTACAACCGATTAGTACTACCTTCTTTTCTAAATTACTGTCATTTTAGATAAATAAAAAAAGTTATTATTGAAATAAAAAAAGTTATTACTGACTATGGTTTTATTGTTTCAATATAACACTATTTTTTTTTCTCAAATAGTGTGAAGTAGTTTTTTTTGCTTATATTTAAGACCGAAATGAGTACTTTATTAAGTATTCATGACAATTGTTAATACTATAATAATTAACAAGAACAATTTATTAAAATTGCTTCACTCACTAAGTGTGCGTTTCGTTCTGCGGTATAGAGTAGTACATTTTTTTTTTATCTCATGGTTCATGTGAGACTAATATTTTATTTTTGTAGATGTTTAAATTGAAAATTTAATTGGAAGAAACAGATTATCTTTGGCCCGTGACATCGGAGGATGTAGACAGTTAGCCCAATGGAATGCCAAAGAACATTGCAATTCCCTCTGTCATGTAGCAGCAAGTAACATTTGAGTTTCCCCATAAAAACAAGCTCTTCACTTTCCAAACCTCACAGGTCACACAAACAACACAAACAAATCCATCCAAGATCCCCTTTTCAAAAAAATAAAAAAAATCAGTGTCCAACATCACCCACCACACCAACACCATGGGAACCCACCAAGTAGTACCATTTTTCCCTTCCCTTGAGTTGCCATCATACTATTTATGACCCATAAGCACACCCAAGTTCTATTCACGACCATTCTTTCTCTCTCTTCTCAGCTTCCAAAATCCCAAATGGGTTTCACTTTCAGGGTCATTACTCTGTTTCTCTTCTCCCTGTTTTTCCAAGTTCTGCACCAAGCAACAGCATCAAAGTTCCACAATGTGAGTGGCATAAGAGGGAGAAAGCCAGTAGTGGTAAGCGGGTGCAATTTGTTCATTGGAAGTTGGGTGATTGACCCTTCTTATCCTCTCTATGACTCTTCAAGCTGCCCCTTCATTGATGCTGAGTTTGATTGCCAAAAATATGGAAGACCTGACAGACAGTACCTCAAATACTCTTGGAAACCTGATTCATGTGCCTTACCCAGGTAAATGAATAAGAGGACTATTAAAACTCTTTTTAGAAAGTGTTTGATAAATGGATTTTTTGTTAATATGAGTGCAAGCAATTCTTGTGGGTGGGTGTAGGTTCGATGGGGTAGGTTTCCTGAACAGGTGGAGAGGTAAGAAGATAATGTTTGTGGGTGACTCACTGAGTCTGAACATGTGGGAATCGTTGTCCTGTATGATTCATGCGTCGGTGCCCAATGCCAAGACCAGCTTTTTGAGGAAAGAATCAATGTCTACTGTGACCTTCCAGGTTTGCTTTTTTTTTTTTTTTATGTTATAATATCTGTCTGCTTTCTGGTTTGGTACATTTAAAAAACTTGTGTTCAGTGAATATAGCCATCCCACATTTGTCTTCATTTCTCATCTCCTTGTTTGTTTCTCTATGTTGCCTTTTTTTTATTATGGTTCCTGCCTGTGTTGGTTATTCAATTTAATTTTTCTCCAACTCCAGTTGTTATATTCTTAGCTGTTTTACAAAATTCAAATTAGATTTTTTTTTTATTTAGATAGAAAGTTACTCGTAATATAAGCACTTACATTTCTATACACTTGTCTGTTTTGGGGGGAAAAAACACATCAAAGGAAAGGGGAGAGATTGTCTCATACCTAATGGGTGCGATTTGCGAGGGTTGTAGGATGGGAAAAACTAAAAAAGATAGTTAAAAAAATCGAAACAAAGTGAGAGATGTGATAAAAAAAGGGAAAAAAAAGATAGAAAACGAAGGGAAAAAAAAAGTTAAAATAAAACATGTTGACAAGGTGAGTGAAATTTAAATTATACTTTTCTCGCTCGTTATGGTAAAATCTATCATCCCCTCCAATTCTCTCTCAAGAGCATTTCCATCTTTGAGTTCTTAGAGGGTTTCTTAAATTAACCAACCATTGCTTAGATTGTTTCTGCGTTGGAGCAGTTATGTGTGGCATCAAGAGTTTCTTAAATTGAAGTATCCTTGCTTAGCAATAAGATACTCCCTCCGGTCTAAATTATAAGAAACAACACTTTTTTGGTTCATTAAATAACTTATGTATTTGGCCAGACATTGAATAACTTGTGTATTTGATATGTATTTGAGAAATTATTCAATGAACCAAAAAAGTGTTGTTGAGAGGAGGGAGTATAATTTTCAAATGATAAAAATGTGTTGTCGAGCCCCGTTTGCTGCTGCACATGGTTGGTAAGCAGCTCGAGTTAGCAAGCCTAGCGCCCGAGCAAAATGAGTGTGGACTGCTTAAAATCTACGTCTCCTTGAAGTGCCCATTGAAAATAGTAGAGTATATAGAATCAGATAATTCATTTTAATATAATTAAGTTTTTTGTGCACATATTTTTATCTATTTTTGATTCTTGATGCCATTAACATATAGTTCTAAACTCATACTTTAATTATGAAACAATAAAAAATAAAAAGATTATTTGGTCATTATTTCAAAACCGATAAAATGAACATTTAAAATTTTGTTTTATCTTCTAAAATCTTAAGATCACAAATTTTTGTTTGAAAATATCTTAGGATCAATAATAAAGTGTTTAAAATTAGTTATTAATAACATTGAAAACTATAAAGAAAGTAAAAAAAAATTAGAAGGATTATTCAAAGTTTTTAACAAGCATTAAAAAATTCTTTTATATTAAAATAGACTAAAGTGTAATATATATTTACGTCTCACTAGCGATGAATTTAGATTTTAATATAAGAGATGAGTTGAGTGTAATTTAAGCTTTGGGGAGTGTAATTTAACCTTTCAAAAAACTGATAGTATCTTTTTGACAGATTCGTTAAATTGTATAAATTTTTATTTGGTGAAAAATTCGGTGGCCCTACCATACAGTGGACCTGTGTCTCCATTTTCAATTGATGCACCGTAAGTGCAGCCCGAAGAACTACACGGATAAAAGCGTATGAACAACATTTCCCACAAAGTTAAGCGGCTACAATGAAGTAGAGCTTTAATTATAGACATTTAGGCTTTAGCACTCTAATCTAAATAATGTACCTTTAAATAGTTCCTTGATAAGGGGAAAATTCCTTTTGCTGGACCAGGAGCAATCAAATATTCAACACAAATAAGTAGCAACAAAAGTAGTAGTACTTATACCGCAAAAGAAAAAGCCGAGAAAACAACAACAAACTAATTTTCATTAATTGTAGGGAACCCAAAATTCTACTTAGGAGAAAGGCCTGATTTTGATACGTAAATGTAGAGTTCGGGGAATTGAGAAAATTGTTTCATTCCCAAAATTAAGCCAGAAAACAGAGGTTTTAACTAACAATGAGTTTCACAAGTGATTGCTTTTTAGATGTATGTAGATCTTCAATGACACGAGTTATCTCCGGCAGTTGCCAGGCTGTGAGGGAGACCACGCCAACCTGTGATTACAAGTTGGAGGCTCCCCTTAATTATTTAGTTCATTATGTTAGTTTACTCAATATCAATCACAGAACATGCATGTCACTATATATAGTTGACATCTTATCTTATATTTTAATTTTAATACCATTTATGGCATGTCAACATTGTTAAATTTCAATCTCATTCAGTGGATAATGGTAGGAAATAATGCAAGACTTCATAGTTGCAGTTGCAGATAAACTTTTAGTGGTAATTCCCAAGCTTATTGGCAAAAGGTGGGAAACCCAGAAAAAATATTTGCCCATGCTCTGGCCAGAGCAATCGATAGTGTTCCTGCCTTTAAGCTTCATTCTAATAATTATTCACGTGATTCCTCAGAAAGTGACTGCCATAAATAAATTCCCCCAACTTTATCTGCTTTTTTCCCCATAATAATATTATCATACTTTTTTTATTATATCACTGTTATATATATACCTTTTAACTGATAATTTATTTTGTTGATAATTTATAATACTATACTAATAAATTTTAAAATTATAATTGACATCCAATAGTTAAATTTTTATTAATAGTTACAAAATTGTCTAGCATAAAGTGAAATGAGAGGATTATTAGATTATTTTTCTATTAAAAAATGACCTCGACAGAACCGGACGTGGTTGTAGATAGTTACTGTTTCCACGTGAATATTTTATTCATACAAATACACGCTTCTCCTTTTGAAAATGACGTTTTTATGTTTTTTTTTTTTAGGAGTGATGTTTTTTATGTTGAGATACGTTAATCAGTTTTATACTCTGCTAATTTGTTAAAGTAAGAGAGTTATGAGTCCCACATTAGGGAGCCTCACTTACTAAGTGGGGTTTATAAGCTTAGGGGTTCAATAGTTATGAGTATAAGCCCAGGTAGGTGAGGCTCCCCAATGTGGGACTCATAACATTGTCACTCCGGTGGTAGCCCTATACCTTAATTTAGCCTATTAGGTGAGAGAATCCCTAAACTTATAAATCCCACTTGGTAGGTGAGGCTCTCCAATGTGGGATTCATAACAGAGATACCGTGCGTTAGATTTGAATCATTTCTTGTTTTTTTTTCCCCCTCTAACAAAAGGTTATCTATTGAAGAATAAGATCGTTAATTATATTATATTAAAAAGATAAATGTCATTAGTCTTCCTCTATAACGAATGAGTAGATGCCTCTCGTGAATCCTAGTTATTTTGCATTATATTGACTGGTTTGTCATTGTCAAACATCTCAATGTGATGCAATTTAGTCTTAGCCATTCTTTTTTTTTTTGGGTCTAAATCTCAGCCATTCAAAAAGTGAATTGACGGTTTTAACACTTGGTGAGCATATGCAGGACTATGGAGTAACTATACAACTATACCGCACACCCTATTTGGTGGACATAGTTCGAGAAAACGTTGGGCGAGTGCTTACATTAGATTCCATTGTGGCTGGAAATGCATGGAAAGGCATGGACATGTTGATATTCAACTCATGGCATTGGTGGACCCACACTGGAAAATCCCAGGGGTATGCTCTTAGTAGAATTATTCCACTTATAATTATTGCGCGACACCATGTTACATTACTATTTTATTAGAATGAACCACTATTTTAGTTTTTGAAATTATAGTGATAGGACAATTTGGTCTTTTTGAAATCAGTGAAATTTCAAAATGACTTTTGTGATTGAAAATCCTTGATGATCTCCTTTTAGGTCAGTTAATCTAGTGTTGAAATAGTCCCGTAAATAAGAAATAATGTGATCAAGAAATTTCAATTTCAAAAATCATTTTAAAATGAGAAATGCTAGCAACACACTTTTTTCGACATTCTCCATAATTGGTTCAAATTCATGTAGATTTCAGCTAGTCATGAAAAAGAGTAGTGGAAAGGATGTGTTGCTATGCTAGTACTTTTCTTTTAGAATTTCATTAATTTTAGAAACAAAATATTTCATTAATTTTAGAAACAAAATTGCTGGACTCATTCGATTTCAGACACTAAATTTGTGATTCACTCTTTATAATTTTCAGCTCATCATTAAATAAGCATGCTTAATGGATTATTACCCGAAAAACCTCCAAAATTGTGTGCATTAGCAAGGTCAAAGTTGTTAGAATTAACACTACTCTAAGTAATTACCTCATTCAATCACTGTTCCTTTTGTTTTCCGCTTTGAGATGAGGTTTGTTGATGATCGTGTTGTTCAGATGGGATTATGTAAGAGATGGACCCAATCTGCTCAAGAACATGGACCGTTTAGCGGCATACTACAAGGGATTGAGCACTTGGGCTAGATGGGTTGATCTAAATGTTGATCCTACCAAAACTAAAGTCTTCTTCCAAGGCATTTCTCCTACTCATTATCAGTAAGTAACTACTACTCTTATCTTTTTTATGTGTAAACTAGCCGAAAGAAAAATGGAACCTACAATGTAGTTAAGTTTTTGTGGAAAAATAGTTTTTTGCGAGAAAACGGATGAATGGGTTTTTGGTACATGTCTTTAATCTTTAATATAGTTAAGTTTCTTAAATAGATAATAAATTTAAATAGAGTAAAGGCTGAAATTAGCTTTGTAGTTTGTAAGATTGTATAATTGAAACTAGAAGTTGAACATTAACTAAGATTGTATGATATCTTTGTGAAAATAACAGAGGCAAGGAGTGGAATCAACCAAAAAAGAGTTGTAGTGGACAACTTGAACCATTTTCTGGGTCATCATATCCAGCAGGTCTACCTCCAGCGGCTAACATAGTGAACACTGTGTTAAAGAAGATGAAAACTCCAGTTTATCTACTTGACATTACAGTACTTTCACAACTAAGGAAAGATGCACACCCTTCTGCTTATAGTGGGGACCACGCAGGCAATGACTGCAGCCACTGGTGCCTACCAGGATTACCTGATACTTGGAACCAGCTCCTATATGCAGCTCTCACCACGTGAAAAGGTGAAGAAGATCCACATTTCCACACAAATTGTTCCTCTTCTTCGTCCCTTGGTTATATATTCAGCTAGTGATTTTGGATTTTCTTCATTATTTGATACAAAGGGGTGAAAATCAAGTGTAAAATTATAGGATTCTTGAATAATTTACAAAACAAAATAAGTTGTCAGATAGATCAAACTGGTTGCTTATCAACTAAAGTACTTTAAGAGGGGATAAACTAATTTTATTGAATCATAGATTATATTGAACTTTACCATTGATTGATGCACAGACCATGTAAAATATTCCATTCTTGTAACAGCTACAAGGTTGATTCTATTAGTGAAATCATTTCGTTCTGAGAAATGGATTTATAAACGGTCTGAATCTCATACCAATAGTTCAATTTTAGTGGTTTGTTACTACTACTTTAATGTCATTGTTCATTTTCTATGCATAATAGCAATATTGGGCTTCGTGTGTGGATAATTATAGTAGGTGGCTCAATAATGAATCCTGGATAGCTCTAATACTATATTAAAATTTTAGGTTTAACTCAACCCCACAAAACCAGCTTATAGGATAAAGGTGGTTCATTCTTTATAAACTTTTTTTAGACTTTATCTCTAGTGTATATATGACTTGAGTTTTTCTCAATACTACCAATCATAAATGATTCTCGGCACTAAAGTTTTGTGAAAAGTTCTGGTTATTAGTATGTAAAATGATTTTAATGGGATTATTTATAAGCTAAAATACATTTATGGTCCTTTAGCTTTCGTTCAAAATTTATTTTGGTCATTTATCTTTTAAAATATTCATTTTGGTCATTTATCTATCAAATGTTACACAAAATAGTCATTTCTATCAACTCTGTTAAAATGTGGCATCCAACTGCATTTTCATAATCTATTTTGGTCCTTTATTTTATTTTCGTAATTCATTTTGGTGTTCTATCCTATTTGCAAAATTCATTTTATTTCTTTATCTTATTTTCGTAACTCATTTTAGTCGTTTGTCATTTGAATGATAAATGACTAAAATGAATTATCAAAATAAGATAAGGGACCAAAATGAATTCATTTGTCACTAGATCTAACAAGATTAACGAAATGATTATTTTGTGTAACGTTTGAGATAAAATACTAAAATGAACATTTTAAAAGATAAAAAAATGGTAAATGTATTTTAGTCTATTTGATATTCAGTATTTCTAGTTTGGTTTTCTATCTTATTTTCGTAACTCATTTTGGCTCATTTGAAAGATAAATGACTAAAATGAATTATGGAAATAAGATAATGGACCAAAATGAATTCATTTGTCACTAGATCTAACAAGATTAACGAAAAGACTCTTTTGTGTAATGTTTGAAAGATAAAAGACTAAAATGAATATTTTAAAAGATAAAAAATGGGTAAATATATTTTAGTCTATTTGATATTCAGTATTTCTATTTCAACAAAAAGTGAGTTTGACTATGATTTGAAAAGAGTAGCAAATCATTTCTTGCTATAGAAACAGAGATGTTAATTGTAAAGAGTAAAGAAATCCCGATTGCAATTCATGGAATTAAAAAAATCTGTTATAAGTCACATTGAGTAAATAAGAAAGCTCAATGTGATAATTAAGCCAGGAGGCTCTCTCACCTGATAGACTACTCTTTTGGGTTGGACTCTTCTCATGGGCTTAAGTCATAACAATTTGTGCTTTCTTTGAGAGTTGGGCTACGAAAAAGACTACCTATAGGCTGGATTAAGGTATCTCTTACACTGTGTTTGGCATAGAAGAGAAAATGAGAAGAGAGAAAAAAGTGAGAAAGAGAGAGGAGAGAGAGAAAGAGGTGAGAAAAAGGGAAGATTTGTGGTATTGTTTGGTTTAAGAGAAAAAAGAGAGAAATAGAAGAGAAAGAAGTATAAAGTTTTCTCTCCCTTTGTTTGGTTGAGAAGAAAACGAGAAGAGAAAAATGGTAATATTTTATCATTGGACAAAAATACCCTTTCTAAATTTGAGTCTTTATTTTACTGTTTTTTTTTTTGGGTTACATCTTTATTTTATTTGAATTGTCTTCTATGGCCATAAAAAAATTTGTCACCTTGCAAATTATAAGGTAAAGTGGTAAACTTTTTTTTCCACGTTCTTTCTGTCAAACATTGTTGCAACAATATTTATGTTATGGCAATTTGTGAGTTTTTTTTTTTATAATGAAAAGGAATATTATTAATGGATAACTGGACCTTAAGCACAAGGGGTGCCAATGTTTTGTTTATTAAAAATGGAGATTCAAATTTCAATTACACGTTTATTAATAGAAAACACAATTCTTTGCGGTTTTTTTCAGATCATCAGAAAACAAGTTCTTTCCATGTTTATACTGCGGCAACTATTTTTCAATTATTATAACTAACCCTGATAACTATTTAGGAAAACATACTGACTCATTAATTCCAAATTCCTAATATAATAATCGACTCGCTGCCTTACATAAGAAAACAGAACCCAAAAAAAATAAATAAAAGCAGCCGTAATATAACACAACTCATGACAGCAAAGTGAAACTACAATTCTTTAGCTGTATAATTTCCCCCTATAGCAGAACCAAGTCACAAGAAACAACAAAAGAGTTTACTGCCTATACACAAAAAAGAACCTGTAAGCACATATTCAATATAGGCAACTACATATTCAGTATACAAAAAAGAACCTGTAAGCACAAGCTGATAAAGATAAGTCAACTACATAATGCCTATACAAAAAATAACTTCCAGGCACCAACATATCAGCCAACTACATACTGGCTATACAAAAAAAAAACCTGTAGGCACAAGCTGATGAAAATATAACCAACAAAGTACCTATACAAAAAAGATGTTGGCACCAACTGATAATAAAGTCAACTACATAATACTTATACAAAAAATAACTTCCAGACACCAACATATCAGCCAACTACATACTGGCTATACAAAAAAAACAACCTGTAGGCATAAGCTGATGAACATATAACCAACAAAATACCTATACAAAAAAGATGTTGGCACCAACTGATAATATAAGTCAACTACATAATGCCTATACAAAAAATAACTTTCAGGCACCAACATATCACCAACTACATCTGGCTATACCAAAAAGAAGTCAGAGGCACCAATCGATGATATGAGGAAGCTACCTAGTGCCTACATTATGCCCAGTAACATTCATAACTTGAAAGAGACCCTGTAGCCGCAAGTGAGCGGGCACACCAAACACCAGCTCCTTCTTTTTGTCATCACTGCAAAGAAATTCATAACACCGCAAAGCGAAATTGCTCCAACAAATTCAACTCAGGACAACATATCCCATACATGTCAGAAATGTATAGACTCGAGGTCTACTATGTTGCGAGAATTTCATTGCGCTTCTCAATAGTCGCAACTTGTCTTTCGACTATTGCTATATGTTGCTTTTCTACATCATGCGGTTGATTAGAAATACGATTACCTTTATTCAAGCAGCATCGACCATGAGTCCAATTCCACTTGTCATTCTCTCCAATTGATCCTCCATCAAATCCGCCATTGGAGCCTTACGCTTTGTACCTCGAGAACCAGATGTCCCGGAAGAATGATGTGAGACCCCACCAGCAGGACTATATGAGTCAACATTAGGGGGCTCTTCTCGCCCGTCATAAAACACACCAGTGTCAAATTCAGGAATGTAAGCATCATAATCAATGGAGTCATTCAGATCAATGTTGTCCCTTATACCGTCATTTTCCTTTTCCTTTTCCTTTTCCTTTTCCTTTTCCTTGCGTCTCATTCTATGAGTACCAGATTTTTTGCCTCCTGCTCGATCAAACCCAAAAAGCTGTCTCAAAACATCATAATGCTTAATTTGCATGGTTTTCCACTTGACAGCATGTGGTTTTTCCTACATTAATCACATTATGCATTGTTAGAAAGTACATTATGGTAAAAAGAAAACATTAGCTGAAACAAAAAGAAAAAAACTGTCATTTTAGGCATGTATGCAGGAAAATAACCACTATATTGTAGACTCATTCAATCATCCTCAAACTTCGTGATTATATGCAAGTCTACCCCAGTTTACATAGAATCGAGTTAGTAAATGTACAGTTAAAATCACAGTTTCACCAGAAAATCACATAAAGATCTTCAGATAAAATTTATTTGATTCATTAGAAAATAGAGAAGGAAAAAAAAGAAAAACTCATTTCTATAAGATCTTGCCAAACTTCATCCCCGCCTCGAACCTCCTGGTCATAGGATTCCATGCAAATCCACTTAGACTACCAAATAAATCATATGATTCAAAGAAATGATCTTTCAATGTTTTCATCCTATTTTTGATATCTTTGCTTTGTCATGGTTGAGCAACATGAGGCCGCAAAGCATCTACAACATTAGAGTATGCTTACATTGTCCACGCCCCATCATGCCTATTCCCTTTATTAGCCTCCTCCATCAAAGCATTTAATAGTATTTGATCCATATCATCACCCACCTCAAGTTTTCCTTACCACCTTGACTAGGTTCAGCACCTTGACCCTTTCCATTTGCCATTTTTCCAATCTATAGACACAATTGTTTTCAATAGAAACAAGATAACACCATGCCCACCATATTAAAAGTTAATAATGACTAAAAAAAATTAATCCATAACATTACTAAAACTAACATTGCTGACTTGAATGAAAGAAGTACATTACTAAAAAAAATTAATCCATAACATTGCTGACTAAAAAAAATTAATCCATAACATTACTAAAACTAACGTGTAAATAAAAATAACATTACTTAAATGAAAGAAGTACATGATAACAACATATGAAATGTTTAAACTAAAATTAATACAAGCAAACATCAACTCATTAACTCATAAACATGACATAACTACATCAAGCTTGATATGCATTCCACATTTCAGTTGCAATGTTGTCCCTTAAAAGTGCCCCTTGTCTGTAATCCTCATCACGTTGCTGCGTTTGAGATCTATCCATGTCATTTTGAAGCAATTCACGATCAACTTCAGCGAGTAAGGATTCATCAATGTCCACACCCATTAGAAAGTTATGTAGGATACAACATGTTTATTACTATATCTATCATTATTTCGAAGGAATAATGTGGCTCAGTGCCACTAGCTATAATGGGAAATCTCTTTTTTAACACACCAAAAGTTCTCTCTATAACATTTCGAAGTGAAGAATGTCGATGGTTGAATAATTCTCTAGGATTTTGTGGGCCACGAGCTAAATACTCCTTCAAGTGATAACGAACACCTCTATATGGTGTTAGTAAACCGCGTTTTAGCATAAATCCCGCATCCCCAAGATAAAATTTTCCTACAAAAGTTATATACATATTATAACTCAAATATTAAGTCAAAATAGATTAAATGCACAACCTCAAAACAAGTATTATTTTAACCTTCCACTAACCTTCTGGGATTAATAACGGATCTTCCTTACTGAAAGCATCTTTTAATATCCTAGAATCAGATGTTGTTCCCTCCCATCCAGCTAACACATATGTGAATTTCATGTCGAAATCACATGCGGCTAAAACATTTTGAGTGGGATACTCTTTTCTTCCATTTAAAACGAGGGGCTTCTGCCCTTGGAACCTTCACTCGAATGTGTGTACCATCTATAGCTCCAATGCAATCCTTGGTTCATAGATGATTTAGTTAGTTACTTGTGCAAGAGATGGACTTAAAGGGTTAAAGTAACTATAACTAAATAAAATATATTGGTACCTTAAAAAATGGGTAGAATCTATTATTGTTGAGTATTTGTGGTGGGACATTTGCACCTGATGGTTGGACCAAAAACTCTTCCCCTAATGCAAGAATGGCATGCAACACTTGGTGAAAGTGACGACAATCTGCCTCTCCGAACGATGAAAGAAGAAAGACAGGTACGAGTTTTTGCATTATGTCCTATAATATGTAAGAATTTTGCCACTTGCTCTTCTACCGTAGATCGTATATTATCCTTTACTATGCGGTACCCTCAATCTTTGACACAATTGCATGAATGCTTCAGGCCCCATGCGTATAATTCCTCGACTATTCCCTGTTCCCATTAGATATCTCATTAACTCACGACGCCTACGCTCTCTTTGTGGAGTATCATTAGTGACTCAACTATGCAAACATCTTGACAACAATTAATGCAAATGCAATGCATGGACAACACAACACAGTAAGGCAACAGAACCGATATACTGCCTCCTTTCCAACTCCTTTTGGAAATGACTTAAAATTCTCATTTGAAATGGCATTCCAATATCAATCATTTCATCTTCATCCAAGTCGACCTCTTCTATTATTTCGATTTGGTCATCATTGCTGACTTATCCAACACTACCGGGATTGGTCACTCTCTCCATATGATAATCTCAAAAAAGTCTTTCCCACATGCAGCACAAAGAAACAAATGCTGAATAAATGTTTCAATGCAAGATACATGTATAAAATACTTATACAAAAAATGAGGATATGACATACAAGAAAATATACCAATTCTTACCAATTTTATATTTACTATCCATTAAGAGAAACAAAATAATTAGCAAGGAACCAAAGCAAAGCAAAACAAAAAGAAGCCACAACAAACACATGTATGCTGTGATTGTTAAAAGTTTATTTGGCACTCATTTTGAATTGTGCTTACGTACAATTACTGGCACATCTGCAAAATGAAATTCTAACATAATTTGAAACTATTTCAGGTTGCATCACTGAATCTAGATGAATGGACAAATGAACAAGTGATGCATTAGGGAGAAATACATTATTAAATAGGAAGTACAACGCTTGCCTCCCAAGTAATATAAAAAATCAAAACCATATACCACCGCTGAGGAGCGCTCTGATTATATTAGGTAACTAGAAGGAAAAATAATTCTTGTTTTTGTGTGGAGGAGTTACACCATTCTGATTAAGAAATGTACTATTTTATTTTTCAGGAGGAAACATGAGCTGCTACAATTCATGGAGTGCGATGACAAATTGTCATGCCAAATTGTACAATCTCAAGGAAAAAGTTTATCATTGGCTCAGAGCAGTTCTGCATGTTACAATTCTCATGTGGACAAGAAACAATACGACAAAGCCCCAACCAAACATGGTTGTGGGCATGCATTCCGAAATAGCTAGGCAGCCAAGAAAAGATTCTTAGCACAAAGCTTCAAAGAAAAGTACCTCATTGGTAATGTTTCATTTGGTTAAGGCCATTTCTATTAGCCATCTGTCAAGTGAACTGAACCACTCCTTTTGGAGTCAACTAATGCAACAAATATGCCATATAGTAAATTTAAAGGCTATAATGAGTTGGTATGTTTTATTTATGAACTTAATAGAAAATATGCTTCAATGAGTTTTATGCTCCATAATCTGGACAATACTTTTGAATCTTGTAGGGCCCCTTCCATATTATATATTTCAGTCAGATGAATTGTTAAGAAGATATGTAGAAAGGATCACAGTAGACAATTCATATTTAGGATAATTCTGTATCTTTCCATGATTTATAATGTAGGTTTCTAAGATGATTAAATTTTGGCTGTTTATGGCTGCATATGAGCAGAACAATTGTTAGGAACAGGGACAATTCATGTTTATCATGTCCAATAAAGTGAGAAAGCATGAAAAGGCAAGGAGAAAGGCAAACTAAATTATGTCATGTTGTAATGAAAAGAAGAATCTAAATTTGTTTGGTATGACTACTATTTTTGAAAACAGACAATAAATATATACATAATGTATTGAGATGACAAAAAAACCTTACTTTTATTTCCTTACATTGTGTTTCTTAGTATGTGATATGATAAAAAGCATAACCTTTACAAGATTCAGTTTTTAGGATTGCTTTTTATGTGCTTTTGACTTTCAGAGAAACGAAGCGTTATGATAATGTGAAGCATACTGTTCTATACCTTATTCTAAAGGGAAAGCTCAATTGTTTTTCAGTTTCTGTTAATCTTAAAGGAAAAGAGTAAATCCCTGTCAGGAGTTCCAAAACAGAAATCTAGATGGCATACTTTTCATGGTTAAGCTTTTATTTGTGTGACAAAGTCCTTATATTTTTCTATTTCTCCCTTCATTTTCTATTACCTATGCTCCTTTATTTCTTCTTCATATGTCCTTTATTTATAGTTCATTTTAAAGAAGATTTTACTCAAAGTACCACTCATGATCTTAAACCTTTTTGTTTCATTCAGATCAAACAGGATACGACAACAACAAATCTTTCAGAATAATAAATTAAGCCTAAATATACTACTTAGTAAACTAATTAGAGAAATCAGTAAATTGAATTCAACAGTCAATCTTAGACAAGTAATGCAGGTGGCACTGATACACTACTAAAACAGATACAGATCCCACAGAAAACTCAAATTCAAGATAAGTAGAGAAAATTAATCAACAATTAATCAACACATCGAGAAGCATCATCAAAGGCAGAGGCCAACTTGAATCAAGCAGATACCAGAACAAATGCAGATAAATAAGTAAAATCAAAGGCATAATAGGGAGAAATCGTT
This sequence comes from Calophaca sinica, assembly GCA_037113605.1. Lineage (NCBI taxonomy): Eukaryota > Viridiplantae > Streptophyta > Magnoliopsida > Fabales > Fabaceae > Calophaca > Calophaca sinica. The sequence continues at coordinate 10,033,370 of CM073732.1, read as the reverse complement.
GATAAAGAATGAGTGTACCTTGATCAAGCAGAAGTATAAGGGGGAAGAGGAAACAGTGGTGACGAAGAAGCAGCAACAGAGAACCGGATCTGGGCAGCAGCAACAGAGAAACGACGAAGCAAGACCAAGGTAGACGATGGAAGAACTAGATCGCCCGCAGCAGAGGATGGATGAAGCACCGTCGCGCAGGAAGAAGGGAGAAGCATCGCGCGCCGCCGAGAAAGGAAGAAGCTCCGTCGTGCAGGAAGAAGCAACGTCGCGGGAGGGAACGACTGGATCTGGTGCTTCACATTTTCCACTGACTCAGAAGCGACGGAGGATGAAGGATGAAGGAGGAAGGCAAGGAGGATGAAGGATGAACGAAGCAACGCTCGCGGGAACGTCCCTGCCTTTCCCTTTTCTCTTCGCGCGTTGCCCTTCCCAACTTCTCCCTGATTTCTCTTCTGTTTTCTTCGCACAGTTGCGAAGAAATGTAAAAGGGATGGGGCCCACAAAATTATTTTCTCTCCTCCCTAATTCTCTGCAAACCAAACAGTAGAAAATACCCACTTCTCTTCTTTTTCTCTCTTTCCAAATTCTCTATCTTCAAAATCACTCAAACCAAACACAGTGTTAAAGAGAGTGACAATGTTATGAGTCCCACATTGAGTAGATAAGAAAGCTCAATATGGCACTTAAACCATGAGGCTCTCTCACCTAATGGACTAGTCTTTTGGGTTGGGCTCTCCTCGTGGGCTTAAATCATAACAATCTCTGCCAGATACGCCAGCATAGAGGTCTTTCCATGACAGCTTCACTCAGTAACTTACAGAGATGTTACTAATAATAGGATTGGTTTTAGTTACACCATTGAGCCAGGTTATCTTTGCATATTTATATCAGCCAAATATTTCCTGCACATCCCGCAAGAAATACAACGACTTACATCCAGTGCATACGGCAAAATTGGAGCATTTATGTGAAACCTACTAGTACTGAAATGGTAAAGATTAATGTTTTAAAAACCAAACCCGTGATTTAACTGATGAAACATTGTTGTTTGCGATTTATTGGTTAAACCATAGTTGAACCAATAATCGGAATTAAATTTATGTTTTCTATATTATATGATGTTTCAAGTAATAAACTAGCATATTAATGATTAGAAATTGATATTATAATATTGTAAATATATAAATGTTTAGTTTTTGGTAGTCTTTTTGGTTTTTCTTTGGTCATGAGTTTAGTGGAGCCTTATAAAAGTTGAAATGTAAGTATTACGTTGAATTGTTTCAGAAAATGGATTTGGGCTCAAAAGTCAAAATTGGGTCAATATATAATTTTTGATGGCTTCAATAAAAAAAAGTTTTTTTTTTGAAATTTAATGACTATGTACCAACAATGTAAAACATCTTTATACCGACATCCAATCACATCTCATCATGATACCACTTTGCTATATTACTTCATAAAATATCTTACTAATATCTATATGATGAGATTTAAATATAATTAGATGCATGTGTAAATTTTTTTTTACACTGTTAGTGCATAGTCATTAATTTTTTTAGTTTTTAAAATGTTAGACACATTTCAATGACTTCTTTTTAAGGATGTATAAGTCGATCAATCTAAAAGTGATTCTTATTAAACATAATACAGCTTTCTCTAGAGTGGAATTATACAATTGCCATAGTCAAGAAGCTGACACTATTGGATCAACATTGAACAATTCATATTCCAAGTTTGAATTTTAAATTCAATTTACTAAATTTAAAACATAAACAATCCAATTTTATTCCAATAGTATCGATCTCTTGACTACAGCAACTGTGTGATTCCTTTACTACAAAAATCTAGTCCATGAAATACATCACTTCATCTCAAAGGAATCAAATTCCCCCTTTTTACTGGTTGCTAGTTGCCGTAACCTTCAACTTCCATTTAGAAGATCTGAAACCAAATTTGTATTTATCTTTTACAATAACAATAATACATGATTTCATCTATGAAATAATAGGATTAAAATTGGGTCCATGTTATTGCCACCCTTCCATTTTAGTTTTTCCACCTTCTTCCCACCTAAAGAGACCTAAATACCCCGACCCAAAACTCATACACACCCTCTCTTCTTCTGTCATGCATCAATAACTCCCCACATCCCACAACCACTCTCGTCTCCCCATCACCCACTCCCACGTGGTGCTGGCGGCTTCTCCGGTGGCTGGATCTTGAAGAAGGGGCAACGATCTTCCCCAAACTGGCGGCATTTTCTTATTCTCTATTTATTTGCAACTCAACATTAGGAAATTCATATTTTTGATGTCTGGACCAGACTCACGTCATGGTGTGATATGAAAACTAGTTTCCGAAACTATTCGGCAACTAGTTGGATGTTAGGAAGATTATATTTTAAATGTTTGAAAACTTTGTTTTTGGACTCACAACATGGTGTGATCCGAAAATTAGTTTTCGGAATTGTCCGACAACTAGTTTCCGAAGATGGAGAACATCGTTTCAACGCCATCGTTATCTTCAAGTTTTAGAGCCTCATATTGAAAACATCCTTGTCCCATGGATATAGGGTATCGGTAATGAATATCAGCCACCTTTTTGTATCTCAAGCTTTGATCTTATCATCAACGTTTTTCTTTAAGTAATCAAGTGTGATGCCTTCATTTATCATAAATGAAATTGGGGCATCACATTCAAATGTGTTCCCTTGACCGGTTGTTGTGATTTGGCCATTGTATTGTAATGCACAAACACAATTGTCGAACTCATGTTTAAGATAGAATGAGCCCTTTCATGTGTGTCATACCCGAAATATTGACTACTATGAAATAGGCATTTCTTAAATGTTCGTAAACAAGATTATGTACTTCACAAAACTTTTTCGAGTTTTTAAAGTATCCACTAACTAGCAAATGCATTCAGAAACTAGTTTTCATTCGGTAACAATGACTTTTTTCCCCTGATTTTTGAAAGTTTTCGAAAACTAGTTTTTGGATTCATCTAGATATTAGTTTCCGTATGACACAATGCACACTAATAACATTCAGATACTAATTCCTGATGTCATCCGAAAGCTAGTTTCTGGAAACTATAAAAAACAGAAGAAAATATATGCGCGATTTTACCTCTCTACATCAACAGCGAACGACAAAACATTTGGGAGGGGGGTGCCCGACGCTCATGGAATGAGGTTGATGAGAATTCTGAGAGTGAGATGAGCGATAAGTAAGAGAGAGTGAAATGGAGGTGGAGACTATGATAGAGTGTGGCGATAGCAGTGCCCTTAAAATTGGTGCTACACCTTTATGTTGTTGAAGGCACCAAGCCCAACGTTCGTGACCATAAACTATTCCACTTTGCGTAATTATTGCCAACATTAAGGAATTACGCAAAATTAAGTTACCGGAAAAATAATCACACAAAACTTAAGTACAGTTCATTTTGTACAGTTTTTACTATTCTATAATCACAATTCAACATATAGATTGTAGATCCAATAGTAAAAATAGGATTATTTCAAATTTAAATTTAAGTTAACAATTTAATTCATGTAACATATTATAATTGATAAATAGAACAAACAATACCTATTAAAACACCCAAGTTTTTTCTAAAATAATCATGTTGATTTTCCCCATCCCCTTGTCTTTCTGACAAGAATGGTGTTAATCGATATTTTAAAAACAATACCGGACATCGAATCGGTAAGACCTCCAAGTCATGGTTCAACCGCTTTAAACAGCTCGAATCAAGACAAAACTGCGGTCAAACCGTCAAAATAACCGTATTGTAGATAGGGCCAATTCACGGTTCAACTAGTTGAATTGTCCGGTGATCGGTTCTGGTTTTAAAACATTGATGTTAACAACATTTTTAAGTTTCAGATTTTTGAGTCTGTGTCATCTTGTATTTTGGTTTCTATTTTCATTAAAATGATATTAGTTTATTCTGCTAAAAAATATTTTTAAATTTCATTATATATTTTAAAATAATAATTGCGTTGCACTTTGAAAAAGTGAATAACAAGCGGTGTCAATTATTAGACACACAAGTAAACGAGTGCACCGTTTTTTACACCTTTGGTGCACTATTTTTATAAATGAATTTTTACGTTTGGTTCCCTAAATGTTGTCTTAAAAAATGAAGCTATTCTACAAGAATATTTTTTTTAATTAATTCAGTTAATGGATATTAATGAGATCATTTAAACAAAATACTAGTAGTATTGGATATGTGGATTTGAATTTTGAAGGGAAACCACAACAGCTACGAAAGCGAGAGGAAACGAATTGGTGTTACTGTCTTGTTTCCCTTTACCAATAACTAATGAATGGGATGACTTATGATTACGTTGGGCATTAACGATGGCTGGTTGATATTATTGCCATTCTATTCACAAACAAAATGTCACTATCTATACAGCAAAAAGGCATACTAATTTTCTGAAGCTGAGTTTGCTCCAACACTAGCATGTTGCAGACCTGCAAAAGAATTTCTGTTGCTGGCTGTGGCATTGAAGATGGCATGACCTCGCTTTATCTCTCAATTCTTGGAATGCTCTCATTGTCTCCACATCAAACCCCCCAGCAAACTGCCAAACATCAACAACTCATTAGTACTACAGATGGCCCCTATATACTCTCTCACACTGTACTAGAACATGCACCTATTTAATACTATCATTGTGAGAACATTATATTGATTGATTTACCTGATGTACTCGAAATGCAAATCTAACTCCTTGAACAATGAGCTCCTCTTCTTCAGGACCACCACCACCTGTCTCAAGCTCAGCAGAGACTCTCTTCATGTACTTCATAGCTAGTTTTACAGATGCCAGCTTAATCTGCCACAATAAATGAAATGAGCTAACCAATAGTATTTGAGAATTTCCCCCATTAGTATTCACTATGTAGCTAGAAAATTGTAATAGCAATCTAACGTGTTATATACATGCCTTAATAGGTGTTTTTTTATTCAAATGTAAGAAAAATATGGGCTTTTTGTTCTTTATTATTCATTATGTAAAACTTTTATAACGTATATATGATTCTTCCTAGTGTGTCTCTTGAATGCTACTATCTATTAACGGTCAAGAAGGAGAATCTCGTTCTCTTTTTTCAAGTTAAAAGGATGAAGCAGACAAACAGATGGATTCTAGAGATCTCAGAGTTCACATGTGCCCCTGATTATGTTCCCAGAGAAACAGAAGTAAAAGTCCAACCATTGCTTTGTCATTTTGTTGCCAGCACTGCATCTTGTTGATTATATTATATGCCACATAGTAAACTTAACATAGACAAATGGTTTTTGATGTTTTGGTACATAATCAATGAAATTTCACAAAAACATTTTATTTTTATTAATATTAATTAGTTCTGTACTTCTGTTAGAAAACAAACACAGCCTATAGGTCGTACACTAGCCAATTGCTGAGGTTATATTTGCCAGATGCAGCTAAAATTAAGCATATGTAAATTCCCAATTGGTACATAAAAATTACCTGGCTCACAAAACCATTATCAAGCATCCAATGCATAGGTATTTGGAAGGCTTTGTATCTATTTGTTGCTGACTCCCTCATTCTTGAGATATTGTAAACTCCATGCTCTAGTCTGTCATTAACCAATTTTTAACACATCATAGAGTGTTCACCGAGGATGCGTACAAATGACCATTCAATTCATATACCATTAATAATATTGTTAATTGTAAAGTTGGGGAGGGTTTGTTAACGAATTCACATACTTTTCCAAGAGAGCCTGCATCTTCTTGAGAGCTGGACCACACGGCTGGCGAGGATCATCGCGAAAGGACAAAGCCTCGGATTCTAACTTCTTCACATCAGAATACCCAAACGCAGCCTCGCGCAGAGCATCGGCCTTTTGCTCTGGCCAATCGAAGTGCTTCAGCACTGCTCGTTCATCCACCTGAAAGAAAAACAAAAACAAAAACCATTGAAAATGAATCACTCTTTATCTCCAACTAATATCAATGCAAACACAGGAGAAGCGATATAATAATAAAGTAACATAAAATTAGATACCAAATAGGAGAGCTCGTCATCAAGCCATTTAACAAAGAGCACAACATCTTCAATGTCTGTAAATGCGGCACCCTCCACTTCTTTGATCAAACACCTGATAAAGTCTCCTTGTGTTTCCACATCCGTTTTTATCTGAAAAAGCATCAATGCCAGAAACCTTAATTTATGCTAAACTAGTCGAATACGATTACATTTTTTTGGAATTAATTGATTTTAGTTTGTGAAGTTTCTTATACATCATTTCAAAATTTGAAGTCATTCCATAAAGTATCGCTACTCTGGAGCACACTTAATTTTGGTGGGCTTCCAAATTCGAATCTGATTAGACTTTCACTTAGCAGCTAGTAACTGTTGAGTTTATGAGATAATTAGTTGGTTAAATAACAAAGAAATCCATTTCAAAATAAACCATGGGAGTCAGTTAACACCTTACACTGACATAAATGGCCAGTGGCAAAACCGAAATTTCAGCCAAACCGAGAGACACGCTTACCGCGAGCAAGTGAGAGGATCGGTTCTCGATCTCGCCGATCATGTCACGAGGATTTGCCGTTTGCGGTGTCTCCGCCAAGCCGGAGCTCGATTCACGCCGGGATTGTGGCTCCCGTCTCATCAAGGAGTGGTAAAATTCCACCACCTCCGGCACCCTCCTCACCTTCGCCGCAACATGGCAGCTTCCCTTCGCGGGCGGCGGAGGAGGAGGTGGAGCAGCCTTGGACGCAGCCTTGGGCGGAGGAGGTGGAGGAGGAGGCGCCAGCTTGGATGGTTGCGAAATCGCTTCAGAGTCAGACGACGGTGGCGGATGCAGTGACAAAGACGACGGTCTCGGCGGCGGTTTGGGAACGCGAGGGGCGCGTGATGGTCTGGTTATTACTGAGTCAACGGTGAGTTCCTCCGAGTCAGAAAAGCGCGAGTTACGAGACCTTTCACTTTCCGCCAACTCTCGTTTGAAATCCGCAGCAGCAGTAGCTTCGACCTGTTTCTGGTTCTCACTTGTATGATCAAACGACGTCGTTTTCTTCAAGCTCTTGATAAGATTAGACCTCACTGACACCTCCACCAGCCCTTGAAACCTATGCGAAGGAGAAGAAGAAACCTCGTCGTTTTGCAAAGCTTCAGCTCTATTGCTACTATACTCTGACGCCGATTTCTTCAGCTCTACTATCTCATCCTCCAATGCCTTTGTTTTCCTCTGATTCTCTGTTTTTTCTTCTTCGATTTGGAGCTTTAATTCTTCAAGCTCCTTCCTCAATCTCTGGTTCTCTGCCTCCATTTGCTCCATTTTCTTGGCATTGCTTTCAATCTCTCTGTCCTTCGCAAGGATATCGTTCTCGAGAACGGGGACAATGGCGACGGTCTCCTTGAGGAGCTTGTGCTCGAGAAGCTCAGTCTTGAGGCGTGACTCTTTCTCCCGGAGAGCCTCGACGAGTCGGAGAAGTTCGGCGACGTCTGGTGGACGGGGCTGAACCTGAGCAGAGGAGCGAGGGAAGTAGGAACCGAAAGAGCGCGAGAATGAGGATTTGTGAGAGGAAGACTTGTCGGCGGAGGACGGCGAAGGGGTTGGGTGCGCCGGTGACTTCTGAAAACCCATTGCTACCTTGACCTTGCCAGCTACCATTGTGATGGAATATTGGAATGGCGATGGTCTAGAGAGTAATATGATTAGGAATAGGGTTGTCTGGTTTGCAATGTCATTGAGAGAGAGAGAGAGAGGATTCTTAAGTAACAAACAGGTCGTTGTCTGAGTGCCTGTCTGAGAGAGCAGGGAGGGAGAGAGAAACCACTCAAGACCGAAGAAGATGACTAGTTTCGTACTCACTCCATTCTAACTCCCTCGTGTGAATTAGTAAGAAATTTTTATTTTATTAGTAAGTAGTGAAATTACCCGTGCCTGTTTTTTACAAGTGTTAATTAATTAATTAATTAAATTAAATTAAATTAAATTAAGTAATAATGCATAAAAAATAATTATTGTTATATAATATATAATAATTATTAATTATTAATTATGTAAGACAAATTAATAATTATTTCATTGTTATTTATAAATATGATAAATGGTTATTGATATAGATAAATGATATATAATTTAAAATAAGTAAGTCATTTAAGAAAGTATATTTCAGATTATTAATGACAATTAATTGAGATAATGTAATAATAATTATCTTAAATAATAATAATTACAAATTAATTTTTGTTTTAAGCAAAAAAATAGATGAATATGGAGGTGACACATGACATAATATCACGTGGCAAAACTTTATTTTATATGATATATAGTAAATTATTATTATTATTATTATTATTATTATTATTATTATTATTACTACCGCCTCTTGTTCTACGTGTAAAAATAATGGTGTAAAAAACATCGATAAAATTAGTAAGACCAATGAGATGTATTGAAATGAGTAAATTTTAATTAATAATGCTATAATTTTACTCCATTCATCCCAAAATATAGGAGTTTTTTTGTCAATTCTCTCCCACCAAGAAATTAGTTAAAAACATTAATTTTGTTTACAATTTGTATTTTTTCCCAACTCCCAAGCTCACTTTTATCTTTGCAAACTCACTTAATCTTGTACATTTATTATTTTTTGACCAAAAATATGTAAATTAAATAAGATAATGTGGTAAAAAAATTAATTAATGCAAGAAAAAGGTATTATAAAATAGAGCAAATGAATTGGCTAAAAAACTTTTACGTTTTGGGACAGAGGGAGTAATTTTTTTCCCACAAATACCTTTTGCATTAAATAACTCAAAAAGAGAGAAATATGTGAGTTCATTGTCAAGTGGTCTCGTATAAATAAGGATAAATACGAAATTGAGCAATTAATGTGGTTAAAAATAAGATTTTGATTCTTATATGTAGGACCAATGAAATAGGTCATTTTGTTTCTTATACTACCTCCGTTCATAAATATAAGTCTCCTTTGGAAAAAAAATTGTCCCTTTTTATAAGCCTCTTTCCAAATTACTAGGTATATTAATTATTTTTTTACAAGAATACTCTTAATTAATTTACATTGTTTTTTTGTAGTCAATAGTAAATGAGGTGACTATTTCTCTCTCTTAAGTCAATAATTAAAGGGTAGTTTTGAAAATATAGTACATATTATAGATAAATTAAATGAGTTAACTAATTTTCTTAATTTGTGTGTTTTGGTCAAAGGAGTTTATATTTAGGAAATGAGATAGAATTAAGTTTTTATTTTTATTTTATTTTGTGAATTTCAAGATCATGTTATTTATATAGAGTCTTTTTTTTTAAAGCCAACACCAATTAGTGTTTTGGTCTGAGTGGATCTATCAGAGTATCTTCACAGCTTAAATTTTCTGGGCTGCCATGGGACTAAGAGTATCTCTAATGCATGTTCTTGGCATGGTTCTTAAATATAATAATGGTCCTTATCAACAATTGATTATTAACAATTATCATAAACGCTTAGTGGCATATAATGAATTGGAAATGATGCATACATTATTAATTTTGGGGTAAAAATAGAAAAATATAATTAATATTACATTAAAAAGATAAAATAATACTTATTTTGAGACTTATTTTTCTTTCCAATGCGACAACTATTATGGGACAGAGGGGTAATAGAAACGAATGTATAAAAACATTATGGAAAAAGAAAAAAAGGAGGAGAAAAAAATAAAAGATCCTGCTAACGAGTGTCGTTAGGGCAATGGTTAAAGAATAAAAAAATATATAAATTTTGTATTAGAAAGAACAATTTTTAAACTTTCAAAGAATTTAATGCCACTTTCAATATAATATTTCTATATTTGGTTCCTTAATGAGTGCCCTTATGACATTAGTTAGCATTTGACAAAAATAAAAATAAAAAATCTTTAAAAATTGCATATACTCCTTCCGTCCCTTTATATATATGACGCTTCTGTAAAATTTTTGTGTCTCTTAATATAAGTCGATTTTCAAAAACCAAAGTGTATTAATTATTTTTTTTTATAAAATTACCCCCTATGTTAAGGTGCATTAATTCTCTTTCTCTTAATAGTTTTCGAAGATGAGAAATGTAACTTGAGAAAAATAGCACATATTTTGTACAAATTTAATACTAATAACTAACAAAACTCACTTTTTTAAAGGGTGTAAAACGGTCAAAGGGGATCCTATATTAAGGGACGGAAAGAGTGCTTTTTTTTTTTAAGAATGGGCATTGCCTTGAGTATTTGTATTGGTCATGTCACGTAGTTAACGGAATGGTATAAAACGAGACTATTCTCTCCGTTTCTTAATTTAGGGAGGACTATTTTGTAAATTTTTCTTGTCCCATAATATAACACATTTTTCAAAGACTAATGTGAATTAATTATTTCTTTACAAAATTACCCCCTATACCAATGTACATTAATTCTCTCTCTTAATAGCTTTGGAAGATGAGAAGGGTAACTTAGAAAAAACAATACACATTTTGTACAAATTTAATAATAATAATTAACAAAACCTACTTTTTTAAAGGGCGTGAAATAGTCAAAAGGGTCTTATATTAAGAGACGGAGAGAATATTAAATTTCTCATTTTATATCAGCATCTGAGAGTTTCATAAAAATAATCATAATGTTTTATATTTTTTGACATATGTTTTGCTCACTCAAATTTTTTATAAGAAAAAATTTAACGTTTTTGGTCTAAACTATTCTCTCAGTTTTTTATAAACAAAAAAATACATATATTTGGTCCAAATTTGGACCAAATATATGTACTTTTTTTGTTATAAAAAAAAGTATAATTTTTAAAATGTTACTACTCCAGTAAATTTCATAGAGAATTTTTTTTGATGGATTTTTTTTGTTTGGTGGATAGATTTCATAGAGAATTAATATAATGATACTGTAATTCTTGGAAGTTGGAATATCAATATAATAATTATTATCTAATAATATATGTTAAATTAACTATTCAAAATATAATAAGGGTAGATGCTTAGGGAGATTGTTTTGAGTCTGACTTCGTGAAATTTTCAGTTGGCACCAAAGATATCCTGTTAAGATTTCACTATTACCAACCGGAGAACAGGGAAACTCGTTTTCCTTCTTTTTATTTTTTGGCAGGAAGACTTTGCTTTCTTAGATTCGAAGGGTTTGAAAGGTTATTAAAGTCTTAAAAGTTGAAAGTGCTTTGTTAGCGTATTTAGGGAATTGGGGGGAAACTAATTTGAGTTATTAACAAAGGAAGAACCTAATGAAATCAAATGTGTGGGGAAAAACTTGATGCCTTCGGAAGATAGGAAAGGAAATTGAATTTAAACTTTTTGATTTGTTTAAAAAGGAAACGAACAAGATTAAAGCTAAGATAGTAAAAATCATATTGAGATAGTGCATCTTTGGATTAACGGCGAGTTATGTGGAAATGGAATCACGATGAAATGACATTGGGACGCGATATGTTTTATAGGTCAAAAAGACAATATATACGTTTATAAAACGATTATTTTTTTTTTGTGTGAAGATGAGGTCCTAAAGCCACTAAACAAAAAATCTACACGAGGAACAAACACCAATCAAGTCTTGCCATAACATTGGAAAACTTCCCAAGGGTGGGGAAGAGAAAAAATTAGCGAAGTCAGATAGTATTTTATTGAGGAACTCGGTTTCTCTGCAGTCGGATGCTATACGAATTCACGCATTCGTGTTTTTTAACCGTCTGATATAGATCGAACGGTTCATATCTAAAGTCGGATTTTTAGATTTTAAAAATAAATAAAAACCTGTGTTTTTTATGGGCTGTTCGATGTAGATCGGACGACCAAAAATTGGCCGACTTCGTGGATTCGTCTTCCGTACGAATTCAGAGAATCCGATTTCATTGAGTGAGTATTATTTGTTGCCAATTTGCCACTTTGTTGCCTTCTACTAGTACTATTTAAATGTCGGGTCCTGAAGGTCATATTGGCAAGACATGGTACAATCTCAACTGTTGTATGTCTAAGAGCATCTACAGCGGCGAACGATGCTCGAGTCCCTTAAGTCAAATTATGCGGGCCCTACTACGAACGATACTTGAGTCCCACTTTAGACTTTTCAACAGTAATAAAATGAAAATATTCAACAAAAAAAAACAAAACGCTCTACGAACATTGCGTCCTGACAAACGCGTTCGCCACTCTGTCACACTCCAACATCGAACAATGGAAAAAATGGTTCTTAAATGTGCCACGCTTACGAACTTAAGGTTGCGATCCTCCGTTGGAGGTGCTCTAAGAAAATCACGATGTTTCTGAGATTTTTATCAAAACTTTTAAATATCGAGTATTTCAAACAAAAAAATTCTCTTTTTTTTTACATGTTTTGTCATTCAATAGGTTTTATAGTCTTATTCTTAATGGTTGGCACCGGTGGATCCACCTACAGAGGTACAAGGGCAATTGCTCCACAAGATAGTTTTTTACTTCAATATATATACTCTATCTGGATTCAATTATAAGTAAAAAAATATCCAAATTTGTTGGACTTAAATAAACAAATTTTAACTAACTCAATCCTATTTAATATCATTTTTTCGAATACACCCTTATTTAAGGTGGCTTCTTGGGTGAACTTCTCACCATATGGTTCACCGGTGAACCACTTATAATATACCGTTGGATTTAATCAATGACTCAGATGACTTGGAAAAAAATGAGTAACATCTACATCTTCTCTCACCCAATCTCTTTCAATAAATGCTGGAATTGTCATTATAACTACAAAAAAAATGACTAGTTAAAAAATTAAAGTTTTTTTATGGATTAAAAAATTAAGGGTTGTTTGTTACTGATTAAACAAAAGTGATTTTGATCAAAAATAATTTAAAAATTATTTTTTTAGAAATTTTTAAGAAAAATAAAAGATAAATTGTGTTTGTTTACAACCACAAAAATCACTTTTAAAAAATGAGTTTATCCTGTTTGGATACAACCACGTAGAAGTAGTTTTATTGTAACAAGATAAAAATTATTTTTTTTAAAAGCAATTTTTATAGTTGTAAACAAACACAATTTATGGCTATTTTGTTACGGATTAAGAAAGAAGTGATTTTGATATTCAAAAGTTTAGAGATTATGTTTTAGAGATTTTTATGAAAACCAGAATCTATTTTGTGTTTGTTTACTATCATAAAAATTATTTTTAAAAAAATTTGGGCCCGCTTGTTATGAATTAAGAAAAAAATGATTTTGATATTCAAGATTTTAGAGTTGCGTTTTAGAGATTTTTAAGAAAAGCATAATCTATTTTGTGTTTGTTTACCATCGTAAAAATTATTTTAAAAAAAATTGATTTTTATCCATAAAAACTAATGAGAATAGCTTTTCATCTTACCCATAAAAATAATTTTTTTTAAAAATGATTTCTTTGAAAAGCTGTAACAAACACAATTAATAGTACCAAAAATGATTTTTAACTTTAAAAAAGTAATTTTTTCATAAAAAAGAACTCTAACGAATGAGATTCTTACCCATAAAAAGCTAACAAAAATAGCTTTTCATTTTACCCATAAAAATGATTTCCTTGAAAAGCTGAAGCAAACACAATTAATAACAATAAAAATAATTTTTAACTTACAAAAAAGTGATTTTTTAATAAAAAACTGTAACAAAGGGCTCTTGGCTTTTGCTTTTTTAAAAAATCTCTAAAACATAATCTCTAATATACCATCATAAAAATTATATTTTTTTAAAAAAATGATTCTTATCCCAAAAAGTTAACACAAATAGCTTTTTATTTTACCCATAAAAATGATTTTTTTTAAACGATATCCTTGAAAAGCTTAAACAAACACAATTAATAATACTACAAAAGAGAGAGAGAAAGGGAAAAAAAATTTGATGTGTGTAGTGCATTATAAGATTTGGTAGACCTTCAAAATCTAATCGTTAATCAACTGGTCAAAACATGAACCATCTATTGTATTGTCCACCTTAGATGCCACCCCTTATTTAATTCTACTTTTATTTTCCAAGAGCATTGCACACTCTAAAGAAAACAAGTTAGTAAATTAAGGGTATATTAGTAAATCTAGTTTATTTTTTTTATATGAAATCAAGAGTATTAATTGATGATAACTAACTTTCTTAATCTGTGTGAGGTTATGTTATTTTACTTATAAATAAGTCCGATGGGAGTACTTAATAATATTTTCCCCCATAAATGAATATCTGTTGCCCCAATAAAATATTTTTTTTAAATTAATGCAGAAAGTTATAAAAAATAAAAGATAAAATAAATTGATACTAATTTTATCTTTTTATCCTTTTAATTTTTATCTCTTCTCTAACACTAAACACATCAGATTTAAAAAAAGAGCATTGTCACAAACCGAAAAAGAAATAGATTAAGAGACTCAGAGCGCATATATAGACGATTTGCTTGGTGATTTTCGATCAAAATCATTAGACCAAGAGACAAGAACGCGAGACCACTGAGCAGCGTATGAGAAATGAATGATTAAATGATTGTTTAATTACATACATAAAGTGAGAGATTTTTTTATAGTATTAACAATGGAATAAATATGCAACATTTTCAAAATATGAAAACATGTAGAAGACAATTTTTGGGTTTTTTGTTATGAGATTGCGTATTTCGTGAAAACTTATAATATTTTTCGGTAAAAATATTATAGACTAATTTCTTGTTTGCACTAAAGAAAATTTGTGGATTCTCCACGGAGTTCGTATTAGTATATTACTAATACTTGGGACAATGAATAATATACTCCCTCTAGTCTGTAATATAGGCAAAAAAAGTCTCTAAAATTTAAGCAAAAAGTTTATGTATTTCGTCTAAAATTTAGACCAAATACATAGACTTTTTATTATATTTTAAAAATATTTTTTTGCTTATATTTTAGATCGTAAGGAGTAAATAGTAGTATTAAGTCCGGTTATTATATCTATCAATTATATTTTGAATTTATTGCTTTGAATCATCTTTCTTTGCCCGGTGGTAATATTGGTCTAATGGCCATAATGGGTAATCATTAATTTGCTATTTACAAGAGTTGTATGATTCAGTCTTTCGAGGCTATTGGCGATTGCTTTGTAATTACACTGCTAGTATATCGTTCACTCATCACTGCGTGCATAGTAATATTGTTGGCATGTTTTAGAGGCTACGAAGCTGAGCAGTGACTGGTAGTAATAATCTTTTCAATCCTTCTTGATTTGATTTGTCTCTTTTCAGTCTCATTGAATCCTGTTGATGCATATTTAACACAGCCAGGGAATGCTTTCTAGTTTGTTCTAAGTACCAAAATAAGAAACAATGAAGAGTGCTTCTTACTTATAATAAGATTTTGTGTACTCCTATGTAACATGGGAACAGTGATATGAAAATTAATGTGGACTCCTAAGAAGCGGGTTAGAAAAGCTAGAATGAAAGGAATGTATCGTGGAGGTAGCGATTAATGAGTAAACGGCAAGTGGTCCCTCAAGTCTTATATTAAAGATACTTATAAGATTGGTAGTTGGAATAGCTAAACATTAATTTTAGAGTCTGTTTCTATTACATTTTGGAGGTTGAGAATGAACTCTAGTAGAAAAGGAAGCTTTTGGAAAAACTATATTGAGAAGTGTTATTTTGGTACTGTTTTGCACTATTGAGGTGGAAATAATTTCTTCCAAATAGGCTCTTAGAAGGCAAAGGCCAACAAGCAAGAGTTACACTCGGATTGGTATGATGGAAAATGGAGCAACAGAAAAAATGACAAAAAAATTATTATTTAGTTTAGTTATAGGGGAGAAAAGTGAGAGGTAATAAAAAATTGAGAAAGTCTATGAAAAAAAGATCTCTCAAATTAGAGATAAAATAGCTAAAGTACTATAATTTTTCTCCTATTGTCAACAAATTTTTGATGGATAGAAATATTTTTGTCATTTCAAATACATTTTTTCTTTTCTTTTCTTTTTTATTCAGCTAAATAAAAGAAGAGAAAATTTAACTTTTCTTTCTTTTATCTCTTTATTCAAACAAGTAAAAATCATCTCAAATTTTCCTTTATTTTTTAATCACTTTTAATTATCTTATTTTCTTTATTCACCCAAACAAAATGTTATTGTATGACAAATTCAAATCTCATATAAAAAGTGCTTACACACATATATTGTATGATAGGCCTTCTGCAACCAATATGAATAGGTAAGAGGAGAAAGGATCCCCTTGGCAGAGGCCTCTCCCTACTTGAATCGGGTCAACACTTTCATAGCTCATTAACACCAAGTATGTCATGGAGCTAAGCCAAATCATCACCCACTGCACCTACATTGGATCAAATTTCATTTTCAATATCATCCCTCTTAAGAAATTCCCGATCAACATGGTCATATGCTTTACTCAAATCAATCTTCAATGCCAAATCTCCCTTCTTTCCCTTTAATTTTTCACTTCATACAGTGTATAACCTCAATGGCCATGACAATGTTGTCCAAGATGGAACACCCCACTACAAAAGCATATTGCTCTTCCGATATACACTTGGAGAAGACTTTCTTTAACATGTTAGCAAGCATCTTTGAGATAATTTTATGCAGCACGTTACACAAGGATATTGGGCATAAATCTGCCGTGGAACTAGGGTTGTCACCCTTTGGTATTAGCACTATATTGGTATCATTCAAATTCTTTGGAAACACACCTACTTCGAGCCACCGTTTACTTGCTATAAAAAGATACATAACCACATAACTCCCAAAACTATTGAAAGAACACATGTTTACTCCATGAAGCTCGGGGGGATTTGTTTGAGTGCATATGGAATAAGACTATTAGAAGCTCCATCTTCGTGAAAGACTCAATAACAGTCATAACTTTTAGATAGGAATCCATAACTGCCATAATGATCAAATCGTCTCTAACCTCAAAATCCAAGTACGTTCCCACTCTTTAGACTCTCTGATATCATATACTCACTAACTTGAGCATTAGAGTCATTGCAGGTGGCCACCACCTTGTCTCCAATAGCTACACGCTATCACCAACAATCTTAGTAAACCGATTAATAATATCTTCGTCATTTTTCATCCTCTAAGACTCTTGTCTCATCATCCATAAGTTCATACATGAACATAAACTATCTTATACAATTTTTCTTTTACTTATACATTTTGACATTTTCATTTATAGTTAAGAGGTTTTTATGATGATGTTTACTATCTAACTTTGTTATCATATTTTAGGTAAAGAGATTTTTTGGTGTAGGACCCTTTTTTTGGTATAGATTTTAGGTAAAGAGGTTAATAAGATATGTAATATTAAAATTGTCAAAATGCTAAATATTATTCAAAATTATTGTTCTGATCATTATTATTTGAAACAAATTTAATTATTATATAAATTTAAAAATATTATAGAAGAAATTCTTTTAGCTAGGTTACTGCTATAAAAAATAAAAATTTATATAAAAAAATAATGCGTGAGTATACAAATTTTAAAAAAGTTATAATTTTTTTTATTTTAATCCAATGACCTAAATTAAACTCAATTTTATTAGTTTTCTTTAGTTTGCATTTGTTAAAAAATTTTAAAGAACCCAAAGCAAATCAATTCAATTAAATATGATTGGCGTTCCTCGGAGGCCCATCTCAAAGACAAGCACACAGATCACTATTATGACTGTTGAAACATTCAACAGCTGTCTGCATAGTGCTTTGAGATTCACATGAGGTTAGTAACCGCTTAAATGAGTCTTCCCGCCATTTCCACCAACCGAAATGCCTATATAAGGCTACCCGAGTAAATTTCCCATGTATGTGCTAATTCTTTGCAAACTCTTTCAACTAGTTCAAATACTGACTTTGACAATGGAGTCTCTGCAAGTAACCCATCGTCATCGCCGCCACAGCTCCGACACACTGATGTGCACCACAACATTCAAATTCATCTTCTCCGACTCCACGAGTTTCCACACCGGTTCAATTGGTTTAAATTTTATTTTATCGAAGAGCTGAACCAAACTATACCTAGCATAATTGTTTGTAAACATAAAATTATGCATGCATTTTTACAGTCACTCCCCCCAACTTAGCATTTTGCTTGTCCTCAAGCAAAAGTCAACACATCAAAATAGAGTTATCATGACCCAAACTATTTACACAAAAGAGGACATGGTTTGAAAACAATTAATCGCAGAAAGTTTCCTTCTTTGGGTGATCGATGTCGAGAATTTTTGAATGATGTCTTAAAATGAAATCCATAACCAAGATACAAATGTACAATCCTATTAGCAGTCAATGAATTCACAATTTGCAGTCAATCAATCAGAGAATAACATATTTTCCTCACATCAAAGTGTTTCACATCCATACACTGCATCCACACAAAATCAAAGTTGTTTTTCATCTCAAATATTGTCACAAAGTACATAATCAAGCATGGATCACTAAGGTCTTTCAAAGGTTATAATGTGGCCTGGCTACAAAGGAATTTGGTTTTTCTGGATAAAAACTAATCACCTTAAAAGATTAAGAGAGCATATGATATTTAACTACATTCTTCCAAGATAACAACCATAACCCTCTATTCTCTTGAACAACCAAATATGTCTAATTCCTTTGTTTACATACAATTCCTTCCTTTTCTTTCTCTCTGTTTTTTTTTTTTTAAGATATATGCATATGTACAAAATTGATATTTCAAAAATAGAGAGAAGATTTTTAATTTTTGCCCACAATCAACAACCTTAACCTTGATTTACCTTCAAATGCTTCCCCTTTACAAATGCAAACCAAAATAAATTCCCAAACTTATATACAATGGAATAACAATCAATTCAGGCCAGAGTAAATACCAAATGCTCTCTTCATCCTATTAGGTGTGGGTGAGAATTTGGTTTTTCTTTTAAGCTCAAAAGAGAATTTGTCCTTATGAAAAACATAACTTTTTAGGCTCAAAAGGGTTATCAAAGGTTATATTCACATCATGGTTAGCTTTTTGGCTCAAAGGTTTAATCACACAAAAAATTGCCTTGATCATTTCCATGCATCATATATACAAAGTGACAATCAGAGAATCAAGCAAAATCAACTAGCATGAACAACAGTGATGACTCTCAATGCATTTAATTCTGGATGCTCACAACTCACAAGCTTAAGGCTCATGTATTCCCTGATTGATGACTGTTTCATGTTACTTTCTATGACTAACCATTGGACTATGCAACATGTATCAAGGCTATACTATTCATGCATACCACCATTTTTCTTTTTCAGTCATTCAGTCCAGACTCAATTCATCATCACGCATCAGTTTTGATAATTGATTTTTTCCAAACCATAGTCACACAAAAAATTTGGGTCAACAAACAAGTACCAAAACAAGTACCAAAAGTTTCCACAAGTGTTCTAGGAACAAACAAAATTTACAACACAGAAATTCAAAACAAACACAAAAACTACAACTACCAAAATCAATAAAAGATAAGGGATGAGAAATTATCAATCTCCGAGGATGTCATTCATGAAGTCCTCCTCATTCAGCTCCTCTCCACCATCATCTCCAACTTGTCCTTCATTTCCAGCTTCAGCAGCTTCCCCTTCATTTCCAGCTTCTTCCACATTTTACGCCCTCGGAAAAATTGGCTGTCCTCGTGCCATGCAACATGTGCAAAGAAACATATCTGGTGTGGGCCATGGAAACAGGTTAGCATCTCCTTGATGCTGATGCAAAGTGAACCGATAGAAGGAGTCGTTCAAGCTTGTGTACGCCCTATGGTTGGCAGCCTGTTGGTGCTCTAAATGAGTGAGATGAGCAGTGAGGCGAGTCTCCATGGGAGTCATTAGAATCATTGGCGGCTGCCTAACAGGTGCAGGTTGGGTAGAGCTTTCTCCAAGTTCTTGCTCTGCTGGATTAAGACAGTAGTTCCTGATAAAACTGGCATTAATTGGCATCCTCAGTTTGGTTTTTGGATGGCTCGGGACATCAACACCATGAGCCAAACACAATGCAGTTATCAATGTCGGGAAGCCCAATGGTTTCTTAGGCTGGTCGGAAAGAACAAAGTTATGTATTTCCGCCAAAATTATTGCAGCAACATCCGTATTCTTTTTTTTTCATGATGGCATAAATGAGGAAAGCTCGTAGGATTGGGATGTCTGAGGTATGAGAATTAGGAACTATGTTGGAAAGCATGAAGCTAGTCCAAATTTGGGTAAGTGTTCTCATATTAGCTCTTTTAATTCTCAATGGCTGGCCTTGTGCATTAACCTCATAAGTCTTACCGGGAAGACACACAAACTTAGCCATATTCGTTGCTGTCAGAAACTTGTTTGGTTTTTGGCAAGCGTACCAAAATACCGAAGTTTACAGTGATAAGTAGGGTTGTCGTATCCACAGGGAATCGTGCGATACTCGGTTAATTCACACTTATACTAATTAAGTCCAAAAAGATCTATGTACATTTGTATTCACAAAATATCCCATGTTTTTGAAATAAGAGTTTCAAACATACAAATTCTAAGTTTTAAAGAAAATAAACACTAACGAGCAAAGCGGATTGATAACAATCTTGAAAACGAGTTGGGATTGGATTTCATCAACCTCACCACTTATGAATTTGATACTCATATACGACTATTTTCCTTACCAATGATATTACGAATAAAGTTTACTCGATTATCAATTCCTTAGTAAAGGAGATTCTAAGCTCTTCCCTTTAAATAACAATTCTTGATTATTCAAAGAGAATACTTGCATTAAGATTAGCATTCAAAAGTAACTAATGAATCAAGCTCTATTCCTAGTAACAAAACCCATTAGGTGATTTCATTCAAATCTAGAATTAGAAAGTATTTTCCAATCACAATCTAACTCACAAATCTAAATATGAGTGATCAAATCATATAAAGCATTAAGCATAGAATGAAATCACTATCATTGATAAGAAGAGATAGCATATAATTGTAAAGAAATTACATAAAAGTTTGGTTGATTACATCAAAATCCCAACTATAAAAGAGTTAGCTACCCATTGTCATGAGAGCCATACAAAAATACCATGAGAATTGAGAGATGAAAGATGAAATTCAGTGTTCCTTTGATTCCTCAAAGGTTCTCCAAAGGTTCTCTTCCTTTCTCCAACTTCGATCCTCTCTCCAAAAGGTATATCCCTGGGTTAAAATGAAAGATATCCTTTTATACCCTTTAATTTCAGTAAAACAGAGCTTTTAACCGTTTTAGAATTCGCTTAGCTCCAAGAATTTCACTCAGCTGCATAGCATTCTTCATGTTGAAGAAACGTGGCTCGCTCAGCGCAACAGATTCGCTTAAGCGAATCTGTGTAATTCTACATATGGCAAATCTGAGCCATACTCGCTTAAGCGAGACTCCCTGGCTTAAGCGAAAATCGCACAACTTTGATTCTTTCTCTGTTTTGCCTTAATTCAACCTACATGAAATTAACAAGGAATTTTGGATAAAATTTAACATCATTAAGAACATAGTACTCTAATAAAAATATTTACAAATACTAACTTGAGGTAAGAAAACATCTTTTAATTCAAACAAATGAGTTAATAAATGGCATAAAAAGCTCTAGAAATATAAGTAAAATTGACACTTATCATAGTCATAAATTGAAAATATTTTAAGTAAATTATATCTTTATTGGGCCTGTCTAATATGGACCTGATCCGGTCATGGACCTTTCTACGTGACTGGCTGCAACGAGTTTTCTTCTAACGTTTCAACTAAGTTACAACTGAAGCACCTTGCTTCTCGAGCGACACATACATACAGAAAAAACGGAACGAGAGAGAGGCCATGAGAGCTCCATTGCCATATCCATCATGAACAGAACCACACCGTTAAGGAAGCTAATTAATAGCACCCACCACCTTAACCATATTGTTGCCTCAAACTCAGTTTGCCTAAAGTCGTTGAATATTTACAACAAAAAATTGAATTTTCAATCACAGCTACTTTTCCAATCCTGATATTTCAAGAACACCATTTTTCTTTAAACAATATTTCACCAAAACAGTGAATTATTTCAACAAACTCACGCAACCCTCACAGAAGCGTGAGGTCCTTGTGGCGACACCGACAATGCAATCACCGGTAGTTTTGTCGTCACACACAACTTATTGCTACGGCAAATAAAGTGCGACTTGATTAAAAAAAAAAATGTAAATTGCAGCTGGCAATCGTATTGAAGAAAATCACAACATGATGATACGTACGTACTATTTTTCTGATGTTAAATTTAATTTACATTATCTAATTTTTATAAAAAGTGTTTTAATGAAACAATAATTTCGTCAAAAAAATGAAACAATAACTCATCAGCCAAAACTAATTGTTTATTGAAAAAAGTAATGGAATTGCAGTAGCTGCGTGCGTGTACACTTTTTGTGCAATAGGCTTTCATGGCTTGTTGCCTTTTATACGTTTGGATCAAGCCCACTAAATTGAACAAGATGCACTAATTTACGCAAATGTTATTGACCTCTTCCCTTTTTAATTTTGGCACCTCCTCCCCTTAAAGAAAACGTCAAGCTAATCCCCTCTCCTCCCCCACCATCACCTCTCCCATGACCACCCTACCCACAACCCTTCAAGTTCATTTGCGGCCCAAAACCTCAAGCCCATCATCTCCCATGTCTCCTGCCACCATTTCCACCCATCTCCCACCTTCCGATGCACTCACGAACATTAATTTATTTTTTCTCTTAATTTTTAGACATCACATAATCTTATTTTCGGATCTTCCCGGAATTTAGATTCAGGATGTGTTAAAAAAAAATACACATCCTCTACATTCAAAACTCTAGATGACCGATGCTATTAACTTCAAGAATCTTATTTCTGAAAGTTTCTGGAAACTATATTCCAGACCAAAGGATGTGTGTTTTTTTTACACATTCGGAATCTAAATTCTGAGAAGATTTAGAAATTAGATTCCAAAATGTCTGAAAACACAGAGAGGAAAAAAACGCCTGCAAGTGCATCGGGAGAGTGGGACATGGGTGGAGACGGTGGCGACGAACATGGAAAAAGGTGGGGAGGGGGTTGGGGGTGGTGGGGTGGGGAATGATGGGGAGGGGAAGGTGGTCATAAAGTGGGGAATGGTGGTGAGGGGAAGGGAATGGTTTTTGGGTTTTATAGGGATAAAAGTATTTAGGTCATTTTATTTCAAATTGGGATGTGGTAATGTTAAATTGGGGAAGGGTTAATAACATTTGCCTTAACATAACCTTCTGTTTGAAGAGGTTCAAAACTTGGACCCAAAAAAAGGAAGTTGGAAGCATTAATAAGCATTGACATAAAAAAAACGCATAAGCCTTTGTCTTTTAAATATTTGTTAGAATGAAAGGTAGAGTTTGGCCCTATCCAAAAAAGAAACTGGGAGAGTAGGCGTCCATCAAGTTAGTTAAAGGTCATGGACAATACGCTTTTTTTGGGTTAACAGACAGTAAGTTTTTGTCTAATCAAATACTAAAAGAAAAGAAAAATACATAAGGCCCACCTATCAAAGCCTATTTTCATTTTTTTCCTCCCTCTCTTGTTGGTGCATAATAATAGAAATTGACCGAGTTATTTGCAAATGCTGTAGTTTCTTGTTTTGCGAATTTGATAAGTGAGAAGTATCTACCGTCGTTAAGAATGACTAATCTGTGGTGGAGAATATGAAGGCACAAGTGGGTAGTACTCTCCTAACCAGACTTTTTTCATTTACAAGAATTATGATTCGAACCTCTGACCACTTGTTTAAGGAACCGGAGCCCTTACACTCAGAACAACCTAAATTGGTATAAATGCATTAGTTAGTAGTCAAGTTGATCGAGTTTTTTCATTTAATTTGTATATAAATTATATTTAAATATAGCGTGTGTATAAATATTATATGAATTTAAACTTTAACTTATGGAGAATGGGTTTAACTTAATAGAAAGTTTATAATATTTTTAGGTAGCTTTTTCCAGACCCTGGACCATGATTTTATGCAGGTAATGTGAGAGATTTGCTTTTAGACAAGCCACTGATATGCATTATTTGTTGTATAGGTGCGAGAATTTGAGCTGCTGCAAATCCTACATTATCCTAAACCACATCAACAAATTAGCTTTTTATTTTTCTGAATGTCAGGAAAATAAGTGTGAAAGTCTTTTCCAAATGTCATTCACCATCATCGTAAATATCTCTTATCTTCATTTGGATGTCATGAATAAAAATGTAGGGGACTAATTGAAAAATAAAATCATCAGCCAGACACTTATCATACCACCCAGACATTTCAACTTTCCCAATTCTAACTTTAAAACCCTGTTTCAAAAGAGCAGCGACCTTCAAAATTGATTTCCATTTGTAAGAAGAACCATGAGATTGGCCGGGGAACATGAAAAATATTGTTTCCATTCAATTACTTAGTAGAATGTGAAAATTGCAATGCAAACATAGAAGATAAAGAATAAGTGAGAATCAAAGAGAACAAAGCCAAGGAAATCCGAGTCCAATTCTCACATTGCCTGCAAAATCCAGCTTTCGTACCAAGTGAAACTTCTTTTAAAGGGGATAGGGGAAGATGATATATTATTATTTCAGTGGTACTAATGACCATATTATAACCGTCTCCGAGGGGATTTGAACTGTCTCTCTTGAGGTTACAAGACCAAATTCTTACCACTGAGCTGGCACCCCATGGACGATACCAAGTGAAACTTGCAATGCAAACTTAGAAGAAAAAATAGAGAGAGCCAAAGAGAAGAGAAGAGAAGAGAGGGTTAACGATGGAGACTGGGGTTCTGTTACATCAACCAAACTTACAAATGAGTAAAATAAACTATATATACATAACAATGTAAAAGGCTATATTACCCTTAATAGGCCATATATAAATTATCAAAAATGATATTTTGACACAAGAATTCGACAACTGTACGGATGACACCGTATGTCCGTACAGTCCGTACTATACGGACATACGTACGGATAAAATGACAGTATTTTAAAAATGTATCCTGCCATCAGGATACATATCCTGCCATCAAGATACATATGCTGATAGTGAAAAAAAATAAAAATATTATCCATACATGTACGGATATACGGTCCGTACATGTACGGACATACGGTGTCGCATACGGTTATCGAATTCTGGTGTCAAAATAACACAACTGATAAATTATACATCTTAACATAGACAACAACCTCGCCCGTTACTTGTTTTTTATTGTGAATAAGATCCTAGACATTCTTTCTGTCAAAAAAAAAAAAAGATCCTAGACATTCTTAGCAATAGAGAGACATTAGACTCCCTTGATGTATGGATACCAAGCCCTCTCTGCTCCTTGGCTGAGTAACAACATTCTAATTAACCCAATTACAAAAATTACCACCCCATATGAAGCAACTCACACAAGAAACAATGTTGACACAAATTAATTCTGGTAACCAAAGATTTTGAATTGAGTAAATAGCGATTGGAAAAATAGACTTTGCCAAAGTAATTACTCTCCCAACTCTATTTAAAAGTTTTCCTATCCAACCAGTCAATTTTCCATTTACTCTTTCCATGATATATGAAAAATCAATTTTCCTAGCTAACTCTTCCTGTCAGCAAGGGAAAGACAAGATATTTGTCAAGGTTATAAGTATGATAAAAGTTAATAATAGAGGAAAATTTTAAGACCTTAGTCAGAGGGACATTTTTAAAGGGCAGGAATCTAGATTTGTCAACATTTATTTTCAAACCAGAAGCAAGGCAAAAGGAGTCAAGCACCTCCCTCACCAACTTTACTTGAGTTGCTTTAGCTAGGACAAATAAAACAAAAAAAGGTGAGATATGGCTGGACCCTTGTTGGAAACCTTCATAGGAAGCCAATGCTTGGCTTTGATTTTCTCCTAAATTTGAAGAGAAATTTTTTCCATGCATAGGATAAACAAACCAGAAGAAATTGGATCACCCTGTCTCAACACTAGATTAGGAGAAAAGTTATCCATTTTCTACTACTCCATCTCAAAGTAAAAGAAGATTTTGATTTCTAGCGACGGCACGTGACTTTCTCAAATAGCATTTTCATATGAGTACACATTATTTCTTTGTTTTTGATAAGTTTTCATGTAATCCAGATATTGGATTTGTTAGTTGAGATCCGGTGACGACTTATAGTACATTAAGATTGTATAATTCCTTAGGTGAAAATTTGTATTATAGATGGAACTAGTGGATGTAATGAGATTTAATTAAAAATTTAAAAAAAAACCAAAAAAAAGTTGTCTCGTGAATCTCATTCACAATTTATAAAAATAAATTTAAAAAAATAAAAAAGGGATTTCTTATTATTTCCGATCACGACTTATAAAAAAAAATGTGTAACTCGTGATTAGGAGACACGACTTATATATATAAAAAAAAATCATAAATCGAGGTTGCAAACCAAGACTTATATAAAAAAAAATAAAAAATAAATAAGTGATATTAATCTCAATTTACACTAGTCACGTAAATAAAAATTTTGGGTTCAAACTATGCTTGTGGATAAATTTGCCGCATCTGTGGTTCCTAACGTCTCCTTCGGGTAGGAAATCCCCGCTGGATGCGTACGAAGTCCCTTTCTTTTTCTTGAATTAACCTCTTTTTGCTTAATTTGTTTGGGCAAGTCCCTTTAAATATTCATCTAACCAAATACCTGTCTTCTTCAACTTGCAAGCATCTCAATAATACTATCTGCGGATGCCACGTGTTTGTGACTTGAAAGAAAAGAATTAAAATGTGCCTTGTGAGTTGGGACATAAAAAATGTGAAAAAAAAAAGGCAGGACTGTAACCTTTTCCCACCCACTCACATATCTGGATTTCCACATCAAATGAATATGTGGCCAGTCCAATTCATGAATCTACTCTCCGAAATACGTGGCTGCCATATATACTAAATTTAATGTTGCTTATAGCGTTACACAGTGAGTGATTGACCTAATTCTTATATTTCTTGTTTGTGACAAAGTAGCGTGGCCGATTATGGTTGTTTTGTCGTTTTCTTTAATTATTTTCTTTTGCAGAAGTCTTCTTGATTTTTTTTTTTATTGTATGGCTTCATTTTGGAAATGGAATTAATAATTACTCTAAAGATGTACATAAAGAGAAAAGATCATTGTAAGTTGTAACTGAAACTAGCTAGCAGAAATAGTTAACTCCTTTTAGAGAAGAAAATATTTTTTTATAAGTTCCTTTACAATTTACAAAATATATTAATTATTTTTTTTTCTAATTAATATTAATAGTCTTGTCTTGGGAGATGACAGACCACACTATAATAAATATAAAGAAAGGATAAATAAGAAAAAATATACACATTATTGACAAATTTAATTAGACTAACTATTTTTCTTAATAAACATGTTTTTGTCTAAAATGGATTATAAATAGAAACGGAGATAGTTTCTGTTTATATAAAAATAAATGGAACAAAAGTGCCGTAATTTTTTTCATATAACTTGACATGTTTAATTGAATTTAAGAATTTTGTTTGCAAAGTAAAATTTTCTGTGGAGCCAGGACTATTTATTTACACCGACACAGACACAACACAACACAACACAACAGATGAATGGTCTTTGACGACAAGCAATGGCAGGGGATCGATACCCAAGTAACTTTACCTGACATCATAGCCATTCCTCCGTTACTTAGATTCACTTGAAAGGGTGGAGCCTTTGGCTTGTTGCTTGTCGCATTGAAAATGCGGAAATAAACTTAGGATACTAACAATTTTAATTGAGTGTCCCCAGGGTGTGTCTCAAGTAATTGAGCTAAAATATTTGAAAGAGTTAGAGAATAAAGTTTCAGGGTTCAGATCTTAACTATTAATATAATTTGTTAACAACTAACATTTAATTAAAAAAATAACAATTTTTAGTGGGTGCTATTATCATTTTTTTTTGGTTGCTATTAGATGTTATTATCATTAGATCATTTCAGCCAAACTGGATGGCACTGTTATTTACTATTATTATTATTATTTTCGTGTAAAAGGCACCGCCCATTTGGAATGCTATGCAAGCCTTCAATATTTTAATAATTGAGCAACTGGATAAGATGATATGTGATGTTACTTCAAGGAATATCATTTCTTGGGAACTGATAATCTGCCATTGTTTGCGGGAAAAGAAATAATATTTGACTTTCGATCTTACAAATAAATTTTGGTATAATACTGTAATTATAACAAATAGATTGATTCCACACGTGTCCAATCCTATATTTATCATTTTTCGCAGTATAAGTAGATTTTAAGAAGTTATATTATAACATAATCGATCAAATGGTACAATATAACTAAAAACTTGTTTATAGTGTTAATACATATTAGAATTTTAAAATTTTGATTTGTATCTATAATCTTTTAAAATTTTAAAAGAATCTCCCTTGTGACCCTGTTTGGTATAAATAGCTAATACACATTAGTTTTTTGTTTTGTTTTTGAAAATGACTAATACACATTAGTTGAAAGCAGTAAAACTAATTTTAATTGAAAGCATATAAGCTAACTAATTGAATAAGAAGTATCTTATAAAATTAGTTTTTTTTTTGACAATGATAAAATTAGTTATTAAACTTGCTAGTTGGTAAATATAAAATGATATAAAATGACATGTTTATATGTTTTTTTAATATAATTTCTATTATAATATTTATTTTTAAAACAATTATCGCTTTTAATAATACCAATTATTTCAAATTATCTATATTATCATATTTAAAATTAGAGTATTAATTTTGTATATATTCTTATTTTCACATTTTTTTATTATATTAAACAGGATAGTTTGCATTGATTTAAATTATAATTTACTTAACTAAACTGGGTTTTTCAAAATAATTTAAGTTTTCTTAAATATTTTGATAGAATTTTGAATTATATTATCTTGAAAACAAACAAAAAAGCTATTTTCTTCAAATTTTAACTTCTTATTAATTTTGTTTCACGATCAAATACTAAGAATTCTAATAAATAGTGTAATAATTAAAATGAATAACATAATACTAAAAAATAACTCATAAAATATAATCATATAATAATAATAATAGATAAAATATGAAAAAGAGTGCTCAAACACTTTGCGAAGAGGATTAAATAATTTTTTTTTTGTAAAACAGTGAGAGAATGATAATAAATTTTAAGTTATAAACTCAAATGCTATTTAAATAGAATTCAAAAGATATTATAAATTTGAGTTACAAGTTTGTTTATCAAATGTTTTTATTTTAGTCAGATAAATTTATAAAATAATTAAATCACTACATACTAATAAAAAAATTAAAATATATAACATTTACAAATATAAAAATAAATACAAAGATTTTATGCTACAAACTCGTGAAAGTTTATGAGAAGAAGGTTGATTCTCGCCTACTTTTTTTGTTTGAAACCTATATTAATTAGTCTTTGGACCGAGTAAGTCCACCGGGATATGCCCACGGCTTATGCCCTTTGGGCCCATCGAGACTAATCCCCTTTGGGCTCGTTGGTGAATAAGGTTTTATCTTTTAGTTCTCAACCTCTTAATAGGGCAATTCTAGGATTCGAACCCGAATTCTCGGATATACTAAAGGTCAAGCGATTTGGCCAAGTATGGTTGGCTGACACTATTAGGAGACTTCAATTGATTACAAAAAAAAAAAATTTGATTACACAACAAATTGTACAACACGCTGGCTGAACGTGCTGGGCAATATTTAAATGGGGTTTAAATTTTTCTCCACTTCTTCGGGAGCCTTCTTCATCATTTTTTTAATTAACTTATTAAAATAAGAAAATTACAACTAATTAGTGAGAGTATTTTTATTACATTGTCAACAGTCTATCAAAAGAAAAAGAGTTTTCCTAATTATTTTTATAAACCATGTATTCCGTGCGCAACTACCTAGACAAAATTATTTTTGAAGAGTTTTTAACACTGCTGTATTTGAAGTTGAACCTTATTAGTTCTATCTCATGTGTACTAGCTATTGCATAATTTGCATTAATTAATATTTCGTACTAAAAAAGTATAAAATCACCTTAAATTTTAGGTATATTTTACAAAAAAAAACCTTAATTTTAATTTCATTTCAATTAACCCTAACTATCAATTATTGTTATGATATATATTCTTTGTTAACTTGTGACTCACCAATAAATTTTGGTCATTTTATCAGTAATTCATATTTTATTTTAAAATCATATTATTTAATTTGGTAAATTTTTAATGCGGTAAACTTGAGTCTATCTGAAGTTTTGTCTTTTTTATTTTTTATTTTTCAATTTAATATACTTAAAAGTTAGATAATGTAATTTGTAAAATAAAAAATACAAACTAGTGATTTAAATAGAAAAATATAACAATAACAATAATAGTTAGAATTTAAGATAGAAATGAAATCAAAATTAAAGATAACTATTTACAAAAGACATGCATACTAGTCTAGTTTCTATTCACACTTCCCCCTTTATATAATATATGGTTGCTTAGAACATGGAACAAATCAAACATTAATTGTGTTCACCAAAAAAAAAAAAAAACATGAATTGAGCCCAGTGGCCTATATCGATCATTCCAAAGTCATATCATCATTTATTTAGGAATATATGACATGAAGGAAAAGGCCTCTCTGCTTCCACATATAAAACACACAGCAGCAGTCCTGATCATAAGGTGGTTCGGTTTGAAGAAGAAAATGGACAACAGCAGCATAGCCAACAAATGGCGACAACTCAGCGGCCAAAACCATTGGAAGGGTCTGTTAGACTCTCTTGACATTGACCTGCGCCGTTACATTATACACTACGGCGAAATGGCTCAAGCAACATACGATGCTTTCAACACAGAAAAAGCATCAAAGTTTGCGGGAAGCAGCAGGTATGCCAAAAGGGATTTCTTTTCAAAAGTGGGTTTGGAAAATGGGAATCCATTCAAGTATTCTGTGACAAAATTTCTGTACGCAACGTCAGAAATCGATGTCCCTGAAGCGTTTATCATAAAGTCCTTGTCTAGGGAGGCTTGGAGTAAGGAATCAAATTGGATTGGGTATGTTGCGGTGGCCACAGATGAAGGGAAAGCTTTGTTAGGGAGAAGGGATATTGTTATTGCTTGGAGAGGAACAGTGCAGACCTTGGAGTGGGTTAACGATCTCGAGTTCATTTTGGTCTCTGCTCCTAAAGTATTTGGTAAGAACAATGTTCCTAAAGTACACCAGGGATGGTACTCCATTTACACTTCTGAAGACCCACGTTCTCCATTCAATAAGACCAGTGCCCGAAACCAGGTAAATGTATATCATATATAATTTTTTTTTTGTTTTTTCACTGGGAAGATATTTATTTATAATTGGCTTTTTGAGGAACTTATGTGATTGTAATTGAAAAAGAAAAACTACTTGTGTGATCATAATATATACGATAATACATATGCTTAATTGTTTCGTTTAGTTATTTTAAGGAATAGATAGAGATCAGGTTCGATCCCTCTCAACCCCTGAGATAACAATTAATCTACTAATATTTGTTGTTTAAAAAAAAAATTAAGCTAGTTTAATGAGTAAGTACAGTGGGAAAAAATTTGCCAATTAAATATATTTAAGTATGGTATCATGCCATAATATTATTTGCTAAAATACTAAATATTTGCGTGTGATATGGTTGAACGTTTATAAATCCTTTTTATATTCTTATTATATACTAATCAAATTTCATTTTAAATACTTCAATAATAATGCAAATAGGAAGCGATTCTGTCCTTTTCATAAACCATCGTGACAAAGTGGCATTGATCAATCATTCGTTGATTTATGAAACATTAATGCCAAACTTTGAAAGAGAATTAATTTTACTAATTAAAGCTCATCACGGGAAAACATTATAATTCTAATACTAGTACTCCCTCCTGTAGCAAACAAAATATATTTGGTCCAAATTGGATCAAATATATGTAATTTTTTACTTATAATTAAGGTCGGAAGGAGTACTTCAAACTAATGAAATTTTAACATTATTTTAAGGTTTTTTTTTAATGTGTGCAACCTTACATGCGATAAGGATTATTAATTATTAAATTTTTTCTTATAAATTACCTAATTTCCTATTTTGTAGGTAGAGAAATATTAAATGGAGGTGAATCTATAAAAGAGGAGTGCTAAGGACAATTTTTTTGATACACTCTCTTGAACACTTTCTCGACCATCGTTCCACCTCATCATTTTTTCAAAGCCATATACCTGCTAACCGGGTTTAGAAAAACTCACGTCCTTTATTTTTATTCAAAATTTAAAAAAAGAAAATCCACTCACGTCCTTCTTCGCTGTGAGCCCACTTCTGATAATCACCAAAAAAGTCTCCTGCACAAACACATCAACAAGATAAAAGATGCTGCTTTCTTACGTATTAAAAATGGGTTCTTTATCTATCGAAACAAATGGGTTCTTTGATTTTCCCAGAAAAACAAGTTGACAGTAGTTACCATAGAATTGAGTATTTTATAACTCTTCAAATTCATTTTTTCGATGCAAAAAAGGTGGGGAATTTTGTTCAATTTGACTCAGCAAAGTGGTTGGTTGGTCAGGCACAAGGTGACTGTATCAACTATCAACAGGAAAAAAAGATAGTATGTGTAATCAGTTAATTATCTGCTATAGTGAAGATCGTCGAACTAATCATGAGGGATGGAAATTATAGGCATGTAATCAAATAATTTACATTCAAGGCTTCAAATAAAATTAAAAATAAGGCAAACGGATTATGCATATAGAACAACAGATTGTTACAAGATGTAGCCGTGAAAAGGGGAGGACGAACCTAGACACCGCTAAGGTGATTAGTGATTCCTAATTAATCTAGCCGGTTGCCTGTTAAAGGATTTGTTTAAAACAACGAAGTGGATCAATGGTTGAGAGAGCGTTTAAGAGAGTGTGTTTGAGAGATTATCCCTAGCATTCTTCATCTATAAAATTATCTAGTTTCCTATTTTGTGGGTAGAGAAATATTAAATAGAGGTAAATCAATAAAATAAATAAGAAAGTGTAATTAATAAAGAAAAAATGGACAATTAATTATTCTCAACGTGTGCTAAGATAGGAGGTTTTAGAAAAACAGTTTTTCTAATATTGATGTTGATGTTGATAATTATTATTATGTGCAGGTCCTGAGTGAGGTGAGAAGGCTGGTGGAGAAATACAAGAACGAAGAAATAAGCATAACAATAACTGGGCACAGTTTAGGTGCTGCAATTGCAACTCTTAATGCAGTGGACATTGTTGCAAATGGGTATAACAAGCCAAGGGATCCATCTCATAAGGCATCTCCAGTCACAGCCATTGTATTTGCCAGCCCAAGAGTTGGTGACATAAACTTTCAAAAGGTTTTTTCTGGGTACAACAAAGCTCTATCAACCATAAGAATCCGAAATGAGTTAGATATTGTTCCAAACTATCCCCTTATTGGGTATTCGGATGTGGGTGAGGAATTGAAGACTGACACGCGAAAATCTATGTACTTGAAGAGTCCAGGGAATCCATCTAGCTGGCATAACATGGAGGCTTACCTGCATGGAGTAGCAGGAACGCAAGGGAGCAAAGGTGGCTTCAAACTCGAGGTTAATCGCGATATTGCACTTGTGAATAAGACATTGGATGCTTTAAAAGATGAATACCTTGTACCAATTTCTTGGAGGGTCGTTCAGAATAAGGGTATGGTTCAACAACCAGATGGTTCATGGAAGCTGATGGATCATGAGGATGACGACTTTTGATCCTAATTAATTCAAAGTGTTGAGAGAAGAATAATGCTTGTTCAGTACTTTAAATTTGAGGTTGTCATTTTGTGCTGTCGTGTGTAAAACATTTTAGAAAGATGTTATCATAGCAATATATTTATTTTAAGGGTAAATATGGTGTTGTTCTCTGTAAATTAACTGGTGTATGGACCGTATCATGCACGGGTAATAATTAATATGCTCTTTTTAGATTTTATTAAAAAATATAAAAAAAATTCTACCTTTTTTGGTTTTAAATTTTTCATGGGGAATTAGATTAAAAAATTATTTTGTCTCGACGGTCAATCACAAAGTGTGATAGATATTAATTTAATAATATTATTTTTGTTATAATATAGATAATTTCTCTTAACTATAAACAGTAAATAGTATCTAATACACAAAGTTAGTATTAAAAATATAATTTAAAAAACAACAAATGTATAAATAATCAATAAATTTATACCATGCTACTATAAAACAATAAATTATATATATATATATATATATATATATAATACCTATTCAATACTTTATATTATATTAAATATTCAACTATTGTTCGTACTACGCATGATATATAGTTAAAAATATATTTAAAAAATGACTATAAGGACTTTTATAAGAAATGTATCTAAAATATACATTTTTTACGGAATCTAAGATGCACTTTAAAAGTTCAGAAATATTTTGTTTTCAAAAATTACAAAAAGGATTTCAAATTTTTTAAAGATAAATTTATTAACATTAAAACATACACCGTTAGTATAAATTAGTTTTACACTAACATTTAATAAAAACTCATTATTTTGACATATCACACACTTTAGTAACCATATTTTAAGTGTACGTCAAGCACTAAATTCTCATTGGATGTCGGTGTAAAATTAATTTACACCAATAGTGCATGTTCCTATTTCTCTTAAAATAATATAATAAGAGAACATTTTGATAAAAATTACATTCTAACTATTATAGAATGTACCCAAAAAAAGCTGAAAGAATAGTACTTTATTATAGCTTATCAAAAAAAAAAGTACTTTATTATAACTTATGGATGGATAATAAAAATTTTCATATATTTTCTATCTTCATCAGATATAAATATTCACCAATATAACAATTAACTATTAGTTGGAATTTAATCAATTAATTGGAAAAGACAAACTTTTATAGGAATTTAAAATAAGAAATAAAATTAAAATATAAGTTACATAAAAGTTAGATTAGTATGATAGGTAAAAGTCACGTGCTCCACACGATATATAGTGAAACAATAAAAAATGTTTTCTTCAAAAAGTTATATTAATGTGTAATGAATATTAAAATAAGGTTATATTAATGTGTAATGAATATTAAAGTAGTCATATATATTAATTTAGATGTTAATGTTTCTTTCATTTAAAATTTTCACTCTTCTTATGATATATTATTTACCATATAATTTATATACCAATAGATTTTCAAATAAATATCAATATGATTTCACACAGAATGTTCATCTTTGTGTGAGAGTATATGATATAGGTAATTCATATTAAAATATTCATTTCTATATGATGTAAGTATCTATCTCTAAATCTCAATACACTTCAATAAAAATATATATTTTTACTTAATAATTTAAACTTAATATATTTCGATGTAAAATGTTCAATCTCATTTTTTTCTTTTTAAAAAAATGTTCAATCTCATTGAAATCCTTGAAATTAACAATATTTAATAGCCCCACACTTGAACATTTCATAATTTGATTACTTAAAAGTCTCATGTCATTCTCAAAAAGAACAACATCAAGTCTCCTCTCACCTAATGTCTCCCTCACAAAACTTTGATTGCATGTGCTATGCAAAGTTTACATTAAAATAAGGATTCGAATCCTCTCTTGAAACTTGTGTCTCCATCGCTCTATAAAATTGATTCCCACACGTTAGATTAATCTAATGGCGCAGTAGATTAAAAATTTAAAAAAACAAAGTAAAACTCCTTTTCCTTTTAAAACAAAAAGTTGTCTTTTTAGATTTTTAGATTTAAAAAAAATACTTTTTGTTTTTTATTTTTTTAGGAGAAACTATTTTTGTTTTAAATTTTTAAAAACAACTTTTTGTTTTTTAAATTTTTTAACTGTCGCACCACCATAGGCCACCATGACTCGCCCTGCTCCCTCCTCCTTCCCCATCGCACGCCCTTCCTTTTTCTCTTTCTCTTCTTTCTCTTTTCTTCTTTCTTTCTTTTTCCTTTGTTGCTGTTCCTATCTTTTTTTTTTCTCAGCATGAAGCTCACGCTGGAGGGAGTAAGGAGAGGATGGGAGGGGGCTAAGGTGGGGGAGAGTTAAGTGTGGTGCACGGTGGGGCAAGTAACATGATTTGATTAAAATCTGAACGGTCCTCATTTAATATCATAATTTATCCTTTTGTCCTCAGAGGGACCTCAAATAAATTAATCAATTAAATACCACTCATAAATAAGTAGTCCCGTAATTCCTTAATTATTGGATAGAATTACTAATTTACCCCTAAGTTCCAACTTTACGTTAAAACGTTAGATTAAAGGGTATTTAACCTCATTAATACTTAGGGATTAAATCCCCTAATTCACTTATTATTTTTAATTACTAAGCTTCAAAAAATTGGGGTGTTACATGGCCTTTTTTTTAACAGCCGGGACTATTGACCAGTGGCCTTGTGCCACGTGGCTACCCGTACTGCCACTCATAGGACTTCTCCACCCCTTTTGTGGAGTTTTTGCCTTATGGAGGTTTCGAACCCACACCCAAAGGGATAAAGGTAATGGGAATCCACCTCCCATTACCTTTATCCCTTTGGGTGTGGGTTCGAAACCTCCATAAGGCAAAAACTCCACAAAAGAGGGTGGAGAGGTCTTATGAGTAGCAGTACGGGTAGCCACTGGTCAATAGTCCCGGTTGTTACATTTCTTAAGGTCTTCTAATTTATTTGTATAAGCAATCCATGTGCAATTTTACCAGTTTCAACACTCTCAATCTCAACTGTTGCTGTCATCAATGACCAACTAATTTGTTGTTTCTCTATAGTCGCTCTTTTTTTCCTCCTTTGCAGGATTTTCTGTGTACATATTTTTGCCGCTGAGAGTGTGTGAAGAAGCCAGGACAAGTATCAGACACGGTGGACATTTTGCCTTGTCAAGTTTCTAGTAACATAGTGGACATAAGTTAGTGTTTACCTAATCTGTTATGCTCTTTCTTTTGTCTAGATGTTTCCATGTTCTACTAGCTATTCAGAAGTCTAGTATTTCTTACTTAATATTTGTATTGAGTGAGTAGTTACCCTGGGTCTTAGAATGGAAAGGAACTAGATGTGGTCGAGGGAAAGGTCTCACAGCCCTCTCAATCGTGCATTAGTCCACCACCCCCACATACTTCAGCTTCCCCAAGTATTTCACTTTTATATGATTCAGGAAATTGAGACTGTTGAGCTGTAGATTCATGAAATTGAGACTATTATGTTATGCGTTTGTTTACTGCACTTCTGCTTGTGTGTTTCCCAACATGTTAGCATCTTTTAGTTTTATTGCCAAGAAATGCTTCCCTTTTTTCTCATTCTTGCTTTGCTTTGCTATAAGTCTTAATTTCCTTTCATTAAATTCTTGCTATGCTACGTCAAATCCTTTCATTAAAATTATTGGTCAAATTCTTTTTCCTTTTTTAAAAAGTTGTTTGTTATATGAACAAAGGAAGGTCCAGCATTTTAATACCTTCAGGAATTCATGTTCACTAGATCTCCACTATTCTTCAGCCAAGATCTAAATTTTGGTTCAATTTTCTGATTTCCTCATCCTTGGCAGCTTGACTTGCAGGTAGTTGGAATTTAATTCCTAATACACAAACGTTTGCTTTTAGTTTAATTCGTTGCTTATCCCGTGTTTGATAAAATGTTTGAGATAATGCTTATATGCCAATTGCCAATATATTTTAGCACAAGTTTTTAATTGTTGTCTCAACTGTGAGGTGTTGATGTGTAACTTTTTGTTACTTTATTTCTTTAAAAACTATATGTGAATGGTTTATGACATTGCTTGATTATTAGAGCTTGCAATGCAGAGCATTTCATAAGAAGAAGCCAGACTTCCATTATCACTAGCATGGATACTATGCCAAGATGTTTCTTATATTGTGGCTGAGAAGAGGTCGTGAATCTGAATATGCTTTCCATTCTGCATCAAAATATATGTAAATGATATTTATTTGTTAAAGGAATTCTTACAGCAGGGGGATCAAAAGGAATTGTGAACATAAACAACAACATGGGCTCTTCACTCGTTTTGTGGATTACAATGATTAAGGAGTTCTCATGTCAGTAGAAATTTCACTGCCTTGTAAGAACCAAACATTTTACTCTATGTTTACAACATGATTACTTCTATTGAACATTTACTAAAAACTCATTAGGTACTTTTTCTTTAGATTAGAATTAGTAAAAGTAAATGTACAATATAGATGCTAGACAGGGGCGGAGGGTAGTGTATCAATGGGGTAACCATTGCTACCAAAAAAAAAAAAAATTACTAAAGACCAGTGTAGTAATATAGAATTTCGCTACCCCAAAAAATACTCAGGTCGCTACCCCAGTGTAGTAATAGAATACGTTTATCAGATAAAGTACTTACACTAAAAAAAATACTCAGATTGCTTATATTTTAGACACTTTTTTTGCTTATATTTCAGACCGGAGTAGTAGTTTATTACTAAAAAAAATTAGTAGTTTATTTTGTCTATAAAAAAAATTACTCTTTATATTTGGCCCCCTCGTAGAAAAGTGGCTAGCTCCGCCACTGATGCTAGATGGTTTACGTGTGTGTGTGTGTATATACATGTGATAAAATATTCTTGCTATGTTGTTTTAGGAGTCATATGACACCAGAATGTTAGAGAAGTATGGAGAAGACTCCTCAATATATCTGGTGGTTGATTCAGAAGAGTGGGCAGAGGTGGTAGATACCAATAAGAGGCGAGCTTTGGGTGGTCACAGCTTAGATATTGGTATTCATCGATCTTTGGCTACTTCATCTTCAGAGGTCATTGGTCCCTCCCGCACTATAGCCCCGACACAAGAAGATATTAAGGAAGCCGTAAATACAGTGATGACGTCTTTTGTCCAATCACAATTGATGCCTATGTTGGAGCCCATCCTACTTCATCTTCGAAGTATGCATGTTGATGATTTTGAGTGTTGAGGTAACCACTCTCCTTTTTCTCCTCTGCTTCTTTGGAAACCATGGGGGAATATGTGCTATTTGCTTGGATAAGATAGTGCTGTAGGAAACATCTAATTTAAGTTATGGCCAACATGCAGCATGTGTGAGGGATAAGTCATCCACTTTGGGAATATATGGGATTAAGAAGGCTTTAAATGGTTATGTTTAATTAAACATAACCAACGACTTATTCAACTTCAAATTTGTCTATACTACTAATTAATGTCAGGATTAACTTGTCTGGTAGGATTTTATATAAATACAAGTGCATTACAATAGCTATTATTTAAAACCTACAATATTTCCTAACTATAAATGCAGTAACTCTTCCTGTCAGAAAAAATGCAGTAATTCTTATTGTTGAACCTTGGAACAGGTAAGGAGCTAGAGAAAGGACGGGTTGTCACATTTGGCGGGATTGGTGCTGATAATATCTACCATGGATGCAGTTGTAGCTGTTACAGCTTATGATCATGTGACTTTGGATTCTTCATCTTTTTTAGTTTTTCTTCTTGGTTTAGCATTAGATGGTTTATAACATTGTAAATTTTAATAAGAATTATTGCTTCTGTATGTATCAACACTTTCTTGTGCGTACTCACTATTTTCTATAATAATATTATCTCCAAATTCAATTCATGAATGGAAGGTACATGTTGATGCGTTCTTCAATTTAATAAATTATATCATGTTCGTTTTGTTTGATTTATTAAATTAGCTATAATATACCTACAATTAGCTATGTATTAGCTACAATTTACCTACTTAATATCTTCAAAATGCAATATTTAGATTAAACTTTAACTATGAATTAGCTAGAAAATAACTATAAAATTGCCATAGATATTTAATAATTTTAGCTATAGATTTGCTACCAAATTGCTACACTAATATCCTAACTATGTAGCTAGAAAACAACAATTTTGAATAAGTTTTTGCTTTGGATTAACTACAAAATAGCTAGGATTTTATTAAGGTTAGCTATAAATTTGCTAGGAAATTTTTTCCTAGCTAATTAGCCACTCAATTTATGCTACGACTAAATTAGTAGTTAATTCGTAGTTAATTTGTAGCTAAATATTTTTGCTAGAGATTCGCTACGAATTAGCTACTAATTTTGTTGTAGCTAATCTCAGATTTTCTTGTAGTGTGAGACATAAATCGAAAGAGCATAACAGGCTTGAATATAATGACTGTGTCCAATATTGATGTGTTTTGAATATATTTTAAGATCAAACTTTATGTTTATGGTTGTTTTTATATCCAGTACTAGCAAGATATGCACGGGTCACTCTATTTTCGCGCATATATGAAATATACTTGCTTGTAAAAATGATTTTTTAAATTATGACAAACATATTTAGTAGTTTTAGTTTTCTAAAAATGCAGAAAGATTGAGAGCATTCAAAAAAAGAAAATAATTATATCGACGACATGTAATGTTTTTTTGTCGGAATTTAAAACTAAAATAATCTTTTATAAATACTAAAGAGATGTACAAAATTGTTATGTGCTCAAAGACAATTAAATTATACTAACATGTTATGTTTTCCTGTCAGAATTCACAAAGCAAAAAAATCATTTATAAAAAATTAAAAAATTGATATATACTGAAAGACAATAAAATTATACCGATAACAATAATGTTTTCCCATCGAGACTCAAAAGCAAAATAATCATTTATAAGTAATAAATAAATTTTCAAAATTGTTATGTGCTCAAAGATAATAGAATTATACTGATGGCATCTAAATCTAATATTTTCCTGTCGGGACTCAAAAAGCAAAATAATCATTTATAAATAAAAAATATTATAAAATTGATATATACTGAAAGACAATGAAATTATACTGATAACATGTAATGTTTACCTTTAGAACTCAAAAACAAGATAATCATATATAAATAATAAAAAGATAAAAAATTAGAAATATAAGAAAAATAGAAAAAAATAAAATAGAAAAAAATCCTCGTAATGACTCAAAAGTAAAAGAATAATTTATAAATAATAAAAAATTTATAAAATTTGATGCATGATCAAAGACGATAAAATTATATCGATATGTACTGTTTTCACGATCGATACTTAAAAGTAAAGAAGTTATGTATAAATAATAAAGACATTTATGAAATTGATGTGGTCAAAGAAAACAATAAAACAACAAAAAATTAGGGTTTTCTCGTAAAGAAATTAGAAATTAAACACAAAAGTAATCATTTAGGGTTTTCCTGTAAAAAAATTATAACAAAATTTATAAAATTTGATATGGATTTAAATAAAATGAAATAAAAATAATAATTTTTTTTAAAAAAATGAAAAATATAAAGAAAAAATAGAAAATTAAAATGTAAGAAACAAATCTTTGTAGGAACTAAAAAATAAAATAATCATTTATAAAATAGTAAAACATTTATAAAATTTAATAAATGCTCAAAGACGATAAAATTATACTGACAACATATTATGTTTCTTCACCTGGACGTAAATGAAAAATAATCATTTATATCGACAATACAAATTTTGATATGTGATCAAGGACAAAAATTA
Organism: Calophaca sinica; assembly: GCA_037113605.1. Classification (NCBI taxonomy): domain Eukaryota; kingdom Viridiplantae; phylum Streptophyta; class Magnoliopsida; order Fabales; family Fabaceae; genus Calophaca; species Calophaca sinica. The sequence continues at coordinate 9,991,816 of CM073732.1, read as the reverse complement.
TCCCGACAAAATATGTAATGTTCTTCCATTGAGACTTAAAAGCAAAATAATCATTTATAAATAATAAAAAGTTATACAGATAAAATATAAAAAACTAAAAAAATAACAATTAATGAAAAATATGAAAATTAAAATGTAAACAAATAAAAATAAAAAATGATTAAAATCAGAATATAAAAATTAAAATATAAATAAGGAAATAAAAAATAAAAGAATTAAAAAAGTCAGAAATAAAAAAATAAAAATGAAAATTTAAAAAAGAAGAGAGAGAAAAAAGTGAACTTAAAAAGTGGAGGGAAGAGAGAGATAAAAGTTTTTGAAATTTGAAAAAATAAAAAGAGAGGAGAAATTGAGGGAATATGTGAAGTTAGATTGATAACTTTGTCCTTAAAATTGATGAGGTGTCAAAGTTTTAAAAATGGGTAACATAGTATTTTTGTTGGTAATTTTTTTTTAGATAGATATAGATAGATATAGATTGTACTTGCAAGTTGCAAGATTTTATCATCCAATTAATTGTTTCAGAACTTACCAGTGTACATAATTTGACAGATTTGCAAGTTCTGATTAACAGTTTTCCTTAGAAAATATGGACATTTTCCCTAATGAATATCAGTTTTTTTGGCATTGCAGTGTAGGATAAATGATAATAGTTTCAATGAAAAAAATACTCAACATCATGTAAATGTTGTTGGAGTCTTTGAAAGCTAAAACAAACATACTACCATCTTTTACCCATGGTATGTTTGGATGAAGGGTTTTGGATGAGAGAGTTTTGGAGGGTTAAGTCTATATGTTGATATATATTGAAATTTTTTAAAAAAAATTGAAGGAATAATATGATAGATGATCATATAACATTTTAGTCACCCTTTATTCGTTGGCTCACCTACTTGAATTAACCATAGTCAGTGAGTTCTTTCACAACAAAATTTAAACTCCAATTCCAGAGAAAATTTGGAAATATAATTGCACTTATACACTTTAATTAATTTTCACACTAACAACAGATTAAGCAGAAAATCAGAAGCATTAAAGGAGAAAGAACAATTACATTCCTTATGTATTAATCACCAATGACTTACCAACAATTACTCTCTCCGTCACTATTTATAAGCCCATTTAAAAAAAAATTTGTAACTAATTATAATTAAGCCTCTTTTCAAATTACAAGATACATTAATTACTTTTTTTTCAAAGTACCTCTAATTAATTGAATAGTGTTTAAAAATTCTAGACATGCATTAATTATGATTGAAAGATAAATTTGTAAAAGCATACACATTATAAACAAATTTAATTATGCTAACAACTTTTCTTAATATGCATTTTTTTTTGTCTAATAAGGCTTATAAATAGTGACGGAGGGAGTATATTATTGCTGACTTTGCAATCAATATTTTGGCTTAATTAATCTTCATACTTAGAGTTAGGATCATCAAATAGGGATGATGATTTGAGTTTCCCTATCATGAAGACTAAAGAGAAGAGGCAATTTAAGCCTGTCAAACTAACGTCTAACAACACATGAAGCTTTAATCCTTTTTCTATTCATTTGATACTTCATCATACTCTGTCTCTATGTGTCGGTCATTTAATTAATTTATACTAAAGGGACTTTTTTTTTTTTTTTGAAAAGAGTAAACTTATTCAATTTCCTTCAAAATAAATTCAACAATACAAGATGACATATGATCATAAAATTGGTGACGAGTATAGAATTTTGACATCCTAACTAAACTAAAGGGCGCTTTTTAGCTACCACAGTTAATTTTTGTCGCTTTAGTAGAAGATTTTAATAATAGGAGCATAATATGTTTTTCTACAACAACCCATAGAAAAGAGAACTCAGCAAAGCTAAAAATAACATTTAAAAAAAAATTCAACTATTACTGGATGAAATATTCTTTTACAAATTAACATGACATTTGAGGTGCTTAATTCACAATCACTCAGGGATATGTGTTTTAGAGGGGGAGAAGCAGAAGATGATGACATGTTTACCTTATAGTTAATAACATTGTTCGTAAGAATTTGTAAGATGCATAAAAAGATAGATTCGCAAAGTAATATCAATTGTGCCAATAAAATGATGGGAAAAAATTGAGGGCCGGCCAAAGCTCAGCTTCCACGCATTATACTTTTAAAGTGTTTACACCCAAAATATTCACTAGAACTAGCCGAAGCTAGTCCCAGTCGAATAGATCAAATAGCCGATTGCTCATCAGCCGATGGTCCTACCAGTCGATATGGCGTGTCAGCTGATAGGTTCGAAAGCAGGAAACTGGAAACTATACATGGGCCTTGGACTAATTGGGCTTCAAGGAAGATATTCAGGCCCATGGGGATAGCGTGGAGTCACTTATGGGATCAGATTCTTGCTCCACGAGTCGAGTGACGTGGGAATAATTTTGAATTAATTAAATATCCAAGGAAAAACGGATTAAGATTGTTCCCCATGGTTTTAGGAGCTGAGCGAGGGAATCTGAGGAGATCTTTGCACATAGAGGACCGTTGGTTGAAGGGACGTGGCCACAATGCACTAATGCGCCTAGTTTTTAGGATCGTGGTTAGTGGAGCATGGCACGACTCAGCCGAATAACTGCCAACTAGGAATGTATCAGTGTTAGCCAACTGAACGTGGTAGATAGGGATAGTTCTTAGTTGCTACTATAAATACCCAGTTGTACATACATTTTGGAAGATCGATCAATCAAATAACTTACATTTTTTTTCGCTCAAAGCTTTTATTCGCAGTTTATGTTTACCTTTGCGTCCTAGTTTTTATCTTAGTTCACTGACTTAAACCTTTCTGGAGTGAGTTAAGGGACCCATAGCTAAGGAACGAGTTCCTTCCTTGGCGTAATCGCTTGAAGAAAAGTGGAATCATCGTTGTGAAAGTTAGCCGATCTACGCTAATTGACTTTGCAGACAACAAAATTGGCGCACGGTGGGACAAAAGGTGAACGAATCAACACGCTCGAATCCCCAGTCGGGATTACGATGGCGTATGCGCGGCATTCGGCAAGAATTTGAGCAATATGATGGCAAAGAGCAATCCCGTAAAAACCGGTTGAAGGAAGCCCATCCCGTGGAAGCAATGTTCCACCAAACAGAGCAAGTACAAGCGAGATGGAGGTCGAGACTCAACCCAACGAGCTCAATGAGACCCGATGGTGATGACCACCGTTTATACGCCAACAACTTCGATTTGGGAATAAATGATATCATGTACCAAGTGGCGCAAATAGTTGGTCGATATTGTGAAACCCATGGTGCATAACGTACAAAGAGCCAGGGAGACAGAGGCCAGGAGGGCTCGCGCAAGTGAAAGCTCTATCAATTCCGCTATCCCAACGCAGTTGGGTACCCTACCCAGCAGGACTCGTCATCCAAAGAGTGCACCAAAGTGACCAATTCAGTTCACCGAACATGACTCGGCAGTGCACGCCAAGCCAAATTACCTACATTCAGGCCGGACCTACTCAGGTTCAGCCGAATATAGGACAGGTACCTTCTAATCCAATTAATTCCCAGCATGGTGCTTTTTCCACGTTGAACACTGGAGGGCAACCGGTGGCGAATGACGTAACCAACCACGCTAACCTTCATTTTGGACAGGTGCAGATGGCTAGGAGGCCACCGGATGCAGTGGGACCAATTGGTATGCCGCAAGCTATGCCATATGCTCAGCCTTATGGTTCTGCTGTGCAGGCGACTAACCCACAGTATACTGGGGGGCAAACTCTTGGTACAGGATTGGGTGGTATAAGACCACCTGGGGGATATGCAGGTCAGCAGCCATGGAACCAGGTTCCACCCGTATCGGCTAGTCTTCCATTCTACCCATCCTATCCTGAAGTATCTGCAGGCACTCAAACGGGGTCAACTCCTCCAAGGGCACCTGGTTTGATGGTAGAGCAGTCATGGGGACAGATCCCACCTCTACCATTTAACACGAGTGTGCCTGGAACTCAATATAGGGCACCCGGCGAAGGAAACATGGAGCAGCCATGGGGGGTTTACCCACCTCCATTGTTTAATCAACCAGGCTACCCCAATCCTCCAGAATAAGCATCCCAGGCACATCCCCAAACTTGGAGACAGCAACCACAGACGGTTGTTCCTACTGTGGAAGAAGTGAGGCCAGGGGGTTCACAGCTGCTAGACCCGGCCGTCATTGCAGACACCATCAAAAAATACTTTGGTGTGCAGCTGAAGCCTCTGGATCGTCCAATCTACAGGAAACCTTACCCTGATTGGGTGGATAGATTGGTACCTCTGCCTAGGGGATACAGGACTCCAGACTTTGCTACTTTCTCCGGGGAAGATGGCAAATCGACTATGGAGTATGTAGGCAGGTTTCCTGTCCAATGTGGTGAAGGGAACCAGAATGAGTACCACAAATTGCAGCTGTTCCCCTTGTCACTTACCGGAACAGCTTTTACATGGTATTCCTCTTTGCCACCTAATTCTATACAAACATGGTCAGATATGGAGAGGTGCTTTCATGATGATTCTCATCGCCCCAACCTCAAGTCATCTGCCGATCTCATGAACCTGAGGCAACAGGTAGATGAATCGGCTGCTGATTTTGTGGAAAGGTTCAGGAAAATGGCTGGGAAATGTTCAGTGCAGTTCCCTGAAGCAGAATATGCGGCCATGGCCATTAGCAGCATGCATCCCCAACTCAAGGAAAAGCTAGTCGGCCAAGCTTGCACTGACATGAACCAGTTAGTCTCAAGGGCTACTCGCATTGAACAATTTATCCAGGAGAAGGAAAAGAGGCGAGCCAGTAGGGGGAGAGGCCCTCAGTTGGTATCCATTGTAGAAGCTGAGGACTCTGATGATGATTCAGCCGATTCCACGGCAGACATCATGGCAGTTGAAATAGTGAAGGGTAAAGGTTATACTTGCCCTGCCCTAAGAGCTGCCAAAGGAAAAGAGCCAAGTTCAGGAGATGGCAAGACAGAATACTCCTTCGATATCTCCAAGGCAGACCAGATCTTTGACTACCTGCTTAAGGATAAGCAAATTCGGCTGCTGGATGGGCACAAAATCCCACCTACTGAGGAGTTGAAGGACAAGAAATACTGCAAGTGGCACAATTCTTATAATCACGCAACTCAAAATTGCATGGTTTTTAGGAAGGCCATTCAGAAGGGGATAAAGGAGGGGAGGTTCAAGCTTGCAGACAAAGGAATCGCAGAAATGACGGTGGATACTGATCCTTTCCCTGCGCTGGGGATAGGTATGGTCTCTTTCTCAGGATTTGATGACGAAGGGCCCAGCCATAAGCACAGGATATCTGTGCAACAAGTCTGGAGGCCAAAAAAGGGACCAGCCGATTCAACCCATATCGATCGACTGGGACCTCAAGATACCAGGGTTTCTGTCTTTGACAGACTGGGAAATCCCCAACCAGAAGCAAGACCTAGGAAGGGGGGCAAGCCACCCAAACCAGGTAGGCTCACCCAGGAATTGGTGAAACACTACATTACACACTGCCAGACCCCAACAGGGAATCCTGACAAAGAGAAAGGCAAGGCACCTATCGAAAGAACTGGGGGGCAAGATCGGCCAACCATTAGAGAAAGTGGTAGGCTATCTTTACCCAGGATTGATGAGGAGCCTATTCCCAGGGATAAGAGAAGGATAGCTGAGTTCACTGTAGAAGGAGGAATGTCCTCCTTAAAGATAACAGTGAGGAATGATGAGAAGTTAAAAACACAGAGAATGCTGAAACCTCCAGCTAATGTCACTGAAGGACACTGGTTCTTGAATAAGTATGCCAAGGACAAAAAGGCGATACCAGCCGTGCTGACAAGAACCCAAAAGAGAAGGATGCAGAGGATGAGGTCTGTCCAGAAGATGAAACAAACTCTGCAGATGATAGCCGATGTAAAGAATAGCGAGAAGAAGGAGATCCCCTTAGCAACTGTTAGTGAAGCATTGGATAAGGCTTTCCCGAAGTCGGAAGCTAAGGGGGCTGAGGAAAAAGAAGTGCCCAAAAATGTAGAGCCAACTAATGAACAGGAACCTGTCCCTGAAGCAGAGGGTCTGATCGCCGCAGTCGATGTAGATGAAGAGGCGATCACTGTAGAAGGTTCAGTGATCCCAGAGATGCACTGGGAACAAGATGACATCATGGAAGACTCCTTGTTGGATCTCCTGTTCAATGAAGAGGCTGATGGCCTGCTGGCTGAGATAGAGGCTATCAGCTTAATCCCAGAAGAATTCTGGGCAAACAACCCACAACCAGGAGGTTTGGAGGGGGACGTGTTTGCTGAAGAAGCAGAATGGGCTACGTTAGCCGACACACCGGCTGATTAGGTCACCAAGGTAGTCTTTGAGAAACCTACAGAAGAGATGACGAAACATTTAAAGCCCCTTTACATCAGGGCCTATATTAATGGGAAGATTTTTGGAAGGGTCTTCGTGGATGGAGGGGCTGTGCTAAATGTCATGCCTGTGACAACCATGAGAAAACTGGGAAAAAGTCTTGAGGACCTAGTTCCCACCAACATGAAAATGTCCAACTTCCTGGGGGAACCTTCCAGGGCACTTGGAGTCTTGATAGCTGAAGTCACAGTAGGCCCCAAGACCATCAAAGCAGCTTTCTTCGTGGTTGATGGCAAACCTTCCTATAGCGTGATTCTGGGAAGGGACTGGATTCATACAAGTCAGTGTGTCCCCTCTACTCTTCATCAGAAGCTCATGTTTTGGGTTGGAGACAACGTGGAAACAGTCGAAGCAGATAAGAACCCCTTTTTGGCCGAGGTAAAAATGTTGGAAGCCCTGTTCTATTCCCCACACTTAGGGCCTATTGCCATCCCAGAGGATTATGAGGAAGGGGTATGGAAGGCATGCAACCTTACTAATGAGGGGTTCAAGTTAAGATCTCAGGCCGAACCACGGCCCAATGAGCAGATAACTCATGAGTAGGGCATCCCAGGTACTCGAAGACCTTTTGGGTCGGCTAGAAATCTTTAAGGCCGAGTCCAAAGCGATGGATGCCATGATGGAAGATTATGACACTACAGAGGAAGAGGAGGTACTACTCTCCAGGGAGGAAGGTGCGGCAGCCAAGCCTGATGAGGTGTGTGCAGCCGAGCCTATGGAATTGGATTCCCCTCTTCACAAGACTGCTCCTGCGTTTGAGGCAGAAGATCCTTTAATTGAGATCAATTTGGGCACGACAGAACAACCCAGAATCGTGAAGGTGAGTGGATTGCTTGAGGAAGACAAACGGGGTAAGATAGTCGAATTAATCCAGCGGTACAAAGATTGCTTTGCCTGGAATTACTTCGAAATGCCTGGCTTGGCGAGAAGGTTGGTAGAACACAGGTTGCTTATCAAAGCAGGATACAAACCGTTCAAGCAAGCGCCTCGTAGGTTCAATCCCCATCTGATGCCTCAAATTAAAGCTGAAATTGAAAGGCTACTGAAGGCAGGCTTTATAAGAACGGCCAGGTACGTTGAATGGCTATATAACATAGTCCCTGTCGTCAAGAAGAATGGCCAGATAAGAGTATGTATAGACTACAGGAACTTGAACTTGGCCACTCCCAAGGATGAGTATGCTATGCCTGTGGCTGACATGTTAGTCGACGCGGTAGCTACGCATGGCATTCTCACCTTTATGGATGGGTACTCAGGGTATAACCAAATCTTTCTAGCAAAAGAAGACACTCACAAGACAGCCTTCAGGTGCCCAGGAGCATTGGGGATTTATGAATGGGTGGTCATGCCTTTTGGGCTCAAGAATGCAGGAGCCACTTATCAAAGGGCCATGAACTCCATCTTCCATGACTTGATCGGCAAAACAATGGAAGTATACATAGATGACGTGGTTGTCAAGTCCGAGGATTTTGAAAGCCATCTAGTCGATCTAGAACAGGCCCTGAAAAGGATGCGTGCCCATAGGCTAAAAATGAATCCGGCCAAATGTGCTTTTGGAGTGGCAGCTGGCAATTTCCTAGGATTTTTGGTCCACCATCAAGGAATAGAAGTAGACAAGAACAAGGTGAAAGCCATCTTGGAAGCTAGACCTCCTAGGAATAAGAAGGAGCTGCAAAGTTTGATTGGTAAGATCAATTTCCTAAGAAGGTTCATAGCCAATTCGGCTGGAAAAATGAAGGCTTTTTCCCCTTTGCTGAAATTAAAGGATACAGAGGATATGGTATGGGGGAATGAGCAACAACAGGCCTTTGACCAAATTAAGCAAGCGTTGGCCAAACCTCCCGTGCTAACGCCTCCAGTGTCAGGAAGGCCACTCAAATTGTATATAGCTGCTGAAGAAGAGTCAATCGGCTGCTTGCTGGCGCAGGATGCCGATGATGGAGTTGAAAGAGCTGTATACTATCTCAGCCGCACCTTGAATGATGCTGAAACCAGATATACCCCTATTGAGAAATTATATTTATCATTGTTCTATGCTTGTACAAAACTCGAATATTATTTGTTGCCTAAGGAAATATTAGTTTTGTGCAAAATTGATATTATTAGGTATTTACTTAATAGGCCTGTCTTACAGGGTCGACTGATGAAGTGGGCCATTAAGTTAAATGCTTTCGCGCTAAAATACGTTCCATTAAGAGCAATGAAAGGCCAGGCGGTAGCCGATTTTTTGGCTCAACACCCTTGTGTTGAAGTCAAAGACCCATTAGCCGAACACGTTGCATGTATCAATTTGAAACCTTGGGTGCTGATGTTTGATGGGTCACGAACCCAAAAAGGGGTAGGTGCTGGCATCACCATCACTGATCCAACTGGGAAAAGTTGGAAATTCATGTGTCAGCTGGATCTTGGGTATTCTAATAATCAGGTAGAATACGAAGCTTTGATTTTAGGGCTTAAGATCCTGGCAGCCATGAAAGCAAATTATGTTCAAGTCATGGAAGATTCACAGTTGGTAATAAAACAGCTAACTGGGGAATATAAATGCAATAACCCTAACTTGAAAGAGTGCTATGAAACGGCTATCAAGCTACTTCGCTTGTTTGCTGATGCAATAGTACATCACATTCCCAGAGAAGAGAATGAAGAGGCTAATGATTTGGCTCAACAGGCCTCAGGGTATAAAGACATGGTAGTCAAAGTAGAACATGAAGAGTACCCAATCTGGGAGTGTGCACCAATAGGAGCGATCGACTCTTGGAAACAAGAGTTAATCGACTATCTTAAAGATCCTTCAAGCAGTACTGACTTCAAACTCAAGCAGAAAGCACTCAAATACGTATTGGTAGACAATGAAGTTTACAGGAGAGCCATCAATGGAGTGCTACTCAAGTGTATTGACAAAGAGGAATCCATGAAGGTCATGGGGGAAGTACATGAAGGAATCTGTGGATCTCATGAAATTTGGACCCACGATGAAATGGCTAATATACCGACATGGATATTATTGGCCTACCATCATGGTGATTGTTATCAATATGCCAAAGGATGTGAGGCGTGTCGGTGCATGGTCCAATTCAAAGGGTTCGGTAGAAAACCTCCACCCAGTGATAAAACCTTGGCCATTCAGGGGATGGGCAATGGATTTAATAGGCAAAATCTATCCACCTTCATCCAAGAGGCATGCGTTTATCATAGTTGCGACTGACTACTTCACCGAGTGGGTAGAAGCCCAGCCGATGGTGAATGTGACTCAGGAGGAGGTGATTAGGTTTATACAATGCCAGATCATATATAGATTTGGAATACCTGAAACCATCACCACAGATCAATGTACTATGTTCACTGGGGAGAAAGTGGTGGCCTTCGCACAACAATTTGGGATTAAGTTAATTCACTCATCCCCTTATTATGCTCAAGCTAATGGGCAAGCCGAGGCCACCAACAAAGTTCTTATTGATATAATCAAGAAGAACATTGAGGATAAGCCAAGGAAATGGCATGAAACACTGAATGAGGCATTGTGGGCCGTGAGGAACTCCAAGTGCAGTGCGACTAGATTTACTCCGTATCGGCTAACATATGGCCAAGATGCAGTGTTACCCTTAGAAATAAACGTGACTTCACTAAGATTAGCAAAGCAAAACCTGCTGAGCCTGGATGAATATCAACAGGCCATGTTAATGGAATTAGATTCGGTTGATGAAGATCGACTCATGGCCTTAGATCAGATTGAGCATAGCAAGCAAAAGATGGCTAGGGCTTACAACAAGCGTGTGAGGCCAAAAAGGTTTGTTGAAGGAGACCTGGTTTGGAAAACCATACTACCTGTTGGGATCAAGGATCCTAAGTTTGGGAAATGGTCACCAAATTGGGAAGGGCCATTCATTGTTAGCAAAGCTTATCATGGTGGTGCTTATCGACTAGTCAACATGCAAGACGAAGAACTAAATAGAAGCATCAATGGAAAATACCTCAAGAGATATTACCCCACTATGTGGGAAGGCATATTGGAGAATTAAAAGCAGGTGCATTAGCATAAAAGCAAAATTGTTTGTGGTGACCACAGGCTGGCCACCTAGCCAAAATTACAAAAGCTTAAATGTGGAACTAGGAAACTGCCGCCTCGGGAGCCTCACTTGATTTTTCCTCAACTTGGGCAGGACCTGGATCGGCTGACGATGCAGGAGCATCAGTCATAGCCGAAGCTTCAGCTATATCTGGGATAGGTTCTACTGCTGGCACTTCAGCTAATGCCTCCATTGAGGAAACAACAGCATCTTCAGGATCGCCTTGCTGACTGGTTGAAGGATCGGCTGCTACAATAGCTTCTTGTTTCCTAACCTCCTCTAGCTGATGCTTGAAAGAGTGCCAAGCTTGATTGGCCTCGGCTAACCCAGCGCGGCTAGTCTCAAGATCTTTGTCTAAGCCTGTCTTCTGAGCGCTCAGCACCGCTAAATCACGATCCAAAGAAGAAGATTGCTTGAACAAATCATAACGCTGTTGAGAGTTGACACGGAGCTTGTCAGTTAAAGCAGCCGATTGAGGAGTCAATTCTGCTATCTCTTTTTTGATCCTCTCTAACTCAGCCAACAGAACAGCTAGCCGTTCATCTTTGTTCTGGCGCTGGCTTAGGGCTTCTTGACGCTCCTTCTCCAACAATAGGAAAGAGGTTTGGAATTGAGCCTTTTGTTCCTGGAGGTCCTTCAGTCTTTTGAGATCATGAGAAGTCACGTCATGAACCTCCTTGAATCGCCCGTATTGGAGAGACAGGTCGTTCAGTTGAAGAGCCAAGGTATGGTACACCTCCTGGCTAGCCGCAGGGATGTCAGCCGAAGTAGACAGCTTGAACAAAGAAGTCCTCAGATGGGCAACCTGCTCCCGGCTGGTTGGTATTTCCATCGATCTTTGCATCAACTCTCTCCAAATGATTGGAAATAGGGGAGGAGACCGCTGAGAAGGGGTCAGCAGAGGTGAAATACTTCGTCAGCTCTTCTTCTGAAATAGGAACTACAGGAGCTGTAGGAGGCGAAGGCATCTGGGGAGCTTCATAGCCAGTCTCGTCAGCTTGCGATTGGGGGTCCTATGGAAAACCATGGTTAACCGATTAAGTAAAAAAGTAATATATGTTGAAAGGATGAGAGATCGGTTGTACCGGTGGAGGAAATTGAGAGCTAGTGCCCTCGGCAAATTCTTGAACAAAGGAGGTAGGAATCTCCACACGCGGCTTCTGAAAGTAAAGTGGTTAGATTCAGGCTAACAAAGGATATTAAGAAAAAGGGAGATAAGGACAAGTTATGTACCTTTACCTTTGGCTGTTTACCTTTGCTGGCCGAATGTGTTTTCTCTTTGAGCTTGGCCTGAACCTCAGCAGGTTCTTCTATTACGATGCCAGGGGCCCTTGTTCTTTTCTTGGCGGGAGGAGTAATGGGGTCGTCTTCAACGACAATGAATTGTGGAGTAGTGGTTGTGGCTTCCAAAAGACAAGAAAAGTAAGAAATTACTTAGAGTCTAAAAGCAAGAACTGCAAAGACCCGAATATAGGGGCACTTACTTGGCTGAAGTACTGAGGTCTTCATCCTGGTAGAAGACCGTTTCTGAACTTGGGTGTGGACCCGGGGCTTGGTCTTAACAGGTGTGCTTTTGGGTTGGCTCGACGGCCTCATCGCCTCGGCTACATCCGTGAGGATTAACCGGGTTGCGTATCTATCCAGCCGATCAGGGAATATCCTGTCTTTCACTGATGGCCACCAATTGGCAAAAGCAGAAGTTTCACCCGAGACGGGAGTGAAGGGGAAGAAGTGGAAGACCTGGATCTTTTTGAAGTTGGTAGAAACCACCTCCATCACATCAGTGGCGCTAAAGGGCAGTCGACCCAGGCTCCCTACCATAGAGTCGTATGGCAAATGAATGTGCTGTAACAACCCAAACTGCCTTGCCACGCAGTTTGGAAAGTAGAACTCAGCCGACGACTTGTTGTTTCGTGATGTGGGTTTAAGACCACAAAGTAAGTCACGAGAGGTCAAGATTGAGCTCCAGTTAAGCTCCAATTGGTTCTGCTGATCGACTGGGAGAGGGTCATTAGTGGAGAAGATCCAGAAAGGCCCAATACCTTTCTCCAGGACAGGGCATCAATCAGCAGCTATCCGGGTCAGACCAAAGAGCTTGGTGGCCACAGTAAAAGCATAAGAAGGCTCACAAGGAGTGAGCACCAAATGGGTACCCAATACACCTGCGTCCCGGGGAAGAACGCTAGGGTTGAAGCGCGAGTCGATAAACTCTGGAAAATAGAGTATTATCCAGAGTTGTAAAAACCAGAGTGGGCCCTGAACGTTCCTGATATCTTCACCCCTTTGCAGCCGATCCATAATGGTGAACAGGCAGCGATAGAGGTATGAGAGGAAAAGGGTTCCCCAAGAAAAGTTACCATCAGAGTTCACAAGAGCTACATAAAGCTGTAACTCTTGAACCACGGCAATAGAACTGGAACAGAGAAAGTACTTGCTGAACCAGTACAGAAGGAATGCGTTGTGTTCTGCGTCAGACACAGACCCTCTGGACTTGGCATTATTGGCAATGAAATTGGAGTATCCGGAGGTGTGTTTAGAAAAGTGGAATCCTAGTTCAGGAACCTGGAAGGAATAATGGGAAAGGACGTCATCGCCTGTGATCGGGAGCCCCAAAATAGCCGCCACGTCCAGAAGAGTGGGGGAAACCATACCCCAGGGAAAAGTGAAGGTGTTTGTGGCAATGCTCCAGTAGCCGAAGAAGCCATAAAGCAGTTCTAGGTTAAGGGGGATGTCCTTGGTTGACAGCATGATTATGTCATAGAGACCCCATTGTTTCCACTTATCGGACTTCACAGCCTTTAGCCGATCCACCCAATCGAGGTAGGGCTGAGACGAACGAGGCCATGAACGAAGATCAGTAGGTTTGGACCTGGTGGTAAACCAGTCGCAGGAAATGGGCAATGCGTACAGAGAGGGGGCCATATACTCCGTCAAGAAGACCGCCCCTTCACCCATATCGGAAGTGGAAGGAGCCAATGAAAGAGAGCCCTGAATCTCGAATAAGGGAGATTGGAGACCAGAGTCGGAAGCCTCAGGAGGGCTAAGCGAGCGGTCAAGGTTCATGGAAGAGGAAGAAGATTGTTCGCCATCATACGCGTGAGATTGGTTTTGAGAATCAGAAGCAGAAGACATGGTGGGCCTGGTTGCTAGGTGAAAGATGAAGAGGTTGGAGATGGTGAAAGCTACAGGAGTTAGGGCTGAAAGTAAGCGTAAGAGGTAATTCGACTGATGAGTATTTAAAGGAAAAGTAAATCACTGATAGTGGGATTTAAAGGCGAATAAATCGGATGGATGAGGATTAGCCGTTACGCGATTCAAAAAGTTGTTGTTAATGGATGACCTCGCATTTATGATTTAAAAAGGTGATTTAACTTAAATCATTACGCCGCCCCAGCCTAAACCTAGGATGTTACTACCGAGACGTAGGGGGGCAATTGTTTACACCCAAAATATTCACCAGAACCAGCCGAAGCTAGTCCCAGTCGAATAGATCAAATAGCCGATTGCTCATCAGCCGATGGTCCTACCAGTCGATATGGCGTGTCAGCTGATAGGTTCGAAAGCAGGAAACTGGAAACTATACATGGGCCTTGGACTAATTGGGCTTCAAGGAAGATATTCGGCCCATGGGGATAGCGTGGAGTCACTTATGGGATCAGATTCTTGCTCCACGAGTCGAGTGACGTGGGAATAATTTTGAATTAATTAAATATCCAAGGAAAAAACGGATTAAGATTGTTCCCCATGGTTTTAGGAGCTGAGCGAGGGAATCTGAGGAGATCTTTGCACATAGAGGACCGTTGGTTGAAGGGACGTGGCCACAATGCACTAATGCGCCTAGTTTTTAGGATCGTGGTTAGTGGAGCATGGCACGACTCAGCCGAATAACTGCCAACTAGGAATGTATCAGTGTTAGCCAACTGAACGTGGTAAATAGGGATAGTTCTTAGTTGCTACTATAAATACCCAGTTGTACATACATTTTGGAAGATCGATCAATCAAATAACTTACATTTTTTTTCGCTCAAAGCTTTTATTCGCAGTTTATGTTTACCTTTGCGTCCTAGTTTTTATCTTAGTTCACTGACTTAAACCTTTCTGGAGTGAGTTAAGGGACCCATAGCTAAGGAACAGAGTTCCTTCCTTGGCGTAATCGCTTGAAAAAAAGGGAATCATCGTTGTGAAAGTTAGCCGATCTACGGCTAATTGACTTTGCAGACAAAAAAATTAGATATAAAAATTTTGGCATTTTAGCCTTACCAAGGTTGATCCAGCTGCAGAGCAAGATAGCATTGCAGACGGAGTCACCTGTTTACGAAAAGAAGCCGATAATAAAGACATTTGAGAATTATCTTTCACTGGAAACAATTCAACTGACATAAATCTATTATACCTTTCAAAAAATCAATAAACACTGCTTCCGAACTTACATGAGAAGCAGGTCAGATAATGCATATGGTATCCACAAAATTAAGCATGCATAAAATCACATCATTCAAAAAGACTGAAGAGCAAAATTAAAAAAATAAAAGGTTGATCTTCCTTTAAACATAAAATAATTATGAATAGTCCTATTTGCATATACATTTAAACACAAGCTCCTAACAAAATCATATCATTTTTTTCACTTTGTTATCAAATGAATGTGTTTCAATTATTACTTCTTGTCCAAACAAATAACATTGCAAGGAGCTTCTGAATGAAAGTTTACAAAAATAGCATTACTCTAAATATATAGGCTTCTATTTTTAATAGTCACATAGCCATAATGGCAAAAACTGATGGCTGTCTAAGTAGTCCAACCAATCAGTTCGGTGGAGTTGAACACTATTATAAAAAATAAAGAGATGTAAAAAGAAAATTCAGAAGGCAAGAATATGAAAAACCACAAAATACAAAAAGACATATCTATAATTACTAAGTGACTAATATAAGCATAGCTTGTGACACCCTAGCCTCATTTTATAATATTAACCCATAATTACAAATATAAATAGCAGTAACACAATATCAGAATATAGCGGAAGAAAATCTTTTTCATTATAAATATAAAATTTGGGTACATACAAAGGTTTCCTCCTAGGAACCGTCAAAAGAATAATATACATAAATACATGAACCACAGTGGGTATACAAAAGAATATCATCATAAGTCAAAAGGTGTCAAAAACCTATTGAGGAACCTCCTACATCTGGCCCTGCCTAGCAAACCTAATGCGCGGACGTGGCGGAAGTCGGGAGTCCCCAGTGGAAGGACGTCCCTAGAACCTAGATTGATAGACCCTCAAGGGCTCTACCAATGGAGCAAAGGGAGATGAAGGGACGGTCGACTCTGACCTACATCGCACCTCCCAACCTCCAACATTGTCCCTAGCCATACTATAAGATCCAGAGGATGAAGGAGCAGTAGGGTAACACTGCCTAGATTTAGGTTCTCACCACATGCGGTTAAACGGCAACCGCTGCGCAATTCTAAAATCTCTGGTAAAGGAGGCCCTCGGTGAACCTAAGAGATGAAAAAAGACACTAACAAGACCCGTGTAGATAATGACATGGCGGCTGTAATCTATTTCCCAGCAATCCCGTCCATGTGGTGATAATACACCTCGAAGTCACCCCATATCGGGATGCTCGACTCCTCTATCGATGGGCAGAAATAATGAGACATCTTTATGCTCTCGAGAATCTTCAGAATCTAAATATAAAATTATAGCAAAGAACAGAGACAAAACAAAGCATGAGAGATGAAAACACACTATACACTAACAAATGGGAAAGCAGAAGAATAGCATATGTGCAGAAATAGGTTCAAGCATCCTTGAGCAACAATTAGGATCAACACCTAGCTACCCATGTTTATGCAGCCTAGAACTACATGCCTACGTGGCCACATGGCTTAGTAAAGCAGTACCAGCGGCCCCACCATAGCCCTATAGTTAACCGCTCAGCTAGTCAGTTGTCCATCCCTATATCCCGCTTATCGTACTCCTAAGAGTGCATCCCTACTCCCCAATTGCAGCTAATAGGAACAGGTGTTGGGGCGACACACGGGATCGGCACTATGGACAGTGATATAATAGTACCCCGTCAGGATGACCAGGCTACCCGACGTCCCGACACAATGGCGGGCAAACCATTGGTCACTTATAGACTTGTCGGACCTAGACTATCCTCAAGGAACAGTGCGTCCTATACTGACTGTATCGTGCCTGCACTCGAGCACCTGACCTCGTACACAGCCTATGTGCACGGTGGTGGATTACAGCACATCTATGCATATGATTATTATTTACTCAGCATCTAACAACTTATTATTATTTATCAGCTCAGCCTAACAACTTATTGCTATTCATTACTCAAGTCCGCATTTTATTACTTATTATTCCCCACATCATTGGCATAAGCATGTAATAATCTAAAATTAAATAGTTAAACACTCAACACTCAGTAGCATATAAGCTAACCCTAACGTCGCTTAGGCGACTAACTACTCGACATATTATCAAGCAGCACACACAATCATAAACAATTATAAGTCATCTACCCTAGGGTTTTCATACAACAATTATTCCCATGGTTGGTGGACTACCTTAGCAGTCGTAGTCTCGACACCCCTCCTAGGGTGTCAAGGCATCAACCTCTAGTAGGGCTTAGGCCATCCTACTTCCCTATTCTACACACATCCTATTCTTACTATCCCTAGTGTATAGGGTCCAGATCTCCCTATACCTGCCTAGAAGACTGCCGTTACCTGCTCCCCCACCGCGCCTCCGGAGCTCTCCCACACGCCCCACAAGAACACTTGGAAGAAGGTGAGAAAAGAGGAGGGAAGGGCGCTATTTATAGGCGCGGTTTGGGTCCATCGCGTGCCGATGGGCACAGACACAATGTCCATCGCGTCGCCAGTGACACGTGTCAGGAATCAACAGTCCTGATTAACCGACATTCATCGCGTCGCGAGGTCCCTCTCTCTAGGGCTCATCATGTCGCGATAGATGTGGTTCCAGAAAGTTCTATTCTTTTGGTTTTCTAGGTTTTTTTAGGGTTTTTAAGGGTATTTTTGTCCTTTTTGATCCTTTTTAGCTTATTTTATCACTTTAGGACTTTTCCTAGGTATTTCTTTGTCTATTTTATTTTCTCAGGATGTCACATAGTTGCCATACCTTTAAACTCTCTTGCATCATTACATAGACAATGTGTTTCTTTTTCAATCAATTCTTTTGTTGCTTCCACTGTTACGCCCCATGAGGTAAAGCAAATCCCACCTTGATTGGCACAGCAGCAATAAAATGAAGCTCAACTCAACGCAACAATTTTTTTTGAAATCGTTTAGAGAAACTAATATGTTAGATAGAAATGTACCGAGAGTCATTATAAGATCCATTTGTTCATTATCACTCTATCTTATAAGAATGTCCTGCATTTTTGCTACATTATCCAGAACCACAGTAGTCGCACTAAAGAAAAATTTATAACAGAAACGCAAAAGCAAAATGGCCTCAAAACAGTATATATCTGCGACCCAAAAAAAAATTTTTATTGAAAAAAATGTTAGAAAAAATGCTTTGTACCGATATGGACTCAGAGCCCCAGTTATACAGAATATACTGTACATTGAACTTCTCATCTACTGACTCTGACTTCATTGGCTGTGAATCGACTGAACCTTTTCCTTTCTGGAATTGTCTGATGCCCACTAAGACCTGTAGATAAAAATATATACAAGACATAGAAAACAAATGGGAGATAAGAACACACTATACGCACCATTCAATGGGAAAGCAGGAATTTGAGTTCATGTATAAAAAGGCAATCACATACATAAACAAATCAGTAGACCACATATAGGTAAATTAATAAACACACATATATATGGATCAACCACTCTCGCACTCATGCACCTAAAGTTCTACATGCCTATGTGGCCACACAACTTTCAAAAATGGCAGAAGGGCCCCACCTAGCCACTTCGCCCTTTATAGTCAACAACTCCTCAACAACCTTCCACCGACATGTGGATAGGTCAAGCCAGTTGTCCATCCCTCTATCCCGCTCATCGTACCCCTAAGAGTGCATCTCTGTTCCCCAATTTCGACGTTAGGAACAGGTGTCGGGGCGGCACTTGGGATCAGCACTATGGTACGACAATACCTCGTCAGTATAACTGAGCTACCAGATCGTCCCAACACAGTGGCGGCCAAACCACTAGTCACTTAGGAGCCTTGTCGGACCCAGACTATCCCCAAAGACCAACATGCCCTGTACTCTACGTATCGTGCCAGCACTCTGGGACCTGGCCTCGTGCATAGCTTATGTACACGACGGTGGATTACAGCACAACAATGCATATGAAACCTTTCCTCGTAACATTTCATTATCCATCATCTTATTCCAGCACTTACCAGCTTATTATCAACTCAACCAGCATCAGCAACTCACCTCAGCATTACCAATACTCATCAACTTATTAGCTCGTCCAACATTAGTATTTACTTTGGTATTTATCCACTCTCTATGATTTAATGGTTCAACCATATTTTCATGTACAACAATAATAACTCAATATCAAGCCAGCGTGAGCAAGACTACCAACGTACACAGTACAACTATCAACATATGACATAATGTCAACTAACAACTACCACATTAACCAGCATAATATCAATTATCATCCATCTTCAATCCACTTATACATTTACTCTAGCGTCACTCAGACGACCTACTATTACAAACATGTTAGGTCATATGTTGTGTAAATGCATATGAGGAAGTACTATTGTCAAATCTCGTGTAAATGCATTCTTTTCGGGAGTCTATCATTAATTATATAAAAAACTTAACTATACAAAAGACATTTGTTATCAACTTAATAACAAGAAAAACTAAACCTCCAATAAGACAAAATAGCAAAATATTACATGTGTCAATACTACAACAACCTTCACAACCATCATTTTTTTACTACAATATTTTTCATCTCCTTTTTCATCTCCCGCTCGACTCTCTCTTCTTCTTCCAACCTTCAGATTTCAAAAATTTTTGAAACTCAAAATCTTTGCCTCACTTCACTTTCTCTTTCTCACCATGTTTGTAATAGTAGGTCGTCTGAGTGACGCTAGAGTAAATGTATAAGTGGATTGAAGATGGATGATAATTGATATTATGCTGGTTAATGTGGTAGTTGTTAGTTGACATTATGTCATATGTTGATAGTTGTACTGTGTACGTTGGTAGTCTTGCTCACGCTGGCTTGATATTGAGTTATTATTGTTGTACATGAAAATATGGTTGAACCATTAAATCATAGAGAGTGGATAAATACCAAAGTAAATACTAATGTTGGACGAGCTAATAAGTTGATGAGTATTGGTAATGCTGAGGTGAGTTCTTTGATCTTTGGTGTTGAGTTGATAAGAAGGTAAGTCTTTGGAATAAGATGATGGATAATGAAATGTTACGAGGAAAGGTTTCATATGCATTGTTGTGCTGTAATCCACCGTCGTGTACATAAGCTATGCACGAGGCCAGGTCCCAGAGTGCTGGCACGATACGTAGAGTACAGGGCATGTTGGTCTTTGGGGATAGTCTGGGTCCGATAAGGCTCCTAAGTGACTAGTGGTTTGGCCGCCACTGTGTTGGGACGATCCGTAGCTCGATTATACCGACGAGGTATTGTCGTACCATAGTGTCGATCCTGCGCCGCCCGACACCTGTTCCTAACGTCGAAATTGGGGAACAGAGATGCACTCTTAGGGGTACGATGAGCGGGATAGAGGGATGGACAACTGGCTTGACCTATCCACATGTCGGTGGAAGGTTGTTGAGGAGTTGTTGACTATAAAGGGCGAAGTGGCTAGGTGGGGCCCTTCTGCCATTTTTGAAAGTTGTGTGGCCACATAGGCATGTAGAACTTTAGGTGCATGAGTGCGAGAGTGGTTGATCCATATATATGTGTGTTTATTAATTTACCTATATGTGGTCTACTGATTTGTTTATGTATGTGATTGCCTTTTTATACATGAACTCAAATTCCTGCTTTCCCATTGAATGGTGCGTATAGTGTGTTCTTATCTCCCATTTGTTTTCTATGTCTTGTATATATTTTTATCTACAGGTCTTAGTGGGCATCAGATAATTCCAGAAAGGAAAAGGTTCAGTCGATTCACAGCCAATGAAGTCAGAGTCAGTAGATGAGAAGTTCAATGTACAGTATATTATGTATAACTGGGGCTCTGAAGTTCAATGTACCAGTGCTATCTCAATGGTAACAAATCAAAAAAGAATCAAAATCAAAATACAATTTCCACGTAACCTTAACTGATCCATCTACTTCAAAAGAGGGAAGTGTACACGGTCCTCGAGCTTACAAATGATCTTCAGAGTGCAAAGAAAGCCCACTCAAGTCGCCATCGTCATTGACTCTGTGATAACCTCTTCTTTGCAAACAACTTTTTCACTGCTTCCCGTTGTCCTTGAGTCCGTCCCACTTTCATGCAATAAAAAAAAAATACACAAATGTCTAACACATCTAAAATTCATTCCATAGTTCCAAAAGCAAAAAGTATCCTCAATGTTCAAAAATGAAACACTGCCTAGATTGAGAAATAAAAAAAGGAAGAATAGTTTTAGCATGGGTCTGGTCACAGAATCTCGAGCATAAATCGCCTTCAGGACAACCTATGAGCCCTGAAAAGCACTCGAAAGAGACAAATTGCAAGTAACATCAAATAGAGAGGAATCTAATTGAGATTTGAGGGGGCAAGAGACGACGGTGCCCTGAGTTGTGTGCTGGGTAACTGAGAACAGGAAGAAGGCAAGATAAATACAACTCCAGAGAGATAAACAATCTGGAGGTGGCGGTGAGAGAAAGATGCTGCAGCGGTGGTTTCAAGTAAGAGTGGCGTTGTGGTTGATGCCGTGGCTGTCGGAGAAGAGAGGAAGATGGAATGGAAGAGTTGAGAAGGAATGGAGGTATGAAGAAAGAAGAAGGAGAAGAGTTATTATGACGACCACTGATTCAGCGATTTAAGGAAAGAATGCTACTCTGAACGGAAATTAGCAAGAAATAAATGCAAATTTTGCGCAAGTTAAACAACGACATAAATACCAATTGATCGGTTATCAAAACATGACGGGACATTAAAATATACGCAACATTAAGAACAAATGGTAATTTCTCCTGTTTCAAGTATAAACAAAAAAAAGTCTCTAAAATATAAGTAACAAGTTTACGTATTTGGTCCAAATTTTAGACTAAATACATAGACTTTTTGCTTATATTTTAGAGATTTTTTTTATTTATATTTTAGACCGGGGTAGTACAATATGAATTCAGTCAACATATGCCTTTGAATATTCATCTGACTCAGTAACTACCAATCAAAAAATTAATGTTGTTTCCATAAAAAAAACTAGTAAGGTACCTGTGCATTCGCACGGGTCATTCTATATTTTTACGCATTTTTGAAATACAGTTGTTTGTAAAAATAAATTTTTAAATTGTGACAAACATTTTTAGTAATTTTAGTTTTCTAAAAATGCAGAAAGATTAAGAGTATTCAAAAAGAGAAAATAATTATATCGACAACATGTAATGTTTTCCCGTCGGGATTTAAAACTAAAATAATCCTTTATAAATAATAAAGAGATTTACAAAATTGTTATGTGCTCAAAGACAATGAAATTATACTAATATGTTATGTTTCGCCGTCGAAATTTACAAAGCAAAATGATCATTTATAAATAATTAAAAATTTTATAAAATTTATATATGCTTATACCGATAGTAATAATGTTTTCACATCGGGACTTAAGCAAAATAATCATTTATAAGTAATAAAGAGATTTCTAATATTGTCATGTGCTCAAAGACAATGAAATTATACTGATAACATCTAATATTTTTTCGTGGGGATTCAAAAAGCAAAATAACAATTTATAAATAAAAAAATATTATAAAATTGATATATGCTGAAAGACAATGAAATTATACCGATAACATGTAGTGTTTTCCCTTCGGGACTCAAAAGCAAAATATTCGTTTATAAATAATAAAGAGATTTATGAAATTATTATGTGCTCAAAGACAATGAAATAATACCGATAACATGCAATGTTTCCCATCGTTACTAAAAAACAAAATAATAATTTATAAATAATAAAGAGATTTATAAGATTGTTATATGCTCAAGGACAATGAAATTATATAGATAACATGTAATGTTTCCCCATCGGGACTCAAAAGTAAATAATTATTTATTAATAATAAAGAGATTTATAAATTTGATATGTGCTCAAAGACAACGAAATTATACTGATAGCATATAATGTTATCCCGTACGGACTCAAAAATCAAATAATCAATTATAAAAATGGTAAAATATAAGTAAAATTATATCAACAACATGTAATGTTTCCCCTGTTGAGAATCAAAAATAAAATAATCATTTATAAATAATAATTAATAAAGACATTTTCAAAGTTTGGTATGTGATCAAAAATAAAAATTATACCGACAATATGTAATGTTTTCCTATTGAGATTTAAAAGCAAAATAATCATTTATAAATAATAAAAAATTATAAAGATAAAATATAAAAAATAAAAAATTAAGGAAAAATATAAAAGTTAAAATATAAATAAGGAAATTTAAAAATAAAAGAATTAAAAAATAGAAAAAATAAAAATGAAAAAAATGAAAAAAAAGAAGAAAGAGAAAAAATTGAACTCAAAAAGTGGAATGAAGAGAGATATAAAAGTTTTTAAAATTTGAGAAGAGAGAAAAAATGGAGGGAAGATGGTGCGGCTGTCGGAGAGGATGGAATGGAAGAGTTGAGAAGGAATGAATGTATGAAGAGAGAAGGAGAAGAAGAGTTATTATGACGACCACCGATTCAGCGATTTAAGGAAAGAATGCTACTCTGAACGGAAATTAGCAAGAAATAAATACAAATTTTGGGCAAGCTAAACAACGACATAAATACTAATTGATCGGTTATCAAAACATGACGGGAAATAAAATATACGCAACA
Source organism: Calophaca sinica (assembly GCA_037113605.1). NCBI lineage: Eukaryota > Viridiplantae > Streptophyta > Magnoliopsida > Fabales > Fabaceae > Calophaca > Calophaca sinica. The sequence continues at coordinate 9,968,316 of CM073732.1, read as the reverse complement.
TTAAGAACAAATGGTAATTCTTCCGATTTGAAATATAAGCAAAAAATGTCTCTAAAATATAAGCAACAAATCTATGTATTTGGTCCAAATTTTAGACTAAATACATAGACTTTTTGCTTATATTTTAGAAATTTTTTTTGCTTATATTTCTGGAGTAGTACAACGTGAATTCAGCCAACATATGCCTTTTAATATTCCTCTGATTCAGTAACTACCGACCAAAAAATTAATGTTGTTTCCATAAAAAAATTAATGCTATTAGGCTATGTAAAAATTTGAAATATTAAAGTACCCAGTGAGGGTTTACAAAATGTTGACAGCCGGAACCAAATATGTTAGTTATGGTATCATTTGAAATTAATGCTATCAGCCCAGTGAGGGTTTATAGTCGGAACCAAATAGAATGTTTCTCTCTCTCTATATCACACGATAATAGTGTATCAACATGTAATCTTCTATTATGTAATACGATAATAGCATTTTGTTCGATGACAACACGAGAGTAATAACAATTTACCGCTTTTGTGTTTTTTGGTATTAAGTAGTGTATCATTTTGTTATAAATGGGGATATTATTGCTATCACATGACATTTTTTCTGTTAGTCATATTTTGAATTTGATTACTTGACATAGCACCTGACATTTATTGCTGACTTGGCATGCCACATTTTTTGGTTTTTTTGAGGGAAATGTTTGTAAAGGGATATTTGTAGCTGATTTGTAATTAATATCGTACCTTGAATTAATTAACGGAACTCTGGAAATAATTAAATCTGCATGCTCTGCCGGATCAAGGATTGCGTGTTCATTTTCAGTCAGTCATTGAACTGATAAATCTATTGACACTTCATACTCTTTCTGTTTAATTACTTTGCATGATCAAACAGAGTAATGAATTAGAAAGAAGACTGTTAATATTACATGATCATTGGGTATTAATAGTTTTTAAGTAGATGATTGGTAATCAGTAAGAATTGTTACTCATTTTATAAATTAATAAAATACACAGATATAAGTATTAGTGAACCCATTATCTTGGTATTTTTATTATTAAGTTCCTTTCTTAAATATTTTATAATTTCATTTCTATTTATTTTTTATACACTCTTTGTTTAAGTTCACCTCTAACCATTTGTCTAAATAACAAATTAATCTAAGTAGAGCAGTAATCATTCCAATTCCCTGTGGAGACGATAATCTTTTATACTATAACTTGACGAGATCGTATACTTGCGATTTTGAGCGAACAGATTGGTGAAAGGGGGATAGTTAGGATTATGTGGGGTGTGCTGGAATGGTGTGGAAAAAACTGGTGGGGTGGGGGCAAAAGTGTTAAATGGTTTTGGAAACCCTATAGTGTTTTGAAAAGGTGGGGGTTGGGGTGGTGGCCTAAACTAGTTTTGTGAAGGTGGTGTGTGTGGTGCTACTGTTGCAGTAATGGGTAGTGTGGTGGTTGAAATAGATGATGACACAGGTTCAAAACCAGGTGGAAATCGTGGAGTTTGGGGTGGTTAGGAAATACCTGATGAAGGAGCAAGCTGTAACTGAGGATTAGAGCCCAAAGCTGATACTTGCCCCATAATACCAGCCAAGAGTGTAGATACAGAATCATGCCTAGTTGCCATCTGTTGCTGCAGCGCCTCATGTCTGATGTCTTGGATTTGCTGCTGGTTTTCCAGCTGGGTCTACATAGCTCCCAGCTGGTGAGTAACTTGCTAGTTGATAGCTTGAATGACCTCATCTAGTTCCTTAGAGGTGGGTTTGGGAGGCATTGAGAAAAAAATGAAAGCACCAAAATGATAGGCTGCTGTCTACCACAAGAGAACCAAAGGAAAGCTAGGGTTTGCTAGAGAAAAGTTTAGAGAAGAAAAAGAAAATATCAACTCAGTTTTTCATTACTTCATTCAGAAACAGAACCCTACATTTAAAGAGAAAATATCTGGCAAGTAAATAAATCTCACCCATACATGTGTCAACATCTGACTTTAGGGAAAGCAAGAGATGTAAAAGAAAAAACAACAATTACTTCTAACAGATAAAATCTTTGAGCCAGACAGGCTTCTGGGTTTGTCTCTTGGATCCTTGGCCCATATTTCGCAGCCCACCATCATATATGCATGTTAAGCAAGGTTTTGTGAAATTAATTTGGGGATTTTGGGTCTTAAAACCGTGGCCATCAAGGGGCTGCTCATGGTGTTTTTGATTCAATTTTTGTTTCTTAAAATTGATGATTAACTTGTGTTAAGATGTTAGTAATTAGATCTAGCATTTTTAACAACTTGAATGGTTTAAAATAAAATAAAATTTGGGGCTGTTTTGGGGTTGTAAAAACAGTGACATATGAACATGAATTGAGTAAGTTTTAACTTGTTTTTAATTGTATTAAAGTGGTAAAGAAATTGGTTTATGATAGGAAGTTTTGGATCTAACAAAGTTGTATGATTTAGAAGTTAATGGTTTGAAAATGTTGAAGTTGTATTTGATGCTTGAAATCGTGGCCTTCAAGTAGTTTTTAGAAAATGATATTGATTTGTTTTTATGCTTAAATATGTTGTAAAAAGTGGTTAGTAATTTGATCTAGCAAAATCTTTCAAAGAGGTTTGATTTTTGGAAAAAGATTTGGTATATATCTTAGGATTTGTTTCAAAACAATAATGAAATTGTTTCCAAGTTTTTGTGACATGTTTAGATGTTTTAAAAAGTTGTTCAAAGTTGGGAAAATACTATTCAAAGTGGTATAATACTATTCAAAGTGGTAAATTTTGGTTTAGGTATTTTTCTAAGTGTGTAGTACTTGTAAAAGTTTCAAAACTTACATGATTTCAACTTGTTTCATGACATATGACTAGATGTGGTCAAATAGGGATTAAGTTGAGTATTTCCTAGGTTTAGAGAACCCTAAACCCGTGGTTGCCCTAAGGGGATTAGACTTGAGTTTTTAGTTCTAATTGATTGAACTTGCATTATTAATATTCGTACGAGGTACGACTTGACGATAACTCAGGAATTATCTCTTTGGAATGCGTTCGAGATAAGGGAAATTCTTACATAATGAGTTTGGGTTTTTTTTCTTGTTTGTTGTGTGGTTTGATTGGTTGTTAATTGTGTGGTAGTACTTGTAGTATTACTATGTGTTGTTGAGATGTTGTAGCATGTTGTAGTATACTGAATTGTTATGTGTTGTATGATATTTTTGGCCCTGCGTGGCAACAATGATTTGTATTGTGTACCTTAAATCAAGTATGACTAAATTGATTTGAACATGAAATTGATTGAAGTATGCATAATAATGTTGATGATGATGAATTAATTAAAAATGCGACGATCGATTGTTATTGATTTGACGATTTACAACGGTAAATCCGATGCGATTTCATAAAAGAAATATTAATGGCATTTTGACTTAAAAGTAAGTGTGGGCTTTTAGTACAACCAACCAAAGCTTGCAAAGAATTTTCTTAATGGAACCACATTAGAAAAAGAACTTGAGTAAACAACGAAATTTACGAAAACAGTTAAGTTAAAGATGCGTCTGGGAAAAATTTTGGCTAGGAAAGATTTGGTAATTAAGAGTGTTCGCACCGCCTCTCTTTCTTGAGAATTCATCTAATGCATTATTTAACATAACTAGGGTTCCAAAGCTAAAGAGCTATTTCTGGTACTATATCACTTAATTGAGATACACAAACTGAGATTTGAAATTTACTATGTTGAGAGAGTTGAGGACTCGTAGTGAGTGGGCCACACCAAAGAATTAGATTGATGCATTGATAAGTTAGAATTTATCTAGTTTTTTACCTTGCTTTAATAGGTTTTATTAGTGGTTTATCTTTATTTATGTTTTATTTTTATTACCTTTTGGTTTATATTTTGATTTGTAGGAAAAGGAGTTGAAGAGTTGATGAATTTGATGCAAACAGAGAGAATTACGGCCCCCCAGTGTTGAAGAACATGGCCATAATTCGTGGGAAGCAGTTGGAAGGTCAAGTGAAGAAACAGAGAGAATTACGGCCCCCCAGTGTTTTCCAACATGGCCGTAATTCGTGGTTACGTGAGCTGAAAAGTCACAGTTTGAAGATTATGGCCCCCCAGTGTTGCGCATTACGGCCATGTTTATGGCAGAATTTTGTAACAGCTCAATTTAAGTGCTTAAACTGTTGAGCTATTTTAGAGGGGTCTTAAAGGGGATATAATGACACTTGATTGGGGTAGAATTGGGCTATAAATTGAGGCTTTCAGGGCACGAAATAGCATCATCTTCCTCTCCATTTTTCTTAGCTAAATTTGTGTTCTTTTGTGCTTTTTCTTCATGTATGTTCAAGCAACTTTTCTATGGCTTTAAGTTTTGAATGAATTCAGTTTCTATTACCTTCTAATCTTCATCTTTTACTTATTCAAGTTCTGAATGTTTAATTTATATTGTCTTATTTACATTCCAATCATGTGTGAGTAGTTTCTTTTATCTTGGGATTGATTATATTCCAATGATGAATTATTGTTAAGTCTAATTTTCTTTCCTTAGATGTTATGAGCATTGTTCCATTCTTAATTTAATCTTGAGTTTTACTTTCTCTGCAATCATAACTAATATGATTGTATGACTCATAAATATCTTATTAAGCACTGAAAGGTGAAAATTCGATATTGCAATTACAAGATTAAATAAGGGGATCAATTCATGAAAATAGAATTGGTTTCCTTGAGGCTTAGAAATAACCTTGAGGCTTAGAATTACAAGATTAACCTTGAGGCTATTTCTGGTACTATATCACTTAATTGAGATACAAAAACTGAGATTTGAAATTTACTATGTTGAGAGAGTTGAGGACTCGTAGTGAGTGGGCCACACCAAAGAATTAGATTGATGCATACTAATCATGAAGCATTCGAATCTGGAGGGAGTTCCCAGTGTCCTAGGACTTTTGGACCTAGAGGTTGTTCCTAGTGCCTGACCTGGAGGCTGTTCCTAGTGCCATTTTACCCATGGTAGGGGAATTTGTCTGGACCTGGAAAAGGCTTTCCTTGTTCCTATTACTGTCCTTGTTTAAGGCTGCAAGTGTATACACAAACTTGTTCATAATGCATTTACATGCATAATTAACCACATTGATGATATGTGATGACTTGATTATTGATCTACTGATTGATTTGTCTGCTCACATGCAAATACTTGATATACCATGATGATGCATTTAGTCTATTAAGTATGTATATGTATATAAAGACATGTTGTTGTGTGTGTGTACACACACACACACACACACACACACACACACACACACACACACACACATATATATATATATATATATATATATATATATATATATATATTTGCATGCGACATAGCCTATGATAAACTCGTGGACAAAGAATTTACCCTTGCACTGTTGTTGGATTAGACATTCTCATGGATGTTCCAGATATAGTTCCACATTGTTGCTGCAGTCCCGTCCTTTCTAGGAACGTTGAAGAATATGCCAGTAGAGGAAGATTCCTCCTAGTGCTTCAGCTCTGATCTTGCTGAACGATTTATCAGTAAGAGTTATAGTTGTTGGCCAGCTTAGCTTAGGGTATTGTCTTGTCTCTCGACCTGTTAGTAGAGCATGACTTTGTTGTTTGCGTAATTATCTATTGTTTAGTAATTACATTTTTTAGAAAACCTAGCCTCAGTGCGAAATGATTATAGTTTGTTCTATTGTATGTAATGGAGTCAATAAGTTATGTTATACTCTGATATTTGACAAAAGACTGATTTCTCATCATTTAGAAAGTGTAGTACTCTTCATGTCTTATTTTTGAAAAGGGTTTCCAAAGGAAAGAAAAAAAAATTTACTCCTATTTTTCAATGTGAATAATAGAAAAGTACTTTTTACTGAAAGCATATAAGCATCAAATGTTTTCAGCATTAGATTGGTTTACACCATAGCACTCCAAAAACGAGGTGTTACAGTATCAGCAAAAATGTAAGTAATTTTTTATTTTTAAGAATGGAAATAATTTGATTGTGGTATTAATGACTATTTAGCTCGATAATTCCCTACGCCAATAAGTAATAATGTCTGTTACAATGGAGATTTTCACCTTTTGGAGAATTTCACCAATCAAAACTTGCCAATTTGATTGTCGTATTTCATTAATGGAGAATTTTAAATTTAAAATATGACACAATCATGAGGTTATATTGCATTAAACATGTGCATTTCTCGGTTTGGACAATTTTAAACATGTACAATTATATTAATGAAAATGCATCAAATGAGTTTAATTGTTGTATGTGGTCCAGGTTCGAATTCTCCCTGCTAGGCTTGAAGCTTATGTATGGATGACACGTGTATTACTTACTTGTGTGGTGCAATATTATTTTGACATGTGTTTTGCATTTAATGCTCAATTTTCGCGAGCCTGACAAGTGTTTGATGTTCCATTTGCTTATGCTCAAATGTCTCCCACTGTTGGTTGTTTTGGCAATTTCAGTGACATGGGGATGCCAGAACCAGGGTTCGAACCCGAGTGTTGCCGTTTAGATATGTGTGTATGTTTGTTGTTTACCATTTCTACTAACTGACAAAAAAATGTATTATTAGGGATCACCGTTCAAATTTATTCTGTATGAAAGTTTTATTTATTTTTAGTTTTTATATTTAACAAAAATTGTATTTATTTAGTCTCTCGTAAGAGATTTTTTTTTAACAAAAATTTAGCATGCAAAAACATTACAAGAGGCGAAGGAATCTTAACTATGTTAGCATCTTAGAACTTAATTTTTTACCATCTAACGCACAACGCACACCAATATATTATTTAAAAATTGAAAATAAAATTTCAAAAGACATGGTCGGGACAAGACCAAAAACCATGAAACACAAAGAATCAGATAAACTAAAATTAGGGAGGCCTAGCCTATTGTAGGAGAAAAAAATCATCCCTGATGAAACTAGGAATAAAATCCCACCATACAAAAGTTTGTTTATTGGCCCCATGTGTGACACCCTCTACCCCACATGTTGATATTAAAAAGAAATTCAATGGAATTGATATAAATAAAATTTAAGACCAAATAAAAATATTTCAAACAAAAGAGTAGAGTCATCACACTCATACAATATCATGCGGAAAGAAAACATAGTCAGAAACATTTACAATCAAAGTCTCAATAAGCCAAATACCCCGGTGTCACAAGTATCTCAAGACTGACCCCTAAGTAATTACATTGGTAATCGACAGCTAGTATGATTAATTCAACCAACATTGAACAGAAGTCCTAATCTACGTGGTGATCGCATCTAGCCAATCACTCCTCAGCTATAACATCGTCTTCACCTACAAGGTCATCGTCTAAACATACACAATGGTGTATGAGTAGCCGCAACAAAGAGGTTAGAAATCACATACATGAATAGTACTAACAGTATAGGAATCAATTAAGTAATGCACATAATCGTCAACAACTATCACAAGCACATATCACAAGCCACAGGTATGCAAGACTCCATGTATACATATGCAATCCTAAGACTGACGTCTACTTCAGATTGCATGTGGATCCAAATAAACTCAGGTAAGCGAGTGAGGGTGCCCCGCCACTCATGATGACGAATAGTGTCTAGTCAGGGTGACCTGATTTATAACTGAGACGCCCTAGGAGTGCCCCACCTTTATATAAAACCCCTCTGTTTTATCGACCCGCAAGACCTGGTACCATACCCATCGTGGCCGTCACTGATACGTATCCACGTTGCTCACCGCCAACAACAATAACAACAACGACACCCCATGGTGCATGAACATATAATCAGACAAGATGTCTATCAATTAACATCAACAAACGCCAATAAACTCACTGAGTGATTGGTAACAACAACATCATATAGGTATCGCTTGTCAATACGTCGACAAGCCTCCCTCAACTATAAAATAAACCAATTAATTATCCTATTTAACAACATCAAATTTTAAGCCACCTCTTCTTTAATTCTATTTAACTTATGATTAATCCCACCTAAATTATTAGTGATCAACAATCTAAGGGGTTTCGGTCATTGTCTAACTCTGTGAATTTGTAAAATTCAATTAGTGAGTCTTTTAACTTGGTTTCTAAAACTTAGTATTTCTCTTAACAATATTTTCTGTACAAAGGTATTTAGGAACTCCTATTTCACTTGTTGTATCGTTTTCTTTTTATCTAAATCATTGTTTTAATTACAACTAATCTTACATGACTAATTAAATCTAATGCTAGCCTTTAACTTACCATTTAATCCTCTTTTTATTATTAGAATTTTCTGCATAATTCTCACTACCCACTTATAATAACGTATATATAACTACAAGATCATTATAACTATATAAATAACTTAAAGTTATTTATAACAATGTATACGCGATTATATAATATGCACCACAATATTATATGGCTTATAATAACATAGATACCATTGTAATAATATATATAAACATCATATTACTTATAATATCACCCACTTAATTAGTCCAACCGTGGTCCCTCAACCCCACAAACCACCACAATCATCATAGAGTAGCAACAAAATAATATAACACATGAAGACCACGCACATTCATGTCAAATCCACAATCAAATAGATCACAGTATCTGTTGAGTTACTAACAAGAATAATGAACAAATATCAAAGGCAACCAATACTAAATTTAATAGCAACCAAAACAATGCAATAAAGTCAATCAAACAAGGAGTAGAGAGTAGGAAGAATAACACCGCTATTTGGTTACGCAGTTCGGCCCCAAAAAGATGACCTACGTCTGCGGGAGAGAGCAGCCCTCCGTTTCACTATCAAAGAGTCTTTACAAGAGATTACAATTGCTTTGAACCCCTTTATAATGTCCAAGAAGAACAAACCCAAGAGTTCCTAATCCCTCTCTCTTTTCCTCTATGAAAACCTCTCAAGAACAACAATAGAGAAAGCCTTCAATCCTCTCTATGATTTCCTAAGACCCCAAGGTGTTTCATGTTGGAACCTAAACGATTGAGATGTTTAGACCCTCATTAATTTTGATGATAACAAAATATTCACAAGAGAACAATTTATGTTCTAACATTTTTTGAAGTGTGCAGATACTAATAAATACGTATATTCTAAGCCACTCAAGCAAGAAGAAAGTAATTCTCAAGAGAAGGATTCATTCTATTTGTCAGCATCCGGCTCATAGTAGTGAGCGTCTGGAAATTCCTCTTTATACACTATGCTTATCAAATTTCTACAAGCGTCCGAACTTCCAACTTTGAACGAGCGTCCGAACTGCCAACTCTGAGCGAGCGTCTGAATCTCACTTCAAATCACGTGTTAGTCACGCGTCGCTCTACCCTCGGAAGTCTTTGGAACGGATCTCAAAATTGATCTTGAGCGCTAAAATCGGTGTACGAGATATCAAAGTTGAAATCTTTAACTACAAGACAAAAATCGCATGCATAAGAAAAAAAGCGGTAACATGGACTACTGGGACATTCTCTCAAAAGCAAGAAAGAAACAAAGATTTTTTGAATTTACTCTAGTCAATGGTTAGGAGCCATTTTTACTCTAACGGTCCATATCCTTGGAACTCCTATATATACCTCATGGTATCCATTGAAGAAAATAGAAAGAGAACATTCTCGTGAAAAAGCTTGCTGAAATTTCACGAGAACATACATCGCTTGAGCAATCAAGTCTCGGCCCATCAATCAATTCAGGTCCGACCTTTCTTTAAGAAAGTTTTTCTTTAGTTGAGCTTAATCTTTTATCCTCTCTGTGAGAGTTATTTTCAACTGTATTTCAGCTCACTTGGATAAGTTTGTTGTGGTCTAGTTTAGGTCAGATCCTCAAAGGCTCGATCATCGAGTCGTTTGAGAAGTTGAGAGTATTGTCAAGTTGTGACAAGAGAATACTCTTGAGGAAATTGTAATCACCGATTATAGTGGAAAATCCTTCAGAACGAAAGGACTAGCCGTAGCTACCAGTTTGGTAGTGAACTAGTATAAATTTCGTGTCTCCCGCCATCGCTTAATCATTTCTATCTTGTTGAGTTAAAAACAAGTTTTCACAACCGATTTTCAGTCCTGGTTTATTTTCACCGTCCGATTAACAAACAGTTTTTGAGAATCTTTTATTCTAAGTGTTTTTAACATTAAGTTTGCGAAAAGTTTTCAACATAATTCAACCCCCCTTCTTGTGTTCACGTTCATTTCAATGTGTTTCCAGCCCCAAAAACCTCACAAAGACGCTCAAGAACGGCTGAACACTGTGAATACATGCCTTGACAGGATGGTTTTGATGATTGACAAAAGGGAGTCTTGCAAATAGTCAACCGTGCAAAAAGTGGAAAAGAATACCAAGACGCGTATCAAGAATGATTGTTTCTCAAGTCTTTGGGTTCTGGGTATTTATTTATCTTTATTAAGACAATTTGTAAGTAGTAATAAAAAGCTCTCAATTAAAATTAAATCACACACGCACAAAATATTTTGACATGCATATCTCTGAGGAAGTCGTATGTCGAACTGAGGAGGAAGTCGCGTGTCGAGCTGATGAGGTCGCGTACCGAGGTCTCGTGTCGAGCTGATGAGGTCGCTTGCCGAGCTATGAGAACCGAGCTGATGAGGAGGTCGTATGCCGAGCTGTGTTCCGAGGTCGTGTGCCGAGCTGTTCAGAGGTCGTATGCCGAGCTGTGTCGAGGTCGTCTGTCGAGCTGTGTGGCGAGGTCGTCTGCCGAGCTGTCTTCAGAGGTCATCTGCCGAGCTGTCTTCAGAGGTCGTATGCCGAGCCGTCTCCGTGTTTTCAATTTCTTTATTTCAAAACGCAACGGGCAGTTTTTCCCGCAACGACAAATCCTTTTAATAATCAACGAACCGCAAATCTTCAACGGGCAAATCCTCAGCGGACATTTTTTTAAGTCGTGAGACGCCTCCTCGGTCGGTCTATAAATAAACAACGCTGTGCTCTTTCTTACAACACAACAATACAACGCAGTGCTTAATTCTTTGTGCTAAAACTCTGTCAAATATTTTTCATCACTCACACTTATTTGAGCACAATTTTTGAGAGCCTTTTTATTCTACATTATTTGAGTTGTATTATTTGAGCTTCAATTTGTTATATCTGCACTATTGAGTGTATCTTTCTCATCTCATTTTATTTGTGAAAATCATTTCTTTTTGGGTAGGAATCCCAAGGTGTTCATAGAGAGGTGATATCTCTTGAACGTATTGCTCTGGTATAGAGTTGTAAAGGTTTCTAGCTGAACTTGATTTAAAAGCTAGTGATTTAGTGAAAATCCCATAGTGGTTTGCTTTGGGGACAGGACGTAGGCCACAGGGGTGTTTGGTGGCCGAACCTGTATAAATTGCTGCGTGCTCTTCTTTGCTCTCTGTCTCTTTATCATTCAAGCACTTTATTTATTTTTGTTCTTTATTTATTATTCGGTCATTTATTTTCTGTAATTTTTATATAAGCACAGCTATCACAATTCACCCTCTTGTGTTTGAAGTCAATTGGTAACAATTGGCATCGAGCTAGAATCTTGTATAAAGGACTTAGTCTCAAGAGAATGACTTCAAACAATTACGAGGGAACTTCCATGAACAGGACCCCCATTTTTCAATGGTGAGGTATGGTTATTGGAAGGATAGAATGCAAATCTTTCTCGAGGGTGTTGATCTTGATATTTGGGATCTTGTGGAAAATGGTCCATTTGTCCCCACTCGATCAATTAATGATGCAGTGGTAGACAAACCAAGATCACTTTGGGACCGAAGATGATAAGAAAAAGGTCCAATACAATTTGAAGGCTAAGAACATCATCATACCGCTTTTAAGCTACGATGAGTTCTATAGGGTCTCAAATTGCAAGGCTGCTAAAGAAATGTGGGACACCCTTCTATTGACCCATGAAGGTACTACCGAGGCCAACTTATGTCTCATGGCAAAACCACGAGAGGATGAGGTAAATGCTCTTGAACCTTCGAATCTCCTTTAACTTATGACCGCTTATTGTGCTTGGAAGAATTAAATAATGAAACGATTAAACTTGGAAAAATTGTTCTTTCTTCTAAGAAAACCATCTCTTCTCTTGAATCAAAAATTGAAATTTTAAACAAAGAGATAGTGATTCTTAAAGAAAAAGAAGTTCTGTGATTGAAACTTCTCCTCCATATCTTGTGAAAATAAAAAGGATGAAGTTTTAAAATGCAATGAGTGTAGTGTTTTGAAAAATAAGGTTAAGGATTTAAATAACACTCTTGCAAAATTTACACGTATGGGAAGAGATAATCTAAACATTATGTTAGGAAACCAAAAGGTACTTTTGGAAAAGCTGGTTTAGGTTATCATCCAAAAATTCATGAAAATCTTTCAAACTATTCAATCACAACAAACCCTCAAGTAGTCCTTTCATTAAATGTTTTCACTTTGTGGTAGAAAAAGGTCACACTTGCTTCCATTTGCAATATTAGGAAAACCTGAATGTGATTGGTAAAAGATGTGGATTCCAAAGGAACCTTGCTCAAAACTAACTCACCTGGACCCAAGATGGCTTTGGGTACCAAAAGTTAAAACCTGATTTTATCTTGCAGGTGTGCTTGAAAGCCAAGGACTTAAATTGGTATCTTGATAGCGGTGTTCAAAGCACATGACAGGGAGACAAAAGCAAGTTCTCCTCATTGGTACCTAAGAATAATTAGTGGTTGGTCAGGTATGGTGACAACAACAAAGGTAAAATTCTTGGGATTGGTTCTATTGGTAAGAGTCCTAATCCCACTATTGAAAATGTTTTTGTATGTGGATGGTTTGAAGCATAATTTGCTAAGCATTAGTCAACTTTGTGATAAAGGAAACAAAGTGGTTTTCGATTCTTCAAAATGCATGGTCATGGATTCTATAAATGAAAATGTTATTGTAATTGGACCTAGAATTGAAATATCTATATGCTTGATTTAGATAAAATACCTTCAAATGATGCATGTTGTCTTATTAGTAAAGAAGATGAATCTTGGCTATGGCATAGGAGAATGGCTCGTATTCACATGGATCATCTTAATAAGTTAGTTGAAAGGACTTAGTAATTGGCTTACCAAAGCTTCGCTTTTGAAAAAGATAAACTTTGTGATGCATGTCAAAAGGAAAACAAGTAAAGGCATCTTTCAAATCTAAAAATATTGTTTCTACAAACCTACTTTTACAACTTTTACATATGGATTTATTTGGCCCTTCTAGAACTAAAAGCTTTGGTGGCAATTACTATGCTCTTGTTATTGTGGACGACTATTCTCGCTATATACATGGACTTTATTTATTTCTCACAAAAATGATGCTTTTAATGCTTTCCAAAACTTGCTAAAGGTTATACAAAATGAGAAGTGGACTTAACATTGCTTCCATTCAAGTGATCATGGTGGAGAATTTGAGAATGAAGCATTTGAAGCATTTTGCACGAAGAAAATGGCATTGATCACAACTTTTACGCTCCAAGGACACCGCAAACAAAATGGAGTGGTTAAAAGGAAAAATCGGTCTCTTGAAGAGCTAGCGAGACGATGCTCAATGAGACTAACCTTCCTAAGTACTTTTGGGCAATGCGTGAGCATCGCTAGCTTGCTATGTGATGAATCGAAGTTCTTATAAGGCCGATCCTTAAGCAAACACCGTATGAACTCTACAAAGGAAGGAAGCCCAACATTTCCCACCTTCACGTTTTTCGGATGCAAGTGTTTTGTCCTAAACAATGGTAAGAATAACCTTGGTAAATTTGATGCTAAAGCTGATGAAGGTTTATTTCTTGGATATTCCACTTCTAGTAAAGCTTTTCGAATTTTTAATAAAAGAACTTGGATTGAAGAATCATGGTGCATGTTTCTTTTGATGAATCTAACCCCAAATCTTGATGAGAAGAAAGTGTTGATGATCTTGCGTAAGTATTTGGAGATACCCATTTAGAGAGAGCAAGAGAGATCAAAAAGTTCAAAGGAGGATCAAGAGTCCTTGCCTGAACCCTCTCAAGAACTCTCTCACTCAAATCTTCCAAAGGAATGGAGAGTCTCAAAGAACCATCCTCTTGACAACATAATAGGTGATATCTCCAAAGGGGTAACGACGAACTCTCTTAATCATGCATGTTATCATATGGCCTTTGTCTCTCAAATTGAACCAAATGACGCCAATGAAGCCATCTTTGATGAGCATTGGACCTTTGCTATGCAAGAGGAATTAAATCAATTTGAGAGAAATGATGTTTGGGAACTTGTCCCTAGGCCTAAAGATCACCTAGTCATTGGGACCAAATGGGTCTTTCGCAACAAAGCTTGATGAAAGCAGTATCATTGTTAGAAATAAAGCTAGACTTGTTGCAAAAAGGCTATAATCAACAAGAGGGCATAGATTTCGATGAAACCTATGCACCAGGTAGCTAGATTAGAAGCTATTCAGCATGCTTCTCGCATTTGCATGCATCATGGATTTTAAACTTTTTCAAATGGATGTTAAGAGTGCATTTCTAAATGGTTTTTATTCAAGAAGAAGTATATGTTGATCAACCTCCGTTTTGAAAATTTTGAATTTCCAAATCATGTTTTCAAATTGAAAAAGGCTTTATATGGTTTAAAACAAGCTGAGAGCTTGATACTAGGTTGAGCAAATATTTACTTGAAAAAGGTTTTGAAAGAGGAAAAGTTGATACCACTCTTTTCATTAAACACAAAAATCATGACATTTTACTTGTTCAAATTTATGTTGACGATATCATCTTTGGTGCTACTAATGAGTCTTTGTGTGAAGATTTTTCCAAAATCATGCAAAGTGAGTTTGAAATGTCCATGATGGGGGAGGTCAACTACTTCCTTCAGTCTTCAAATCAAACAAACAAAGAAGGAATTTTTATAAATCAATCCAAATATTGCAAGGAATTGCTTAAAGATTTGGAATGAGCAACGCCATAAGAAATCTCAACTCCCATGAGCACATCATGCTATCTTGACAAAGATGAAGGGTGGTAAGTCGGTCCGAAGCAAGTAAGTATAGAGGTATGATAGGATCTTCTCTATCTCACCGCTAGTCGATCTCGATATTATGTTTAGTGTTTGTATGTGTGCGTTTTCAAGCTAGTCCTAAGGAATCACATCTATATGAAACGATCATGAGATATCTCTTTGGCACACAAACCATGGGTTTATGGTACCCCAAAGGTGCCGAGTCTTGCACACTTATTGGAGTACTCGGATGACGATTTTGCGGGTTGCAAAATGGACCAAAAAGCACTAAAGTGGGACATGTCACTTACTTGGGAATGCCGGTCTCATGGCATAGTAAGAAACAAGCGGTGTGGCTTTGTCCCTTCTTGAAGCGGAATCACGTTCACGTGGCGGTTGTTGTGCACAAATTATTTGGATGAAACAACATTGAATGATTATGGGATTAATCAAAACTGCGTTCCAATTATGCGACAATACTAGTGCCATAAACCTCACGAAAAACCGGTTTATCACCTTGGACCAAACCACATAGAAATTAGGCACCATTTTATTAGAGATCATGTTCAAAAAGGAGATTGTGTGATTGAGTTTGTGGAAACATCTAGACAACTTGCGATATTTTACTAAACCTTTGCCTCAAGGAAACTTTCTTTTTATTAGAAGCTGAATTGGGAATTTTAGACCAATCATGCATTGAGTGACGCCTGTGATTGCATTTTCTTTTTGAATAAATTCCTAACTTGGGCGTTTGAGTGTGCTAACTTGAGTTTATGCAGTCTTTTCCCTTCCATTTTTCTTTAAGTCTGGAATAATGAGTGGGTGACGATTTGTCTTATACAACTAGCTAATCATGTCCAACCAACAGCTCATCACATCACCTGAAGCTTGGTATCACGTAACTATCAAAATATGCTTTGTTTAATCCTCAATATATGCCTTGCTTTATTTGTCTTTCCCGCTTTTGATGTTGCCAAAAGGGGAGAGTTACATGAATGCATGATTCAGTGGGGAGTGATCTTTTAAGTATTGCCTATCATGTGTGGGAGTTTTTCTAAATATTGTGCTTAAACTCGATATCTTTTATTGAAAAACCATGCTTATATCTCATTGCCATATCATGATTATATTTTACTAAATTCCCTCCATAAGATGTTTGTCATCATCAAAAAGGAGTCTGTGAATACATGCCTCGGACAGATGGTTTTGATGATCGACAAAAGCGGAGTCTTGCAAATAGTCAACCGTGGCAAAAAGTGGAAAAAGAATACCAAGACGCGTATCAAGAATGATTGTTTCTCAAGTCTTTGGGTTCTGGGTATTTATTTATCTTTATTAAGACAATTTGTAAGTAATAATAAAAAGCTCTCAATTAAAATTAAATCACACACGCACAAAATATTTTGACATGCATATCTCTGAGGAAGTCGTATGTCGAACTGAGGAGGAAGTCGCGTGTCGAAATGGATGAGGTCGCGTCGAGGTCTCGTGTCGGCTGATGAGGTTAAACTGTAGAGCTATGAGAACCGAGGCCGATGAGGAGGTCGTATCTTGGAGCCGTGTGTTCCGAGGTCGTGGTGCCGAGTGTCAGAGGTCGACGCTGCAGGTCGAGGTCGTCTGTCGAGCCGCGCGTGGCGGGTCGCTTGTCAAGCTGTCTTGAGGTCGTCTGGCCGAGTTGTCTTCGTGAGGTCGTATGCCGAGCCGTCTCGTGTTTCAATTTCTTTATTTCAAACGCAACGCAGGCAGTTTTCTGCAACGACAAATCCTTTTAATAATCAACACAACGGGCAAATCTTCAGCGGGCAAATCCTCAACGGACATTTTTTAAGTGCGTGAGACGGCTCCTCGGTCGGCCTATAAATAAACAACGTTTGTGCTCTTTCTTCTACAACACAACAATACAACGCAGTGCTTAATTCTTTTGTGCTAAACTCATCAAATATTTTTTCATCACTCACTTATTTGAGCACAATTTTTGAGAGCCTTTTTATTCTACATTATTTGAGTTGTATTATTTGAGCTTCAATTTGTTATATCCGCACTATTGAGTGTATCTTTCTCATCTCATTTTATTTGTGAAAATCATTTCTTTTTGGGTAGGAATCCCAAGGTGTTCATAGAGAGGTGATATCTCTTGAACGTGATTGCTCTGTATAGAGTTGTAAAGGTTTCTAGCTGAACCTGATTTAAAAGCTAGTGATTTAGTGAAAATCCCATAGTGGTTTGCTTTGGGAGACGTAGGCCACGGGGTGTTTGGTGGCCGAACACCGTATAAATTGCTGCGTGCTCTTCTTTGCTCTCTGTCTCTTTATCATTCAAGCACTTTATTTATTTTTGTTCTTTATTTATTATTCGGTCATTTATTTTCTGTAATTTTTTATATAAGCACCGCTATCACAATTCACCCCCTCTTGTGTTTGAAGTCAATTGGTAACAAACACAACCCTAGAAAGACTTCACGTCGTCAGTGAATGAAAAACACGTTCTGGTTTAAAAACAGCAGTGGTGAATCGATTCACCAGTAAGTGTGAATCGATTCACACGTACAAATCTTACGCGTTTTGTGATCCTAAGTCAGTGAATCGATTCATAGTCCTTCACTTCGATTCACAGAAAGTCCAAAACTTCTCTAAGGCTCCAAAGCACATCATGAATCGATTCCAGAGACCCATGATTCGATTCACACATGTTAAAAACTCATTTTTATGACTTCCAATGATCTCCAACATGATTTTAAGGCACTCTAAACTCCACAATTCTCCACCTTGACTTCAAATCAGTGGTGATGCTCAACTTTATCCATCAACCACTAGCTGCTCTCTCCATTACTGGAATTACGTCTCAACGCAAATGATCAAGTCCAAGTGATCCTTGAACCTTGATCTAGGAAGATACTTGATGAACTTCTTACAACCATGCGTAATCCCCAATTCGCCAATCATACTCTTCATTGCGACTCCACCTTGAGTTGTCTTCACATGCTTCAAACCGCCTTTTAAAGAGCCATACCTCCTTTTTCGGTTCTTCCCAATATTCGTTCCAAGTGTCCTTTCCACAATGCCGAGATCCTTCATCTCAAATCCAGAAGCTAACTTCCCCTTGAGCATACCAAACTCCTCCTTGCTAGAACTTGCCTTTTGAATATCATTCACACTCTCCAACTCAAGATTAACCTTACACACAAGCCTCTCCTTGTACCTTGGTTCTTCAAACTCCGGAATACCTTCCGACTTCATGAAGTTCCACTTGCATCCAACTACCCTTGACTTTTTCGGTAGATTCACAAGTTCCCAAGTCCGGTTCTTCTCCAATGAATTCACACCTTCATTCATTGCCTTCAACCGTTTCTGACTCTCCATGCTTCCCATTGCTTCACTGAAGTCCCTTGGTCCTGAGTCTTGAACCTTTTCAGTCACAAACAAAGCATAACAAACAAGATCAGCATACCCGTATCTCTTAGGTGCCACAGTCTCCCTCCTTTCCCTATCTCTTGCCAACTGATAGCCAGGATCCACTGTTTGTTGTCTTCCTCTAGAACCTGATGGTGGAGGACTATCCTCCTCTTCGTCATTCCCGGTCTCACTAGTGGTAGACTCCACCTCAAACCGAGTTTTCTCCACCTCCACTTCTGAGCTACTATCTTCCAGGTCTTTACACTTCATCCCCATGTGGATCTCATCGGACATCCCTGCTTATGATAACCTTTGACCCTCCAGATTCCAAATTCCACAACTTGTATCCCTTCACACACTCCGGATATCCGATGAAGACACATTTCACAGCTCTAACATCAAGCTTGTCCTGCTTGATATGCACAAAAGCCAAAGCTCCGAAAACCTTCAACTTGGAGTAGTCTGCCGGTCTCCCACTCCAAACCTCCATAGGTGTCTTGAAGTCTAACGTCGTTGATGGGCATATGTTGATCAAATATGCTGCTGTACTCACAGTCTCGCCCCAGAAGCTTTTAGGCAACCCAGCTGCCAAAAGCATACTCCTCACCCGCTCCAAGATGGTCCTATTCATGCATGTTGCTAGGCCATTTTGATGCGGTGAGCCTTCCACGGCCCTATGCCTCTGAATACCTTGTTTCCTGCAAAACTTATCAAAATGTTCTGAAAGAAACTCCAGGCCATTGTTAGTCCTTAAAATTTTCAGTTTAGTTCCTATTTGATTTCCTATGAGAGTATGCCATTCCTTGAACTTTTCAAAGGTATCACTTTTGCTTTTCAAAATGTAGACCCATACTCTCCTAGAGAGAATCATCAACCATGGTGAGGAAATAGGAACCACCCCCATGAGTACTCACTCTAGCCGGACCCCAAAGATCCGAGTGAATGTACTCAAAGGGCTTACTAGAATGATGCATGCCACCCCCAAACTCAACCTTATGATGTTTGCCTAGAATGCACTTATCACAAAATTCTAGCTTATCCAACTTATCACCACCTAGCAAACCTTGTTTAGCTAGTTCAACTAAACCCCTCTCACTAACATGCCCTAACCTATTATGCCATAATATGGTTTTATCATGCAGGTTTTGGCTAGCTAATGATGCATACCCAATAATAGTTGAACCCTCTAATATGTACAAACCACACATTTTAGTCCCCTTAGCTATTATTAATGCATCATGCGAAATTTTCATCATACCATGCTCAATACTAGTGCAATAGCCTAATCCATCAAACATGCTTATAGAAATTAAATTTCGCTTGAGTTTAGGAACATACCTCACATCTTGTAAAAGAAATTCGCGGTTGTCATACATCTTAAGACGAATTGAACCCATACCTTGAACCTTGCACGCTTCGTTGTCACCAAGGCGAACTACTCCACCTTGCTTGAGCTCCAAAGTTTCAAAATATTCCTTCCTTGGACACATGTGAAAAGAGCACCCGGAGTCCATAACCCAACTCCTATCTGGTTCCCAACTCGTAACCACTAGAGCCCCTGCATCCTCATAACCATCCTCCATAGCAATCGCAACCTCCATGGAATCTTCATTACCCCCTCTCTCGGGACAATCCCTCTTAAAGTGACCAACCCTATGACAATTAAAGCATTTGTACTTAGCTTTATTGTCCCCTTCCGACTTGGATTTCGCCTTAGGCTTTCCTTTACCGTTTCCTCTACTCTCATTTTTTCCCCTTGAGACACTCAAGCCTTCCCCACTATCTTCCACCTTCAAGTCTTGAAGCTTGGTTAGCTCCTTGGTCCTAATTGATTGTTGGACCTCCTCCAAGGTAATAGTGGACTCCTTGCCATAGAGGAGTGCATCCTTAAAGTGTTCAAAGGACCTAGGCAATGAATTCAATAAGAGTAAAGCCTTATCCTCGTCATCGAGCTTCACATCAATATTCAGTAGGTCATCAATAATCTTGTTGAATTCCGTTAGTTGCTCCACAATAGGTTTGGTCTCTACCATCTTGAATGAGTAGAGATGTTGTTTCAGACATAACCTGTGGGCCAATGACTTGGTCATGTACAACGATTCTAACTTTGCCCACATCTCCGCCGCGGTCTTCTCTCTTGCAACTTCCCTCAATGCCTTATCGCCAAGGCACAAGATAATGGTACTTCTTGCCTTATCTATCATCTCCTTCTTCTCCGTTTGAGACAGGGTGGCCGGCATTCTTGTCTCACCCTTCAAGGCTTCAAAGCACTTCTATTGAATAAGGATTGCTTCCATCTTCACCTTCCACAGACCGAAGTCGTTATTACCAGAAAACTTCTCGATGTCCCATTTAGTACCCATGGTGCACAATTGAATTATTTGTTCCTCCCCACAGACGGTGCCACTTGTTGAGTTGCTAACAAGAATAATGAACAAATATCAAAGGCAACCAATACTAAATTTAATAGCAACCAAAACAATGCAATAAAGTCAATCAAACAAGGAGTAGAGAGTAGGAAGAATAACACCGCTATTTGGTTACGCAGTTCGGCCCCAAAAAGATGACCTACGCCTCATGGAGAGAGCAGCCCTCCGTTTCACTATCAAAGAGTCTTTACAAGAGATTACAATTGCTTTGAACCCCTTTACAATGTCCAAGAAGAACAAACCCAAGAGTTCCCAATCCCTCTCTCTTTTCCTCTATGAAAACCTCTCAAGAACAACAATAGAGAAAGCCTTCAATCCTCCCTCTATGATTTCCTAAGACCCCAAGGTGTTTCAATGTGTTTCCAGCCCCAAAAACCTCACAAAGACGGTCAAGAACGGCTGCACACAACCCTAGAAAGACTGCACGTCGTCAGTGAATGAAAAACACGTTCTGGTTTAAAAACAGCAGTGGTGAATCGATTCACCAGTAAGTGTGAATCAATTCATACGTACAAATCTTACGCGTTTTGTGACCTAAGTCAGTGAATCGATTCACAGTCCTTCACTTCGATTCACAGAAAGTCCAAAACTTCTCCAAGGCTCCAAGGCACATCATGAATCGATTCCAGAGACCCATGATTCGATTCACACCTGTTGAAAACTCATTTTTATGACTTCCAATGATCTCCAACATGATTTTAAGGCACTCTAAACTCCACAGTATCTAATGACAGCTCAACAACATATATCCAGCATTTCAGTCACGTTAAATTCCTAATCATGCTTAGAGAGTGTCTTTCTTATCACAAGGACAATGGTACTCATACACGCTAAGCCGCGCGAAGGGATTATGGGACATCCCAATTGCCTCAATTAATTCCAAAATACACACCATTCATGAATCAATCTACCCCCTTACCTCAATAAAGAAGTTCACAGTATCAACAAAGGAGAAGAAAATTTGCTTACAACGACTAATTTGGGCACCGAACAAGTACAGAGTAAAATTTATGGGTTGTATGAAGAACGAAATGCGGCTGAAAAATATAGCAATTAGTATAACATATTTTTTTTTGAAACTTTTAAGGCTGAAACGAAATCAAAAGGAAGCAAAAAGTGTGACCGAAAAATGCCTTAACCCTATTGTCTCGCCAAGGCGGAGATTGTAATAATAATGTATGTTTAAAGTGTATTTATTATCAACCATCGAATTGCTTGGGCCCATTTCTATATTAAAAATATTAGGTGAGCACTCCAGTACCTGATGAAAGTGTTGGGTATGGTACCCAAGTGAGCTTGTATTCACTTATCATGTCAATAAATCCACTTTAATTACCTTGAATTAGTCATTTGAATTTTTTAAATTGTAGATGCATCTTTTTAAACTAAATAATGATTTTTTTATCAAAAACTTCTCTACAATGTCTCTCTGTTTTCTATCTTCTTCATCTTTATACCCACTTCACGGTTCTTCTTCTCCTAACATAGATTTGATTTCTCTTCTTCTTCTTCTGATGGAGCCTAGATATCGAAAACAAGTTGGAATCGGCATATGTTTACTACTATTTGATTATTCTCTTTTTTCTAATATGATGGCCATTCTAACATCCAAGAGAAAAGAGGAAGAACAATATATTAGCAAATTTGTAAAACATTTTATGGGGCACCAAAATAATTGTTCAGTTTACTTTTTAAAATAATAAAAAATATATGTCGTAACGGTTATATGAAAATATTGAATAAGTGGGCTATTTTTATTAGAACAGTTAATATGGTTACGATACCCGCCTAATTTAAAGGGTACTTAAGAATTTACTAAAATGATTATGTATTCACATATCTTTCTCGATGTTAGCTTCGAACTAGGATTCGAAAGGTACAAAATCAAGCTTCAAACCAAACAAACCACCCGAAAACCCGCTATATATTCACATATCTAACCACATATAAATTTATGAGTCAAGTATAAAAGTCTATGGTTTAACATTTTTGTAAATAAATCAAAATTCTTAGCTCATTAAGTTATTAATGATGTGAGTTACGACTAGACTAACAAACTTAACGTCCTCCCAATCAGACTCTTAAATGAAAATTTGTATTAAAATGAATAACTCTTTATTTTATTTTTTTTTCAAATATGACCTACGTCATTATTTTTCGCATTACTTGTAGTGACAATTCTTTTGTGTAAGTTAGATTTTACCACATTCAAGAGGTGCAACCACCTTTTTTAGTCACTATTCACAAGCTTTCCCGAGGTTTTTGCAACAAGTTAGATTTTATTAATTTCAGTCATATACTATTGGCTTTAAATATATTTCTTTTAGATACACCTTTGTCTTTACTGTAATGACCTATTTTATACTAAAACGAAACTTGCAATGCTTTGAAAATCCTTGTAATTAATCAAAAGAAGACTATCAGAAAATTGTTTGATTGAGCGTAGTGGCGGATCCACCTTTGCCAGGTTGGGGGCAATTGCCCCCACGACATAATTATTTTTTAGTTAAATATGCTTGATAATTTTCAGTTTACCCCCATAAAAAATTAGATGTTGCCCTCGTAGGACACATTTTTTTAAACAAGTGAAGAAAGTTATAAGAGATAAAAGAGAGAATAAATTAATACTAATTTCATCTCTTTTTCTTTCTAATTTTTACCACTTTTCAAACACTAATCTCATACAATGACAAAACACATTAAATTTCAAAAAAGAAACATCTTTCAAGATAGAGAAAGAGATTAAAAGACTCAAAGAGTAAAGACAATTTTTTGATGTTTTTCTATCAAAGATCATTAGATAAGATACAAAAAGTGATACCGGTGATGAGCATATGAGAGTTGAATGGTTTAATGATTTTTTTTTAAAAAATGCTTAAATGATTGTTTGCTACATACATAGATGTATACTATTTTTTATAGTATTGACATTGAAAAAATCATATAATATTTTTAAAATATGAAAACACGTAAAGCACAATTGTAATTTGTAGAAGCTTAGGTATTTTAGTTTTTTAGTCATAAAGATTATGTATTTTGTAAAAACTTATAATTTTTTTATATAAAATATTATAACTATTTCTTGCCCCCATGAAAAAAAAAATTCTGGATCCACCACTGATTGAGCGTATACGAAAATATTGAACGTGAACACAAGAAGGGGGATTGAATTGTGTTGAAAACTTTTCGCAAACTTTAAGTTAAAAACACTTTGTTTTGAAAACTGTTTGATATCGGATGCTGAAATAAATCCGGACGCTGGAAATAAGTTTATGAAAACTCATTTTTCTTAGCAGAATAAAAGTAAATGTAAAGCAGTAAAGCAAGAGACACAGAGATTTATACTAGTTCACCACAAACTGGTAGCTACGTCTAGTCCCTTCGTTCCTGAAGGATTTTCACTATAATCAACCTGATTACAAAATTCCTTAAGAGTATTCTACTATCACAAACTTGACAATACTCTTAACTTCTCAAAATGACTCAGTACATTCGAGCCTTTAAGGAATCAAGCCTGTAACTAGGCAATATAACTTTCACAAAAATGTTTTGAATACAATCAAATAACTCTCATAGAGAAGATAAAAAACTTAAGCTCAAAACAATAACTTTCTAAAAGAAAGAGTATAAGACGTTGAAGTTCAGTGTTAGATCTCAGAAACTTAGCACAGAAACTTGGTTATTCACTTGAGAATAGCTTTTTGCAGTAGGTAGTTTCTAGCAACCTTCTTCAATGAGGACCTTGAGGTATATATATAGGAGTCTTGAGAATAATACCGTTGCAGATATTTTCAGCTCCAAATCATTGGGTGAGGTAATTTGAAATCATGTCTTTTTCTTCCTTTTTAGAGAATATCAGAATAGTACATATTATCGTTTTTGTACTATCTGCTTTTCACACAATTGCCTTGTACGAATTTGTCTTATTCTAAAGGTGTCACCTTTGATGCCTCATACATCAAATTGAGCGCATAAAATCAAAGTTCAAATTTCGTTCCAGGAAAGCTGAGGGTAGAGAGACTAAACGTGACTATCATGTGATTCATTAAAAGACCAGATGCTCGCTCAGAAATCAATAGGACGCTCGTAGTAATTAAGTATACCACATGTCTTAAGATTACATAACCGGATGCTCGCTAAGAGTGCATAAGGCAAGACGCTAAAGTGGACCAGATGTAGACTCTAAGGAATGTATTCATCCTCTTGTGAAATTCTTCTTCTTGCTTGCATGAGTCATAAAACATGAATGATTTTAATACCTACACATTTCAAGACTTATTAGAAGTTAAATTGTTCACTTGCAAATACTTTGTTATCATCAAAATTAATGAGGGTCTAAACTTCTCAATTGTTTATGTTCCAACAATCTCCCCTTTTTGATGATAACAAATATCCAAGGTTAATAAACAATTTAGTTTCGAAAATAATTCCAAGGGGTCTCCCCCTGGGTTCAACATACTCAGATATAATCAAATATTTCTATGTAACAGAGTATTTGTATGATAGCACAATATATACATGTATCAGAGCATATACTTAAAAAATCATTGAGGACCAGATGCTGAGATCATTGTACCAATGAGTATCAGAGCAACAAAAAAAATGCTCTGTGTGATGAATGATGCATGATATGTGTTACTTAAGCGCGTTCATCAGACCTTACTTTTACTCCCTCTTTTCTTATCAGACAAAAAGAGTGTAAAACACATCATCGTCAAAACAGTAATAAATAATTTGAGAAAAATTTGAAGTTAAGAATCAGATCATTCAAAAGATAGTTGTATCAAGTGAAAAAATAATACAGACATTTGAAACAAAAGAAAAAGGTTTAAGGTGGAGGAGGAAGGAGTTGATTGAGTTGTTCCATGAGGAGGTTCACAGTACTTTCCAAGCTAGTCACTTTCTGAGATGTAGCAATGAGAGTCTCATATTGTGCTCTTGACATGATGACAGTTTCATCATCTGCAACAGGAGGAGCAGGTTCTGGAACCCTTTCAGCATGTTTTGGAACTCTTTCAGCATGTTCAATAATGGCCCTTTGCCATCTTTAGGTAGTCAACCTCTGGTGTTCCATAAGAACTCTTTGTGACAGCTTCAATCTTCTTTCCTTACTTTCCTTAGCCTTAAGGAAGAATTCATCATTTGGTAAGGACCATTTGATTAATCTTTCGAGCTTTTGTTTCTCAAACTCCAAATTATGTTCCCATCTATGCAGTAATTCTTCTGGGTAAACCATACCCAAAAATACAGTTTTCCTAGGCTTGAACAGCTCATCAACATATGCATCAAATTTGGTAAGCTCAGCTTCTGATAAATCTCTTCTTAGAGCTTCTTCTGTCTCATCAAGGCAGGTGTTGAGAACATCATCTCAGACAGATAAATTCTTCTCAAATTCTCTTTATCATCTTCATCATGAGTGACTGCCTTCAGATGGGGTAGAATGGCTTTGTCTTTCCAAGACATTGTCATTTGATTCCAACTGAATCCAACTTCAAGATGTTTACTAATTGCACTCCATTGTTGTTGTAGTTTGAAAACACTTTGAGGCCTGATTACAGAGTGCGGTTTGAAAACATTTGGAGGCCTGATTACAGAGCACATCGGCATATCATCAAAATGCAGAATGACAAGATTCGTGTCATAGATTTTGGTGACAGAACCAACAGTTGGAACTTTAGCTTTCTCTTCTTGACTCATTCCAGAAGCACCAGTATGTCTGGAATCCCTTAAGATACAAGTAAGATACACTTGCATGGCATTGTTCTCAGATAGCTTTCTAACACGTTTATGAGAGAATGACTTTATGTTATATTTTCTAGGAGCTTCTTTAAACTCCTTAAGAGTCATAATATTTGGAAGTCTTTGAGTCATAAGCTTCTTTATGTTATATCCCAGGAATTAACCACGGAAGCCATCTTTTCCTATCAGGCACAATTTTGACAACAACCATAGAAGGATCTTTGTTCAATAGAACCAACTCATGCCTCTTCATCTCTAGGCAATGGTTCATGAAGGCCCTTTGTTCGTCTGTAATCCACCTTCTGCACTCTTCCAGAGTGAGATGTTCATGTTGTGGCAGACTATGAGGGAGGTCAACTGAGAATGGGAGAATTCCACGGTTTGGAGGAGGTCTCAACCTTCTGCAAAATGTAGTCTTTAGTCTATGATTGTAGCTAAATGGGCAATTTCCAGTCTAGCTACCACAGAAGTAAAAATCTTCAAATGCCAAAGAGAAGGTGATCATATACTGATCGATACTCTTCTTCTCTTACTGGCACTAGTCTACTGTCATTCAACATAGACTTGGATGCACCAAAGTGAGTGGCATCTAATAAGAGAGTGGTAGAGGAGGTTGAGGATGAGGAAGTGAGAGTGAGAGTGGAAGTCACTTTGACTTTGTAAGTTTTAGGTTTGTTTGGAGTGACCTTGAAAAGCTAATTGAAGGGGTGAGAGTGAGATGAGGAAATGTCTGATGTGAGAGAAGTGTTTAAGGATGCAAAGGATTGTGGTTTGGGTAATGTAAGTGTTTCTGGTGGGGATAATGTTTAGGTAGGTTTGGGTGATTGGTTTCCTAAGTACCATGAAATGGTTCCTGAGGGGGTGATGCATGGTTTTATGGATTTGTTTTGGTAATATGGAGGAAGTGGTGGTTGTTGAGTGATAAGGGCAATGGCTTGTGATTTGGATTTTGTGGCTTTCTTGGGGGATTGTGGTTTGATGGATGGAGGTTGTGTGGAGTGTGTTTATGGTGTGGAAACAGAGAGTGCTGGTGCAATAATAGCATCATCAGAACCCAAGGCAATAACAGGTTCATCAACTATAAAGTTAAGTACCTTTGGAGTAGGCTTCTCAAAAAGCATAAGCAATCTGCTTTTCTTGCTTTGAGGGGCAATAGCAGGAGGAGGAGGTGGAAGAGCTAGCTTCCTAGGACCAGACGCTAAGATGGGCTTTTCAGCTTTTGCCTTTCTCTTCTTCTCCATGATGTTTCTGATGGGGACTCTATCCTCATCATCTTCTGATTCATCTTTCCTTCTTGGTGCAGGAGGCACCTTCTGCTTCTTGCTCCTTGTCTCCCTGACTGGAGACTGACCAGTCCTTTTCACACTAGATACTGAGCTTCTGGTGGGTTTCTTTACAGCTTCACCAACAGTAGCATCACCTACTTCTTCCTGTTCTTGCTTCACTTGCTTAATCATATCACCAGTGACAAGATTCATTCTCACCAAACTATTGACTCCAAAAACATCAGGACGAACAATAGCACCTAATCCAAAATATTTTTCCCTTTCTTCTGCTTGCAAAGCTTCAAGCTTTCTTGCAATTCCATCTTTAATCATCATCGCCGTAAGAAGAACACCATAAGGAATGCTCTTGTTGATTTGTTTTACTTCAGCAGAACATTTCCTCGAATTGACAAGTGCATTGACTAGATTGTTGAAGATCAATCTAGGCAGATTTATCTTGTGCCCTGTCATGTAGTTTCTCATTATGAACTTTTGTTCATAGTTTACAATGTCACTAGACCCAGCCTTCATAAGAACACTCTTGGAGATTATCTTGTGAAGCACCCTGTCGTGACTCTTATGATGCTTGGCAGACGGTGATTCCCTAGATTCCTTCAACTGTAAATAATTCTCAAACAGAGCCTCATTGACATTTTCCATTCCATTGAAGGCATTTTCCCAACCAGTGTAGAAATTGATTCCTTCACATGGACACTTAATAGTATCAGCAATACTAGTAAACACCAATTTAAAACCTCTAACATGGCCTTCGATAATACCACCTTTGAACATACAAATGTTTCCCCATAGTTCCTTGATAGCAGTAACCGGAACTTCAACTGGCTTCCAAAAGAAGTAATTCGACCAGCCCAAAGCCCTTAATCCATCATCGAAATTAGAACCATAGAGCTTGAACTTCTCCAAATCAATCCTATTTTCGATCAGAACTTTTCCTCCAATCATAGTGTTATAAATAGCATTGGTTTGCCCGATTTTAACATCAGTCATGATTGCAGTAGGAGAATGGATGATGGAGGTTTAGGGTTTTCAGAGAGAACAAACACAGAGAATGAGAGAAAATAATTTTTCGCAGAGAAGACAGAGAAAACAGAAGGTACAGAGTGGTGCGAAAGAAGTTGAGTAGTGGGAAAGTTTTGAAACAAAAGGTACAGTTACTTTTTCAAAACCGCTTCATATTTCTTTTGATAAAATTAAATCAAAAAGAAAATAAAAAAAATAAAGATTTGCTTTGCATTAAATGCAGTTGCCAAAATAAAATAAATCAAGAAAAGATTTTATTGAAAATGCAAATTTAATCATGACTCAGTAGGTGTGATGAGACGCTTCAGACCCGCACGCATGACACATGTGTACCCAGATGCACGTAATGAGTTCACCAGATGCTGAGTTATATAATGTGAATACTTATGTCATATCAGATGTTGAATGTTACATTTCACAAGACGCTGAGATTAGTCATTCTTCTATAAGATGAAAATTTAAATTTCTTCTTATAAAATTGAATCTATCTTCAGCAAGAGGTTTTGTGAAAATGTCAGTCCACTGATGATCAGTGTCTAAAATTTAATTTAAAGTACACCCTTTTGAACATAGTCTCTTACGAAGTGATGCTTAATCTCAATGTGCTTTGCTCTAGAATACAATATTGGATTCTTAGTAAGACAGATTGCAGACGTATTATCACAAAAAATAGGAACGTTACTCTCTTTTATCAAGTAGTCTTCAAGTTGATATTTCATCCACAGAAGTTGAGAACTGCAACTTGCTACTGAGATGTATTCAGCTTCTACTATTGAGAGTGCAATGGTGCTTTGTCGTTTGCTTGACCAAGACACAAGATTTGCTCCAAGGAATCGGTAGCCTCTACTTGTGCTCTTTCTCTCAATTAAGTCTCCAATAAAGTCAGCATCACAGAATCTTACTAACTTGTAATCTTTTGATTTCTTATAAAGCAAACCAAGATTAGTAGATCCTTGTAAATATCTAAATATTCTTTTAACAGCACTCAAGTGTGATTCTCTAGGATCAGATAGAAATCTAGCACACAGGCAAACGCTGAACATAATATCAGGTCTTGAAGCAGTAAGATAAAGTAGAGATCCAATCATACCTCTGTACATTTTTTTATCTACCATCTTACCAGTTTCATCTTTACTAAGAATACAAGTAGGATGTATAGGTGTGCACATTGGCTTGCAATCAACCATCTTGAATTTCTTGAGTAATTCCTTGATGTATTTGCTTTTATGTATATAGATACCATCATTGCATTGTTTGATTTAAATTCCAAGTAAGAACTCCAATTCTCCCATCATGTTCATTTCAAATTCAGCCTGCATTAATTTAGAAAATTCTTTGCGAAGGCTTTCATTTGTAGCTCCAAAAATGATATCATCAACATAAATTTGAACAAGTATAAAAGGCTTGTTTGATGTTTTTCTAAAAAGAGTGGTGTCTACTTGACCTCTGGTAAAACCATTTTCTATTAAAAAGGAACTTAGTCTATCATACCAATCTCTAGGAGCTTGCTTAAGACCATACAGAGCCTTTTTAAGCTTAAAGACATTTTCAGGAAATTCAATGTCTTCAAATTCAGGAAGTTGTTTCACATAGACTTCCTCAGTTATAAAACCGTTCATGAAAGCACTTTTCACATCCATTTGATAAAGAATTATCTCATAGTGTGCAGCAAATGAAAGTAAAATACGAATAGCTTCTAACCTTGCAACAGGTGCAAAGGTTTCAGTAAAATCTATACCTTCTTCCTGTGAGTAACCTTGAGCAACCAACTTTGCTTTGTTTCTCAGTACCTTACCATCTTCATCAAGCTTGTTTCTAAATACCCATTTTGTACCAATATCTTGCTTATCTTCTGGTAGAGTGATTAACTTCAAACACCATTTCTTTGGAACTGATTCAACTCCTCTTGCATTGCCAAAACACAACCTTCGTCTTCCAATGCTTGATCAATCGTTTTAGGTTCCATCTCAGAGAGAAGTGTAAGATCTGCATGCTCTTTGAAAGAGGATCTTGTTCTCACTCTATCTCCAGGTTCTCATATGATTTGATCTTTGGGATGATTAGTTTTTTATCTCCAACTCTTTCTAGTTTCAGCTTCTGTTTGAGTAGAATCCTGTGTCTGGTTGTCACCACCAGACACTGAAGATGCAGGTTTACTGTTTTGTGTACCACCAATATCTAATCCTAAAAATAACTCATCTAGCTCTGGCATGGTAGTGTCAGGCTTCTTGTCATCAAACTTGACATGAATGGATTCTTCCACTATCAAAGTTTCTTTATTGTATATTCTAAAAGCTTTAGATCTTTTAGAGTATCCCAAAAGATACCTTTGTCAGCTTTGGAATCAAACTTACCAAGTTGATCCTTAGTATTCAGAATATAACATATGCAACCAAAGGGATGAAAATAAGAAATGTTGGGTTTCCTACCCTTTCACAGTTCATATGGAGTCTTCTTCAAAATAGGTCTAATAAAGACTCTGTTTTGAATATAACAAGTTGTGTTTGCTGCTTCTGCCCAAAAATATTTGGCAATATCAGCTTCATTGATCATGGTCCAGGCCATTTCTTGGAGGGACCTATTTTTCCTTTCTACAACACCATTTTGTTATGGTGTTCTAGGAGAGGAGAAATTGTGGGAGATGCCATTTTCTTCACAAAAGTGTTGAAAGCTTTCATTTTCAAATTCTCCCCGATGATCACTTCTAATCGAAGAAATACAGATTCCTTTCTCATTTTGAACTGATTTGTAGAAAATAGTGAACACCTTGAATGACTCATCTTTGTCGGCAAGGAATCTAACCCATGTCCATCTAGTAAAATCATCAACAATGACTAACCCATATTTCTTTTCAGTTAAAGAGGTTGTCCTTGTTGGACCAAAAAGATTAAGATGCAAAAGCTCAAGTGGTCTAGAGGTTGAAACAATATTTTTAGAATGAAAAGAAGTTTTAACTTGTTTTCCTCTTTGACATGCCTCACAGAGAGCATTAGATTGGAATTTAAGATTTGGTAACCCTCTAACAAGACTATGCTTGTTTAATTTTGAGATCAATCTCAATCTGACATGACCCAATCTTTTATGCCAAGTCCATTGCTCATCTTCAACAGACATGAGACACTTGACGTCTTGTTTTGCAAGTTCAGAAAGATGAATTTTAAAAATATTTTGTTTTCTCTTTGTAGTAAAGAAAATAGAGCCGTCTTTCTTGCTTTTTTATAGAACATCCAGTTTCTGTAAAAATGACATCATAACCATTGTCACATAATTGACTTATGCTCAATAAGTTATGCTTTAGTCCTTCAACATAAAGTACATTATCGATAGAGGGAAGAAAGCTTTTACCAATGCGACCAATTCTAACTATTTTACCTTTTTGGTTTCTTCTGAAACCAACAAATCCTTCTTCTCTAGGTCTTAGCTCTTGGAACATATGTTTTTCTCCCATCATGTGACGCGAGCATCCACTGTCTAAGTACCAAGATAGGTGTGTTGACATTGTTGCTAAGCATGTCTGTAACATAGACTATTTTATCTTTAGGTACCCATATCTTCTTGGGTCCTTTCTTGTTAGTTCTTGAAGGATACTTGTCCTTCTTAATCTTAAAAGCAGTACAAGCACTTTTCAAATGACCAGGTTTATTGCAGTAATTACAATGCAAGCATTCACTATGATCATTGGGTTTATCAGATACTAAATTTTCATTTTGTAAAGTGGGTTCATCTGATATGTAACCAAGACCTTGAGTTATCGTTTTACTGACACCCTAAACCATTGAAGCTTGCTTGCTTTGAGTCACACTCTCTGCAAGAAACTTTTCAAAGGTATATTCATAATCATTTGATTTACACTTAGAATTGCCTTTAACTTCAGAGCTTTCAGCTTGAGAGCTCCCAGTTTCTGGTTGCTTGCTAGCAGCCAGACGCTGATTTTCAATTTTCAGCTTCTGGATCTCTTCATTGAGCTTTGAGTTTTCATTATTCAAAACTCAAAATTCTTGTGGTAATTTTGAAAATTTCTTTTTCAAAGCTTTATACTCAATGGAGAGAGTGGCGGAATCCTTAAGGAGATCATCAAATGCCATTTGAAGTTCAGTGTAAGAATCACATATTATTACCTCTTCAACTTTTTCTTTAGAGTCTGAGTCAGTGTTTGCCATGAGGGAAACATTGGCTTCTTCTTCATTATTATCCTCAGAGGATGATAGGTCCAGGTCTTCCCATGTAGCCATGAGACTCTTCTTCTTTCCCTTGAAAGAACTCTTTGTGGGCTTTTCCTTAAGATTAGGACATTCTGACTTAAAGTGTCCTGGCTTTTTGCATTCATAGCAAAGTTAAAAACAGCTTCATACGAGAGAGGATTAGCATTTGAAACAACACTTCCAAGAAAACCACATGCAAAGCTGATGCTAAAGAGAATGAAAATCTTCATGGTGTTATTGAGAGCTAGGAAAGAATTGATATTGATATGTGAGATGATGGATGCTTGGAAAATGGGGTTGATTGACTTTATATATTGTCGCACTAACTACTTTTTTTTTAAGACAAACAGAGTGGCATGCAATGGCATCACTGTAGCTTTAGGAATCCCAACTATGTTGGCACCCTTGAAACTACCAATCATCTGCAGCACACCAAAATTTATTAAAAAATAAAAAGGAAGAACAAGATAGAAATGGGGGGACCAAACCTAACCCATGAAGGACGAGTCATCTAAACCTGTAATAAGGCAGACTATATCTATTCCTAAAAAAGTCTTCCCTAATGAAATCCGGGATGGTGTTCCACCACATAGAGCCATGAATATTAAGCCCATGGGAAGCCAACTTATCTGCACAAGAATTTCCTTCCCTAAGAATGTGAGAAATAGCAAAATGCATTTTTCTAGTGAGAGCTATACAATTGTTCCATCTATTCCTAAGCTTCCACGGAACTCCTTTATTCGAGGAAAAAGCCACAACCACCAATTGAGAATCACATTCCAGCCACAAATTTGTCCACCCTTTCAAATATGCTTGTTCGATTGCCGTCATGGCACCTATTAGCTCCGCATGTAGCGAAAAAGTAATGCCAAGGTTGATCAGAAACTACCAACACCGCAAATTTCTATAATCACGAAAAATGCCTCCACAAGCGGACCAGCTCGGATTGCCTCTAGAAGCACCATTAGAGTTACACTTAATCCAATTACAAGCAGGTGGGGTCCAGAGCACTTCTTTGATCAACGGAGCACTGGTGGCATGACCATTAACCCGGAAAGCTTTTAAAATGGAGAATTCATGCATTGAAGAATTCATGTTACCCTTAGATAGGTTCCCAGCCAAGGAAACAGCTGCTGAGATATCATTATAAGTAGACTGCAGGCGCAATAGATGATTGTTAAATCTAACCTTGTTTCTACAACTCCAAATCATCCAAGTGGAGTTAATAATTAGCGCCAGAATTGTGTCTTTAACTCCGCTTACTCCAAATTTCTGGCCGCAAACAAAGAAGCAAAGAAATATAAGAAGATGAGTCAATGACACAATCCAGCATATTAGCAACCCAAGACCAGATTGAAGAGGCAAAAGGATAGGATAAGAAAAGATGCTGAGAGGTCTCAATAGCATTAGAGCAAAGACTGCACATTGAAACAGTAGGGATGCCACGGGCCATCACCTTTTCATCAGTTGGCAACTTATCATGCATTAATCTCCAAAATAGGAATGAGCGAGATGGAGGAATACAAGGCTGCCAAATCAACTTACACCAATTGTGGACTTGAGAAGGAGGGTGAAGGAATTGATAAGCTGCTTTGAGAGATAGAATTCCCGAGTCTACCTTGGCCCAACACAATTGATCTTGAGACGGCTCAAAAGGAATATGAACCTGCTGGAT
The DNA here is from genome assembly GCA_037113605.1 of Calophaca sinica. NCBI lineage: Eukaryota > Viridiplantae > Streptophyta > Magnoliopsida > Fabales > Fabaceae > Calophaca > Calophaca sinica. The sequence goes on along the minus strand of CM073732.1, from coordinate 9,933,598 downwards.
TATGTTTATCAGACCTGGATATCTGTTCTTCAAAACAGAAGGGAACGACCAAGCTCGATTAATAATAAAATCACTAACAGTGCAGAGGAGGTATTGATGCAGATGGTCAGGGAGCTGTATCATGTCTACAACCGTTTGGGACAGCCAAGAGTCACGCCAAAAGTTAATTGATTTTCCATCTCCAAGCTGCCAAGTCACATTGGCATGAACAATTTGAATTTTTTCTTTTATTGCAGGCCAAATAGAAGAACTCACATAATAGGTAATGGGAGCTTGATTCTTTAGAAAACGGGCCCTGAGAAAGCTAGCCCATTGAGCACGTGAAGATAAGAACTCCCAGCAAAACTTTAGAGATGCTGCTTCATTGATTTGCCTCACTGATCTCAAACCAAGGCCACCCTCATCAAAGGGAGTACAAATTTTATGCCAGGCAACAAGCATTATTTTCCCCGCAAATCGATGTCCCCCGACCAAATGAAATTCCTAATCCAAGCGTCAACAGAGTCCAACAATGATTTAGGCCAGGCATAAATATGGAAACTATATACGATCATACCATGAATGATGGATTTTACCAATTGGACCCTCCCCATTATTGAGAGGAGAGATCCCTTCCAAGTGGCCAGCTTCGATTTAATACGGTCTGCAATAGATTTGAGATGAGTCAGCCTCGGCTTTCCTTTGAAAATAAGGACACCAAGATAAGAGAATGGGAGCATTCCTTCTGAGAATCCAAGGATATTGGCTAAGCGGTTGACCCTCCAATGGGGAATGTTACCAGAGTAAAACTTGCACTTAGCAGGACTAATGAGCTGGCCTGAGACATCCCCATATGCCTGGAACAAATTCTTAAGGGCATGCAAGTTTCTTTGGGTGCCTCTACAAAAGATCATAATGTCATCCGCATAAAGCACATGACTAGGAGTTTGGGAACCCCGGGGACAGGCCATGGGTAAGACCTCACCAGATTGGACCAGCATGGAAATAGCCCTGCTTAGAACATCCTCCGCTATGCAAAAAAGAAGAGGGGAAAGAGGGTCACCTTGACGAACGCCTCTCTTACAATTGAAATAACCCACCGAGTGGCCATTAACTGAGATAGATAATTTGGCTGATTCAAGAATAATTTTCACCCAATTACAAAACTTGCTATCAAAACCAAATGACTGGAGAACTTTTAGAAGGAATTCCCAATCCATAGTATCAAACGCCTTTTTAATGTCAACTTTAATGGCCAGATTGCCACCAAAAATCTTCTTGTCCAGCATGTTAATTGCTTCAGAGGTAATACCAATGCATTCTGTAATCTGTCTTCCTCGGAGGAAACCTCTTTGATTTTCAGAGACAATTTTGGGAGCAATAGTTGCTAATCTATCCGCCAAAACTTTGGTGATAATCTTGAATTGGAAATTTGCTAAAGCTATTGGTCTATAATTATCGATGGTATCAGCCCCAGGAAATCTTGGGATAAGCACCACTAAATTAGAGTTCAGATTTGGAAGGATCCAACCTTGTGTAAAGAATTGAGTTACAAGTTATATACATCAGCTTCTATAATGTCCCAATATTTATGATAGAAGCAGCCGCCAAAACCATCAGGACCGGGAGCACCACAGCTATTCATATTAAAGACTGCCTGCTTGACTTCCTCTTTTGTTGGGATGTTAGTAAGCATAGTGTTATCAGCAGCTGTAACCAAAGAGGGAATAACTGATTCAACTAAGTCATTAGGGGAGCAAGAATTATTGGAGGCAAACAAGGACTGATAGTACTGCAGCACATGATTTTCAATAGCTTCTTGAGAGTCTAAAATAGAACCACCTGCCTTCAACATTGTCATTTGCTGAGAGGCATTCCGGATTTTTGTTACCCTATGAAAGAATGCAGTGTTACGATCACCAAAAGTGTGCCAATTGATCCTGGACTTTTCCTTCCAAAAAGCTTCCTGATATTGCAAGGCTTGATGAAGCTCCAATTGAGCCTTTTTTTCCAAGTCAGTAAGAGTGTCTGTGCAACCAGAAATCTGCATCTGCTCTTGGACAGAATCTACATAATCTTGTGCCTGCTGCACTTTGCCATGAACATCACCAAATATTTCTTTGTTCCAAATTCTAAGCTCCTTCTTTAAGTTTTTCAGCTTTTGAGCTAACACAAACATTGGACAGCCTACTATTGGTCGACTCCAGCAGTCTGTAATCAGCCTGCTACAATCGACATGCTCAGTCCACATGTTCAGGAATTTAAAATGAGAGGGGTGATTAAGAGAAGTGTTTTTCATTGTGAGTAGCAGGGGGTAGTGATCAGACTTGCTGCGGGTGAGAATGCAGCAGACTGTGCTATTCCAAGAACTGAACCAGGCATCATTGCATATTGCACGATCTAGCCGCTTTTCAGTCAGAGCACTGCCTCTTCTTCCATTATCCCAAGTAAATTCTGCCCCTCTAGTCAATATGTGAGTAAGAGTATTGCTGTCAGTCCAATCTTGAAATTCGGCACAAGAGATTTGCAGTGGTAAATTAGCTCATCTTTTCTCATGAGCACCAAGAATGGCATTGAAATCACCTATGAAACACCACGGACCAGAGTGATTCTACTGCAAACAGTTCAAATCAGCCCACAGACTTCTTCTATTAATATATGCCGTGCTAGCATAGATAGCAGATATGAAGAACTGTTTTTGCTCCCAGTAAATGGAGAAGGAGACATGCTGCCTTGCCTCTTGCAACACCATAGGATTTAGGGACTTCTCACAGAGACACCATAAGTTAGGAGCAAGAGAGTGTCTATTATTAACCGCAAAATGTTTAAGATTTAAAGAATTCCAAAACTGAATAGGAAAATCATTAAGCAACATCCATGGCTCAGAGATGAAGAGAAAGTCAGGTTTATGTTTTACACAGAGCCTTTTTAACACCAACCTTGTTGGGGGGTTGGCTAACCCTCTGGCATTCCAATAAAGGATCTTCATTAAGCAAAGCTCCTAGGCCCACCCCTATTCCGGGTATTACGCCCAGCAGACTTAGATACCTGCGTATTCCGTTGCCTTAATTTCTTTTTCTGAGATTTAGACAAAGCTCTCTCAAAAGGCTGCTCAGCAGCATTATTGGGAACATTAATAGTGTCTTCAATTTCATCCTCCTCCTGATCAACTTGGTCACTCCAGAATCTAGAAATAATAGCCATTTCCTTTTGTACCTGAGGAGCCAACTCCTCATTATTTGGAGTTGAGTCCACTGCCTCATTAGCTGGAGTTGAAACATCTGCGCCACTGATTGTATCATGTAATGTGAGTTGAGTTTCTGAGACATGTGCAACAGAAGAGGTGCTGTGATTCGTGTCAGGCCTTGGATCTTCATATACTATCTCGGCCTCATCATCACTATGCGGTGCAACATGTTCAATTACTGCATCTTCCTTATCAGGAAGATTATTCACCAAATCTGCATTGTCTCCAGGATTCAAATTATCATCAGAAAATTGCTCTTGATTAACCAAGTGTGATGGATCAACATTCTCAACATTGAGAGTCAATTCCGGTCCAAAATTTGGCACCTGCATGATCTCAGTGTTAGGTGCCTCTGCAGGATTTACTGTTCCATTGCCATGAGCCTTCTCCTGCACATGCAGTCCACTTGTGCCTTCAAGAATCGGCTGATTCTTCTTGTGGACATAGATAGCTGCTGTACCTTTTCCTTTAGCCTTAGTCAAATCATTAGGCATGGAATTAGTTATGTTGGATACTTTCCTCTTGTTGCACTTGGTAACCACATGGCCAATAGTATGACAATATGAACAAAAGTCAGGCAGTTTTTCATATTCTACTTCCACATGGAAAGCGTAACCGTCTCTCTCTACTAGAATTTCCGAAGTCAGAGCCCCCGAGATATCAAGATCCACCAAGATTCTTGCAAAGTGGCCAAAAATACAATTCTTTGTTGCCTCATCTAAGGCAATTGGAGTTCCAATGGCAGCTGCTATTTCAAATATGATTTTCGGTCTCCAATATTCTTGGGGTAGTTCCTTCAGCCTGATCCAACATTGAGTATGTGTGAGCTTTTGCCTGCTAGGGATGAAGTCAGGGGTCCATTGCATCAACCGAAGAATACCCGGTTGCAGATTCCAAGTGCCTAGCGACCACACACTGCGCAGGTCCTCTTGTGTCGCAAATTTGAATTCATAAAAACCCTTTCCAAGCGAGACGATCTTCCATGGTCCAATAGGATTCCAAAGTTTTGCTAGCTTCGACTTCAAGTCATTGAATTTAATAGGATGATCACCTTTAGAAAGCATTAATCGCCCATGAAGGTTATTTTTGCACCCTGCCAAGCCCGTTTTATATTCATCCTCAGATATTCTTATTGAAACCGATCCACCTTTGAGGCAAGGTCGCGGTAGTTGACTGATAGCGATTTCAAACGAATTACTGATTGCTTGAGCGAAAGACTTACGTTGAGCCACTGGTTGAGAAGCATCTTTTGTTGGTGAAGAGATGGAGGAGAGAGGGGCAAGGAACGCCCAAGGGCAAATTGGAGCGCCTATGGGAGAAGCCATGCAAGCCGTGATCAGAGTAACCTAATTAGGTTAGCCATCATTTACCAAAATTTTGAGAGGCATAATTGTTAGGGAAAATGTCTATCGTATTTTATTAAATATAGCTTTATTTTAAAACCTCTACAAGTCACCAAGAAATTTTCAAGCAGATACCCATTTTCTTATTTGGCATAAAAAATTAAATGTTATATGTTGTTAATTGGTTTTCAAATCAAACTCAACTATGTAATTTGGAATAAAAAATTAATTATTAGATGTTATATTCTCATTAATTGGTTTTGAAATCAAACTCAACTATGTCATTTTTGTATTTATTAATTACTTTGTTCAAATTGATATGTAAATTTTGTAACATCATTTGTGTTTCCAATTTTATTTTTATAATTTTAAATTCTATAATCTAGTCTTGTGCTATGTCAGATTACGTTCTATTAAGTGTTATTCATGTAGCATTATGAAAATAATGTCTTAATTGACTTACTTTATATAGTAAAGAAAAATTGACATACTTTATGTGTTCAAACTGTCATTCACAAGTTTTTCTCACTTGCAAATTCTTTCTTTCTTAGTTTTTCTTTACCCGAAATTGACTCATTTTTTCCTTTTTGAGGTTTTGTTATCATGTTCCGCTCCCTTCTGCAGTCTTTGTTTCCCAGTCGTATATACAGTGAAGTTTCATCGCCATTGGTGAGTAAATTCATGCACCAAAATGATGATTGAAGGTCATCCCTTCTGTAGTCTTTGTTTCTTAATCGTATATACATTGACGTTTCATTGCCATTGATGAGTAAACTCATGCAGCAAAACGATTAATAAAATATGTGAAAAGCTAATTTTGTTCCATTTTTCTTTTACAATTATTTTAATTTTTTTGTTCATATCAAATAGTAATAATAATAATAATAAAGTAATAATAATGTATGTTTAATGTGTATTTATTATCAACCATTGATTTGCTTGGGCCCATTTCTATATAAGAAAAATATTATGTATTCACATATCTTTCTCGATTTTAGCTTCGAACTAGGCTTTGAAAGGTTCAAAATCATCCTTAAGCCAAACAAACCACCCGGAAACCGGCTATATATTCACATATCTAACCACTTATAAATTTATAAGTGAAGTCCAAAATTTCATTGTATAACATATTTATAAATAAATCAAAATTCTTAGCTCATTAAGTTACTAATGACGTGAGTTATGACTAGACTAACAAACTTAACGGACTCGCAATCGGAGTCTTAGATGAAAATTTGTATTAAAATGAATAACTCTTTATTTTTATTTTTTTTCAAATATGACCTACGTCATTTTCTTCGCATTACTTATAATGACAATTCTTTTCTGTAAGTTAGATTTTATTACATTCAAGAGGTCCAACCACCTCTTTCGGTTATTGTTCACAAGCTTTCCCGAGGTTTATGCAACAAGTTAGATTTTATTAATTTCAGTCATATATTGTTGGCTTCAAATATATTTCTTTTAGATACACATATGCCTTTATTGTAATTACCTATTTTATACTAAAACAAAACTTGCAATGTTTTGAAAATCCTTGTAATTAATCAAAAGAAGACTATCAGAAAATTGTTTAATTTAGCGCATACGAAAATATTGTTTTAAAATCTCATTAGAGTAAAATATAAACAATAATGGATTAGAAAATACATCATTTTCATAAAATACGACTACATTGTAACACCCTAATTCAATTTTTAAATCGAATCATTGCATTTAAAACATTACGAAATATCATAAACTGAATAAATTAAAACTTGACAGTTACAAGTCATAATTCATACAAGGTACTTGTCTAACGGTTTAAGTACATAACTTAAGTCTCAAAATATAACCCCAAAGTTATGAGGATTACAAAATATAGGGTCCAATGAACCATATACAACACTTAGTTCAAACAACAAAGACTAGCTGCTAGGCAACTCCAGCTAGAGTCAATCCTCTGACACCTGCTTATCTGAAACAATTAAACGAAAGGGGTGAGATTTAAGAAATCTCAGTGAGTCCTTCGCGGACCCCTCACAATCACCTACCTCAATCCGAATCAATATAGACGAATGTTCACTAACATTTACATGACAATTCATAAGTCACAAGTTCTTTCCACAACAATACATTTGAAATCATTAAAGATAAATACAAATGCAAACAAATGTCATAGAGACCACAATGAATGTTCCCCACTTGATCCAGCTCAAGCACAAAATGAGTAAAATCTGATTAAAAGGATAAAACCAAGGGGGCCCCCAACGGCACAGGTGATAGCTAATCACTTACAATGAGGGTGCAATTTGAATTGCAAACATTCCAAACACAATCAATCAATCACAAAACATTAGAAAATAATGCATTGCTATATCACAATCATTATAGTCAAGAATCATTCCTTACTCAATTAGTTATATAAAAGATACATAAGAGTAATGCATAAGCATACCAAACATATTAGCATGTTTAAGGGAAGTAAATATCCCAAAATCAAACATTTTCAGCCTAGGAAACAGCTTATTACACGGCCTGGCCGTGCTGCATATCACAGCCGTGCCAGGCCTCTGCAGAATTTCTGCAGCAAAACATCAACTTCGGGGATTTTACTAACATACCAAACGAAGTCGGAATTGGGCAAACGACCACTCATTGGAAAGCTTAGGATGTCTAGTTTATGAATATATTTTTTATTTTGGAAGATATCCATCAGATTAGTGCAGTTTTAACAAACAATCCACTGATGTCAGAAAACAGGAAAGCATTCATACCTGAAATTGTAAATTCTATATCTAATTCAATTCTTAACATTTTCAAGTGATTCTTGTGCCTAAAATGAAGCCCCTCATGTCTAGTTTACTCAGAAATAAGAAGCATTTCAATCCAAGGTCTATAGAGAGAGTTATACTCGAAATACCAGAGGCAGTCTGAACATGCATGACCACAAGAATGGAACACAACTTCTTCTAGCTTCAACATCAAACTATCACTCCACAATTTGAATCTTAGACCAACTAAACAACATGCAAAGGGAAATAAAAACCCTAATGGGGGTCTTATTGGTTGCCCACCACCTAAAGGAGAAGAACTCACCAAAATCAAGAAAAGGGAGGTAGAAGCTTGTGGAATTTTTCTGATTTCTCCTACCCAAATTCGAGCTCCTCCTTGTTGCTATCTTAGGGCAGCTCTCAAACCTTTAATAATGGCAAGGATCAGCCCAACCTTCTTCTATGGCAAGGGTTGAATGGATTATCCAATGTTTCCCCTTCTTTCTCTCCAAACCCTAACACCATAGCCTTCCCCCTTTCTCCATTTCTCCTTCTTCTTGTTTCTTTTCAGAAATTTTCGATGGAGGGAGGAAATGGGGGGTTGATGGCGTGAGTGAGAGGGAATGGAGAGTGAGGGTACTGGTCTTTTACTATATTGCCCTTCCTTGGTTCTAATATTACACACTACCCTTACTTATTACACCACTATCTTATTTATTTACACCCCTTTATGTTTATAACAATAAGCAATTCAAAACACACAAATCCTAAATTAAAAGGCTATATAATTAAATTAGGTGGGATGTTACATTACTCCCCACATTTTTAGGATTTTTACCCTCAAAAATTAAATACACATACCTATTGAAACAGATATGGATATGCTTCTCGCATCTCTTCTTCCATCTCCCAAGTAGCTTCCCTCGGAGTAGATCCTTCCCAAATGACCTTAACCAAGGGAATGCGTTTGTTCCTCAGCGCCTTTATGTCCCAATCTACGATTTGGACCGGCATAGGTTGGTACGTTAGGTCCGATCTTAGTTGCACGGACTCATGAGCTAAGGGTTGAAAAGGATCGGGAATATACCTTCGGAGTAGCGACACATGAAACACATGGTGCAAGTTGGACAAAGAGGGAGGAAGTGCAAGTGCGTAAGCAACAGAACCGACTCGACTCAAGATTTGAAAAGGACCGATGTAACGAGGATGTAACTTTTTGGCCTTTAGTGCCCTACGAACACCTATTGTAGGAGACACTTTCAAAAACACATGTTCGCCCTCTTCAAATTCAAGTGGTCTAGATTTTAAGTCCGCCTAACTCTTTTGCCGACTTTGGGCGGTCTTAAGCTTATCCCTAATCATCCAAATCTTATTCGTTGTCTCCTGAACTAGGTCGGGACCTATCAATTTCCTTTCCCCAACTCATACCAACACAAAGGGGTCCTACACTGCCGCCCATAAAGGGCTTCATAAGGAGCCATCCCTATGCTCGAATGGTAGCTATTGTTGTAAGCAAACTCCGCCAAAGGTAGGTAGTCAATCCAACTCCCTCCGTCCTCTAAGACACATGCTCTAAGCATGTCTTCTAGGGTCTGAATGGACCTCTCAGTTTGACCATCAGTTTGGGGATGATATGCGGTACTGAGGTTCAATCTAGTACCCATGGCTAGCTGAAAGACTTTCCAAAACCTGGAGGTAAATTTGGGATCCCTATCAGAGACTATGCTCGTAGGAACTCTGTGAAGTTTGACTATCTCCTGGATGTAGACCTTTGCCAGCTTAGAAGTGGAGTATGTGGTCTTAACAGGTATGAAGTGAGCTGATTTAGTCAATCGGTCCACAATCACCCAAATGGAATTATGTCCGGACTGGGTACAGGGTAACCCCACAACGAAGTCCATGGATATACCTTCCCACTTCCACTCAGGTATTTCTAGAGGTTGGAGCATGACAGAACGCTTCTGATGCTCAATCTTGGTTTTCTGGCACACTAGGAATCGGGCCACAAATTCAGCTACATCCGCTTTCATTCCCGGCCACCAATATCGTTGCCTGAGATCGTGGTACATCTTGGTTGTACCGGGGTGGACTGTGAACCCGCTCCTATGGGCCTCCTCTAAAATTTGCCGTTTAAGCTTCGAATTCTTAGGAACACAGATTCTTTGTTGGAATAGGATGGTTCCTTCATTATCTATGGAGAAGTCAGGTTGGTTTTTCCTAGTTTGTAGTTCTTCATCCATGAACTGAGCTTTCCTAACCTGGGCCTTAAGGTCACAACTGATTTGCAAATGATGCACTAGAAGGCTATGACCAGTATAGAAGGATTCCAAGGCTAAGTCTCTAAAAGACTCCAATAACTCCATTTCCTTAATCATCATGGAAGATACTTGAAGGGACTTCCTACTCAAGGCGTCGACGACTACATACGCCTTGCCTGGGTGATATTTCAGCTGGAAATCATAATCCTTGAGGAGTTCTACCCACCTTCTTTGCCTCATGTTAAGTTCTTTTTGATCAAAGAGATATTTTAAACTCTTATGGTCACTAAAGACCTCAAACCGAGCACCATATAAATAGTGCCTCCAAATCTTCAAGGCAAAGACAATTGCTGCAAGTTCCAAATCATGAGTTGGATAGTTCTCTTCATGAGGTTTCAATTGTCTTGATGCATAAGCTACCACCTGACCACCTTGCATAAGCACACAACCTAATCCCTTAATCGAAGCATCACTATACACTTCAAACCCTAAGGATGGATCCGGAATAATTAGAACCGGAGCAGTGGTCAATCTAATCTTAAGCTCTATGAAGCTACTCTCACAACTCTTGCTCCATACAAACGGCTGCCCCTTTCGGGTTAGCCTCGTTAGCGGAAGTGCTAACTGAGAAAATCCTTTGATGAATCTCCTATAATACCCAACTAGGCCCAAGAAGCTTCGAATTTCAGTAATGGTGGTCGGTCTTTCCCAATCCAAAGATCGCCAGATTTTTATCGGGTCAACCGACACTCCAGCGTGAGAGATCATGTGTCCTAAGAATTTCACTTCTTCTAACCAAAATTCACACTTTGAGGGTTTTGCAAACAGTCTATTTTGCCTAAGGGTACCTAGCATGATCCTAAGATGTTCCGTGTGCTCTTGAGAGCTCTTGGAATAAATTAGAATATCATCAATAATTACCACCACAAATTTATCAACATAAGGCTCTAGAATTTGATTCATGTAGCTCATGAACACGACTGGAGCATTGGTCAGCCCGAAAGGCATAACCAAATACTCGTAGTGACCGTACCGGGTTCTAAAAGCGGTCTTTGGAACATCTCTAGCCTTGACCCTAATCTGGTGATAACCCGACCTTAGGTCAATTTTGGAAAAGTTTGAAGCCCTCCCTAAGCTGATCTATAAGATCGTCTATCCGAGGAAGCAGATACTTATTTTTGACGGTAACCTTATTAATCTGCCTATAGTCCACACACAGTCTCATGCTACCATCCTTCTTCTTGACTAACAACATCGGTGCTCCCCAAGGAGAAGCACTAGGCCTAATAAACTATTTGGAGATAAGGTCCTCCAATTGGCACTTAAGCTCCTTAAGTTCTGTTGGTGACATCCTATACGGAGCCATTGATATTGGTCCCGTCCCTAGAACTAAATCTATTGAAAATTCAATTTCCCTTTCGGGAGGTAGGGACATCACCTCTTCAGGAAACACATCTAAGTATTCGTTCACAACTGGGATAGCAGTCAGATCTAGTTCAACCTCTGAAGATGAAGAGAGTAACAGAACATAGCCGAAATATCCCTCTCCTAGGCATTGGTTTAATAGAGCAACACTGGCCAACACATCAGGATGAATATTCTTTTAGGGAGGTTATAAATTTGCAAATTCTATGGTTTTACAATAACAATTCAGAACGACTTGATTAGCCGCAAGCCAATCCATCCCCAAAATAATATCCATACCTCCAAGGGTAAACAAACTAGATTGACCTGGAATACTCTTCCTTGTATCTCGAGAGGACAATTCTCGCATAGGAAGGAAGTAGAGATGCTGCCATCAGCAGGTGTCTGAACATTCAAGGGAACTGACAACGAAGTAAGTGGTAACTCTAACCTTGTTACACACTTGTAGGAGATGAAAGAATGAGTGGCACCAGAATCATAAAGAACAATAACAGGCTGATCACTCAAGAGACACGTACCTTTCATCAAACCGTCCGCACCCTTTGCCCTCTTGGCGTTTAAGGCAAAAACACGCCCTTGGTTAGGATCATTGGTTTTTGCTGCTTCCTTTCTATCATTCTTCCTCCTGAGTGCAGGGCAATTGTTTGTAAAGTGACCTTTCTCTTTACTGTAAAAACAAAAGTCTCTACCCATACACTCTCCTTGATGATACTTGCCACAAGTGGTACATGTCTTTGCTTTTCTGATGTCCGAAGGGTGAGTTTGCTTTCCTTTGTTGGGGTTCCCCTTCGGCTTGGGTGATTGATTAGGCTTGCGTTCTTCGTTCCTTTTCTTCCACTTTTCTTGGTGATCCACACTCAAGGCATTTTGTGCCTCTTCAGCAATAATACACTTCCCAACCAGCTTGGCATAGTCGGTCTCCTCAAATCCGCACACGGCGTTTCTCAATTCCGGTCGAAGACCCTGCTCAAATTGATGAGCCTTCCACTCACTATCTTCCCTACTTTGTAGATAAGTAGAGTACTTAGCCAATTCTTCAAATTTGGCGATGTACTCCGCTACCGTCATGCTCCCTTGAGTTAGGTGAGCAAACTCTTGCTCCTTTAACCGTCTTAAGCTCTTAGGGAAATATTTCTCCAAGAACACTCTCTGAAAGTTCTCCCAGTTCAAAGGTGTTTCAAGAGTAACCATATGAGCTCTTCCTCCTCTCCACCAAACCTCAGCCTCTTCCTTCAGGTAGTGAGCAGCAAATGCCAATTTTTGCTCTTTAGTGCAGTTCACTACTTCGAATATCTTATCCATTTCCCGTAGCCAATACTTCACTACAGATTGGTCAGCTCCACCCTTGAAAAAAGGAGGGTCATTCTTCCTGAAGTCAGAGTACGCCCGATTAGGATTATCTGGCTGGGTTACATTGTTACCTGGGGCTACTCCTCCCTGAAGGAACTGTTGGAGTAGTGCGTTAGTCGCTTTAGCTTGAACATTTGCAGCCTCAGTTTGCACCCTCAGTGCTTCTGCTATTACATTCCAAGGTTCGGGTTCTTGCGGAGTCCCGAGGTTTCTGGTGGCATCCCTGGGGTTCCTTTCGCCGTGTATTGGTGGCCTACCACGTCGTCCTGAACCGGATGCCATGATTCTGCATACAATGCACAAAGAATTGAGCTGATCAGGCTCAATGTCTCATAGCATAATAAGTAGAAAGATGTAAACAGTCCACAATGACACACTAAGCCAAAACTAACTACCTCACAGTCCGATAAGAATCGAACTGCTCTGATACCATAATGTAACACCCTAATTCAATTTTTAAATCGAATCATTGCATTTAAAACATTACGAAATATCATAAACTGAATAAATTAAAACTTGTGATTATAAGTCATAATTCATACAAGGTACTTGTCTAACGGTTTAAGTACATAACTTAAGTCTCAAAATATAACCCCAAAGTCATGAGGATTACAAAATATAGGGTCCAATGACCCATATACAACACTTAGTTCAAACAACAAAGACTAGCTGCTAGGCAACTCCAGCTAGGGTCAATCCTCCGTACCGCTATCTCAAAACAATTAAACGAAAGGGGTGAGATTTAAGAAATCTCAGTGAGTCCTTCGCGGACCCCTCACCATCACCTACCTCAATCCGAATCAATATAGACGAATGTTCACTAAAATTTACATGACAATTCATAAGTCACAAGTTCTTTCCACAACAATACATTTGAAATCATTAGAGATAAATACAAATGCAAACAAATGTCATAGAGACCACAATGAATGTTCCCCACTTGATCCAGCTCAAGCACAAAATGAGTAAAATCCGATTAAAAGGATAAAACCAAGGGGGCCCCCAACGGCACAGGTGATAGCTAATCACTTACAATGAGGATGCAATTTGAATTGCAAACATTCCAAACACAATCAATCAATCACAAAACATTAGAAAATAATGCATTGCTATATCACAATCATCATAGTCAAGAATCATTCCTTACACAATTAGTTATATAAAAGATACATAAGAGTAATGCCTAAGCATACCAAACATATTAGCTTGTTTAAGGGAAGCAAATATCCCAAAATCAAACATTTTCAGCCTAGGAAACAGCTTATTACACGGCCTGGCCGTGCTGCATATCACAGCCGTGCCAGGCCTCTGCAGAATTTCTACAGCAAAACATCAACTTCAGGGATTTTACTAACATACCAAACGAAGTCGGAATTAGGCAAACGACCACTCATTGAAAAGCTTAGGATGCCTAGTTTATGAATATAATTTTTATTTTGGAAGATATCCATCATATTAGTGCAATTTTAACAAACAACCCACTGATGTCATAAAACAGGACAGCATTCATACCTGAAATTGTAAATTCTATATCTAATTCAATTCTTAACATTTTCAAGTGATTCTTGTGCCTAAAAAGAAGCCCCTCATGTCTAGTTTACTCAGAAATAAGAAGCATTTCAATCCAAGGTCTATAGAGAGTGTTATACTCGAAATACCAGAGGAAGTCTGAACATGCATGACCACAAGAATGGAACACAACTTCTTCTAGCTTCAACATCAAACTATCACTCCACAATTTGAATCTTAGACCAACTAAACAACATGCAAAGGGAAATAAAAACCCTACTGGTGGTCTTATTGGTTGCCCACCACCTAAAGGAGAAGAACTCACCAAAATCAAGAAAAGGGAGGTAGAAGCTTGTGGAATTTTTCTGATTTCTCCTACCCAAATTCGAGCTCCTCCTTCTTGCTATCTTAGGGCAGCTCTCAAACCTTCAATAATGGCAAGGATCAGCCCAACCTTCTTCTATGGCAAGGGTTGAATGGATTATCCAATGTTTCCCCTTCTTTCTCTCCAAACCCTAACACCATAGCCTTCCCCCTTTCTCCATTTCTCCTTCTTCTTGTTTCTTTTCAAGAATTTTCGATGGAGGGAGGAAATGGGGGGCTGATGGCGTGAGTGAGACGGAATGGAGAGTGAGGGTACAGGTCTTTTACTATATTGCCCTTCATTGGTTCTAATATTACACACTACCCTTACTTATTACACCACTATCTTATTTATTTACACCCCTTTATGTTTATAACAATAAGCAATTCAAAACACACAAATCCTAAATTAAAAGGCTATATAATTAAATTAGGTGGGATGTTGCAACATCATTTTTCAATTACAATATCACTTGTATAGAACACAATGCTTGCATCATCAACTTTATGCTATCTTGAGAGGAGGGGTTTTAAGAGAAGGGTTTGCAAAAGGGCCTTCGACTAATCCCTTTGCCACTTGCTTATAAGCTGCTTTGGTTAAGTGGGCTCCATCCCAGTTTATCCGTTTTGAAGGATCAGAGCAAACAGTATATTTATCTGCTCCACAAGGTATGGTTGGACTGACGTCGTATGGTCCACCAGCTCCACAACATGCTTTAAAAACATCTTCCTTATCCGAAGTGAAGCCTGCGTCATTGATGTACATAAAATAGTGTACATGTTTAAAAGCATTTGACAAGAATAAGTCATTATAGAATTGGAAATCCCGGGGTGGACTATTGTTCACCCAATAAAAGAAAATAGGAACACCACGCACCATATTGTTGTGGCACTTGATAAAAACGTTTGACATTATTGTAGTAGTCAAAATATATTATCTTAGCTTAAGGATGCTTCTGCCTTAATGATTCTATGGATTTTTTGAGCTGCTCGTTAAAGTATTCAATTACAGCGTTGTAAGCTGTCAAGCAACCAAACTCATCATAGTCTTCTTTTATCTTACTATCCACCACTGTCAAAATGGTAGCACTACACCCCATTGGGAAGTTCCCTGGCATAGCTAGCTCTACTGCCCCTTCTTCAAGTAATGCCTAACAAATAGATGGAAACAAAAGTGATAAAATTTTTATGTTTATCTATGACCACTACTCATTCAATCATATCTCTAATTAAAGTCTACATTTTATGATTGTGGCAAACATATCAGTACATAAATATGATATAACATACAGTGGTGGTATTTGTAATTACTTCAACCATTAAGGGGACTATTTCTCGAAGTTTTGTTAAATTTTTATATTCTAGATACGAGATAACATCGTTGCCACCAATCTCTCCCACTAGAAACAATGATCTTTTGAAGTAGCTATCACACTCTGTGTCAAGGTATAACAAAAGTTGTGTTAGTAATATAGAGAAAATTTTATGTATTTGAAACAAAAACGTAATTCAAGAAGATATGGTACAACCTTCTTTGCTTTTACACAGAGAGGGTTTCAGCTTCTTAAACCAACCAAGTTGAACGCTCAAGGAATTATTTGTCGCCAGGGCACGTGAAACATCATGGTGCATGAGATAATCTTATTCAATTATCGTGGCACCAGCAAATGCAAAGTTTACTCCTTTCTTGATGTCCTGGTCTTTGGTGAGAGTCTTATATGCCGGCAAAAATGGCAACCCATATGCCTAAGCTACAATTCAATTGACTGCAAGTTAGTGAATTGTTCAACCATAAATGGACAACTGCTAAGTTTTACTGATTTTAAAGAATGTTTAGCCAATGTTTTTGACATGTTTTTTATGTGAAAATCACGTAGAGTCCATTAAATCGTGTCAGATCCATGTGAATTTTGATAAATAATAAAATATTTATCAGACAGAGTATATATGAGTGTTTGCTTGTATTTTTCTTATTTCTTGTAGCTCTCATACCCGAAAAAACTATTTTACCCAGTTGAAAAAAAAAAGAACATGAGTAAAATTACCTATGAAATCTATGATGTGTCTTCCATTTGACAAACGCCCAGATGGACGTTTGAAGTAGGTTGAACCATAAGGACTATCGGCACGCACTGGTCGAGGGTCAGTAGATGCAGCATTTTCGGTATCACTTATAGAGTCACCAAAGTTAAAAACAGCCTCATACGGGAGAGGATTAGCATTTGAAACAACACTTCCAAGAAAACCACATGCAAAGCCGATGCTAAAGAGAATGAAAATCTTCATGGTGTTATTGAGAGCTAGGAAAGAATTGATATTGATATGTGAGATGATGGATGCTTGGAAAATGGGGTTGATCGACTTTATATATTGTCGCACTAACTACTTGTCTTGTCATGTAACAATCATTCTAATCTATTAACTATAAATGGTCTAACTATTTTAATACGCATAAAGCTGTGATTTTATATATTTAGCGGATGTTTTTAATGCATACACATAAGTGAAACACACGTCGGTTTGCCCACAATATTATCTGTTGTCGTTGTCTTAGTTCTTTCTGTGTTTGTTTGTTGGACCTAAACTCTAAGATCCATACACTAAAATTAGAGGTCGTAACAATTTCCTTATACAGATGTCTAAAGATATCTCCCTCCCCCCAAAGACTATAAGTTTTTTTTTTTTGATTTAAAATTTGGGCAATAATAAAAATGAATTTTTTCAGCATATATTATTCCATCCCATAGCTTAATCATTTTATCGATAAACCAAGATGATACTAAAAAAAGGATCCGGACGTTGAAAATTTTGAGAAGCATAATTGTCAGGGAAAATGTCTGTCGTATTTTATTAAATATAGCTATATTTTTTTTTGGTTGAGTACATGGCGATTAACGCCGAAAAGGAAAAGTAAAAACGAAAGAAAGAGCAAAGACAAACTAGCCATTCCCACCTGGGGAGTCCCTAAGCAGCTTGGACCCCAAGCCAGGGGGAGGGCGCAACCAAAACTGATAAGTCTTCGACGAGTGAGAACCCTCCTTAGCCAAAAAGTCTGCACTGAAGTTCGCTTCCCGGGAGATGTGGAGGACCTCCACCTTCCTACCCCTATCCAAAAGACTGGTGATGTCATGCAAAATCACTGCATAGGGGTGGAAAACATGGGCTTGTCTATTGTGAATGAGATTCACCGCTTCAAGAGAGTCCATCTCGCAAATCACATTATAGTAGCCATGGGAAAGAGCCAGCTGGAGACCAAGCTTGATGCCCCAAAGCTCAGCTAGCAGAGCATCACCAATACCATTGTTGCTGGAGAAACCGCCCAACCATCTACCAAGGTGGTCCCTCACCAAACCACCCGAACCAATAGTGGAGGTAGTGGGGATACAACTACCATCTGTGTTGAGCTTCACAACCCCTGCCGGGGGGGCCTTCCAACGAGCACACAACGACACCAAATTGTGGTCAGCTCCCGCCTTGTTCTTGCAATGGATCAGGAACTCATCATGAGATAACTGGGCCTTTCTAACCACTTCATCAACCCGCCACTTGGTGTCTCCAAAGATGGAGTTATTCCTCCAACACCACGCCCACCAAAAACCGGATAAGAAAATCAAAGCACTCTCTCCTTGAGCCATGCAGGTTACCCAGGCCGAGGGCTCACTAATACTCAGGAACTCCGGGCAGCTAAAAGTGCCAAGACGCAACCAGAGCTCACGGGAGTGAGCACAATCACGAATACAGTGAAGAAGATCCTCCACCTGGGCTGAGCAACGTGGGCAA
This sequence comes from Calophaca sinica, assembly GCA_037113605.1. Taxonomy (NCBI): domain Eukaryota; kingdom Viridiplantae; phylum Streptophyta; class Magnoliopsida; order Fabales; family Fabaceae; genus Calophaca; species Calophaca sinica. The sequence goes on along the minus strand of CM073732.1, from coordinate 9,915,591 downwards.
TGCGCACTAGTTGCCATCCCACGATGGTGACGCATAGCGTTTGTGGGAATAGAGCCATGCAAACCTTGCCAAACCAGAAACTGAATCTTAGCAGGAACTGGGAGCCTCCAGACCCAATCCCAATTCGTCGTTGTATCCCAGGTTCGGTGTCGCTTGAGCAACCAACTATAAGCAGAGGCGCAGGAATAAACACCTGATTTACCACCATTCCAAACCCAGCAATCATCTATAGCAGCGTTTAAGCAAGTGGGGCTTGGATGGTTGGTAATAGTTGTAACAATATCCGCTGGCGAAGGGGTAGCGAGCTTCGTTAAATCCCATGAGCCCGGTTCCCAAACGTCTTTCAAGCAAAGATGGGAGTCAGAGATATGAACGTAGTCAAGTAACGGGCCAATTGGACCGGACTTAAGCCAATCCTCGAACCAGATAGAAGTGGAACCAGAGCCCACTTTAAAGAGGAATCCATCCCGAAGCTCATCCAACGCAGCCTGAATACTTCTCCAGGTCACTGAGGGCTTGTTGGGCTTGACTGTAGCCCAAATAGAATTGTTGCCAACATACTTGTGCTTTAAAACCTGAACCCAAAGCTTGTGATTTTCATGAAGGAGGCTCCAAACCAACTTGCCAAGTAAGGCCAAATTGGAGAGTCTCGAGTCTCTAATCCCAAGACCCCCATATTTCTTGGGCAAGGTAACGGTATCCCAGTTAACAAGACTCCAACTTCTAGTGACCCCATTGCCACCCCAAACAAAACTTCTAGTCATCTTGTCAATTTGGTTACAAATACTCGTGGGGAGATGGTGAGTTTGCATAACATAAACTGGCATCGCAGAGGTGACAGACTTAGCAAGGCAAGCCCTACCAGCTTTGTTCAAAAGGTTACCTTTCCACGTCGCCATGCGCCGTTGGATCTTCTCAAGAATATTATTGTAGATCTCCTTCTTGGGACGACCTTGAATCAAAGGGAACCCCAGATAGGTCCCTAGATTATCTACAAGGCGAATGGAGGAGATATCTTTAATCTTGCGCCTTCACTCATTAGGGACCCCTCTAGAGCACATAGCTTTGGATTTCAAGAGGTTCACTTTCAGCCCTGAAGCCACACAAAAATCCTCAAGAGTGTCCATCACAACCCGGACCTGATGCTCAGAAGCTTCACAAAAGAGGAGCACATCATCTGCAAACAAAAGGTGGGAGATACCAGGGCCGCCTCTAGAGACGTGGACTGGTTTCCAAGAACCCATTTGCACCTTCTGATGAATATTAAGGGCCAGCTTCTCCATGCACAACACAAAGAGATAGGGGGAGAGAGGATCGCCCTGTCGAAGCCCTCTGGAAGGCTTAAAGTTGGTGGTCTTGGCTCCATTCCAGAGAATAGCAAGGTTGCTGGACCTGACACAACTCATAATCAAGTTAATAATAATAACCGGGAAATTAAATTCTCGAAGAGTGAGTTCCAAGAAATCCCAGTTTAACCTGTCATAAGCTTTCTCAAGATCAATTTTAAAAGCGATGGTACCTTTCTTTACACGGGAGTGGTGCATGGAATGAACAACCTCCTGAGCTAGAATAGCGTTGTCTGAGGTCCCTCTCTTGGGGATAAAGCTACTCTGAAAAGGACTAACCAAGTCATCTAGAAACGGGCAGATACGGCTCACGATGACTTTGGTGATCACTTTGAAAGCAACATTACATAAGCTTATGGGGCGATAGTTCCTGAGATTTCTAGGATTGTCTTCCTTTGGAATAAGGACAAGGAGGGTTTCAGCCAAGTTATCATTAATGCTACCACTAGAAAAAGCTCTTTTCACCAGCTGCCACATGTCATTGCCAATAAGATCCCAAAAGTGTTTGAAGAAGAGGGGTTGGAACCAGTCTGGCCCAGGAGCCTTGTAAGACTTCATGCTGAAGACAACTCTTCTAACTTCCTCTTTCGTAACTGGGGCCAATAACATCTCGCAACCCAGGTCACTCAGATGAGGAAGCATGTGGACATCCATACTGTGAGGGGAGGTGGAAGGATCCGTAGAGAAGAGCTCCTCATAGTATCGAATAGCCTCCTCCTGGAGGCGATCATCGTCTGTGCACCAACTACCATCCGTAAGGAAAAGGCCTTGGATCTTATTTCTCTTTCTTCTGACCACTGTCTGAGTATGGAAGAACTTGGTGTTCCTATCCCCCATCTTGACCCATTTCTCCCTAGACTTTTGATACCATAATATTTCCTCCTGTTTAAGGATATCGTTATATTCTTTTTGCAAATTGGCTTCCAGGATTATGAGCCTAATAGAGTCCACTCTGTCAAGCTGCTTTTGCACCTCTCTCAATTGCGATTGAAGCTCATTTTTTCTCGCAAAGATATTGCCAAAAACGGTTTTGTTGAACTCTATAGCATCAATCCGAACTTGATCCAGGCTGACTGGAACCTCATGGTCCCCCCGGTCCCAAGCATTCTTCACCACACTAGGAAATTGATCATGAGTAAGCCAGGCGGCCTGAAAGCGGAAAGGTCTCCTGTTCCTATCCGGAATAAAACCAGTAAACTTAAGGAGAATGGGGCGGTGATCAGAATGAGATCGCACCAAATTCTCAATATAAGCTTCCGGAAATAAGTGGCGCCAATTGCGATCACCCAAAGCTCTGTCAAGACGTTTCGCAATTGTATGGACTCCTCTCTCCTTGCGATACCAAGTATAAGGACTCCCAGTAGCGCCTAAATCAATGAGTTGACACTCCTCTAGGACCGAAGCAAACTTGAGGGCTCTGTTAGCAGGAAAATCACCATCCCATACCTCAGAAGGAAGAAGAATCTCATTGAAATCCCCCATAAGGAACCACGGGTCGCGAGTATTTTACCGGAGGGAGCACAGATAAGGCCAAAGAAGATCCCTTTTGGAAACTTGAGGACTGGCGTAGACAGCAGTACACCGCCAAGCTTGAGTACCCGAACCAATCGAAATAGTCACAGCTTGGAAGTAATTATCAATAACCGTGATGTTGAGGGGACAAAACTTGCTTTGAAGAATCCAGAGACCTCCGGCATGGCCCATTGCTTCAGAGATAGCACAAGGAATATAACCAAGGTTGTCCCAGAAGCGAGCGACCCTAGCAAAAGGACAGTGTGTCTCCATGATAAAAACTAGAGTAGGCTTGTGCTTTCGGATGAGCTGACGAGTATATCTTTTCCCATCCTTATGAACAGCGCCCCTGACATTCCAACTAAGAATACACAAATCTTGATATGGACTAGACATTATAAAATCTGAAAAATAAAGGAACCTGATACAAATCGATTACATGGCTCCCTCGTGCATGATATCCATAGCTCTAGCATCCTCCACGTGAGTGAGACTCAAATCTTGCTACATTAAGGCTGAAGTCATTGTTGGGCTGCTTTGGATCATTTGTTGGGTCGGTGAGAGTGTTTATCACCACCATATCAGGCCCAACGGGCCCAGTTTGCTTTTCCCCATTTGTTTGGCCCTGATCCGAGTCGTCCATATCATCAACAAATTGGTATCTCGCTCCCTCCACGTGTTTTAGTTTTACTGTAGACCAAGCACCATTCCCTGCGTAGAAAACTTGTGGCCGGTTATTCGTTTCCTTCGCATGACCCTGACCAGTAATTGCATCCTTTCTAGTCCCCCCAATCATTAATTTATGATTAGTCAAATTAGTATCACTTTTTCCGGGTTTTAAGGAATCATTATCACGTCTTGGTCTCTTCTTATAATCTTTCTTGACTCCCTGTGGGCCCGAGCTAGTGCCCTCATTGAAGGGTGTAAACTTTGATAATTCCCCCAATTTGCCATTATTTCCAAAAATCACCTTATTTGATAGCACATCAGGATCTTGGTTTTCCATGGCCAAAGCCGAAAAACGGTTCCTTGTTTCCTTCAAATTAGTAATGGGATTTTGTCCATTCTTTCCTTTTTGACCTCCCCCATTGACTTGCTTCTTTCTTCTATTAGCAGCAAGATAATCACCGTGGGATTTAACCATTAAAAGCTTCTTATCATTGCCTTCCAAATTTTTCGCATCCATTAATTGGAAGGCACAATTTCCGCCACTGTTTGAATTTGAATTGGGAGCACTTGAATTTCCATTTTGAGCAACATCCGTGCTGGTCTCTCCCAGAACCTGAACCACCGCCGGCGGCACCTCAGGGGTGGTGCAATTGCGTGTGAGGTGGCCATAACAGCCGCAACGCCCGCAAATAATAGGGAGACCTTCATAAGCAATGTTGTACCACGTACCTCTGACGCATATCTTACCAACGACCGGTTGGTTCAAATCTATCTCTACACAAACCCGGGCGAAGCGTCCTCTTTCCACGTTCAACGTATGTTCGTCGACCTTAATAGGGGTGCCCACTGCTGACGCCATAGCAAGTAAGAGGCTTTCGTCATAGTAGACAAGATTCATACCTGGGAAGCGCACCCACACAAGTGTCTTCTCCACCTTAGCAGTGGATGAAACAAAGTCCGGTGACCAAGTTGACACCGCCAAATAATGGTCAAAAATCATCCATGGACCGCCGCCGATGACTTTCAGTCTGTCCTCCTCGAGATCGAATTTGACCATGAAGAATCCATTGTCAACGTCCATGAGATCAAAACCTCCCGCTAGCTTCCACGTAGAAGCCAACTTGTATTGCATGGTCCTGTAGCCTAGGTTCTTCCCCAGCAACTTCACGATTAAAGCCTCAGTCCATGGGTTACATAGGTCGTTAAACATGCTCTCATCGATAATGACATTAGGAAATAGACGATTACCTCCCACAAGTTCTATCCGGACCAAACCTTGTTTAACAAGATCCGATCTTTCCCTTGGTGGCAGAGCCTTATTTTTCCCCATAAGTTTATCACGAAAGGAATGAGGTTTGTCCTCCTCGTTAGCGTGGACTCCTCCTCCGCCGTCCGGCGGTTTCCCGTGCGGCGGAGGGTGTTGTTGGGCCGAGAAGGTGAGCGAGGGAACCATGCTAACAAACTCTCACGTTGTTTTTTGGAAATATAGCTATATTTTAAAACCTCTACAAGTCACCAAGAAATTTTCAAGCAGATACTCATTTTCTTATTTGGCATAAAAAATTAAATGTTATATGTAGTTAATTGGTTTTCAAATCAAACTCAACTATGTAATTTGGCATAAAAAAATTAATTATTAGATGTTATATTCTCATTAATTGGTTTTGAAATCAAACTCAACTATGTCATTTTTGTATTTATTAATTACTTTGTTCAAATTGATATGTAAATTTTGTAACATCATTTATGTTTTCCATTCTATTTTTATAATTTCAAATTTTATAATCAAGCCTTGTGCTATGTCAGATTAAGTTCTGTTAAGTGTTATTCATGTAGCATTATGAAAATAATGTCTTAATTGACTTACTTTATAAAGTAAAGAAAAATTGACATACTTTATGTGTTCAAACTGTCATCCAAAAGTTTTTCTCACTTGCAAATTCTTTCTTTCTTAGTTTTTCTATACCCGAAATTGACTCATTTTTTCCTTTTTGAGGTTTTGTTATCATGTTCCGCTCCCTTCTGTAGTCTTTATTTCCCAGTCGTATATACAGTGAAGTTTCATCGCCATTGGTGAGTAAACTCATGCAGCAAAATGATGATTGAAGGTCATCCCTTCTGTAGTCTTTGTTTCTTAATCATATATACATTGACGTTTCATTGCAATTGATGAGTAAACTCATGCATGCAAAACGATTAATAAAATAAGTGGAAAGCCAATTTTGTTCCATTTTTCTTTTACAATTATTTTAATTTTTTTTATTCATATCAAATAGTAATAATAATAATAATAATAATAATAATAAAGTAATAATAATGGATGTTTAAAGAGTATTTATTACCGACCATTGATTTGCTTGGGCCCATTTCTATATAAGAAAAATATTATGTATTCACATATCTTTCTCGATTTTAGCTTCGAACTAGGCTTTGAAAGGTTCAAAATCATGCTTAAGCCAAACAAACCACCCGGAAACCGGCTATATATTCACATATCTAACCACTTATAAATTTATAAGTGAAGTCCAAAATTTCATGGTATAACATATTTATAAATAAATCAAAATTCTTAGCTCATTAAGTTACTAATGATGTGAGGTACGACTAGACTAACAAACTTAACGGACTCGCAATCGGAGTCTTAGATGAAAATTTGTATTAAAACGAATAACTCTTTATTTTTTTTCAAATACGACCTACGTCATTTTCTTCGCATTACTTGTAATGACAATTCTTTTCTGTATGTTAGATTTTATTACATTCCAGTGGTCCAAACACCTCTTTCGGTCACTATTCACAAGCTTTCCCGAGGTTTATGCAACAAGTTATATTTTATTAATTTCAGTCATATATTGTTGGCTTTAAATATATTTCTTTTAGATACACATATGCCTTTATTGTAATGACCTATTTTATACTAAAACAAAACTTGCAATGTTTTGAAAATCCTTGTAATTAATCAAAAGAAGACTATCAGAAAATTGTTTAATTTAGCGCATACGAAAATATTGTTTTATAATCTCATTAGAGTAAAATATAAACAATAATGGATTAGAAAATACATCATTTTCATAAAATACGACTACATCATTTTTCAATTACAATATCACTCTTATAGAACACAATGCTTGCATCATCTACTTTATGCTATCTTGAGAGGAGGGGTTTTAAGAGAAGGGTTTGCAAAAGGGCCTTCGACTAATCCCTTTGCCACTTGCTTATAAGCTGCTTCGGTTAAGTGGCCTCCATCCCAGTTTATCCGTTTTGAAGGATCAGAGCAAACAGTATATTTATCTGCTCCACAAGGTATGGTTGGACTGACGTTGTATGGTCCACCAGCTCCACAACATGCCTTAATAACATCGCCCTTATCCGAAGTAAAGCCTGCATCATTGATGTACATAAAATAGTGTACATGTTTAAAAGCATTTGACAAGAATAAGTCATTATAAAATTGGAAATCACGGGGTGGACTATTGTTCACCCAATAAAAGAAAATAGGAACACCACGCACCATATTGTTGTGGTGCTTGATAAAAACGTTTGACATTATTGTAGTAGTCAAAATATATTATCTTAGCTTGAGGATGCTTCTGCCTTAATGATTCTATGGATTTTTTGAGCTGCTCGTTAAAGTATTCAATTACAGCGTTGTAAGCTGTCAAGCAACCAAACTCATCATAGTCTTCTTTTATCTTACTATCCACCAGTGTCAAAATGGTAGCACTACACCCCATTGGGAAGTTCCCTGGCACAGCTAGCTCTACTGCCCCTTCTTCAAGTAATGCCTAACAAATAGATGGAAACAAAAGTGATAAAATTTTTATGTTTATCTATGACCACTACTCATTCAATCATATCTCTAATTAAAGTCTACATTTTATGACTGTGGCAAACATATCAGTACGTAAATATGATATAACATACAGTGGTGGTATTTGTAATTGCTTCAACCATTAAGGGGGCTATTTCTCGAAGTTTTGTTAAATTTTTATGTTCTATATACGAGATAACATCGTTGCCACCAATCTCTCCCACTAGAAACAATGATCTTTTGAAGTAGCTATCACACTCTGTGTCAAGGTATAACAAAAGTTGTGTTAGTAATATAGAGAAAATTTTATGTATTTGAAACAAAAACGTAATTCAAGAAAATATGGTACAACCTTCTTTGCTTTTACACAGAGAGGGTTTCAGCTTCTTAAACCAACCAAGTTGAACGCTCAGGGAATTATTTGTCGCCGGGGGACGTGAAACATCATGGCGCATGAGATAATCATATTCAATTGCCGTGGCACCAGCAAATGCAAAGTTTACTCCTTTCTTGATGTCTTGGTCTTTGGTGAGAGTCTTATATGCCGGCAAAAATGGCAACCCATATGCCTCAGCTACAATTCAATTGACTGCAAGTTAGTGAATTGTTCAATCACAAATGGACAACTGCTAAGTTTTACTGATTTTAAAGAATGTTTAACCAATGTTTTTGACATGTTTTTTATGTGAAAATCACGTAGAGTCCATTAAATCGTGTCAGATCCATGTGAATTTTGATAAATAATAAAATATTTATCAGACAGAGTATATATGAGTGTTTGCTTATATTTTTCTTATTTCTTGTAGCTCTCATACCCGAAAAAACTGTTTTACCCAGTTGAAAAAAAAAAAGAACATGAGTAAAATTACCTATGAAATCTATGATGAGTCTTCCATTTGACAAACGCCCAGATGGACGTTTGAAGTAGGTTGAACCATAAGGACTATCGCACGACCGGGTCGAGGGTCAAGATGCAGATTTCGGTGTCACTTATAGAGTCACCAAAGTTAAAAATAGCTTCATACGGGAGAGGATTAGCATTTGAAACAACACTTCCAAGAAAACCACATGCAAAGCCGATGCTAAAGAGAATGAAAATCTTCATGGTGTTATTGAGAGCTAGGAAAGAATTGATATTGATATGTGAGATGATGGATGCTTGGAAAATGGGGTTGATCGGCTTTATATATTGTTGCACTAACTACTTGTCTTGTCATGTAACAATCATTCTAATCTGTTAACTATAAATGGTCTAACTATTTTAATACGCATAAAGATGTGATTTTATATATTTAGCGGATGTTTTCAATGCATACACATAAGTGAAACACACGTCGGTTTGCCCACAATATTATCTGTTGTCGTTGTCTTAGTTCTTTCTGTGTTTGTTTGTTGGACCTAAACTCCAACATCCATACACTAAAATTAGAGGTCGTAACAATTTCCTTATACAGATGTCTAAAGATATCTCCCTCCCCCCAAAGACTATAAAATATTTTCATAATTCTTTTTTAGAACAAGGTTATTGTATAACTAAGTTTTCTTTTGATTTAAATTTTGGGGCAATAATAAAAATGAATTTTTTCAGCATATATTATTCCATCCCATAGCTTAATCATTTTATCGATAAACCAAGATGATACTAAAAAAAGGATCCGGACGTTGAAAATTTTGAGAAGCATAATTGTGAGGGAAAATGTCTGTCGTATTTTATTAAATATAGCTATATTTTAAAACCTCTACAAGTCACCAAGAAATTTTCAAGCAGATACTCATTTTCTTATTTGGCATAAAAAATTAAATGTTATATGTAGTTAAATGGTTTTCAAATCAAACTCAACTATGTAATTTGGCATAAAAATTAATTATTAGATGTTATATTCTCATTAATTGGTTTTGAAATCAAACTCAACTATGTCATTTTTGTATTTATTAATTACTTTGTTCAAATTGATATGTAAATTTTGTAACATCATTTATGTTTTCCATTCTATTTTTATAATTTCAAATTTTATAATCAAGCCTTGTGCTATGTCAGATTAAGTTCTATTAAGTGTTTATTCATGTAGCATTATGAAAATAATGTCTTAATTGACTTACTTTATATAGTAAAGAAAAATTGACATACTTTATGTGTTCAAACTGTCATCCAAAAGATTTTCTCACTTGCAAATTCTTTCTTTCTTAGGTTTTCTATACAGAAATTGACTCATTTTTTCCTTTTTGAGGTTTTGTTATCATGTTCCGCTCCCTTCTGCAGTCTTTGTTTCCCAGTCGTATATACAGTGAAGTTTCATCGCCATTGGTGAGTAAACTCATGCAGCAAAATGATGAATGAAGGTCATCCCTTCTGTAGTCTTTGTTTCTTAATCATATATACATTGACGTTTCATTGCAATTGATGAGTAAACTCATGCAGCAAAACGATTAATAAAATATGTGGAAAGCCAATTTTGTTCCATTTTTCTTTTACAATTATTTTAATTTTTTTATTCATATCAAATAGTAGTAATAATAATAATAATAATAATAATAATAATAATAATAATAAAGTAATAATAATGGATGTTTAAAGAGTATTTATTACCGACCATTGATTTGCTTGGGCCCATTTCTATATAAGAAAAATATTATGTATTCACATATCTTTCTCGATTTTAGCTTCGAACTAGGCTTTGAAAGGTTCAAAATCATGCTTAAGCCAAACAAACCACCCGGAAACCGGCTATATATTCACATATCTAACCACTTATAAATTTATAAGTGAAGTCCAAAAGTTCATGGTTTAACATATTTACAAATAAATCAAAATTCTTACCTCATTAAGTTATTAATGATGTGAGGTACGACTAGACTAACAAACTTAACAGACTCGCAATCGGAGTCTTAGATGAAAATTTGTATTAAAAAGAATAACTCTTTATTTTTTTTCAAATACGACCTACGTCATTTTCTTCGCATCACTTGTAATGACAATTCTTTTCTGTATGTTAGATTTTATTACATTCCAGAGGTCCAACCACCTCTTTCGGTCACTATTCACAAGCTTTCCCGAGGTTTATGCAACAAGTTATATTTTATTAATTTCAGTCATATATTGTTGGCTTTAAATATATTTCTTTTAGATACACATATGCCTTTATTGTAATGACCTATTTTATACTAAAACAAAACTTGCAATGTTTTGAAAATCCTTGTAATTAATCAAAAGAAGACTATCAGAAAATTGTTTAATTTAGCGCATACGAAAATATTGTTTTAAAATCTCATTAGAGTAAAATATAAACAATAATGGATTAGAAAATACATCATTTTCATAAAATACGACTACATCATTTTTCAATTACAATATCACTCTTATAGAACACAATGCTTGCATCATCTACTTTATGCTATCTTGAGAGGAGGGGTTTTAAGAGAAGGGTTTGCAAAAGGGCCTTCGACTAATCCCTTTGCCACTTGCTTATAAGCTGCTTCGGTTAAGTGGCCTCCATCCCAGTTTATCCGTTTTGAAGGATCAGAGCAAACAGTATATTTATCTGCTCCACAAGGTATGGTTGGACTGACGTTGTATGGTCCACCAGCTCCACAACATGCCTTAATAACATCGCCCTTATCCGAAGTAAAGCCTGCATCATTGATGTACATAAAATAGTGTACATGTTTAAAAGCATTTGACAAGAATAAGTCATTATAGAATTGGAAATCACGGGGTGGACTATTGTTCACCCAATAAAAGAAAATAGGAACACCACGCACCATATTGTTGTGGTGCTTGATAAAAACGTTTGACATTATTGTAGTAGTCAAAATATATTATCTTAGCTTGAGGATGCTTCTGCCTTAATGATTCTATGGATTTTTTGAGCTGCTCGTTAAAGTATTCAATTACAGCGTTGTAAGCTGTCAAGCAACCAAACTCATCATAGTCTTCTTTTATCTTACTATCCACCAGTGTCAAAATGGTAGCACTACACCTCATTGGGAAGTTCCCCGCACGCCTAGCTCTATCGCCTTCTTCAAGTAATGCCTAACAAATAGATGGAAACAAAAGTGATAAAATTTTTATGTTTATCTATGACCACTACTCATTCAATCATATCTCTAATTAAAGTCTACATTTTATGACTGTGGCAAACATATCAGTACGTAAATATGATATAACATACAGTGGTGGTATTTGTAATTGCTTCAACCATTAAGGGGGCTATTTCTCGAAGTTTTGTTAAATTTTTATGTTCTATATACGAGATAACATCGTTGCCACCAATCTCTCCCACTAGAAACAATGATCTTTTGAAGTAGCTATCACACTCTGTGTCAAGGTATAACAAAAGTTGTGTTAGTAATATAGAGAAAATTTTATGTATTTGAAACAAAAACGTAATTCAAGAAAATATGGTACAACCTTCTTTGCTTTTACACAGAGAGGGTTTCAGCTTCTTAAACCAACCAAGTTGAACGCTCAGGGAATTATTTGTCGTGGGGACGTGAAACATCATGGCGCATGAGATAATCATATTCAATTGCCGTGGCACCAGCAAATGCAAAGTTTACTCCTTTCTTGATGTCTTGGTCTTTGGTGAGAGTCTTATATGCCGGCAAAAATGGCAACCCATATGCCTCAGCTACAATTCAATTGACTGCAAGTTAGTGAATTGTTCAATCACAAATGGACAACTGCTAAGTTTTACTGATTTTAAAGAATGTTTAACCAATGTTTTTGACATGTTTTTTATGTGAAAATCACGTAGAGTCCATTAAATCGTGTCAGATCCATGTGAATTTTGATAAATAATAAAATATTTATCAGACAGAGTATATATGAGTGTTTGCTTATATTTTTCTTATTTCTTGTAGCTCTCATACCCGAAAAAACTGTTTTACCCAGTTGAAAAAAAAAACATCAGTAAAATTACCTATGAAATCTATGATGAGTCTTCCATTTGACAAACGCCCAGATGGACGTTTGAAGTAGGTTGAACCATAAGGACTATCGGCACGCACTGGTCGAGGGTCAGTAGATGCAGCATTTCCGGTGTCACTTATAGAGTCACCAAAGTTAAAAATAGCTTCATACGGGAGAGGATTAGCATTTGAAACAACACTTCCAAGAAAACCACATGCAAAGCCGATGCTAAAGAGAATGAAAATCTTCATGGTGTTATTGAGAGCTAGGAAAGAATTGATATTGATATGTGAGATGATGGATGCTTGGAAAATGGGGTTGATCGACTTTATATATTGTTGCACTAACTACTTGTCTTGTCATGTAACAATCATTCTAATCTGTTAACTATAAATGGTCTAACTATTTTAATACGCATAAAGATGTGATTTTATATATTTAGCGGATGTTTTCAATGCATACACATAAGTGAAACACACGTCGTTTTGTCCACAATATTATCTGTTGTCGTTGTCTTAGTTCTTTCTGTGTTTGTTTGTTGGACCTAAACTCCAACATCCATACACTAAAATTAGAGGTCGTAACAATTTCCTTATACAGATGTCTAAAGATATCTCCCTCCCCCCAAAGACTATAAAATATTTTCATAATTCTTTTTTAGAACAAGGTTATTGTATAACTAAGTTTTCTTTTGATTTAAATTTTGGGGCAATAATAAAAATGAATTTTTTCAGCATATATTATTCCATCCCATAGCTTAATCATTTTATCGATAAACCAAGATGATACTAAAAAAAGGATCCGGACGTTGAAAATTTTGAGAAGCATAATTGTGAGGGAAAATGTCTGTCGTATTTTATTAAATATAGCTATATTTTAAAACCTCTACAAGTCACCAAGAAATTTTCAAGCAGATACTCATTTTCTTATTTGGCATAAAAAATTAAATGTTATATGTAGTTAATTGGTTTTCAAATCAAACTCAACTATGTAATTTGGCATAAAAATTAATTATTAGATGTTATATTCTCATTAATTGGTTTTGAAATCAAACTCAACTATGTCATTTTTGTATTTATTAATTACTTTGTTCAAATTGATATGTAAATTTTGTAACATCATTTATGTTTTCCATTCTATTTTTATAATTTCAAATTTTATAATCAAGCCTTGTGCTATGTCAGATTAAGTTCTATTAAGTGTTTATTCATGTAGCATTATGAAAATAATGTCTTAATTGACTTACTTTATATAGTAAAGAAAAATTGACATACTTTATGTGTTCAAACTGTCATCCAAAAGTTTTTCTCACTTGCAAATTCTTTCTTTCTTAGTTTTTCTATACCCGAAATTGACTCATTTTTTCCTTTTTGAGGTTTTGTTATCATGTTCCGCTCCCTTCTGCAGTCTTTGTTTCCCAGTCGTATATACAGTGAAGTTTCATCGCCATTGGTGAGTAAACTCATGCAGCAAAATGATGAATGAAGGTCATCCCTTCTGTAGTCTTTGTTTCTTAATCATATATACATTGACGTTTCATTGCAATTGATGAGTAAACTCATGCAGCAAAACGATTAATAAAATATGTGGAAAGCCAATTTTGTTCCATTTTTCTTTTACAATTATTTTAATTTTTTTATTCATATCAAATAGTAATAATAATAATAATAATAATAATAATAATAATAATAATAATAATAATAAAGTAATAATAATGGATGTTTAAAGAGTATTTATTACCGACCATTGATTTGCTTGGGCCCATTTCTATATAAGAAAAATATTATGTATTCACATATCTTTCTCGATTTTAGCTTCGAACTAGGCTTTGAAAGGTTCAAAATCATGCTTAAGCCAAACAAACCACCCGGAAACCGGCTATATATTCACATATCTAACCACTTATAAATTTATAAGTGAAGTCTAAAAGTTCATGGTTTAACATATTTACAAATAAATCAAAATTCTTACCTCATTAAGTTCTTAATGATGTGAGGTACGACTAGACTAACAAACTTAACGGACTCGCAATCGGAGTCTTAGATGAAAATTTGTATTAAAACGAATAACTCTTTATTTTTTTTCAAATACGACCTACGTCATTTTCTTCGCATTACTTGTAATGACAATTCTTTTCTGTATGTTAGATTTTATTACATTCCAGAGGTCCAACCACCTCTTTCGGTCACTATTCACAAGCTTTCCCGAGGTTTATGCAACAAGTTATATTTTATTAATTTCAGTCATATATTGTTGGCTTTAAATATATTTCTTTTAGATACACATATGCCTTTATTGTAATGACCTATTTTATACTAAAACAAAACTTGCAATGTTTTGAAAATCCTTGTAATTAATCAAAAGAAGACTATCAGAAAATTGTTTAATTTAGCGCATACGAAAATATTGTTTTAAAATCTCATTAGAGTAAAATATAAACAATAATGGATTAGAAAATACATCATTTTCATAAAATACGACTACATCATTTTTCAATTACAATATCACTCTTATAGAACACAATGCTTGCATCATCTACTTTATGCTATCTTGAGAGGAGGGGTTTTAAGAGAAGGGTTTGCAAAAGGGCCTTCGACTAATCCCTTTGCCACTTGCTTATAAGCTGCTTCGGTTAAGTGGCCTCCATCCCAGTTTATCCGTTTTGAAGGATCAGAGCAAACAGTATATTTATCTGCTCCACAAGGTATGGTTGGACTGACGTTGTATGGTCCACCAGCTCCACAACATGCCTTAATAACATCGCCCTTATCCGAAGTAAAGCCTGCATCATTGATGTACATAAAATAGTGTACATGTTTAAAAGCATTTGACAAGAATAAGTCATTATAGAATTGGAAATCACGGGTGGACTATTGTTCACCCAATAAAAGAAAATAGGAACACCACGCACCATATTGTTGTGGTGCTTGATAAAAACGTTTGACATTATTGTAGTAGTCAAAATATATTATCTTAGCTTGAGGATGTACGCCTTAATGATTCTATGGATTTTTGAGCTGCTCGTTAAAGTATTCAATTACGGCGTTATGGTGTCAAGCAACCAAACTCATCATAGTCTTCTTTTATCTTACTATCCACCGTGTCAAAATGGTAGCACTACACCCCATTGGGAAGTTCCTGGCACAGCCTAGCTCTATCGCCTTCTTCAAGTAATGCCTAACAAATAGATGGAAACAAAAGTGATAAAATTTTTATGTTTATCTATGACCACTACTCATTCAATCATATCTCTAATTAAAGTCTACATTTTATGACTGTGGCAAACATATCAGTACGTAAATATGATATAACATACAGTGGTGGTATTTGTAATTGCTTCAACCATTAAGGGGGCTATTTCTCGAAGTTTTGTTAAATTTTTATGTTCTATATACGAGATAACATCGTTGCCACCAATCTCTCCCACTAGAAACAATGATCTTTTGAAGTAGCTATCACACTCTGTGTCAAGGTATAACAAAAGTTGTGTTAGTAATATAGAGAAAATTTTATGTATTTGAAACAAAAACGTAATTCAAGAAAATATGGTACAACCTTCTTTGCTTTTACACAGAGAGGGTTTCAGCTTCTTAAACCAACCAAGTTGAACGCTCAAGGAATTATTTGTCGCCGGGGGACGTGAAACATCATGGCGCATGAGATAATCATATTCAATTGCCGTGGCACCAGCAAATGCAAAGTTTACTCCTTTCTTGATGTCTTGGTCTTTGGTGAGAGTCTTATATGCCGGCAAAAATGGCAACCCATATGCCTCAGCTACAATTCAATTGACTGCAAGTTAGTGAATTGTTCAATCACAAATGGACAACTGCTAAGTTTTACTGATTTTAAAGAATGTTTAACCAATGTTTTTGACATGTTTTTTATGTGAAAATCACGTAGAGTCCATTAAATCGTGTCAGATCCATGTGAATTTTGATAAATAATAAAATATTTATCAGACAGAGTATATATGAGTGTTTGCTTATATTTTTCTTATTTCTTGTAGCTCTCATACCCGAAAAAACTGTTTTACCCAGTTGAAAAAAAAAAGAACATGAGTAAAATTACCTATGAAATCTATGATGAGTCTTCCATTTGACAAACGCCCAGATGGACGTTTGAAGTAGGTTGAACCATAAGGACTATCAGACGCACCGGTCGAGGGTCGATGAGATGCAGATTTCGGTGTCACTTATAGAGTCACCAAAGTTAAAAATAGATTCATACGGGAGAGGATTAGCATTTGAAACAACACTTCCAAGAAAACCACATGCAAAGCCGATGCTAAAGAGAATGAAAATCTTCATGGTGTTATTGAGAGCTAGGAAAGAATTGATATTGATATGTGAGATGATGGATGCTTGGAAAATGGGGTTGATCGACTTTATATATTGTTGCACTAACTACTTGTCTTGTCATGTAACAATCATTCTAATCTGTTAACTATAAATGGTCTAACTATTTTAATACGCATAAAGCTGTGATTTTATATATTTAGCGGATGTTTTCAATGCATACACATAAGTGAAACACACGTCGGTTTGCCCACAATATTATCTGTTGTCGTTGTCTTAGTTCTTTCTGTGTTTGTTTGTTGGACCTAAACTCCAACATCCATACACTAAAATTAGAGGTCGTAACAATTTCCTTATACAGATGTCTAAAGATATCTCCCTCCCCCCAAAGACTATAAAATATTTTCATAATTCTTTTTTAGAACAAGGTTATTGTATAACTAAGTTTTCTTTTGATTTAAATTTTGGGGCAATAATAAAAATGAATTTTTTCAGCATATATTATTCCATCCCATAGCTTAATCATTTTATCGATAAACCAAGATGATACTAAAAAAAGGATCCGGACGTTGAAAATTTTGAGAAGCATAATTGTGAGGGAAAATGTCTGTCGTATTTTATTAAATATAGCTATATTTTAAAACCTCTACAAGTCACCAAGAAATTTTCAAGCAGATACTCATTTTCTTATTTGGCATAAAAAATTAAATGTTATATGTAGTTAAATGGTTTTCAAATCAAACTCAACTATGTAATTTGGCATAAAAAAATTAATTATTAGATGTTATATTCTCATTAATTGGTTTTGAAATCAAACTCAACTATGTCATTTTTGTATTTATTAATTACTTTGTTCAAATTGATATGTAAATTTTGTAACATCATTTATGTTTTCCATTCTATTTTTATAATTTCAAATTTTATAATCAAGCCTTGTGCTATGTCAGATTAAGTTCTGTTAAGTGTTTATTCATGTAGCATTATGAAAATAATGTCTTAATTGACTTACTTTATATAGTAAAGAAAAATTGACATACTTTATGTGTTCAAACTGTCATCCAAAAGTTTTTCTCACTTGCAAATTCTTTCTTTCTTAGTTTTTCTATACCCGAAATTGACTCATTTTTTCCTTTTTGAGGTTTTGTTATCATGTTCCGCTCCCTTCTGCAGTCTTTGTTTCCCAGTCGTATATACAGTGAAGTTTCATCGCCATTGGTGAGTAAACTCATGCAGCAAAATGATGAATGAAGGTCATCCCTTCTGTAGTCTTTGTTTCTTAATCATATATACATTGACGTTTCATTGCAATTGATGAGTAAACTCATGCAGCAAAACGATTAATAAAATATGTGGAAAGCCAATTTTGTTCCATTTTTCTTTTACAATTATTTTAATTTTTTTATTCATATCAAATAGTAATAATAATAATAATAATAATAATAATAATAATAATAATAAAGTAATAATAATGGATGTTTAAAGAGTATTTATTACCGACCATTGATTTGCTTGGGCCCATTTCTATATAAGAAAAATATTATGTATTCACATATCTTTCTCGATTTTAGCTTCGAACTAGGCTTTGAAAGGTTCAAAATCATGCTTAAGCCAAACAAACCACCCGGAAACCGGCTATATATTCACATATCTAACCACTTATAAATTTATAAGTGAAGTCCAAAAGTTCATGGTTTAACATATTTACAAATAAATCAAAATTCTTACCTCATTAAGTTATTAATGATGTGAGGTACGACTAGACTAACAAACTTAACGCACTATAATCGAGTCTTAGATGAAAATTTGTATTAAAAAGAATAACTCTTTATTTTTTCAAATCCGCCCTACGTCATTTTCTTCGCATCACTTGTAATGCCATTCCTTTTCTGTATGTTAGATTTTATTACATTCCAGAGGTCCAACCACCTCTTTCGGTCACTATTCACAAGCTTTCCCGAGGTTTATGCAACAAGTTATATTTTATTAATTTCAGTCATATATTGTTGGCTTTAAATATATTTCTTTTAGATACACATATGCCTTTATTGTAATGACCTATTTTATACTAAAACAAAACTTGCAATGTTTTGAAAATCCTTGTAATTAATCAAAAGAAGACTATCAGAAAATTGTTTAATTTAGCGCATACGAAAATATTGTTTTAAAATCTCATTAGAGTAAAATATAAACAATAATGGATTAGAAAATACATCATTTTCATAAAATACGACTACATCATTTTCAATTACAATATCACTCTTATAGAACACAATGCTTGCATCATCTACTTTATGCTATCTTGAGAGGAGGGTTTTAAGAGAAGGGTTTGCAAAGGGCCTTCGACTAATCCCTTTGCCACTTGCTTATAAGCTGCTTGGTTAAGTGGCCTCCATCCCAGCTTTATCCGCTTTTGAAGGATCGAGCAAACAAGATATTTATCTCGCTCCACAAGGTATGGTTGGGTGGCGTTGTATGGTCCACCAGCTCCACAACATGCCTTAATAACATCGCCCTTATCCGAAGTAAAGCCTGCATCATTGATGTACATAAAATAGTGTACATGTTTAAAAGCATTTGACAAGAATAAGTCATTATAGAATTGGAAATCACGGGGTGGACTATTGTTCACCCAATAAAAGAAAATAGGAACACCACGCACCATATTGTTGTGGTGCTTGATAAAAACGTTTGACATTATTGTAGTAGTCAAAATATATTATCTTAGCTTGAGGATGCTTCTGCCTTAATGATTCTATGGATTTTTTGAGCTGCTCGTTAAAGTATTCAATTACAGCGTTGTAAGCTGTCAAGCAACCAAACTCATCATAGTCTTCTTTTATCTTACTATCCACCAGTGTCAAAATGGTAGCACTACACCCCATTGGGAAGTTCCCTGGCACAGCTAGCTCTACTGCCCCTTCTTCAAGTAATGCCTAACAAATAGATGGAAACAAAAGTGATAAAATTTTTATGTTTATCTATGACCACTACTCATTCAATCATATCTCTAATTAAAGTCTACATTTTATGACTGTGGCAAACATATCAGTACGTAAATATGATATAACATACAGTGGTGGTATTTGTAATTGCTTCAACCATTAAGGGGGCTATTTCTCGAAGTTTTGTTAATTTTTTTTGTTCTATATCCGAGATAACATCGTTGCCACCAATCTCTCCCACTAGAAACAATGATCTTTTGAAGTAGCTATCACACTCTGTGTCAAGGTATAACAAAAGTTGTGTTAGTAATATAGAGAAAATTTTATGTATTTGAAACAAAAACGTAATTCAAGAAAATATGGTACAACCTTCTTTGCTTTTACACAGAGAGGGTTTCAGCTTCTTAAACCAACCAAGTTGAACGCTCAGGGAATTATTTGTCGCCGGGGGACGTGAAACATCATGGCGCATGAGATAATCATATTCAATTGCCGTGGCACCAGCAAATGCAAAGTTTACTCCTTTCTTGATGTCTTGGTCTTTG
Organism: Calophaca sinica; assembly: GCA_037113605.1. Lineage (NCBI taxonomy): Eukaryota > Viridiplantae > Streptophyta > Magnoliopsida > Fabales > Fabaceae > Calophaca > Calophaca sinica. Next base: position 9,895,556 of record CM073732.1, on the reverse strand, counting down.
GTGAGAGTCTTATATGCCGGCAAAAATGGCAACCCATATGCCTCGGCTACAATTCAATTGTTGCAAGTTAGTGAATTGTTCAATCACAAATGGACAACTGCTAAGTTTTACTGATTTTAAAGAATGTTTAACCAATGTTTTTGACATGTTTTTTATGTGAAAATCACGTAGAGTCCATTAAATCGTGTCAGATCCATGTGAATTTTGATAAATAATAAAATATTTATCAGACAGAGTATATATGAGTGTTTGCTTATATTTTTCTTATTTCTTGTAGCTCTCATACCCGAAAAAACTGTTTTACCCAGTTGAAAAAAAAAAGAACATGAGTAAAATTACCTATGAAATCTATGATGAGTCTTCCATTTGACAAACGCCCAGATGGACGTTTGAAGTAGGTTGAACCATAAGGACTATCGGCACGCACTGGTCGAGGGTCAGTAGATGCAGCATTTCCGGTGTCACTTATAGAGTCACCAAAGTTAAAAATAGCTTCATACGGGAGAGGATTAGCATTTGAAACAACACTTCCAAGAAAACCACATGCAAAGCCGATGCTAAAGAGAATGAAAATCTTCATGGTGTTATTGAGAGCTAGGAAAGAATTGATATTGATATGTGAGATGATGGATGCTTGGAAAATGGGGTTGATCGACTTTATATATTGTTGCACTAACTACTTGTCTTGTCATGTAACAATCATTCTAATCTGTTAACTATAAATGGTCTAACTATTTTAATACGCATAAAGCTGTGATTTTATATATTTAGCGGATGTTTTCAATGCATACACATAAGTGAAACACACGTCGGTTTGCCCACAATATTATCTGTTGTCGTTGTCTTAGTTCTTTCTGTGTTTGTTTGTTGGACCTAAACTCCAACATCCATACACTAAAATTAGAGGTCGTAACAATTTCCTTATACAGATGTCTAAAGATATCTCCCTCCCCCCAAAGACTATAAAATATTTTCATAATTCTTTTTTAGAACAAGGTTATTGTATAACTAAGTTTTTGTTTTATTTAAAATTTGAGGCAATAATAAAAATGAATTTTTTCAGCATATATTATTCCATCCCATAGCTTAATCATTTTATCGATAAACCAAGATGATACTAAAAAGGATCCGACGTTGAAAATTTTGAGAAGCATAATTGTGAGGGAAAATGTCTGTCGTATTTTATTAAATATAGCTATATTTTAAAACCTCTACAAGTCACCAAGAAATTTTCAACCAGATACTCATTTTCTTATTTGGCATAAAAAATTAAATGTTATATGTAGGTAATTGGTTTTCAAATCAAACTCAACTATGTAATTTGGCATAAAAAATTAATTATTAGATGTTATATTCTCATTAATTGGTTTTGAAATCAAACTCAACTATGTCATTTTTGTATTTATTAATTACTTTGTTCAAATTGATATGTAAATTTTGTAACATCATTTATGTTTTCCATTCTATTTTTATAATATCAAATTTTATAATCAAGCCTTGTGCTATGTCAGATTAAGTTACATTAAGTGTTATTCATGTAGCATTATGAAAATAATGTCTTAATTGGCTTACTTTATATAGTAAAGAAAAATTGACATACTTTATGTGTTCAAACTGTCATCCAAAAGTTTTTCTCACTTGCAAATTCTTTCTTTCTTAGTTTTTCTATACCCGAAATTGACTCATTTTTTCCTTTTTGAGGTTTTGTTATCTTGTTCCGCTCCCTTCTGCAGTCTTTGTTTCCCAGTCGTATATACAGTGAAGTTTCATCGCCATTGGTGAGTAAACTCATGCAGCAAAATGATGATTGAAGGTCATCCATTCTGTAGTCTTTGTTTCTTAATCATATATACATTGACGTTTCATTGCAATTGATGAGTAAACTCATGCAGCAAAACGATTAATAAAATATGTGGAAAGCCAATTTTGTTCCATTTTTCTTTTACAATTATTTTAATTTTTTTTGTTCATATCAAATAGTAATAATAATAATAATAATAATAATAAAGTAATAATAATGGATGTTTAAAGAGTATTTATTACCGACCATTGATTTGCTTGGGCCCATTTCTATATAAGAAAAATATTATGTATTCACATATCTTTCTCGATTTTAGCTTCGAACTAGGCTTTGAAAGGTTCAAAATCATGCTTAAGCCAAACAAACCACCCGGAAACCGGCTATATATTCACATATCTAACCACTTATAAATTTATAAGTGAAGTCTAAAAGTTCATGGTTTAACATATTTACAAATAAATCAAAATTCTTACCTCATTAAGTTATTAATGATGTGAGTTACGACTAGACTAACAAACTTAACGGACTCGCAATCGGAGTCTTAGATGAAAATTTGTATTAAAATGAATAACTCTTTATTTTTATTTTTTTCAAATATGACCTACGTCATTTTCTTCGCATCACTTGTAATGACAATTCTTTTCTGTAAGTTAGATTTTATTACATTCCAGAGGTCCAACCACCTCTTTCGGTCACTATTCACAAGCTTTCCCGAGGTTTATGCAACAAGTTATATTTTATTAATTTCAGTCATATATTGTTGGCTTTAAATATATTTCTTTTAGATACACATATGCCTTTATTGTAATGACCTATTTTATACTAAAACAAAACTTGCAATGTTTTGAAAATCCTTGTAATTAATCAAAAGAAGACTATCAGAAAATTGTTTAATTTAGCGCATACGAAAATATTGTTTTAAAATCTCATTAGAGTAAAATATAAACAATAATGGATTAGAAAATACATCATTTTCATAAAATACGACTACATCATTTTTCAATTACAATATCACTCTTATAGAACACAATGCTTGCATCATCTACTTTATGCTATCTTGAGAGGAGGGGTTTTAAGAGAAGGGTTTGTAAAAGGGCCTTCGACTAATCCCTTTGCCACTTGCTTATAAGCTGCTTCGGTTAAGTGGCCTCCATCCCAGTTTATCCGTTTTGAAGGATCAGAGCAAACAGTATATTTATCTGCTCCACAAGGTATGGTTGGACTGACGTTGTATGGTCCACCAGCTCCACAACATGCCTTAATAACATTGCCCTTATCCGAAGTAAAGCCTGCATCATTGATGTACATAAAATAGTGTACATGTTTAAAAGCATTTGACAAGAATAAGTCATTATAGAATTGGAAATCACGGGGTGGACTATTGTTCACCCAATAAAAGAAAATAGGAACACCACGCACCATATTGTTGTGGTGCTTGATAAAAACGTTTGACATTATTGTAGTAGTCAAAATATATTATCTTAGCTTGAGGATGCTTCTGCCTTAATGATTCTATGGATTTTTTGAGCTGCTCGTTAAAGTATTCAATTACAGCGTTGTAAGCTGTCAAGCAACCAAACTCATCATAGTCTTCTTTTATCTTACTATCCACCAGTGTCAAAATGGTAGCACTACACCCCATTGGGAAGTTCCCTGGCACAGCTAGCTCTACTGCCCCTTCTTCAAGTAATGCCTAACAAATAGATGGAAACAAAAGTGATAAAATTTTTATGTTTATCTATGACCACTACTCATTCAATCATATCTCTAATTAAAGTCTACATTTTATGACTGTGGCAAACATATCAGTACGTAAATATGATATAACATACAGTGGTGGTATTTGTAATTGCTTCAACCATTAAGGGGGCTATTTCTCGAAGTTTTGTTAAATTTTTATGTTCTATATACGAGATAACATCGTTGCCACCAATCTCTCCCACTAGAAACAATGATCTTTTGAAGTAGCTATCACACTCTGTGTCAAGGTATAACAAAAGTTGTGTTAGTAATATAGAGAAAATTTTATGTATTTGAAACAAAAACGTAATTCAAGAAAATATGGTACAACCTTCTTTGCTTTTACACAGAGAGGGTTTCAGCTTCTTAAACCAACCAAGTTGAACGCTCAAGGAATTATTTGTCGCCGGGGGACGTGAAACATCATGGCGCATGAGATAATCATATTCAATTGCCGTGGCACCAGCAAATGCAAAGTTTACTCCTTTCTTGATGTCTTGGTCTTTGGTGAGAGTCTTATATGCCGGCAAAAATGGCAACCCATATGCCTCAGCTACAATTCAATTGACTGCAAGTTAGTGAATTGTTCAATCACAAATGGACAACTGCTAAGTTTTACTGATTTTAAAGAATGTTTAACCAATGTTTTTGACTTGTTTTTTATGTGAAAATCACGTAGAGTCCATTAAATCGTGTCAGATCCATGTGAATTTTGATAAATAATAAAATATTTATCAGACAGAGTATATATGAGTGTTTGCTTATATTTTTCTTATTTCTTGTAGCTCTCATACCCGAAAAAACTGTTTTACCCAGTTGAAAAAAAAAAAAGAACATGAGTAAAATTACCTATGAAATCTATGATGAGTCTTCCATTTGACAAACGCCCAGATGGACGTTTGAAGTAGGTTGAACCATAAGGACTATCGGCACGCACTGGTCGAGGGTCAGTAGATGCAGCATTTCCGGTGTCACTTATAGAGTCACCAAAGTTAAAAATAGCTTCATACGGGAGAGGATTAGCATTTGAAACAACACTTCCAAGAAAACCACATGCAAAGCCGATGCTAAAGAGAATGAAAATCTTCATGGTGTTATTGAGAGCTAGGAAAGAATTGATATTGATATGTGAGATGATGGATGCTTGGAAAATGGGGTTGATCGACTTTATATATTGTTGCACTAACTACTTGTCTTGTCATGTAACAATCATTCTAATCTGTTAACTATAAATGGTCTAACTATTTTAATACGCATAAAGCTGTGATTTTATATATTTAGCGGATGTTTTCAATGCATACACATAAGTGAAACACACGTCGGTTTGCCCACAATATTATCTGTTGTCGTTGTCTTAGTTCTTTCTGTGTTTGTTTGTTGGACCTAAACTCCAACATCCATACACTAAAATTAGAGGTCGTAACAATTTCCTTATACAGATGTCTAAAGATATCTCCCTCCCCCCAAAGACTATAAAATATTTTCATAATTCTTTTTTAGAACAAGGTTATTGTATAACTAAGTTTTTGTTTTATTTAAAATTTGAGGCAATAATAAAAATGAATTTTTTCAGCATATATTATTCCATCCCATAGCTTAATCATTTTATCGATAAACCAAGATGATACTAAAAAAAGGATCCGAACGTTGAAAATTTTGAGAAGCATAATTGTGAGGGAAAATGTCTGTCGTATTTTATTAAATATAGCTATATTTTAAAACCTCTACAAGTCACCAAGAAATTTTCAACCAGATACTCATTTTCTTATTTGGCATAAAAAATTAAATGTTATATGTAGTTAATTGGTTTTCAAATCAAACTCAACTATGTAATTTGGCATAAAAAAATTAATTATTAGATGTTATATTCTCATTAATTGGTTTTGAAATCAAACTCAACTATGTCATTTTTGTATTTATTAATTACTTTGTTCAAATTGATATGTAAATTTTGTAACATCATTTATGTTTTCCATTCTATTTTTATAATATCAAATTTTATAATCAAGCCTTGTGGTATGTCAGATTAAGTTCTGTTAAGTGTTATTCATGTAGCATTATGAAAATAATGTCTTAATTGGCTTACTTTATATAGTAAAGAAAAATTGACATACTTTATGTGTTCAAACTGTCATCCAAAAGTTTTTCTCACTTGCAAATTCTTTCTTTCTTAGTTTTTCTATACCCGAAATTGACTCATTTTTTCCTTTTTGAGGTTTTGTTATCTTGTTCCGCTCCTTCTGCAGTCTTTGTTTCCCGATCGTATATACTGATGAAGTTTCATCGCCATTGGTGAGTAAACTCATGCAGCAAAATGATGATTGAAGGTCATCCATTACTGTAGTCTTTGTTTCTTAATCATATATACATTGACGTTTCATTGCAATTGATGAGTAAACTCATGCAGCAAAACGATTAATAAAATATGTGGAAAGCCAATTTTGTTCCATTTTTCTTTTACAATTATTTTAATTTTTTTTGTTCATATCAAATAGTAATAATAATAATAATAATAATAAAGTAATAATAATGGATGTTTAAAGAGTATTTATTACCGACCATTGATTTGCTTGGGCCCATTTCTATATAAGAAAAATATTATGTATTCACATATCTTTCTCGATTTTAGCTTCGAACTAGGCTTTGAAAGGTTCAAAATCATGCTTAAGCCAAACAAACCACCCGGAAACCGGCTATATATTCACATATCTAACCACTTATAAATTTATAAGTGAAGTCTAAAAGTTCATGGTTTAACATATTTACAAATAAATCAAAATTCTTACCTCATTAAGTTCTTAATGATGTGAGGTACGACTAGACTAACAAACTTAACGGCCTCCAATCGAGTCTTAGATGAAAATTTGTATTAAAATGAATAACTCTTTATTTTTATTTTTTTCAAATATGACCTACGTCATTTTCTTCGCATCACTTGTAATGACAATTCTTTTCTGTAAGTTAGATTTTATTACATTCCAGAGGTCCAACCACCTCTTTCGGTCACTATTCACAAGCTTTCCCGAGGTTTATGCAACAAGTTATATTTTATTAATTTCAGTCATATATTGTTGGCTTTAAATATATTTCTTTTAGATACACATATGCCTTTATTGTAATGACCTATTTTATACTAAAACAAAACTTGCAATGTTTTGAAAATCCTTGTAATTAATCAAAAGAAGACTATCAGAAAATTGTTTAATTTAGCGCATACGAAAATATTGTTTTAAAATCTCATTAGAGTAAAATATAAACAATAATGGATTAGAAAATACATCATTTTCATAAAATACGACTACATCATTTTTCAATTACAATATCACTCTTATAGAACACAATGCTTGCATCATCTACTTTATGCTATCTTGAGAGGAGGGGTTTTAAGAGAAGGGTTTGCAAAAGGGCCTTCGACTAATCCCTTTGCCACTTGCTTATAAGCTGCTTCGGTTAAGTGGCCTCCATCCCAGTTTATCCGTTTTGAAGGATCAGAGCAAACAGTATATTTATCTGCTCCACAAGGTATGGTTGGACTGACGTTGTATGGTCCACCAGCTCCACAACATGCCTTAATAACATCGCCCTTATCCGAAGTAAAGCCTGCATCATTGATGTACATAAAATAGTGTACATGTTTAAAAGCATTTGACAAGAATAAGTCATTATAGAATTGGAAATCACGGGGTGGACTATTGTTCACCCAATAAAAGAAAATAGGAACACCACGCACCATATTGTTGTGGTGCTTGATAAAAACGTTTGACATTATTGTAGTAGTCAAAATATATTATCTTTGCTTGAGGATGCTTCTGCCTTAATGATTCTATGGATTTTTTGAGCTGCTCGTTAAAGTATTCAATTACAGCGTTGTAAGCTGTCAAGCAACCAAACTCATCATAGTCTTCTTTTATCTTACTATCCACCAGTGTCAAAATGGTAGCACTACACCCCATTGGGAAGTTCCCTGGCACAGCTAGCTCTACTGCCCCTTCTTCAAGTAATGCCTAACAAATAGATGGAAACAAAAGTGATAAAATTTTTATGTTTATCTATGACCACTACTCATTCAATCATATCTCTAATTAAAGTCTACATTTTATGACTGTGGCAAACATATCAGTACGTAAATATGATATAACATACTGATGGTGGTATTTGTAATTGCTTCAACCATTAAGGGGGCTATTTCTCGAAGTTTTGTTAAATTTTTATGTTCTATATACGAGATAACATCGTTGCCACCAATCTCTCCCACTAGAAACAATGATCTTTTGAAGTAGCTATCACACTCTGTGTCAAGGTATAACAAAAGTTGTGTTAGTAATATAGAGAAAATTTTATGTATTTGAAACAAAAACGTAATTCAAGAAAATATGGTACAACCTTCTTTGCTTTTACACAGAGGGTTTCACTTCTTAAACCAACCAAGTTGAACGCTCAGGGAATTATTTGTCGCCGGGGGACGTGAAACATCATGGCGCATGAGATAATCATATTCAATTGCCGTGGCACCAGCAAATGCAAAGTTTACTCCTTTCTTGATGTCTTGGTCTTTGGTGAGAGTCTTATATGCCGGCAAAAATGGCAACCCATATGCCTCAGCTACAATTCAATTGACTGCAAGTTAGTGAATTGTTCAATAACAAATGGACAACTGCTAAGTTTTACTGATTTTAAAGAATGTTTAACCAATGTTTTTGACATGTTTTTTATGTGAAAATCACGTAGAGTCCATTAAATCGTGTCAGATCCATGTGAATTTTGATAAATAATAAAATATTTATCAGACAGAGTATATATGAGTGTTTGCTTATATTTTTCTTATTTCTTGTAGCTCTCATACCCGAAAAAACTGTTTTACCCAGTTGAAAAAAAAAAGAACATGAGTAAAATTACCTATGAAATCTATGATGAGTCTTCCATTTGATAAACGCCCAGATGGACGTTTGAAGTAGGTTGAACCATAAGGACTATCAAGACGACCGGTCGAGGGTCAGTAGATGCAGCATTTCCGGTGTCACTTATAGAGTCACCAAAGTTAAAAATAGCTTCATACGGGAGAGGATTAGCATTTGAAACAACACTTCCAAGAAAACCACATGCAAAGCCGATGCTAAAGAGAATGAAAATCTTCATGGTGTTATTGAGAGCTAGGAAAGAATTGATATTGATATGTGAGATGATGGATGCTTGGAAAATGGGGTTGATCGACTTTATATATTGTTGCACTAACTACTTGTCTTGTGATGTAACAATCATTCTAATCTGTTAACTATAAATGGTCTAACTATTTTAATACGCATAAAGCTGTGATTTTATATATTTAGCGGATGTTTTCAATGCATACACATAAGTGAAACACACGTCGGTTTGCCCACAATATTATCTGTTGTCGTTGTCTTAGTTCTTTCTGTGTTTGTTTGTTGGACCTAAACTCCAACATCCATACACTAAAATTAGAGGTCGTAACAATTTCCTTATACAGATGTCTAAAGATATCTCCCTCCCCCCAAAGACTATAAAATTTTTTCATAATTCTTTTTTAGAACAAGGTTATTGTATAACTAAGTTTTTGTTTTATTTAAAATTTGAGGCAATAATAAAAATGAATTTTTTCAGCATATATTATTCCATCCCATAGCTTAATCATTTTATTGATAAACCAAGATGATACTAAAAAGGATCCAACGTTGAAAATTTTGAGAAGCATAATTGTGAGGAAAAATGTCTGTCGTATTTTATTAAATATAGCTATATTTTAAAACCTCTACAAGTCACCAAGAAATTTTCAACCAGATACTCATTTTCTTATTTGGCATAAAAATTAAATGTTATATGTAGTTAATTGGTTTTCAAATCAAACTCAACTATGTAATTTGGCATAAAAAAATTAATTATTAGATGTTATATTCTCATTAATTGGTTTTGAAATCAAACTCAACTATGTCATTTTTGTATTTATTAATTACTTTGTTCAAATTGATATGTAAATTTTGTAACATCATTTATGTTTTCCATTCTATTTTTATAATATCAAATTTTATAATCAAGCCTTGTGGTATGTCAGATTAAGTTCTGTTAAGTGTTATTCATGTAGCATTATGAAAATAATGTCTTAATTGGCTTACTTTATATAGTAAAGAAAAATTGACATACTTTATGTGTTCAAACTGTCATCCAAAAGTTTTTCTCACTTGCAAATTCTTTCTTTCTTAGTTTTTCTATACCCGAAATTGACTCATTTTTTCCTTTTTGAGGTTTTGTTATCTTGTTCCGCTCCCTTCTGCAGTCTTTGTTTCCCGATGTATATACGGTGAAGTTTCATCGCCATTGGTGAGTAAACTCATGCAGCAAAATGATGATTGAAGGTCATCCATTCTGTAGTCTTTGTTTCTTAATCATATATACATTGACGTTTCATTGCAATTGATGAGTAAACTCATGCAGCAAAACGATTAATAAAATATGTGGAAAGCCAAATTTGGTCCATGTGTCTTTTACAATTATTTTAATTTTTTTTGTTCATATCAAATAGTAATAATAATAATAATAATAATAAAGTAATAATAATGGATGTTTAAAGAGTATTTATTACCGACCATTGATTTGCTTGGGCCCATTTCTATATAAGAAAAATATTATGTATTCACATATCTTTCTCGATTTTAGCTTCGAACTAGGCTTTGAAAGGTTCAAAATCATGCTTAAGCCAAACAAACCACCCGGAAACCGGCTATATATTCACATATCTAACCACTTATAAATTTATAAGTGAAGTCTAAAAGTTCATGGTTTAACATATTTACAAATAAATCAAAATTCTTACCTCATTAAGTTATTAATGATGTGAGTTACGACTAGACTAACAAACTTAACGGACTACTTAATCGAGTCTTAGATGAAAATTTGTATTAAAATGAATAACTCTTTATTTTTATTTTTTTCAAATATGACCTACGTCATTTTCTTCGCATCACTTGTAATGACAATTCTTTTCTGTAAGTTAGATTTTATTACATTCCAGAGGTCCAACCACCTCTTTCGGTCACTATTCACAAGCTTTCCCGAGGTTTATGCAACAAGTTATATTTTATTAATTTCAGTCATATATTGTTGGCTTTAAATATATTTCTTTTAGATACACATATGCCTTTATTGTAATGACCTATTTTATACTAAAACAAAACTTGCAATGTTTTGAAAATCCTTGTAATTAATCAAAAGAAGACTATCAGAAAATTGTTTAATTTAGCGCATACGAAAATATTGTTTTAAAATCTCATTAGAGTAAAATATAAACAATAATGGATTAGAAAATACATCATTTTCATAAAATACGACTACATCATTTTTCAATTACAATATCACTCTTATAGAACACAATGCTTGCATCATCTACTTTATGCTATCTTGAGAGGAGGGGTTTTAAGAGAAGGGTTTGCAAAAGGGCCTTCGACTAATCCCTTTGCCACTTGCTTATAAGCTGCTTCGGTTAAGTGGCCTCCATCCCAGTTTATCCGTTTTGAAGGATCAGAGCAAACAGTATATTTATCTGCTCCACAAGGTATGGTTGGACTGACGTTGTATGGTCCACCAGCTCCACAACATGCCTTAATAACATCGCCCTTATCCGAAGTAAAGCCTGCATCATTGATGTACATAAAATAGTGTACATGTTTAAAAGCATTTGACAAGAATAAGTCATTATAGAATTGGAAATCACGGGGTGGACTATTGTTCACCCAATAAAAGAAAATAGGAACACCACGCACCATATTGTTGTGGTGCTTGATAAAAACGTTTGACATTATTGTAGTAGTCAAAATATATTATCTTTGCTTGAGGATGCTTCTGCCTTAATGATTCTATGGATTTTTTGAGCTGCTCGTTAAAGTATTCAATTACAGCGTTGTAAGCTGTCAAGCAACCAAACTCATCATAGTCTTCTTTTATCTTACTATCCACCAGTGTCAAAATGGTAGCACTACACCCCATTGGGAAGTTCCTGGCACGCCTAGCTCTACTGCCCCTTCTTCAAGTAATGCCTAACAAATAGATGGAAACAAAAGTGATAAAATTTTTATGTTTATCTATGACCACTACTCATTCAATCATATCTCTAATTAAAGTCTACATTTTATGACTGTGGCAAACATATCAGTACGTAAATATGATATAACATACGGTGGTGGTATTTGTAATTGCTTCAACCATTAAGGGGGCTATTTCTCGAAGTTTTGTTAAATTTTTATGTTCTATATACGAGATAACATCGTTGCCACCAATCTCTCCCACTAGAAACAATGATCTTTTGAAGTAGCTATCACACTCTGTGTCAAGGTATAACAAAAGTTGTGTTAGTAATATAGAGAAAATTTTATGTATTTGAAACAAAAACGTAATTCAAGAAAATATGGTACAACCTTCTTTGCTTTTACACAGAGAGGGTTTCAGCTTCTTAAACCAACCAAGTTGAACGCTCAGGGAATTATTTGTCGCCGGGGGACGTGAAACATCATGGCGCATGAGATAATCATATTCAATTGCCGTGGCACCAGCAAATGCAAAGTTTACTCCTTTCTTGATGTCTTGGTCTTTGGTGAGAGTCTTATATGCCGGCAAAAATGGCAACCCATATGCCTCAGCTACAATTCAATTGACTGCAAGTTAGTGAATTGTTCAATAACAAATGGACAACTGCTAAGTTTTACTGATTTTAAAGAATGTTTAACCAATGTTTTTGACATGTTTTTTATGTGAAAATCACGTAGAGTCCATTAAATCGTGTCAGATCCATGTGAATTTTGATAAATAATAAAATATTTATCAGACAGAGTATATATGAGTGTTTGCTTATATTTTTCTTATTTCTTGTAGCTCTCATACCCGAAAAAACTGTTTTACCCAGTTGAAAAAAAAAAAGAACATGAGTAAAATTACCTATGAAATCTATGATGAGTCTTCCATTTGATAAACGCCCAGATGGACGTTTGAAGTAGGTTGAACCATAAGGACTATCGGCACGCACTGGTCGAGGGTCAGTAGATGCAGCATTTCCGGTGTCACTTATAGAGTCACCAAAGTTAAAAATAGCTTCATACGGGAGAGGATTAGCATTTGAAACAACACTTCCAAGAAAACCACATGCAAAGCCGATGCTAAAGAGAATGAAAATCTTCATGGTGTTATTGAGAGCTAGGAAAGAATTGATATTGATATGTGAGATGATGGATGCTTGGAAAATGGGGTTGATCGACTTTATATATTGTTGCACTAACTACTTGTCTTGTCATGTAACAATCATTCTAATCTGTTAACTATAAATGGTCTAACTATTTTAATACGCATAAAGCTGTGATTTTATATATTTAGCGGATGTTTTCAATGCATACACATAAGTGAAACACACGTCGGTTTGCCCACAATATTATCTGTTGTCGTTGTCTTAGTTCTTTCTGTGTTTGTTTGTTGGACCTAAACTCCAACATCCATACACTAAAATTAGAGGTCGTAACAATTTCCTTATACAGATGTCTAAAGATATCTCCCTCCCCCCAAAGACTATAAAATTTTTTCATAATTCTTTTTTAGAACAAGGTTATTGTATAACTAAGTTTTTGTTTTATTTAAAATTTGAGGCAATAATAAAAATGAATTTTTTCAGCATATATTATTCCATCCCATAGCTTAATCATTTTATTGATAAACCAAGATGATACTAAAAAAAGGATCTGAACGTTGAAAATTTTGAGAAGCATAATTGTGAGGAAAAATGTCTGTCGTATTTTATTAAATATAGCTATATTTTAAAACCTCTACAAGTCACCAAGAAATTTTCAACCAGATACTCATTTTCTTATTTGGCATAAAAAATTAAATGTTATATGTAGTTAATTGGTTTTCAAATCAAACTCAACTATGTAATTTGGCATAAAAAAATTAATTATTAGATGTTATATTCTCATTAATTGGTTTTGAAATCAAACTCAACTATGTCATTTTTGTATTTATTAATTACTTTGTTCAAATTGATATGTAAATTTTGTAACATCATTTATGTTTTCCATTCTATTTTTATAATATCAAATTTTATAATCAAGCCTTGTGCTATGTCAGATTAAGTTCTGTTAAGTGTTATTCATGTAGCATTATGAAAATAATGTCTTAATTGGCTTACTTTATATAGTAAAGAAAAATTGACATACTTTATGTGTTCAAACTGTCATCCAAAAGTTTTTCTCACTTGCAAATTCTTTCTTTCTTAGTTTTTCTATACCCGAAATTGACTCATTTTTTCCTTTTTGAGGTTTTGTTATCTTGTTCCGCTCCCTTCTGCAGTCTTTGTTTCCCAGTCGTATATACAGTGAAGTTTCATCGCCATTGGTGAGTAAACTCATGCAGCAAAATGATGATTGAAGGTCATCCATTCTGTAGTCTTTGTTTCTTAATCATATATACATTGACGTTTCATTGCAATTGATGAGTAAACTCATGCAGCAAAACGATTAATAAAATATGTGGAAAGCCAATTTTGTTCCATTTTTCTTTTACAATTATTTTAATTTTTTTTGTTCATATCAAATAGTAATAATAATAATAATAATAATAAAGTAATAATAATGGATGTTTAAAGAGTATTTATTACCGACCATTGATTTGCTTGGGCCCATTTCTATATAAGAAAAATATTATGTATTCACATATCTTTCTCGATTTTAGCTTCGAACTAGGCTTTGAAAGGTTCAAAATCATGCTTAAGCCAAACAAACCACCCGGAAACCGGCTATATATTCACATATCTAACCACTTATAAATTTATAAGTGAAGTCTAAAAGTTCATGGTTTAACATATTTACAAATAAATCAAAATTCTTACCTCATTAAGTTATTAATGATGTGAGTTACGACTAGACTAACAAACTTAACGGACTCGCAATCGGAGTCTTAGATGAAAATTTGTATTAAAATGAATAACTCTTTATTTTTATTTTTTTCAAATATGACCTACGTCATTTTCTTCGCATCACTTGTAATGACAATTCTTTTCTGTAAGTTAGATTTTATTACATTCCAGAGGTCCAACCACCTCTTTCGGTCACTATTCACAAGCTTTCCCGAGGTTTATGCAACAAGTTATATTTTATTAATTTCAGTCATATATTGTTGGCTTTAAATATGTTTCTTTTAGATACACATATGCCTTTATTGTAATGACCTATTTTATACTAAAACAAAACTTGCAATGTTTTGAAAATCCTTGTAATTAATCAAAAGAAGACTATCAGAAAATTGTTTAATTTAGCGCATACGAAAATATTGTTTTAAAATCTCATTAGAGTAAAATATAAACAACAATGGATTAGAAAATACATCATTTTCATGAAATACGACTACATCATTTTTCAATTACAATATCACTCTTATAGAACACAATGCTTGCATCATCTACTTTATGCTATCTTGAGAGGAGGGGTTTTAAGAGAAGGGTTTGCAAAAGGGCCTTCGACTAATCCCTTTGCCACTTGCTTATAAGCTGCTTCGGTTAAGTGGCCTCCATCCCAGTTTATCCGTTTTGAAGGATCAGAGCAAACAGTATATTTATCTGCTCCACAAGGTATGGTTGGACTGACGTTGTATGGTCCACCAGCTCCACAACATGCCTTAATAACATCGCCCTTATCCGAAGTAAAGCCTGCATCATTGATGTACATAAAATAGTGTACATGTTTAAAAGCATTTGACAAGAATAAGTCATTATAGAATTGGAAATCACGGGGTGGACTATTGTTCACCCAATAAAAGAAAATAGGAACACCACGCACCATATTGTTGTGGTGCTTGATAAAAACGTTTGACATTATTGTAGTAGTCAAAATATATTATCTTAGCTTGAGGATGCTTCTGCCTTAATGATTCTGTTGAGTTACTAACAATAAATAATGGAACAACCTTCAATGGTAACCAATAACTAAATAATAGCAACCAACCAATCAACAAGGTGCATGAAAAATAACACAAACAAAGGAGTAGAGAGTAGGAAGAATCACACCGCTATTTGGTTACGCAGTTCGGCCCCAAAAATATGACATACGTCTGCGGGAGAGAGCAGCCCTCCGTTTCACTATCAAAGAGCCTTTACAAGAGATTACAATTGCTTTGAACCCCTTTACAATGTCCAAGAAGAACAAACCCAAGAGTTCTCAATCCCTCTCTCTTTTCCTCTATGATAAACTCTCAAGAACAACAATAGAGAAAGGCTTCAATCCTCCCTCTATTCTCTCCTAAGATCCCAAGGTGTTTAACAGTGTTTTCCAGCCCCTAAAACCTCACAAAGACGCTCAAGAACGGCTGCACACAACCCTAGAAAAGACTGCACGTCGTACTCACCCGTTTCTGCAGCGCCAGGTTTATAAAACCCGACTATGAATCGATTCACAAACATAGGTGAATCGATTCACCTAGTTAAAAAACTTCCCCTACACGAATTAATGAAGTGAATCGATTCCTGCAGGCTTCCCATGCGATTCACAGAGGCGTGCTTCGATTCACAGAGAACCAAACATGCTTGAATCGATTCACATAGCTAGGGAATCGATTCCCAGTGTTCAAGAAACACTTTCAAGCAATTCTATGATCCTCCAAACTGATTTTAAGGCACTCTAAACTCCACAATTCTCCACCTTGACTTCAAATCAGTGGTGATGCTCAACTTTATCCATCAACCACTAGCTGCTCTCTCCATCATTGGAATTACGTCTCAGAGAAATTCATCAAGTCCAAGCAATGCTTGAACTTTGATCTAGGTAATGACTTGGTGAATACATCCGTCGGGTTGTCCTCTGACGCAACCTTCTCAACCACAATTTCCTTAGATTCTACGACATCTCTAATGAAATGTAAGCGGATGTCAATGTGCTTTGTCCTTTCTTGATACACTTGGTGATTTGCCAAGTGGATAGCACTTTGACTATCACAATGTACCTTCACACATCCTTGTGTAATTCCCAGCTCCCCAATCATACCTTTCAACCATATGGCCTCCTTCACCCCTTCAACTAGGGCGATATACTCCGCCTGAGTAGTAGATAGTGCCACAACGGACTGTTGATTAGCCTTCCAACTTATTGCCGTTCCAAACAATGTAAATACAAATCCAGATAAGGATTTCCTTGTATCCACATTTCCTGCATAATCTGCATCTACATAACCCTCCAAAGCGTCTTCTCCTTGAGTTGCTCTTGTGTACCTCAAACCACCTTTGAGTGACCCATTTAAATACCTCAGAACCCACTTCAGTGCTTCCCAATGAGCTTGACCCGGATTTGCCATAAACCGACTCACTATGCTGACTGCATATGCTAAGTCTGGTCTACTACAAACCATGCCGTACATGATGCTTCCTACCCCACTAGCATATGGAGTAGTATCCATCTTCCTCCTCTCCTCTTCGGACTCAGGAGCTTGTGTCACCGAGAGCTTTGTGTGATGACCCAAAGGAGTGCTAACCGGCTTAGCTTCATGCATCCTAAACCGCTCCACCACTTTCTTCAAGTACCCATGCTGAGATAAGAATAATTCACCCTTCTTCCGGTCCCTCACGATATCCATCCCAAGTATCCTCTTAGCGGCCCCAAGGTCCTTCATCTCAAATTCTGAAATTAGTTTCTCCTTGAGAATGTTAATCTCCTCTTTGCTAGAGCTTGCCATCAGGATGTCATCAACATAGAGAAGTAGGTAGAGAACCACTTTCTCATCCCTCTTCAAAATGTACACACAACTATCGTACCCACTTCTCACAAATCCCGTCTTCAGAAGAAAATCGTCAAAACGAAGATACCATTGCCTAGGGCTTTGTTTCAACCCATACAAGGATTTCTTCAAAAGACATACCTTAGACTTGTCCTCTACAAAACCTTCTGGTTGTTGCATGTAGATTGTCTCTTCTAGGTCTCCATGTAAGAATGCGGTCTTCACGTCCATTTGTTCCAACTCAAGATCGTATTGATTCACGATTGCCATAAGAACCCTTATGGAACAATGTTTCACCACGGGTGAGAAAATCTCGTTGTAATCAATTCCCTCAACTTTGTAAAACCCTCGCCACAAGTCTTGCTTTACATCTTGGTTCTTCAATTCCCGGAATGCATTCCTTCTTCTTGAAGATCCACTTGCATCCAACCACCCTTTGCTTCTTAGGTAGTTTCACAAGTTTCCAGGTCTGGTTCTTCTCCAATGAATTCATTTCCTCATTCACTGCCTCTAACCACTTCTGACCCTCTTTGCTCTCAACTGCTTCCCTGAATGTCTTAGGTTCTGAGTCTTGCACATCTTCAGCCGCATTTAGAGCATAACAAATTAAGTCTGCATAGCCATATCTCTTGGGTGCCACAGCTTCCTCCTTTCCTATCTCTTGCCAACTAATAGCCAGGATCCACTGTTGGTTGTCTTCCTCTAGAACCTGATGGTGGAGAACTATTCTCCTCTTCATCATTCCCGGTCTCACTAGTGGAAGGCTCCACCTCAAACTGAGTCTTCTCTACCTCTGTTTCTGAGTTACTATTCTCCAGGTCCTTGCACTTCATCTCCATATGAGTCTCATCAAAGTCACATCCTCGCTTATTATGAATCTTGATCCCCAGGTTCCATTTTCCACGACTTGTACCCCTTCACACCTTCCGGATAGCCAATGAAGACACATTTCACTCGCTTCAAGTTTGTCTTGTCGACATGAGCAAACGCCAAAGCACCAAAACCTTCAACGTAGAATATTCTCGCGGTTTTCCACTCCAAACTTCCATAGGTGTCTTGAAGTTTAAAGCCGTTGATGGACATTAGTTGATCAAGTAAGTCATGTACTCACGACTTCACCCCGAAGCTTTTAGGTAGCCCGGCTCCCAAAAGCATACATCGACCGCTCAAAATAGTCCTGTTCATGCTCGCCAGACCATTTTGTTGCGGTGTTCTACACAGTCCTATGTCTCTTAATTCCCTGTTTCCTGTAAAACTCATTAAACTGCTCTGAAACAAACTCCAGGCCATTGTCAGTCCTTAAAACTTTCAGTTTAGTTCCTATTTGATTTCCTATGAGAGTATGCCATTCTTTGAATTTTTCAAATGTGTCACTTTTATTTTTCAAAATGTCTACCCATACTCTCTAGAGAAATCATCAATCATGGTGAGAAAATAGGAACCCCTCCATGAGTTGTCACTCTTGAGGGACCCCAAAGGTCCGAGTGAATATACTCAAAGGGCTTGCTAGAATGATGCATGCCACTTCCAAACTTAACCCTATGTTGTTTGCCTAGTATGCAATTATCACAAAATTCTAGCTTATCCAATTTATCACTACCTAGCAAACCTTGTTTAGCTAGTTCAACTAAACCTCTTTCACTAACATGCCCAAACCTTAAATGCCATAGTTTAGTTTTATCATGCGGAGCTTGACTAGCTAATGATGCATGCCCTATAACAGTACAACCATCTAATATGTATAAGCCACACATTTTAGATCCTTTAGCCATTACTAATGCACCATTCGAAATCTTAATCATGCCATGCTCAATTCTAGTACTATAGCCTAATCCATCAAACATGCTTATAGATAAAAGATTTCGTTTGAGTTCAGGGACATACCTCACATCTTGTAAAAGAAATTCATGGTTGTCAAACATCTTGAGACGAATCGAACCCATACCTTGCA
Organism: Calophaca sinica; assembly: GCA_037113605.1. NCBI lineage: Eukaryota > Viridiplantae > Streptophyta > Magnoliopsida > Fabales > Fabaceae > Calophaca > Calophaca sinica. The sequence continues at coordinate 9,876,315 of CM073732.1, read as the reverse complement.
CCTTACAAGCTCGGTTGTCACCCAGGCAAACGACTCCACCTTCTTTAAGCTTCAAAGTCTCAAAGTATTCCTTCCTAGGACACATGTGATAAGAACATCCCGAGTCCATGACCCAGTTCTTTTCAGATTCCAAACTCGACACCACTAGAGCACTTGCACTCTCATAACCATCCTCCATAGCAATTGCAATATCCACAGAGTCACCCCTGCCCCCTTTCTCAGGACAGTCCTTCTTAAAGTGACCGGTCTTGTGACAATTGAAGCACTTATACTTCTTATTGTTCCCTTTTGACTTGGATTTTGACCTAGAATTCTTCCCTTTGTGGTTGTTTCCTCTACTCTCACTTCTTCCCCTTGACACACTTAAGCCTTCGCCACTATCATCCACTTTCAAGTCTTGGAGCTTGGTTAGCTCCTTGGTCCTAATAGATTGTTGGACCTCCTCCAAAGTAATAGTGGACTCCTTGCCATAGAGGAGTGTATCCTTAAAGTGTTCAAAGGATCTAGGTAGCGAATTCAATAAGAGCAGAGCCTTATCCTCGTCATCGAGCTTCACATCAATGTTCTGCAGGTCATCAATAATTTTGTTGAATTCTGCTAGTTGCTCCACAATAGATTTGGTCTCTACCATCTTGAATGAGTAGAGATGTTGTTTCAGACATAACCTGTGGGCCAATGACTTTGTCATGTACAACGATTCTAACTTTGCCCACATCTCCGCCGCGGTCTTCTCTCTTGTAACTTCCCTCAATGCCTTATCGCCAAGGCACAAGATAATGGCACTTCTTGCCTTATCTATCATCTCCTTCTTCTCCGTTTGAGACAGAGTGACCGACATTCTTGCCTCACCCTTTAAGGCTTCAAAGCACTTCTGTTGAATAAGGATTGCTTCCATCTTCACCTTCCATAGACCGAAGTCGTTGTTACCGAAAAACTTCTCGATGTCCCATTTAGTACCCATGGTGCTCACTTGAATGATTTGTTCCTTCCCACAGACGGCGCCACTTGTTGAGTTACTAACAAGAAATAATGGAACAACCTTCAATGGCAACCAATAACTAAATAATAGCAACCAACCAATCAACAAGGTGCATGAAAAATAACACAAACAAAGGAGTAGAGAGTAGGAAGAATCACACCACTATTTGGTTACGCAGTTCGGCCCCAAAAATATGACCTACGTCTGCGGGAGAGAGCAGCCCTCCGTTTCACTATCAAAGAGCCTTTACAAGAGATTACAATTGCTTTGAACCCCTTTACAATGTCCAAGAAGAACAAACCCAAGAGTTCCCAATCCCTCTGTCTTTTCCTCTATGATAAACTCTCAAGAACAACAATAGAGAAAGGCTTCAATCCTCCCTCTATTCTCTCCTAAGATCCCAAGGTGTTTAACAAAGTGTTTCCAAATTTCTAAAACCTCACAAAGACGCTCAAGAACGGTGCACACAACCCAAGAAAAGATCGCACGTCAGACTAATTGCTTTCAGTCAGCCGTCAGGTTTATAAAACCCGACTGTGAATCGATTCACAGACATAGGTGAATCGATTCACCTAGTTAAAAAACTTCTCCTGCACGAATTAATGAAGTGAATCGATTCCTACAGGCTTCCCATGCGATTCACAGAGGCGTGCTTCGATTCACAGAGAACCAAACATGCTTGAATCGATTCACATAGCTAGGGAATCGATTCCCAGTGTTCAAGAAACACTTTCAAGCAATTCCATGATCCTCCAAACTGATTTTAAGGCACTCTAAACTCCACAAATTCTATGGATTTTTTGAGCTGCTCGTTAAAATATTCAATTACAGCGTTGTAAGCTGTCAAGCAACCAAACTCATCATAGTCTTCTTTTATCTTACTATCCACCACTGTCAAAATAGTAGCACTACACCCCATTGGGAAGTTCCCTAGCACAGCTAGCTCTACTACCCCTTCTTCAAGTAATGCCTAACAAATAGATAGAAACAAAAGTGATATAATTTTTTTGTTTATCTATGACCACTACTCATTCAATCATATCTCTAATTAAATTCTACATTTTATGATTGTGGCAAACATATCAGTACGTAAATGTGATATAACATACAGTGGTGGTATTTGTAATTGCTTTAACCATTAAGGGGACTATTTCTCGAAGTTTTGTTATATTTTTATATTCTAGATACGAGATAACATCGTTGCCACCAATCTCTCCCACTAGAAACCGTGGAGTTTAGAGTGTCTTAAAATCAGTTTGGAGGATCATGGAATTTCTTGAAAGTGTTTCTTGAACACTGGGAATCGATTCCCTAGCTATGTGAATCGATTCAAGCATGTTTGGTTCTCTGTGAATCGAAGCACGCCTCTGTGAATCGCATGGGAAGCCTACAGGAATCGATTCACTTCATTAATTCGTGCAGGGGAAGTTTCTTAACTAGGTGAATCGATTCACCTATGTCTGTGAATCGATTCACAGTCGGGTTTTATAAACCTGACGCTGCAGAAACGGGTGAGTACGACGTGCGCCTTTTTCTAGGTTGTGTGCAGCCGTTCGAGCGCCTTTGTGAGGTTTTAGGGCCGGGAAACACTGTTAAACACCTTGGGATCTTAGGAGAGAATAGAGGGAGGATTGAAGGCTTTCTCTATTGTTGTTCTTGAGAGTTTATCATAGAGGAAAAGAGAGAGGGATTGGGAACTCTTGGGTTTGTTCTTCTTGGACATTGTAAAGGGGTTCAAAGCAATTGTAATCTCTTGTAAAGGCTCTTTGATAGTGAAACAGAGGGCTGCTCTCTCCCGCAGACGTAGGTCATATTTTTGGGGCCGAACTGCGTAACCAAATAGCGGTGTGATTCTTCCTACTCTCTATTCCTTTGTTTGTGTTATTTTTCATGCACCTTGTTGATTGGTTGGTTGCTATTATTTAGTTATTGGTTGCCATTGAAGGTTGTTCCATTATTACTTGTTAGTAACTCAACAAGTGGCACCATCTGTGGGAAGGAACAAATCATTCAAGTGAGCACCATGGGTACTAAATGGGACATCGAGAAGTTTTCCGGTAACAACGACTTCGGTCTATGGAAGGTGAAGATGGAAGCAATCCTTATTCAACAGAAGTGCTTTGAAGCCTTAAAGGGTGAGGCAAGAATGCCGGTCACTCTGTCTCAAACGGAGAAGAAGGAGATGATAGATAAGGCAAGAAGTGTCATTATCTTGTGCCTTGGCGATAAGGCATTGAGGGAAGTTGCAAGAGAGAAGACCGCGGCAGAGATGTGGGCAAAGTTAGAATCGTTGTACATGACAAAGTCATTGGCCCACAGGTTATGTCTCAAACAACATCTCTACTCATTCAAGATGGTAGAGACCAAATCTATTATGGAGCAACTAGCAGAATTCAACAAAATTATTGATGACCTGCAGAACATTGATGTGAAGCTCGATGACGAGGATAAGACTCTGCTCTTATTGAATTCGCTACCTAGATCGTTTGAACACTTTAAGGATGCACTCCTCTATGGCAAGGAGTCCACTATTACTTTGGAGGAGGTCCAACAATCTATTAGGACCAAGGAGCTAACCAAGCTCCAAGACTTGAAAGTGGATGATAGTGGCGAAGGCTTAAGTGTGTCAAGGGGAAGAAGTGAGAGTAGAGGAAACAACCACAAAGGGAAGAATTCTAGGTCGAAATCCAAGTCAAAGGGAAACAATAAGAAGTATAAGTGCTTCAATTGTCACAAGACCAGTCACTTTAAGAAGGACTGTCCTGAGAAAGGGGGCAGGGGTGACTCTGTGGATGTTGCAATTGCTATGGAGGATGGTTATGAGAGTGCAGGTGCTCTAGTGGTGTCGAGTTTGGAATCTGAAAAGAACTGGGTCATGGACTCGGGATGTTCTTATCACATGTGTCCTAGGAAGGAATACTTTGAGACTTTGAAGCTTAAAGAAGGTGGAGTCGTCACCGGGTGACAACCGAGCTTGTAAGGTGCAAGGTATGGGTTCGATTCGTCTCAAGATGTTTGACAACCGTGAATTTCTTTTACAAGATGTGAGGTATGTTCCTGAACTCAAACGATATCTTTTATCTATAAGCATGTTTGATGGATTAGGCTATAGTACTAGAATTGAGCATGGCATGATTAAGATTTCAAATGGTGCATTAGTAATGGCTAAAGGATCTAAAATGTGTGGCTTATACATATTAGATGGTTGTACTGTTATAGGGCATGCATCATTAGCTAGTCAAGCTCCGCATGATAAAACTAAACTATGGCATTTAAGGTTAGGGCATGTTAGTGAAAGAGGTTTAGTTGAACTAGCTAAACAAGGTTTGCTAGGTAGTGATAAATTGGATAAGCTAGAATTTTGTGATAATTGCATACTAGGAAAACAACATAGGGTTAAGTTTGGAAGTGGCATGCATCATTCTAGCAAGCCCTTTGAGTATATTCACTTGACCTTTGGGTCCTCAAGAGTGACAACTCATGGAGGGGTTCCTATTTTCTCACCATGATTGATGATTTCTCTAGGAGAGTATGGGTTCACATTTTGAAAAATAAAAGTGACACATTTGAAAAATTCAAAGAATGGCATACTCTCATAGGAAATCAAATAGGAACTAAACTGGAAAGTTTTAAGGATCGACAATGGCCTGGAGTTTGTTTCAGAGCAGCTTTAATGAGTTTTACAGAAACAGGAATTAAGAGACATAGGACTGCAGGTAGAACACCGCAACAAAAATGGTCCGCAGAACGCATGAACAGGACTATTTTGAGCTGGTCGATGTATGCTTTGGGACTGGGCTACCTAAAAGTTTCGGGTGAAGCTGTGAGTACACAAAGCCTTACTTGATCAATCGATGTCCATCAACGGCTTTAAACTTCAAGACACCTATGGAAGTTTGGAGGAAAAACCGCGTAATATTCTACATTGAAGGTTTTGGTGCTTTGGCGTCGCTCATGTCGACAAGACAAACTTGAAGCCGTATCGTGAAATGTGTCTTCATTGGCTATCCTAAGGTGTGGCGGGCACAAGTCGTGGAAAATGGAACCTGGGGATCAAGATTCATAATAAGCAGGATGTGACTTTTGATGAGACTCAGTATGGGGATGAAGTGCAAGGACCTGGAGAATAATAACTCGTAAACAGAGGTAAAGAAGACTGGTTTGAGGTGGAGCCTTCCACTAGTGAGACCGGAATGATGAAGAGGAGAATAGTTCTCCACCATCGTGTTCTAGAGGAAGACAACCAACAAGTGATCCTGCCATCACGCTGGCAAGAGATAGGAAAGGAGGGAAACCGTGGCACCTAAGAGATATGGCTATGCAGATTTAATTTGTTATGCTCTAAATGCTACCAAGATGTGCAAGACTCAAGAATCAAGACATTCAGGAAAGCAATGAGAGCAAAGAGGTCAAGTGGTTAGAGGCGTGAATGAGGAAATGCATTCAGTGGAGAAGCACTAGCCCTGAAACGTTGTGACACTACCTAAGAAAGAAGGGGTGGTTGGATGCAAGTGGATCTTCAAGAAGAAGGAAGGCATTCCGGGAATCAAGAACCAAGATATAAAGCAAGACTTGTGGCCAAGGGTTTTACATGTGTCGAGGGAATTGATTACAACGAGATTTTCTCACCCGTGGTAGAAACATTGTTCCATAAGGGTTCTTATGGCAATCGTGAATCAATACGATCTTGAGTTGGAACAAATGGACGTGGAAGACCGCATTCTTACATGGAGACCTAGAAGAGACAATCTACATGCAACAACCGTAAGGTTTTGTAGAGGACAAGTCTAAGGTATGTCTTTGAAGAAATCCTTGTATGGGTTGAAACAAAGCCCTAGGCAATGGTATCTTCGCTTTGACGATTTTCTTCCTCGAAGGCGGGATTTGTGAGAAGTGGGCACGATGCCAGGTGTACATTTTGAAGAGGGATGAGAAAGTGGTTCTCTACCTACTTCTCTATGTTGATGACATCCTGATGGCAAGCTCTAGCAAAGAGGAGATTAACATTCTCAAGGAGAAACTAAATTCAGAATTTGAGATGAAGGACCTTGGGGCCGCTAAGAGGATACTTGGGATGGATATCGTGAGGGACCGTAAGAAGCGGTGAATTATTCTTATCTCAAAGACGGGTACTTGAAGAAAGTGGTGGAGCGGTTTAGGATGCATGAAGCTAGCTTAAGAAGACTCCTTTGGGTTATCACACAAAGCTCTCGGTGACACAAGCTCTGAGTCCGAAGAGAGAGGAGGAAGATGGATACTACTCCATATGCTAGTGGGGTAGGGAAGCATCATGTACGGCATGGTTTGTAGTAGACTGCATTTAAAGATATGCCAAAGATAGTGAGTCGGGCTTTATGGCAAATCCGGTCAAGCTCATCGGGAAGCACCGGGCTGGGTTCCGAGGTATTTAAATGGGTCACTCAAAGGTAGTTTGAGGTACACAAGAGCAACTCAAGGAGAAGACGCTTTGGAGGGTTATGTAGATGCAGATTATGCAGAAATGTGGATACAAGGAAATCCTTATCTGGATTTGTATTTACATTGTTTGGAACGGCAATAAGTTGGAAGGCTAATCAACAGTCCGTTGTGGCACTATCTACTACTCAAAGTGAGTATATCGCCTAGTTGAAGGGGTGAAGGAGGCCATATGGTTGAAAGGTATGATTGGGGAGTCGGGAATTACACAAGGATGTGTGAAGGTACATTGTGATAGTCAGTGCTATCCACTTGGCAAATCACCAAGTGTATCATGAAAGGACAAAGCACATTGACATCCACCTACATTTCATTAGAGATGTCGAGAATCTAAGGAAATTGTGGTTGAGAAGGTTGCGTCAGAGGACAACCTTGGGATGTATTCACCAAGTCAATACCTAGATCAAAGTTCAAGCATTGCTTGGACTTGATGAATTTCTCCGAGACGTAATTCCAATGATGGAGAGAGCGACTAGTGGTTGATGGATAAAGTTGAGCATCACCACCGATTTGAAGTCAAGGTGAGAATCAGGAGTTTAGAGTGCCTTAAAATCAGTTTGGAGGATCATGGAATTGCTTGAAAGTGTTTCTTGAACACCGGGAATCGATTCCTAGCTATGTGAATCGATTCAAGCATGTTTGGTTCTCTGTGAATCAAGCACGCCTCTGTGAATCGCATGGAAGCTTTCTGCAGGAATCGATTCACTTCATTAATTCGCAGGGAAGTTTTTAACTAGGTGAATCGATTCACCTATGTCTGTGAATCGATTCACAGTCGGGTTTTATAAACCTGACGCTGCAGAAACGGGTGAGTACGACGTGCAGTCTTTTCTAGGGTTGCGTGCAGCCGTTCTTGAGCGTCTTTGTGAGGTTTTAGGGGTTGGGAAACACTGTTAAACACCTTGGAATCTTAGGAGAGAATAGAGGGAGGATTGAAGGCTTTCTCTATTGTTGTTCTTGAGAGTTTATCATACAGGAAAAGAGAGAGGGACTGGGAACTCTTGGGTTTGTTCTTCTTGGACATTGTAAAGGGGTTCAAAGCAATTGTAATCTCTTGTAAAGGCTCTTTGATAGTGAAACGGAGGGCTGCTCTCTCCCGCAGACGTAGGTCATATTTTAAATGAATCACGTAACCAAATAGCGGTGTGATTCTTCCTACTCTTTACTCCTTTGTTTGTGTTATTTTTCATGCACCTTGTTGATTGGTTGGTTGCTATTATTTAGTTATTGGTTGCCATTGAAGGTTGTTCCATTATTTCTTGTTAGTAACTCAACAGAAACAATGATCTTTTGAAGTAGCTATCACACTCTGTGTCAAGGTATAACAAAAGTTGTGTTAGTAATATAGAGAAAATTTTATGTATTTGAAACAAAAACGTAATTCAAGAAAATATGGTACAACCTTTTTTGCTTTTACACAGAGAGGGTTTCAGCTTCTTAAACCAACCATGTTGAACGCTCAAGGAATTATTTGTCGCCGGGGGACGTGAAACATCATGGCGCATGAGATAATCATATTCAATTGCCGTGGCACCAGCAAATGCAAAGTTTACTCCTTTCTTGATGTCTTGGTCTTTGGTGAGAGTCTTATATGCCGGCAAAAATGGCAACCCATATGCCTCAGCTACAATTCAATTGACTGCAAGTTAGTGAATTGTTCAATCACAAATGGACAACTGCTAAGATTTACTGATTTTAAAGAATGTTTAACCAATGTTTTTGACATGTTTTTTAGGTGAAAATCACGTAGAGTCCATTAAATCGTGTCAGATCCATGTGAATTTTGATAAATAATAAAATATTTATCAGACAGAGTATATAAGAGTGTTTGCTTATATTTTTCTTATTTCTTGTAGCTCTCATACCCGAAAAAACTATTTTACCCAGTTGAAAAAAAAAAAAAGAACATGAGTAAAATTGCCTATGAAATCTATGATGAGTCTTCCATTTGACAAACGCCCAGATGGATGTTTGTAGTAGGTTGAGCTATAAGGACTATCAACACGCACTGGTCGAGGGTCAGTAGATGCAACATTTCCAGTGTCACTTATAGAGTCACCAAAGTTAAAAACAGCTTCATACGGGAGAGGATTAGCATTTGAAACAACACTTTGAAGAAAACCACATGCAAAGCCGATGCTAAAGTTACTTTTTTTAATTGTATGATGACTTCCAATATGGCAACTCAATGAAAATCGACCTTTTCTTCCACCCTCGTGTGGCAAGGTCTCTTGCAAAAGGTTTACCGAATTTAATATTCAAATCTTTTACTTTTTCAAACAGTTGTGCACCCGTCAGAGGCAAAGGAGCTCTACATTCTTCTGTATTCCCATTGAATGCCTTTCTCCAGGGCCGATAATGATTATTTGGATACAAAAATCTATGATGCCCAAGGAAAATATTCTTCTTACCATGTTCCAACCGAATCTAATCTGTACTATCTTCACATATAGGGCATGCACACTGACCTTTGGTACTATATCCCGACAGATTATCATATGTTGGAAAATCATTAATTGTGCCGAAAATCATAGCCCTCAAGTCGTAAGTTTCTTCTCTATACCTATCATACACCACTACACCTATCTCCCACATTTGCTTCAAGTCTTCAATTAAAGGAGCCAAATATACATCGATATCATTTCCTGGTTGTTTCGGCCCAGAAATTAACAAAGACAACATCATATATTTCTGCTTCATGCATAGCCATGGAGGTAGGTTATAAATCACTAAAATCACATGTCATGTATTGTGAGAGCTACTTTGAACACCATGCGGGTTAAATCCATCAGTAGACAATGCAAGTCGTAAGTTTCTTGGTTCATTTCCAAAATCAGGATAATCAATATAAATTTTTTTCCATTGAGGAGAATCTGTCGGGTGCCGTAGCTTGCCATCTTGAATCCTTTCATCCTCATGCCATATCAGGTTTTTTGCATCTTCTGAACTACGGTACATACGCTTGAATCTGGCAATTATGGGAAAATACCACAAAACCTTCTCTGGAGCCGAATTTTCCTTCTTATACCGTGAGGCTTCACATTTAGGACACGACTTTAACGATGCATATTCATTACAAAATAAAATGCAATCATTACGACAAGCATGTATCTTCTCATAGCTCATGCCAATAGAGCATAACATTTGTTTAGCCTCATATGTCCTACTAGGAAGCACATTATCATTTGGCAACATATCTTTCAACAGTGTGAGTAAGTCCGTAAAGCTCTTATCAGTCCATCCATTGCCCAACTTCAAGTTAAACAACTTTAACATTGCTGACAATCTTGTGAATTTAGTACAACCCTCATATAACGGCTTCTCCGCATCACTTATCAACTTCTCAAACATTTGAGGACAATCACGAAGATCTTCTTCAACCGCATTTGCCATCTCTTCAAAGCGGTCGTCATCATATGTATTTGTAGTGGTGTCCTCTGACGCATATCTCCCATTATTCCCCCCATATTAGAAGATTCACCTTTTGTCTCACCGTGCTTTGTCCAACAGGTATAAGTTTGATCAATCCCATTGCTCACTAAATGACATTCCAATTCCTTAACACTAACTTGTTTGTATAACAACAACTTAAACATGGATATACGATCCTACTATGGTCTTCTGTATGCCCAACTACAAACCCAATAAAATCTTTCACTCCATCCTTATATTCCTTCGATAAACGATTAGCAGACATCCACTTTCGATCCATATTTACCTATGAATTAAGAGGCAAAACAACATAAAAAGCCCATTTAGATAAAGCAAGACTAAAACTGCCACTGCTCTTAAAATCAACACACAGACTAGATCAAAATTCTAACAAAATTTTGGCAGAGTCTCCCCTAAAATATGGACATTCCAAAATATATACAATACCTGTAACATTCCAAAATTTATTGTTCAAAATATAAAAAAATAAAAAAATAAAAGTAGGTTCCACAACTACTAACCATGACAAAGTTGGATCAAAGTTAGAACTTACAGCAATATTAATTTCTAAACTCGAAATTAAAGGCATTCAAATATCTATGAAATCTTGAAATATTTTGAAAGGTATGCACTCCATATTCCTTAGATTTTGCATTCATAATCTTGAATACAGGTTTCATTGATATCAATTAAACCCGTTATGAATACAAGTTTCATTGATAAGCTTGTAAAATGATGAAAATGTCTTGCAAGTAGAATAGCAAAGTCCTCCACAGAAAGTATTTCCGAACATTCTTTTGCTTTTACATATACCTAATTACACATTAATTACAAATCAAATCTGAAGTGAACATACAATGGAGATTCTTTTGCTTTTGCATATGAATTCTTTTTAACGCAGAGTATTTCTAGCCACAAGCAAGCATTTCCTGTTCTGTATAAACACATTTTCACATAAACATATCCCAGAATAAAAAAATAGGATTTAAACTTGTGTATATAATTTAACCTTGAAAATTTCAAATTCAGTCAACACTGTCTCTAGTACCATGACAATGTCACATTAGTACCATCAAAGAGCAGCACACATTTAGATCCAAAGGTATTCACTATTCAGTCCCTTTAAAAGATCCCAAAGAATCAAAAAAGTAAACTCCACAAACCCAAATCCCTAGTTTTATTTTCACAATAAGAAGCTCACAGATTCAGATTCTATATAGTAAATCAAAAAATCACAAGCGTGTGAAACACAACAACATGGCAATCGGAGCTTAAAACATGCTGAAGCTGCACAGTTTAGTCTCTATACTTTATGTTCTTTCGAAAACCAAACAATCAAAATATTAAAAAAAATGTAATCTTGTCATTAACATAGGACCACAGTGGGACAAACAAACAGCAAGTAAAACCTGAGAGCAACACAGAATAACACGAACCAGCAGCACTTCAATAGAACCAGCAGCAGTACAGAACAGACACGAACCAGCAGCACTTCAATAGAACCAATAGTAGCACTTCAAAGAACAAACGATTTTGAACCACAAACAGACCCAAAATGGAACCACGAACAGACCCAATGTGGAACCACGAACAGACCTAACAGCGTAAAACCTAAAAAAGCAACACAGAACCAAGAACAACAATGGGACAACATCAAAATCGAACAAAATCAAACAAAATCGAATAGACGCAAAATCTTGTGGAATCGAGACAGAACCATAAACTTGTGGAATCGAACAGAACCATAAACTTGGGACGCGAACAGAACCATAAACTTGTGGAATCGAGACAGAAAATGGAACTAAAATGGAGACAATGGCGATACCTGGAAACGGACGCGAACATGGACTTGGGACGGCGGAGGCCGAGCCGGTGCCGGTGGCGTCTGGGAGCGTGGTGAGGATGACAAGGCCCGATTTCAGGTGAGGGGAGGAAGCATGCTGAACGTTTGCGAGAGAGAGAGAGAGAGAGAGAGAGAGAGAGAGAGAGTTACGAGACACAGAGAAGGTTGAGGTATACAGTATATGCGCGAAATGAGAGAAGAGGGAAAAACGATTTTGACCAAAAACAGCGCTTAGAGGTTAAAACCGCTGATTATTGTATGACAAAAAACAGCGCTTATAGGTTTAAAGCGCTGATTATTTTTTATATGACCAAAAACAATGCTTGACGATATAAGCACTGATTATTGTGTCAATTGATTTTTTTTAGTATTTGGAGCAAAAATAGCGCTTAAAGGACTAAGCGCTGATTATTGTGAAAACCAAAGAGTAGCGCTTGATATTGTAAGCGCTGTTTATTGTTTCGGTATGACCTAAAGTAGCGTTTTTTTGTTCCAAGCGCTGCTTAAAGGAGCGTCATCTTTTGCAGAATTTGTTGTAATGATACTTTATGTGTTCAAACTGTCATCCATAAGTTTTTCTCACTTGCAAATTCTTTCTTTCTTAGTTTTTCTATACCCAAAATTGACTCATTTTTCCCTTTTTGAGGTTTTGTTGTCTTTGTTTCCCAGTCGAATATACAGTGAAGTTTCATTGCCATTGGTGAGTAAACTCATGCAGCAAAATGATAATTGAAGGTCATTCCTTCTGTAGTCTTTGTTTCTTAATCGTATATACATTGATGTTTCATTACCATTGATGAGTAAACTCATGCAGCAAAACGATTAATAAAATATGTGAAAAAACCAATTTTGTTCCATTTTTCTTTTACAATTATTTTAATTTTTTTTGGTTCATATCAAATAATAATAATAATAATAATAATAATAATAATAATAAAGTAATAATAATGTAAGTTTAAAATGTATTTATTATCAACCATTGATTTGCCTGGGCCCATTTCTATATAAAAAAAAATATCATGTATTCACATATCTTTCTTTATTTTAGCTTTGAACCAAGCTTTGAAAGGTTCAAAATCATGCTTAAACCAAACAAACCACCCGAAAACCGGCTATATATTCACATATCTAACCACTTATAAGTTTATGAGTCAAGTCTAAAAGTTCATGGTTTAACATATTTATAAATAAATCAAAATTCTTAGCTCATTAAGTTATTAATGATGTGAGTTACGACTATACTAACAAACTTAACGTACTCGCAATCGGAGTCTTAGATGAAAATTTGTATCAAATGAATAACCCTTTATTTTAATTTTTTTTCCAAATATGACCTACGTCATTTTCTTCGCATTACTTGTAATGACAATTCTTTTGTGTAAGTTAGATTTTATTACATTCAAAAGGTCCAACCATCTCTTTCGGTCACTATTCACAAGTTTTCCCGAGGTTTATGCAACAAGTTAGATTTTATTAATTTCAGTCATATATTGTTAGCTTTAAATATATTTCTTTTAGATACACATTTGCCTTTATTGTAATGACCTATTTTATACTAAAACAAAACTTGCAATGTTTTGAAAATCCTTGTTATTAATCAAAAGAAGACTATCAGAAAATTGTTTGATTGAGCGTATACGAAAATATTGTTTTCAAAACTCATTAGAGTAAAAGATAAACAATAATGGATTAGAAAATACATCATTTTCATAAAATACGACTACATCATTTTTCAATTACCATATCACTCTTTTAGAACACAATGCTTGCATCATCAACTTTACGCTATCTTGAGAGGAGCGGTTTTAAGAGAAGGGTTTGCAAAAGGGCCTTCAACTAATCCCTTTGCCCCCTGCTTATAAGCTGCTTCGGTTAAGTGGGCTCCATCCCAGTTTATCCATTTTGGAGGATCATAGCAAACAATATATTTATCTTCTCTACAAGGTATGGATGGACTGATGTTGTATGGTCCACCAGCTCCACAACATGCTTTAAAAACAACGCCCTTATCCAAAGTAAAGACTGCATCATTGATGTACATAAAACATTGTACATGTTTAAAAGCATTTGACAGAATAAGTCATTATAGAATTAGAAATCGTATTGACTATTGTTCACACAATAAAAGAAAACAGGAACACCACGCACCATATTATTGTGGTGCTTGATAAAAACGTTTGACATTATTGTAGTAGTCAAAATATATTATCTTATAGGATGCTTCTGCCTTATTGATTCTATGGATTTTTTGAGCTGCTCGTTAAAGTATTCAATTACAGCGTTGTAAGCTATCAAGCAACTAAACTCATCATAGTCTTCTTTTATCTTACTATCCACCACTGTCAAAACGGTAGCACTACACCCCATTGGGAAGCTCCCTGGCACAGCTAGCTCTACTGCCCCTTCTTCAAGTAATGCCTCTACTGCCCCTTCTTCAAATAATGCCTGACAAATAGATAGAAACAAAAGTGATATAATTTTTATGTTTATCTATGACCACTACTCATTTAATCATATCTCTAATTAAAGTATACATTTTATGATTGTGGCAAACATATCAGTACGTAAATATGATATATGATATAATATACAGTGGTGGTATTTGTAATTGCTTCAACCATTAAGGGGACTATTTGTCGAAGATTTGTTATATTTTTATATTCTAGATACGAGATAACATCGTTGCCACCAATCTCTCCCACCAGAAACAATGATCTTTTGAAGTAGCTATCACACTCTGTGTCATGGCATAGTAAAAGTTGTGTTAGTAATATAGAGAAAATTTAATGTTTTGAAATAAAATTTTATGGTACAACCTTCTTTGCTTTTACAGAGAGAGGGTTTCAGCTTCTTAAACCAACCAAGTTGAACCCTCAAGGAAGTATTTGTCCCCGGGGCATGTGAAACATCATAGCGCATGAGATAATCATATTCAATTGTCGTGGCACCAGCAAATGCAAAATTTACTCCTTTCTTGATGTCTTGGTCTTTGGTGAGAGTCTTATTTGCCGGCAAAAATGGCAACCCGTATGCCTCAGCTACAATTCAATTGACTGCAAGTTAGTGAATTGTTCAATCACAAATGGACAACTGCTAAGTTTTACTGATTTTAAAGAGTGTTTAACCAATGTTTTTGACCTGTTTTTTATGTGAAAATCACGTAGAGTCCATTAAATCGTGTCAGATCCTTGTAGTTTTGATAAATAATAAAATATTTATCAGACAGAGTATATAAGAGTGTTTGCTAGTATTTTTCTTATTTCTTGTAGCTCTCATACCAGAAAAAATTATTTTACCCAGTTGAAAAAAAAGAACATGAGTAAAATTACCTATGAAATCTATGACGAGTCTTCCATTTGACAAACGCCCAAATGGATGTTTGAAGTAGGTTGATCCATAAGGACTTTCCAAACGCACTGGTCGAGGGTCAGTAGATGCAACATTTCCAGTGTCACTTGTAGAGTCACCAAAATTAAAAACAGCTTTATACGGGAGAGGATTAGCATTTGAAACATTACTTCCAAGAAAATCACATGCAAAGCCGATGCTAAAGAAAATGAAAATCTTCATGGTGTTATTGAGAGCTAGGAAAAATTGATATTGATATGTGAGATGATGGATGCTTGGAAAATGGGATTGATCGACTTTATATATTGTCGCACTAGCTACTTTTCTTGTCATGTAACAATCTTTCTAATCTGTTTTTTTTTTTACTAAAAAGGATATTTATTCATTCAAATTGGTAAAATACATAACATCGTTCAAAATCATAAAGGATGAATCTGCGAACAAACTCACAGCATCCAGGTTAATAACATTAAACGGCAAAATGCCTACAAATATGATAAAATCAAAGTGACCGGAATGCCCATGCCTCCGGATCTGCAACGTTGACGCCCAAGTCTTCATTGAATCTGAATTGATAGAAGCTGATAGGCCAATTTGAACCAAACGAACACTGCAATAAGACAGAAAACTAAAAAATGCCACACTAAGACGACGGACAACTCATCACCGAGCACAAACGACGAACACGAAAGAAAGCTAGATCTATGTGGAAAACCACTTATTTAGATAAAAGATGAGAAAAACGATGTAGAGGGGTGATTCCAGGCCAAAAAATGACCAAGAACCACCCCTCTGGTGGCTAGAAGATGGAAGAGGGGTGTTTTGAGAAAAGGGAGAGAGCGCTGCTCAGTGGCGCTTAGGAAATAATCATTCTAATATGTTAACTATAAATGGTCTAACTATTTTAATACGCATAAAGCTGTGATTTTATAATTTAGATGATGTTTTCAATGCATACACATAAGTGAAACACACGTCGGTTTGCCCACAATATTATTTGTTGTCGTTGTCTTAGTTCTTTCTGTGTTTGTTTGTTGCACCTAAACTCCCTGTAGCAAGATGCATACACTAAAATTAGAGGTCGTAACAATTTCCTCATATAGACGATAAAGGATATCTCCCTCCCTCCAAAGACTATAAATATTTTCATAATTCTTTTTTTTTTTTAGAACAAGGCTATTGTATGTGTAAGTTTTTTTCGCTTTAAACTTTGGGGTGAAAATTCAAATGAATTTTTTCAGCATATATTATTCCATCCCTTAGCTTAATCATTTTATCGATAAACTAAGATGATACCAAAAAGGATGGATCCAGGCGTTGAAAATTTTGAGAAACATAATTGTGAGGGAAAATATCTATCATATTTTATTAAATATTGCTTTATTTTAAAACCTCTACAAGTCACCAAGAAATTTTCAAGCAATACTCATTTTCTTATTTGGCATAAGAAATTAATTGTTATATGTTATTAATTTGTTTTCAAATCAAACTCAAATATGTCATTTTTGTTTTTATTATTTGTTTTGTTCAAATTGATATGTAAATTTTATATCATCATTGTGTTTTCCATTTTATTTTTATGATTTTAAATTCTATTCAAGTCTTGTGCTATGTCAGATTAAGGTTTGTTAAGTGTTATTGATTTAGCATTATGAAAATAATGTCTTAAGTGTCATACTTTATATAATAAAGAAAAAGTGACATTCTTTATGTGTTCAAACTGTCACCCATAAGTTTTTCTTGCTTGAAAATTCTTTCTTTAATTCTTAGTTCTTTTATACCTCAAATTGATTCATTTTGTCTTTTTGTGGTTTCGTCATCGTGTTCCTCTCCCTTTTGTAGTCTTTGTTTCTCAGTCGTATATACAATAAAGTTTCATCGTGATTGATGAGTAAACTCATGCAGCAAAACGATGACTAAAGGTCATCCCTTCTGTAGTCTTTGTTTATTAATTGTATATACAATAAAGTTTCATCGCCATTGATGAGTAAACTCATGCCTGCAGCAAAATGATGATTAAAGGATGTGGAAAACCATTTTTTTCCATTTTCCTTTTACTATTATTTTAATTTTATTTTGTTCATATCAAATAGTAATAAAAATAACAATATTTATATAACAATAATAATGTATGTTTATAGTGTATTCATTATCAACCAATGATTTGCTTGAGCCCATTTCTATGTTGTTGATGTAAAAATAAATAAATATGAATTAACGTCACAAAAAATATGAAGTACAAAAAATGAAGAAAAAAATAATACAAAAGAAAAAAGAAAGGAAATAATCCAATGAGTGCCTCATTGTGTGTGAACCAGAAATATCTTCTTGGTGGTCCAAGAGCTCTCTACACAAATCTAGTTAGTACTTGTAATCGGTTTCTCTCTGGTCCTGCATGACTACTCATAACAATAAAACACCTCAAGAGAAGTAAAACGAAAGCGCTAGACATAGCTCAACAATGAATCATAAAATAACAGAATCACAAGAGCGAAAGGCCAAAAAAAAAAAAAAGGAGGGCATTCAAGCTTGGT
Source organism: Calophaca sinica (assembly GCA_037113605.1). Classification (NCBI taxonomy): domain Eukaryota; kingdom Viridiplantae; phylum Streptophyta; class Magnoliopsida; order Fabales; family Fabaceae; genus Calophaca; species Calophaca sinica. The sequence continues at coordinate 9,858,704 of CM073732.1, read as the reverse complement.
GCAATGCAACGTAACACAAGAAGAAAATGAAGTTGACCCAACAAACTTCTCCCGTCCATGATGCCCGTTTCGCAGTAGGAATATTGAGGGCTCGTTATTTACCCTGCTCATGATTTTTTTTGTTTATTTGTGTAACACCCTGATTCCTAACATTACATTACTTAAAACTTTTTATAAATTGGTGCTAATAAATAATGGAAATTAAAATATACGAAAATACATGTTTGAGCGGATATAAATTTCCTTTCTTTAAATTATAAATTGGTGAAATAAGAATGAACATCTAATAGTTTGGAACATAAAAAAATCATAAGAAGTCTCTAAAAAAATTACACGTAAGAAGTAAAAGACAACTCAAACTTATTATACAATAGAAATTGACGCAGCACAAGACTCTGATCTAGCCTAAACTAATGTACAACTCTCTTATCACTGGGACTTGTCATCAAGCATCCCTGAAATGCTATCGAGCCCCCAATGTCACACCTGCTACCGAGAAATATCAACCCCACAAGCACGGTGAGTTATAAAACTTTGTGACAAAGACATAACATTAAAACATTTTCATATCAAGGTATTTCCAGCCATACAGCTTGTTGTGAAGGGTATGAAAAATCCTCCATAAACACATCATTTTGCATAACATTATCATAACATATAACTCTTTCTCAACTCTCTTTACTGGCTCTGTAAACATTTCTAAAATATAGATCGTTGTAACACGTCCTTTCATCATCAAGTCTTTTTACTCGATCTTTACTCAGTAATAGTTGTTATATTATTTTTATTTAATTTATTTTAAAGTCTTAATTTTATTATTTCTATTATGTTGACCGAGTCTGACTCCACTCTTTTATTTCCCATTAAGTTTATTACTGTTACATAGTCTTATTGATTGGTTTTAAAAAAGAAAATGAATGGATTTCATTTTTCAGTTTTAATCTTCAAATTATTCTAATCGGGGTTGAGGGATGGACTTTTATTGCTGGTGCTACGTTCCTTTTCTTTACATTTTATATATATATATATATATATATATATATATATATATATATATATATATATATATATATATATATATGTAGCTTTGCTTTTGAATTGGAGAGGCTTTTGGTCTGCAAGTTCTAAATTCACAACTCCAGCTTATTTTCATTCCTATTGTTGCCGAATAGATTTGGGAGAAGGAATAATGGTTTCTTCTTGGCTGCTCGAGACACATCAAATGAAGTTTACATGGATAGCAATTTTACGGAAGATTTTTTATTATGAATTCCTTTTTCTTTTATTTTTTATTTTAGTTTCTTTGACCAACTAAAAGTTGTTCCTGTGCCCTTGATAGTCCATGTGCATTGTTAGCAAGAAGTGGTTATTGTATCCTGCAAGGTATTAGCCTTGAGACCAACTGCATCGAGTAATTTACTCGTAGTGGCAAAAAACCCTTAAGCTCAGTGCTTTGTACAACTCAGCCAAACTGATAAGTCCATTTTTTTACGTGTTTTATTTTATTTGATATTGCATATTTAATTGCAACATATAATTCTTTGTAATTGTGTTATTTTATTCTCAGATTTATTTGAATATTATTTTTGTAAATTTTCATTATTATTATTTTAGCAACCAATTTTTCCAATAATCTTAAGAGTATTTCCTTATCATATATATTTTTATTGTTGTTGTTAAATCATTCTTGATTTATTGCTATTGAATTGGTTGCTGAAAAAAAAAGGTATTATCCATGGGTTTTATATATGTGTGTTATTATTTGATGTATGTGTTTAAGGTGAGCAAAGTTAGTGTCAAAATTGTTTTTGACTCTTGTCAAAGTTGTACTCTCAAAATGTGAGGGTTATGTAGGCAAATGACATTAATTTATTTTTGTAATGCATTATTTGTGAAAAAAAAAAGAAAATTTGGTTGGTGCATGTCCACTTCAATTCTAGTGAAATTGATTTAAATAGATTTTATTGTGAGGGCATATGATATTCATATTGTGAAAATTGATTTTAAAATATGTATATAGCAATACTTTTGTTGGAGAAGTTTTATTTCATTATGAAATATTACTTATATTCTTGGAAGTCTATTAAAAAAAGATATATTTTGTGGCATTGCTAGACTCATGAGATACTTAAGAGATATCATGTATGAGTATTGTATTTAGCAAATTTCCCATTGTATTATAATAATGCAATCAAGTTAATTGGATTTGATTTATAAACGATAAATCTATACGTGGATTTAATTTTTTTTCGTTGTGGGGGTGTTGTCATTTGGAAATCTTCCAAATAGACCTGTATGACAAATCTATAAATGGATTTAATTTTTTCTAAGTGGGGGTGTTGTCCTTTGGTAATCCAAGCAGATCTGAATAGTTCAACATAATATTGAGGTTGAGGTTATATCTCCTGACTTGACAATATATGAGATTGGTTGACTAAGAAATATCTTAGCTAATATTCTTTGATGGAAGAAAATTGTGTCTTCCTTATTACATGGTGATTGCCTAATGGCATCAGTGAGACAAAATAATCAAGTTTATAATTGAGATATATGCGCATATATACGTCATAATTGTGTAAAGCAACTGCTAAATAATGGGTTATATCCCTAAAGTACAATGTGAGGATCCTTAATAAAATCACTAAGCAAGAAGCTAGTGAGTAATACATCGAGGGGGATGAAACTTATGTTATGCCTAACACAAAAATTGAGAGTGATGGTAACCCAATATAGCTTGTGAAAATTCACATGTCTATGTTCATATCGGTAAAAACAAGTCACTTGTCAATTTGATGAGAAACTATTCATTATTTATGATAGTTCATCCCTATATGGTGTAGGATAGTGTAGTACTACAGCATTGGAGGTTGAGTTTATATTCTTAATTAATCTATAGCTCATGACTGAGTGGTATGCTTGACTGTGGTGTACACTTGATAGATTCACCTACATGAGTGTTGAGGTGGGGCCGCCTCTATGAAAGCTTGGGCAGACTTTCTAGAGCCACTCATGAAATCCAGATAACGGTGCAAGGCCAAAATGCACCACACCGCGTTAAACAACTTTTGACGAGAGATTAATGTGAGTGATGAGATCACTGATTCACAAACAAAATGAGGTTGATAGAGGTTCTAATCTCACCGACATTCAAGTGGGTCATATCTCATTTGCTCTATGTGCTAGTTCATAGTCCAAAAGATACTAGTGCTTATGCATTGATTTGTCATGCTCTGAGGAACATTTCTTTTTTGACTTTTATTTGGGGCATTGTTATATTATTTTTATTTTATTTACTTTAAAGTCTGAATTTTATTATTTCTATTATGTTGACCGAGTCTTACTCCACTCTTTTATTTCCCGTTAAGTTTATTACGGTTACATAGTCTTATTGATTGGCTTTAAAAAAGAAAATGAATGGATTTCATTTTTCAGTTTTAATCTTCAAATTATTCTCATCGGTTGAGGGATGGACTTTTATTGCTGGTGCTACGTTTCTTTTCTTTACATTTTATATATATATTACTCATTAGCTTTGGTTTCGAATTGGAGAGGCTTTTGATCTGCAAGTTCTAAATTCACAACTCCAGTTTATTTTCATTCCTATTGTTGCCGAATAGATTTGGGGAGAAGGAATAACGTTTTCTTCTTGGTTGCTCGAGAAACATCAAAGGAAATTTACATGGACAGCAATTTTACGGAAGATTTTTTATTGTGAATTTCTTTTTCTTTTATTTTTTATTTTAGTTCCTTTGATCATCCAAAAGTTGTTCCTGTGCCCTTGCTAGTTCATGTGCAGTGTTAGCAAAAAGTGGTTGTTGAATCCTAGAGGATATTAGCCTTGAGACCAACTGCATCGAGTAATTTACTCGTGGTGGCAAAATACCCTGATGGAGGAGGATGACGCTCTGGACACTCCAACGTTGGTGATGATGGCGGGTGCAATTAATGAGGACGTGGGGGTGGCTGCAACAAGCAACTTTTTTGATCGTCAAGACAATGTGTTGGCGGCAGGGGAAGATAGAGAGTGTGCAAGTAACAAGGACGTAGGGGTGGCTGCAACAGGTAACTTTTTAGATCCTAATGACACACTGTCGGCGGCGGGGGCAGTTAGAGAGTCCCAACGGATAGCTGGAACGGAGTTCAAACGGCTGGGCGAGACTGGGTCAGTCCAGGACGACGGACAAAGTGAAGACTACTCACGTGATGTGGGCTTGATTTTGGGCTGTAGTGAGGCGGGCCAAAACCAAGTGTCACATGCCAGCCCAATTCCAATTACAAATGGGTTCGAGGGGCCGGCCTGTGAAGCAAATGAAGCAACTGGTGAGAACACATCAGGAAGGGTGTGTGGGCCAATCTTGGAGGATATAGGAAATCAGATGGGTCGAACAGTAGAGGTGGCTGGTGACCCAATTAAGTTGGTGGTGGATCTTCGAGTCTTCGAGGGAGGCAAACACGAATCAGGTTCTGCAAAGGAACATATACTTAGGCTAGCCGACAAAGGGGAGCCACAGGAAGGAGGCAAGAAAGGGGTTACAGAGACACTGAGGGGTGAGAAGATCTGGGGCTCATGAGTAAGCAATGTGGGGCTCGTGGGAGTGACATTGGAAACGGAAATCAGCATAAGGCGCGACGGTCCAAGGTTCGAAGGAAGGTTGCCAAGCAGAATAAGAAAGGTGGCGGGAGAGTTGAATCTCGAGCAGGGAAGGAAAGCGCAAGGCAGAAGACAGATATCACAGAGGTGGCCAATTCGAACAACAGTGTGCAGGTACGTTCTGAATCTGGAACCTCCAACTCGGTGAGCTTCAGTGATAATAGTCAGTGGGTTTTGATTCATAGGGAGGCTGTGGAGGTGGCAAACGATGTGTGGGACTTTGGGGAAGACATTGGAATGGTACATAGAGGTGAGGAGGGTGAGGTAGTGCAACAATTGGTGGAAAACGTAGAAAGAGATAGAGCCGTTGCTCGCCGTTTACACAGTGGCTGTGTGGAAGGAGGGTAGGTGTGTGGTGGTTGGGGTAGGGTGTGAAGGAGATCTATCAGTTTAGTCATGAAGGTGTTAACATACAACATTAGGGGTTTGGGGGGGTGTGTGAAGAAGAGGGATGTGCAAAAACTAGTGATTGAGCACAAACCAGATGTGTTATGCATTCAAGAGACAAAGATGGAGTGTGTGGAAGATCAATTGTGTGCGAGATTGTGGGGTTCTGATGAGTTTGGCTCTGCTTTCAAACCAGCAAGTGGTAATGCGGGGGGAATCCTTACAATTTGGGACAAGTCCAAACTAGAGGTGAATGCCGTGGAGCAGGGAGACCAATTTGTGTGCATTAAGGGGAAGTGGGGTCAGAGCAACATACCTGTGGTTGTGGTGAACATTTATGCATCATGTGACATTCATAACAAAAGACAGCTATGGGGGGACCTGCTGGTTTTAATAGAGGCATGCAGTGGAGTGTCGTGTTGCCTGGCGGGCGACTTTAACTCGATAAGGTCAGAGGCAGAGAGGAGAGGCTCATCATCACATTCACGCAGCGAGGAAATGCTTCTGTTTGAAGAGTTTATCTCCGAAGCAGAACTGATTGACTTACCATTGATCGGACGAAGGTTTACATGGTACAAAGGGGATGGCTCCACAATGAGTCGACTGGACAGGATTATCATCAATGAGGAATGGCTCAGTACTTGGCCATCCGTGTCACAATGGGGCTTAGTAAGAGAAAGCTCTGACCATTGCCCGGTGTTGCTAAAAGAAAGGTCCGAGAACTGGGGACCCAAGCCTTTTAGGATGCTGAATTGTTGGAGGGACATAGATGGGTACCACAAGTTCGTTCAGGAACAATGGAAGGACTTGACGGTGGAGGGGTGGGGCGCCTACGTGCTTAAAGAAAAGCTCAAATTAATCAAAGTGAAGCTCAAGGAGTGGCACAAGAATCACTGTCAGAATCTGGGTGAGAGGATTGAAGGGGTAAAAGAAGAACTTAACAAGCTGGATATTGCTGGGGAGGAGAGGATTTTGACTGACGAGGAAATTGCAGATAGGAGAAAATGTTATGAGCAGGTATGCAAGCTCTCAAAGATGCAGTGCAGTATACTTTGGCAGAAAGCTAATTTGCGGTGGTTGCAAGAAGGGGATGCAAACTCAAGGTATTTTCATGGTTGTATCAATAAAAGAAGAAGAGCAAACGAGATCCTGTGTGTAGAGGTTAATGGTGTGAAGGTAGAGGGGGTAACAGAGATAAGAAGAGATATAGTAAATCACTTTGAGAGTCATTTTCAAAGGAAGGGTGGTGTAAGACCACTACTCGACAATGTGAATTTCAGCGGCATCAGTTTGGAGGACAATGAGCGGCTGATTGCGGAATTCTCCGAGGAGGAAATTAAAGCGGCAGTGTGGGATTGTGAGAGCTCGAAAAGCCCTGGACCAGATGGGGTTAACTTCGGGTTTCTAAAAGAGTTTTGGGAGGAGGTCAAGGGTGATTTTGTGAAGTTTATCCGCGAATTTCATGAGAACGGTCACTTAGTGAGAGGTCTAATTGTTCCTTCATTGTGTTGATTCCAAAATTGATAACCCACAAAAGATTGGCGATGCAGACCAATCTCCTCATTGGGTGTATGTATAAGGTGCTAGCTAAAATACTTGCTAATAGATTGAGGATGGTTGTGCATAAGGTCATTTCTGAGACACAGTCGGCGTTCATAAAAAATAGTCAGATTCTCGATGGGATTCTAATTGCGAATGAACTGGTGGATGAAGCGAAGAAAAAGAAAAAAGAATTGTTGTTGTTCAAAGTTGACTTTGAGAAAGCCTATGATTCAGTGGATTGGGACTATCTGAACTTTGTGATGTTAAAAATGGGATTCTGTGAGAAGTGGAGGAATTGGATCAATGAATGTCTTTCGACCGCAACAATATCAGTGTTGATCAATGGAAGTCCGACGAAGGAGTTTAGGATGGGTAGGGGGTTGCGGCAGGGTGACCCGCTGTCTCCTTTCTTGTTCCTTATGGCGGCGGAGGGGTTGGGGGTGATGATTAGAAGGGCGATGGAGATGGGTAGGTTCTGCGGTTTCAATGTTGGTATTAACGACCTTCAGATTTCTCATCTACAATATGCGGATGACACTCTGATTGTGGGGGCTAAGAGTTGGGAAAACGTGTTTGCAATCAAAGCCTTATTACAACTGTTTGAACTGACATCGGGGTTGAAAGTAAATTTTCACAAGAGCCAATTGATTGGTGTCAATATTAACCAAGGGTGGCTGGCCTTGGCGGCTCGTGCTTTAAATTGTAAAGTCGGTGAAGTCCCATTCAAGTATTTGGGACTTCCAATTGGAGCCAATCCGAGGAGAAAAGTAACGTGGATGCTTGGCCATTAACAGTGCAGACGCCAAGACTTTCACTGGAAGAGCAAAAAATTATCTATAGGGTCGGGTCACGCTTCTCAAATCGGTCTTGTCCGCTCTCCCGATGTACTTTCTTTCCTTCTTCAAGGCGCCATGGTATTATTTCTCACCTTGAATCTATTTTTAAACAGTTCCTTTGGGGCGGGGTTGCGGATTCTAGGAAAATTAATTGGGTAAAATGGGAGTTGGTGTGTAGAGAGGCGTGAGGCGGGGGATTAGGTATAAAAGACCTAAGGGCATTTAATTTATCTTTGTTGGGGAAGTGGTTGTGGAGGATGAAGACGGACAAACAGGGACTATGGTATAAATCTTGGAAGAAAAATATGGGGTGGAGGAGGCGAGTTAAAGGGAACCGTAGGGAGGGCTCATCATGGTGGAAAACATTTGGGGTGTAGACAAGGGTGTGGGGAGTGCACAAGTAATTGGCTATCTAAATCGTTGGGGAAGAAGGTGGGGAACGGGTTAGATACTCATTTTTGGGGGGATCCGTGGTGTGGGACAGCAGGGCTGAGAGACAGTTTTGGTAGGCTATTTTCACTTGCATGCAACAAAGATGCGACGGTGGCGGAAATGAGGTACAAGGAGGGAGAAGTGTGGAAATGGAGGTGGAGATGGAGAAGAAGATTATTCCAATGGGAAGAAGATCTAGTAGCTCAATTAGAAGAAAGGGTGGGGGTAACAAGCTTTGAAGAGGAAGAGATGGATAGGTGGGTGTGGAGGGAGGAGACGTCGGGGGTGTATAGTGTGAAGTCGGCATATAAGTTAATCATGAAGAACACTTAATCAAGAGGAGGGCGGGCTAATGAAGAAGGTATGGAATAAATTGGTTCCATTGAAGGTGAGAATATTTGGGTGGAGATCGATACAAAATAGGATCCCAACCAAAGATAATTTGTTTAAGAGAGGGGTAATTGGTAGGGATGCACAACAATGCACTGGAGGATGTTCTGAAAATGAGACTGCGTCCCATCTTTTTTATGGATGCCCAGTCGTTTACCGAGTTTGGATAGAGATGATAAAATGGCTAGGACTGGCCACTGCTATGCACTGTGAATGCAGGGGCCATTTAACTCAATTTGAAGGACTCATCAGTGGAGGGAAGGATGTAAAAGAGAGACTAGTGGCTGTGTGGTATGCTTGCATTTGGGCAATATGGAAAAGTAGAAATAAGGCAACATTCCAAGCAAAACAAGTGAACATTGGAGAGGTTGTGGAGGAGGCCAAATTACTTGCGTGGAATTGGTTACGGGCTGGGAGTAGAAGCTTCAGTTACTCGGTCACACAGTGGCTACAGAATCCACCTGTGTGTATTGGTGCTGCCATATAACCTGTCCTTCCATGCTAAGCGTGCAGCAAAATCTGTATCTCTAAAAGGACAGGCTGCAAAGGGATGGCATCAAGTCTCAGAGCTTTGGAGTGCTATAAAGTGGTCTGAAAATTAGAAGGGTCTCTGCATTATGGAGGAGCTGTCATAAGGAGGCAATGGCAATGGCAATGGAACAAGAGGGGGCTATATAAGATGCAACAGATGTGTTATATATGTATGAAGGTGTAACATGAATCAAGTCAAGAAAGAATTTTTCGATTTGAGGCATAATGCATAATTTATTTGCTGCTGCGAACTTAAGGTGATTCAAGCTAGCTTGGCATGCGTTTATCAGCAGCAAGGCAGCATGGTTGTAGCAAATTGAGGTGCATCAGAGGAGGGATGTCCAATTGGCTCAAATGTGTCTAATCTTTTATGTGTTGATGTAAAGAGTTGGAGTTGGCAGGGTCTTTGTTGCATTTTCTGGTTGTTTATCTTTTTGAGCTTCTATCATGTATTTTGGTGGTTATGTACCATCCTTGTTTGTCTTGGTTTGGGCTTATCTTGAGCCTTGGCCTTGGTTATATATATAAAATTCCTTTTGCTTTTGCAAAAAAACCCTTAAGCTCAGTGCTTTGTACAACTCAGCCAAACTGATAAGTCCATTTTTTTACGTGTTTTATTTTATTTGATATTGCATATTTAATTGCAACATATAATTCTTTGTAATTGTGTTATTTTATTCTCAGATTTATTTCAATATTATTTTTGTAAATTTTCATTATTATTATTTTAGTAACCAATTTTTCCAACAATCTTAAGAGTATTTCCTTATCATATATATTTTTATTGTTGTTGTTAAATCATTCTTGATTTATTGCTATTGAATTGGTTGCTGAAAAAAAAAAGGTATTATCCATGGGTTTTATATATGTGTGTTATTATTTGATGTATGTGTTTAAGGTGAGCAAAGTTAGTGTCAAAATTGTTTTTGACTCTTGTCAAAGTTGTACTCTCAAAATGTGAGGGTTTTGTAGGCAAATGACATTAATTTATTTTTGTAATGCATTATTTGTGAAAAAAAAAAAGAAAATTTGGTTGGTGCATGTCCACTTCAATTCTTGTGAAATTGATTTAAATAGATTTTATTGTGAGGGCATATGATATTCATATTGTGAAAATTGATTTTAAAATATGTATATAGCAATACTTCTGTTGGAGAAGTTTTATTTCATTATGAAATATTACTTATATTCTTGGAAGTCTATTAAAAAAAGATATATTTTGTGGCATTGCTAGACTCATGAAATACTTAAGAGATATCATGTATGAGTATTGTATTTAGCAGATTTCTCATTGTATTATAATAATGCAATCAAGTTAATTGGATTTGATTTATAAACGATAAACCTATACGTGGATTTAATTTTTTTTCGTTGTGGGGGTGTTGTCATTTGGAAATCTTCCAAATAGACCTGTATAACAAATCTATAAATGGATTTAATTTTTTCTAAGTGGGGGTGTTGTCCTTTGGTCATCCAAGCAGACCTGAATAGTCCAACATAATATGGAGGTTGAGGTTATTACTCCTGACTTGACAATATATGAGATTGGTTGACTAAGAAATATCTTAGCTAATATTCTTTGATGGAAGAAAATTGTGTCTTCCTTATTATTACATGGTGATTGCCTAATGGCATCAGTGAGACAAAATATTCAAGTTTATAATTGAGATATATGCGCATATATACGTCATAATTGTGTAAAGCAGCTGCTAAATAATGAGTTATATCCCTAAAGTACAATGTGATGATCCTTAATAAAATCACTAAGCAAGTAGCTAGTGAGTAATACATCGAGGGGGATGAAACTTATGTTATGCCTAACACAAAAATTGAGAGTGATGGTAACCCAACAAAGCTTGTGAAAATTCACATGTCTTTGTTCATATCGGTAAGAACAAGTCACTTGTCAATTTGATGAGAAACTATTCATTATTTATGATAGTTCATCCCTATATGGTGTAGGATAGTATAGTACTACAGCATTGGAGGTTGAGTTTATATTCTTAATTAATCAATAGCTCATGACTGAGTGGTGTGCTTGAGTGTGGTGTACACTTGATAGATTCACCTACATGAGTGTTGAGGTGGGGCCGCCTCTATGAAAGCTTGGGCAGACTTTCTAGAGCCACTCATGAAATCCAGATAACGGTGCAAGGCCAAAATGCACCACACCGCGTTAAACAACTTTGGACGAGAGATTAATGTGGGTGATGAGATCACTGATTCACAAACAAAATGAGGTTCATAGAGGTTCTAATCTCACCGACATTCAAGTGGGTCATATCTCATTTGCTCTATGTGCTAGTTCATAGTCCAAAAGATACTAATACTTATGCATTGATTTGTCATGCTCTGAGGAACATTTCTTTTTTGACTTTTATTTGGGGCATTGTTATATTATTTTTATTTTATTTACTTTAAAGTCTGAATTTTATTATTTCTATTATGTTGACCGAGTCTTACTCCACTCTTTTATTTCCCGTTAAGTTTATTACGGTTACATAGTCTTATTGATTGGTTTTAAAATAATAATGAAAATCTTCAAATTATTCTCATTCTATTATGTTGACCGAGTCTTACTCCACTCTTTTATTTCCCGTTAAGTTTATTACGGTTACATAGTCTTATTGATTGGTTTTAAGAAAGAAAATGAATGGATTTCATTTTTCAGTTTTAATCTTCAAATTATTCTCATCGGTTGAGGGATGGACTTTTATTGCTGGTGCTACGTTTCTTTTCTTTACATTTTATATATATATTACTCATTAGCTTTGGTTTCGAATTGGAGAGGCTTTTGGTCTGCAAGTTCTAAATTCACAACTCCAGTTTATTTTCATTCCTATTGTTGCCGAATAGATTTGGGGAGAAGGAATAACGGTTTCTTCTTGGTTGCTCGAGAAACATCAAAGGAAATTTACATGGATAGCAATTTTACGGAAGATTTTTTATTGTGAATTTCTTTTTCTTTTATTTTTTATTTTAGTTCCTTTGATCATCCAAAAGTTGTTCATGTGCCCTTGCTAGTTCATGTGTAGTGTTAGCAAAAAGTGGTTGTTGAATCCTAGAGGATATTAGCCTTGAGACCAACTGCATCGAGTAATTTACTCGTGGTGGCGAAATACCCTTAAGCTCAGTGTTTTGTGCAACTCAGCCAAATTGATAAGTCTATTTTTTTACGTGTTTTATTTTATTTGATATTGCATATTTAATTGCAACATCTAATTCTTTGTAATTGTGTTATTTTATTCTCAGAGTTATTTCAATATTATTTTTGTAAATTTTCATTATTATTATTTTAGTAACCAATTTTTCCAACAATCTTAAGAGTATTTCCTTATCATATATATTTTTATTGTTGTTGTTAAATCATTCTTGATTTATTGCTATTGAATTGGTTGCTGAAAAAAAAAAGGTATTATCCATGGGTTTTATATATGTGTGTTATTATTTGATGTATGTGTTTAAGGTGAGCAAAGTTAGTGTCAAAATTGTTTTTGACTCTTGTCAAAGTTGTACTCTCAAAATGTGAGGGTTTTGTAGGCAAATGACATTAATTTATTTTTGTAATGCATTATTTGTGAAAAAAAAAGAAAATTTGGTTGGTGCATGTCCACTTCAATTCTTGTGAAATTGATTTAAATAGATTTTATTATGAGGGCATATGATATTCATATTGTGAAAATTGATTTTAAAATATGTATATAGCAATACTTTTGTTGGAGAAGTTTTATTTCATTATGAAATATTACTTATATTCTTGGAAGTCTATTAAAAAAAAGATATATTTTGTGGCATTGCTAGACTCATGAGATACTTAAGAGATATCATGTATGAGTATTGTATTTAGCAGATTTCCCATTGTATTATAATAATGCAATCAAGTTAATTGGATTTGATTTATAAACGATAAACCTATACGTGGATTTAATTTTTTTTCGTTGTGGGGGTGTTGTCATTTGGAAATCTTCCAAATAGACCTATATGACAAATCTATAAATGGATTTAATTTTTTCTAAGTGGGGGTGTTGTCCTTTGGTCATCCAAGCAGACCTAAATAGTCTAACATAATATGGAGGTTGAGGTTATTACTCCTGACTTGACAATATATGAGATTGGTTGACTAAGAAATATCTTATCTAATATTCTTTGATGGAAGAAAATTGTGCCTTCCTTATTATTGCATGGTGATTGCCTAATTGCATCAGGGAGACAAAATAATCAAGTTTATAATTGAGATATATGCGCATATATACGTCATAATTGTGTAAAACAGCTGCTAAATAATGGGTTATATCCCTAAAGTACAATGTGAGGATCCTTAATAAAATCACTAAGCAAGAAGCTAGTGAGTAATACATCGAGGGGTATGAAACTTATGTTATGCCTAACACAAAAATTGAGAGTGATGGTAACCCGACATAGCTTGTGAAAATTCACATGTCTATGTTCATATCGTTAAGAACAAGTCACTTGTCAATTTGATGAGAAACTATTTATTATTTATGATAGTTCATCCCTATATGGTGTAGGATAGTGTAGTACTACAACATTGGAGGTTGAGTTTATATTCTTAATTAATCTATAGCTCATGACTGAGTGGTGTGCTTGACTGTGGTGTACACTTGATAGATTCACCTACATGAGTGTTGAGGTGGGGTCGCCTCTATGAAAGCTTGGGCAGACTTTCTAGAGCCACTCATGAAATCCAGGTAACGGTGCAAGGCCAAAATGCACCACACCGCGTTAAACAACTTTTGACGAGAGATTAATGTGAGTGATGAGATCACTGATTCACAAACAAAATGAGGTTCATAGAGGTTCTAATCTCACCGACATTCAAGTGGGTCATATCTCATTTGCTCTATGTGCTAGTTCATAGTCCAAAAGATACTAGTGCTTATGCATTGATTTGTCATGCTCTGAGGAACATTTCTTTTTTGACTTTTATTTGGGGCATTGTTATATTATTTTTATTTTATTTATTTTAAAGTCTGAATTTTATTATTTCTATTATGTTGACCGAGTCTTACTCCACTCTTTTATTTCCCGTTAAGTTTATTACGGTTACATAGTCTTATTGATTGCTTTTAAAAAAGAAAATGAATGGATTTCATTTTTCAGTTTTAATCTTCAAATTATTCTCATCGGTTGAGGGATGGACTTTTATTGCTGGTGCTACGTTTCTTTTCTTTACATTTTATATATATATTACTCATTAGCTTTGGTTTCGAATTGGAGAGGCTTTTGGTCTGCAAGTTCTAAATTCACAACTCCAGTTTATTTTCATTCCTATTGTTGCCGAATAGATTTGGGGAGAAGGAATAACGGTTTCTTCTTGCTATCTCGAGAAACATCATAGGAAATTTACATGGATAGCAATTTAACGGAAGATTTTTTATTGCGAATTTCTTTTTCTTTTATTTTTTTTCTTTTAGTTTCTTTAAGCATCCAAAAGTTGTTCCTGTACCCTTGTTAGTTCATGTGCAGTGTTAGCAAAAAGTGGCTGTTGAATCATGGAGGGTATTAGCCTTGAGAGTAACTGCATCGCGTAATTTACTCGTGGGGGCGAAATACTCTTAAGCTCAGTGTTTTGCACGACTCAACCAAATTGATAAGTCCATTCTTTTACGTGTTTTATTTTATTTGATATTGCATATTTAATTGTAACATATAATTCTTTGTTATTGTGTTATTTTATTCTCAGATTTATTTCAATATTATTTTTGTAAATTTATCTTTATTATTATTTTAGTAACAAATTTTTCCAACAATCTTAAGAGTATTTCCTTATCATATATATTTTTATTGTTGTTGTTAAATCATTTTTGATTTATTGATATTGAATTGGTTGCTGGAAAAAAAAAGGTATTATCCATGGGACTTATATATGTGTGTTATTATTTGACGTATGTGTTTAAGGTGAGCAAAGTTAGTGTCAAAATTGTTTTTGACTCTTGTCAAAGTTGTACTCTCAAAATGTGGGGGTTTTGTAGGCAAATGACATTAATTTATTTTTGTAATACATTATTTGTGAAAAAAAAAATTTTTGCTGCATTGCTAGACTCATGAGATACTTATATTCTTGGAAGTCTATTCAAAAAAAAAAAATAGATGTATTTTGTGGCATTGCTAGACTCATGAGATACTTAAGAGATATCATGTATGAGTATTGTATTTAGCGGATTTCCCATTGTATTATAATGATGCAAGGAAGTTAATTGGATTTGATTTATAAACGATAAACCTATACGTGGATATAATTTTTTTCGTTGTGGGGGTGTTGTTGTAACACCTGAGGACGAGATCGACCTCGTATTAGGACATCGTATCGAGACCTCGTACCAAGACCTCGTGACGAGATCCCGTGCCAAGATCGCGTGCCAAGGTCATATGTCGAGCTGATGAGGTCGCGTACCGAGCTGAGGAGGTCGCATGTCGAATCGAGGAGGGCGGCGTGCACCTAACTCGTGTTAGACCCTTGTGCGCTTGCACAAGCACCCTGGTCGACATCGTGTCGAGATGAAAACACTCGTATTTTTACGAATATTATGTAGTGTTAATTAGTATATTTTGTTGTGATTATGAGAGAGATGATTAGATGGGTTAGACTTGTTGTTTGGATTAATATCTTACTTTAAAATCTAGGTGTCGCTTATTTGTGGTTTTATGAAAGATAAATTCATTTAAAATGGTTTTCTTGTAATTAATTAATTATTGTTTAAGAGATATTTAAGGGAGATAAGACCACTCTGTTTCCACCAGCTGTACATAAATATCACGATCAGCCGCCTCAAATCCTCACTTTCTATTTCCTTCTTTCTTCTTCTCCCAGTTTCCTCCTCTTCTCCAAACTTCCATTGAAGAAACTTAAGTTTCAAAGAGTTTTTGAACAGACCTTCCTCATCAACCTTGTTCCTTATCATCTCCTCGACCTATATCACCATCTCGACCATTTGTAGAGGTATGAAAAATAGAATTTTAGTTCTCTTCATGTTACTGTTAGCGCCACTTCTTCTCTCTATTTTAGCTAGTTTTTATGCTTTTAACTCATATCATATTGATAGGTTTTCTTCTTCATGACATTACCTACCTTTCTAACCATTTATTTGAGCTTGAAAAACAAATTGTTTCCTCTGTTTTCTGCAAGTAAGTAGCGCTCAAAACCCTCCCTACTTGGCTTGTGTTGATTTCTTTTTGAGTTTTAAATTTTAACATAAGTGGTTATGGTCTTATTTTAATTGCTGGACCATGACGAAAATATTTTTAAGAAATATAAACTTAGATTTTGATTAAGTTGTGCTTAAGGTATTACTTGATTTTAAGCTTTAATTAGTACTTAGGAAAAATGGCTTTGTCTGGTGATGTATGAAAAGAAGTTTTTAACAAAATTTTAGAGAAAAGGAGTTATTTTGTAATGTTTGAATTCTGGTTGTATTTGTTTAAGTTCTTAAGTTTTAATGCTTACTTGGGTTGTGGTTAAGATTGGGATAATGAGAGCTAAGTGTTATTAGAACCCATAGATATAACTAAGTTGTGCTCGTATTAGGCAGTGTGATTTAGAGATCGTGCGGCAAGGAAATCGGGTGTCTGAGATCACTTAAACCGAGGTCGACTAAGAGCCGTGCGTGTCGAGATCGAGTGAGAGGAGTCGTAGTCGAGCTCGTTTGAAGAACGGTAGTGTTGAGGTCGTTGTCGGCGGCGTTAGCTTGGAGTTGGTAAGAGCAACTCTTAGACATTATTAAGGCTTTATTTTATATGTTTATGCGTAAGGGCACTTCCAAACATTCTAGGACTCTGTTTTTATGTTATTGTGTAAGGATTGTTTTATTGCTTAAATGATTGAATTGCGTTTTCTTCATGTTAAGCATGCTCTTTATTTGATATGTGATCAAGTAAGTTTATGTGTCACTCCTTAGCTGCGGCGAGCTAATCATCAGTGAGAGAGCTAGGCGAGTCGTATAGCGTTTTTGAGCCGTGACCGGATAACTAAGGTGCTAGGTCCCCTTTTGTTTACGGGAGATTGACTAAGCGTCGCATTATCGGTTTGGGGTTGGACACCTTGATTAATGTATGGTATCGGTTTGAGGTTGGACCAGCCGTTTACCTGTGCGTCAGTTTGGGGATGGACCAGCTGGCGATATTCCGGAATAAGAGTCGAGTCTAGAGTGAGATGGTCGGAGTCACGTTTGGCGAATGTTATACTTTGTTGTTTACTTATTTCTTTATGCCTGGATGATCTTGAATTGTTGAGGAGTTGACCACTTTCAGTGGTACCTTCAATCCATGATGGTTACCAGGCGATGTCGAGGTGCGAGGAACTCGACAGAGATGATGGCGAGGAGGAGCTCGACGAGGATCGAGCGGCGACCTCTATTTGTCGTGATTGGCTTTGTTTATGTTATGTTTGTTGGGGTAGCTGTAATATGACTTTTGTGTCTGATGGGTGTGACCATTTGGGACGGGTGATGTTTTGTCATTTTGAGCACGAGGGTAGGCTGGTGGTTTTACTTTTGGGCAGCCCCTGCGTGGGTGTCTGCTTAAGTACCCCAGGTATGATTGCTCTTTCAAGTCGTCATACCTTAGGTGTATTTTCTTTGTACATTATTACTCTGTCTTTTTGTATGCACTTTTTATATCTTGTATATATAAGTATGTACTTGTTACCTGCGCGTTGTTATTTAGGACTTAAGTCTTGTGTCTTAGTTGCACCATGTTTCGAAAAGCTGTAATTACTCTGATGTGCACGAGCTGGTCTTATAAAAAAAAATAATAAATATGTAGACCGTACTTTCCTAAAAGGGCACAAGAGTATCATTTTAAAACACATCGATCTGAGGTATCTTGAGCTCGGTGTGTTGGGCTCGATAACTCGAGCTCGGTATGTTGAGCTCGGTAGCGGTCAGGAAGCGGTCGTTACAATGTTGGTATCGAGCGATTCGGTTCCCGAGCCGTGCATAGGAAATTGGGTAGTCCTTTGTGTGGGATATATATATATGTGTTGGGTACCTAATTGCACCATGTTGATTCTTTGTTTGATTAAGTGAAGCACTTATTGCTTGAAAAAAATTGTTTGAGCTGTTTCTTGATTGAAGCGGTGTGTTTTAACACATCCTTGTTGTGAGATTCAGCGGGGTTTTGAACTTTGTGGAATCTAATGCCACCTCGTAGGAATCTGACAATTTGCACTGAGAACGCGTCGACATGGAGCAGCGATTCAAGCTATGGCGAGATAGGCTGCGGCCATTGCTCGACAATCGAGCTGCGCAACTCAGCGATCCTAACGCGATGGCTCACCAGACGGCGGCGTTGACCCACAGAACTTGCAGAAGCGACAGCGAAGCAGAGCGAAATGCTTTGAAAGCTAGAGGATTAGCGGAGACTTTAGGAAGCATGATCCACCGAAAGTTCTACGGTGAGCCAAATCCAGGATAAAGCCGATCTTTGGATGCAGGAGATCGAGAAGATCTTCGAGGCACTCCATTGTCAGAATAACGTAAAGGTAGACTACGCCACCTATCTCGCTCTTGAGAGATCACGGAATATTGGTGGAGAGGAGTGAAGCAAACATTTATAGCGAGCGTCGTGAGATGACATGGGAGCTTTTTTAGTGAAAGGTTCTTGGACAAATACTTCCCAGATCTTGCCTGGTGAGAAGGAGCAAGAGTTTCTTCAACTACAACAAGGCGGCTCGGCGGTGTCCGAGTATGCGTCAAGTTCGAGTCAACCTTCAGCAAGGTACTTCAGTCCATTTAGTGACCGAAATGACAAAGATGGTTAAGTGAGAGATTCCAACGAGTCCGAGATTTGATATCCGTAAGTCGTTGGTATCGTTGAGGATTCGAAACCTCCAAGAGGCGATAGATCATTGGTCGAGGTAGAAGGAGTAAGAAGCCACAAGAAGAAAGGCGGCCCAGTGTGGACCAATGAGACCTCAAGGCCTGGGGCGAGACTTGCCGCAGTGAAAGGAAAGCAACTTAAGAAGCCTTACGGCCGACCTCGGGAACAACAACAATAGAGGGCGATGTCGTCAGATGACCCAGTGAGCGAGGAGTTGGAAGTCGGCAAGGCGTCGAGGTGACTTGTTTCCGTTGTGGAAAGACGGGACATTATGCGAATAAGCGTACTTTCGGAAGGAGGATGTGTGCTCTGTAGGAAGCCAGGGCATTTTGCCAAGGATTGTCCCACACCTAAAGGTGAGCCGTGCA